>CM060627.1:11130145-11730145 GCA_030578275.1 Meda fulgida | reverse complement strand
GTTGTGTTTTTCTATCTGAAGCAGACCACACGCCCAAGGAGTTGGTGTCTGAAAATGGTTTGCAATCCATATCCTTTCAAACTCAAATGCACTTTGCCTCACCTGGATGGCATTCACCTGTTCAGGTAGGACGCGCTACGGCGAACGCCGCCGGGCGCTGTCTTAGGTTTGAAACAACGTATTCGACACAATATTAATAAATAATTCTGTCTTTATCACGTTTTCCTCTGCCGAAATGAGTTAAATCGGCGAAATAACATCTCCCAAACAAAAAGAAAATATATTTTGAAGTCCCCATTGTGCTGATTGCGCGATATCTACAAATTACAGAACTTTAATTCCGGTTGTGGTGTGGAAGACAACACAATCCTGCAGAATGTCAGTTTATTAGACTTGGCAAGCATGAATGTTACCTCAACAGTCTCATAACTGTCTTAACACAGTATTTTGCGAATATCTTTCCTTAAGGCAAAATCATCGTATAAATACATGTCAATGAATTGTTATCAGTTTATCAGATGGCAGTGCCAACCCGATCTCATGGGAAAATGCACGAGGTGCCGATTGCGTATGAATTTGTACAGTGTGATTTGTTCAAAAATAAGCATGAAGGTCCACCTTTGAGCCCACCCCTAAACTTAACCGTCTTTTCCTAACGTAAGCAGATTGTATGAATTAGGCACCAATTTGGCAAACTGTAAAATAGTTATGAATTACTATGAAATTGTATTGGCAGTGCCTAGAATTCAGCCCAAATTATATGTGGCCTGTATCTTCAGGGCAATAAGTCTATTGCTTTTTACTTTCTAGAAGATCAGATGGAAATTTCAAATGACTCCCTCTGGGAGTGATTTGAGAAGAAGTCAACAACAACATATTCCTGATTTCTTAACTTTGTGATTAGTTAATTATTTAAGTGAATCCAATCAATCCTTGCTTGTCTTTCAGTAAGAGCGACTAACAAGTGGTTTAGATTAGTCACATCTATCAAGTCCTAATGACTGTAATTTTTAGTGTGTTGTTAAAGCTCTCATTCCCTCAGCAGTGAGATGATTTCATTTTGTGTCTTAAGAGGCTTCCCTGTTTAGCTGCCAGTCGTTTAGCAGGAAGAGGAGAAAACGGACCTGATTGCGAGCGTGTTAGGAAGGGATGTGGTTAGCATGTGTGAGTCAGAGGTGTGCACTTGCAGTATGACTGATTCTTGGTGTAGGTGATCTGTTTGGTTTTCGACGGACTCGCAGCAGCCTAGCCGAAGGAAAGAATGCTCTTTTGGATCGAACGAGCTGGCTGGATGTGATTGTAATGTCTGGGTTCAAATGCTTTGTTTTTCTTAAGTAGGAAATATGATGAGCCTTGTGGGCTCTGAAAGGCTGCCCAATCAAACACACTCATCTTTCCCCCATTTTTGTTTCTCAAACTCCTCACGCTCTTCCCCCATTAGACGAGCCCACATCCCTAAAAAGTAAGCCAGGCTTATGAAACACAGTGCCACTGGGTGCGAGTGGGCCTTGTGGTTCTCTGGGCTTGATGGTCTGGTATTCCTCAGAGATAATAAAGCCAGCTCTTGCCATCGCATTTCCATATTCTTAAATGCCACTGTCTCTTCCGAGTTCCCGTTGATCCTGTGCACTCATGTGCTTAGGAAAAGACTGAGCCAAAAGGGATCCTATTAACTGTGGTCAAGAAATAGATGTGGAATTCCCTCTCCTTGAATCATCCTGCTGAACTCCTGCATACACAATCTGTTCACCGTCCAGTCAAGATCAATGAACAGGCTGGCTGTTTATTTTGATTTTATTTAGCTACGTGGTGGTCACGTTCAGTAATTATAATACCGCCAAATGTGAACAAATCAAAGCGTGCAGTGACATTTGCACAAACGGTTGTGTCCTCCGTGTATCCTCTTGCAGATTTATGTGTCGAGACAGTTCATCTCTCACGGTGCCATCTCATGTAATGATTCCTCGTATGGTAATTTTTGTTCTTAGATCATTGTTGTGGCGTGGAGTGGGGCCTGAATCTCTGGGACTCATTATTAGCGGGAAGATATATTTATCTGTATAGTGTTCATAGATGACCTTTAATGCATCTCTGTGGCCATTAGATAAAGGTCACTGTTTTTTAATAGTTGTAAAGTATCTCAGATCGATCTTCTGTTCTTCCCACTGGAAGCATGTCAAAGTGTTTGTCCTATTTGAGAGTCTTTGGACAAACTCATTTTCATACTTTTTCCCCCCTTTGGGATGTAAAACTAGAATTTTGATTAAAAAAGGATTGATTGTCCTTGTTGTAACATCTGACCATCTCATTTGCAATTTGGCTTGTGCATCAGTTGATCGCTCAATCAGTTCATCAAAAAACCTCTTTGTATCATTGATTTGCTAGTAATGAAGGAGTTTTCCTTTTGAGATTGATTTGCCAGTAATGAAGGAGTTTTCTTCTTGTGCGTCCTTGTGCGTCTGTTTGCCATTAGAGAATGATTCCGCAGTCTTTGTGATTCATCATTCTGTGTTTGTATCCTGTCATACATTAGATCTTTTTTTCCCTTGAGTGTTACTCTAGCTTATTGAACCTTTGACTTGTCCTCCGTCATGGGGTTTTCTCTGGAACCACCAGCATGTTATCCGTAGCGTCGGCATTCTGGGAGAGATTGTGTGTATGCGTGTACTTAATAATGCCTGTGTTTGCGTGTGTGAGAGGGAGAGAGTTTGGGTGTTTGAGTGACTTCACTTTTGAAAATTTGGCTGTGTTGTTGATTGCGGTGAAATCTAAATAGTGTAGTGAGGTTCAGTTACTAAACCGATTTAATTGGATACATATCTAATTATAGAATTTGTATGTGATTTAATTATATCAATATTATATAGTCTGCATGTGCTGCATGCTTCAAAGTCTGAGTCTGTGTGTAATGTGCATTGAAACGCAGAGCACTCAAGGTTCTGGATTACTGTATTGCTTTCAAATTTGCGTTTTTTTTTTTCAAAGTATCTTTGATTGCAAGTAATTATACAAATTGAATGCAAACAAACTGAAAATATACCTTAAATCACTATTAAAAACTGTTGTAAAAATAGACTGAGATGTTTCACAATTAAATTGAGTAAAAAGAGATCTGAATGTACTTAAGTTCAGGAAGAACGTGAATACTTTTTTCCCCCTATTTGAATATAAGCAACAGAAGTAATGTTTATCAAATTGCAATACTGCACTATGCAGCAGCTCAATGAAGTTCAGCATGGTGTGCCAAAAAAAGAAAGAAGACAAAATAAGATTTTTTTGGTCTCCAAATTCTACAGCCAAAATAAATAGTTGTTCTTCAATGATGTTCACACTTGTACTTGTAAAGAACTAAACCCAGGCCTCTTTCAGTTTTGAATATAAATAAAGCCATTCTCTTTGCATTCACATTGTACTTGAACTTAGATGTCTTTTTGTCTACTTACCTTCTACTTTCTTTTATATTTTTTTGTCTGATAGTGTCTCAGTCCCCTATTCACCATGACCTGGACAATCTGAATCCAGTCACAATTTGCAGAAAATTGGAAACTCTTCCACCATGATATAAAATTCAGTCATGTGCACTTTGTGGTATTTCTGTACAGTGCTGTATGTATTACTATGAGGAGTATTTAAATTCCTATTAATTAAAGAGAAGAAATTAGAAGACCATTTTGAAATGGCCAATTCCAATGTTTAAAATAGACAGAAAGATGTGCCATAGCAATACTATCTGTGCAGCGATATTCTCAGATTACTGATGCAACTTTAGGAAGGAAAACCAAGTCTTCGGTTAGTCTAAAGTTTGTTTATTTGAAAACACTGATAAGCTTCCGCGTGTATTTTATCCACTTTTTCAGTACCAGCTGCCATTTGGATTTTTAGTAGCAGTTCGAGCTGAGCTACACTGTCATCAAAGACATGTATTTAAAAGCCTCTAACATTCAGATGTACCCTGTATATAACACATCAGGGGACTAAAGAATGTAAAAAATGCATTAATTGATGCAAATAATTCCAGAAGAAAAGGGGAGATTATTCACGTTGTCAAAGCGTAAGAGAAGGACCTCCCTCACTTATGAGACAATGTGCCCTCAAGACATCTAAGATAACATATCTTCCAAAACCCACTGAACATCCTCATTATGGACTTAAACATCGCAGTGCGTTCTTAGCACATGGCCAAAACACTACTAACCATCTCCAACATGCTACACTATCTTCATGACACTGCAAACGCTCCCCACAATAGCTATTTCGGTCTCCAGACCTTAAAAACTAAGGTCAGTAGATAAGCGTGTGATAATGTATGTGCTTTGGGACGTGTCAAAATCAGTGGTTTCTTCAGTAAAGGCCACAGTAAAACACATATACCATGGGCGGGTTCATATTTAGCTTTGAGCGCCTCGCATCTCTCACTTGTGTCTTCTTGTGAATTGAATATGATAACAGAGAACTCAGACCCAGTAAACTCCTGTGCTGCACCATTAGAGCTCATCTAACAGCCTTCACCTTGAGTAGACAGCGGACATCTTCTCAGGACATGGAGGAGATTTCAGTTCTGTAGCTGTCCGTCAGATCACTGGTACTAGACGGATTCCAATCTGTTCTGATGTTTAACTATTAATGGGATATCATATAGCAGTTATTAGGTCTGTTAATCTAACATGTTCATTTAGCATTATTAATTCTAAAACAAATAATTGATTCTCATTGTCATTGATTCTCTTAGCCAGCGATACAATATTTACCAATATTTCAAAACATGCTGCGATACAATTTGATTTGAAGCAAGGGCCTGTGATCAATATATCAGTATTACGATGTGCCTGTTTTACACAACTATGTTTTTCAACTTACTGATGTAACCAAATATAACTAAACATTTAATTTAACCCAATTGGGATTTCCACAAAAATACATTAAACCTTGGAAAATTAGATAATAATTAAAAAAAGAAAAATGTCGCTCATCCAAGAACATAATTTGTCTGATCCAGCCCATCATTGGCTTGTACAAAGCAGTGACAACAGTCAAGAAAGTCTATCAGTCTTTTGTGCTCACTAAAATGAGCAAATCTAGTATCCCAATTAGGACATGCACAACAAAATGAGGTAGGCTACAAGCTAAATTAAAAAAAAAAAAAATCATAAAGTTGTTGACAATTAAGTGGGTTTGGGTTAACATGCGTGGCATCAATTATATTATATCAGTAGTCATTTTATCGATGCATTGGTTGAAATCGATTATACAAATAATATATATTTTTTTTAAATTAATTGCATAAGTCAATTAATTATGGAAGATAGTTTCCACCACGGAATAAATTTGTAAAACAATTTAAAATATAACTGCGACTTTTTCTCTCACATTTGCGAGTTTACATCTCGCAATTCTGACTTTTTTTTCTTTCTCGCAATTGCGAGTTTATATCTCAGTCTATAAACCCACAATCACAGTTCTGGATAGTCCAGTCCAGAATTGCCAGGGGAGAAAAAGTCAGAATTGTGAGAAAGTCGCGATTATCTTTTTTATTTTTTTTCAGTGTCGGAAACAAGCTTCCTTAAGTTATTAATGAATTCATTGCAATTAAGAGGATTCCTTCCTTCCTTCCTTCCTTCCTTCCTTCCTTCCTTCCTTCCTTCCTTCCTTCCTTCCTTCCTTCCTTCCTTCCTTCCTTCCTTCCTTCCTTCCTTCCTTCCTTCCTTCCTTCCTTCCTTCCTTCCTTCCTTCCTTCCTTCCTTCCTTCCTTCCTTCCTTCCTTCCTTCCTTCCTTCCTTCCTTCCTTCCTTCCTTCCTTCCTTCCTTCCTTCCTTCCAACAAGCAACAGTTGTTGGCATATTTGATTTGTTAGGCAAAGAATCGAAAATGAAGTGAGCTCTTATTTAAACAGCAGAACATGTTACTCTGGGCACCCAGCACATCCAGACAGAGCAGGCAGAAAATGGAGGTAAAGCTTTACAGACCAGCATATATGAGATATTAAAAATTATTTTTGTAATATAACCAAAGCTTTGAAATACGAGATTTTGTTGATCTTGAATTTCAATAATGTCATCAGCTCTATGGTAAAATTCCTCTCCATGGTGTCACTGCGACTGTATTCTCTACCGCTGAGCACAGCCAGAACTCCCAGACCTGGAAACACGGGTGAAAAACATGTCTCATGTGCATCCTTTTCACCTGCTATAGCAAATAACAGACTGCTCATTAGTTACCAAACAACTCCTGCATATTGTCACAAACTTACATCGTTTGTGTGCCAAGTATGTGATTTACATCAGCTATATATATATATATATATATATATATATATATATATATATATATATATATATAGTGTAAGGTTGTGAAAGAGCATGCAAAAATGCTGTTGAAAATGATCCCATCCTGAGAACTACTCTCATTTTTTTCAAAACTGTTTGTGTTACTGGCACGTCCTGCTACTGTCTGTTATGTACTTTTATAATATTGCCAATGTGCTTGGCTTGGCAGCACTCTGTTTCTTATGCATTGTTACTCCTGCTATAATTGGTGTTTTTTTTGCCAAATGCTCATACTGTTGATTTATGAAGACAGATTTTGACTCTGAAGGCCATCATTGCTCTAACTATTGTCAATTAATCACAATTTAGCCCTCAATTCCTTCATTTGACAACCAGAAACTGAGTATAAACATAAAAAGCAGTTTAAGCTGGAGGGATAAAGCCAATTTTGGCATGCAGAAAATGGTCATTACTTTGTGCTCAATATTTCATAATTCCATCTTTTCTTTTTTCAAGGCCTTCCCCCATAACACATTTCAGGCTGAATCCCATATATGCCAAGTCTGTGAATTAATGTACAGTGGCTCATTACAGGGTCCTGTCAAAGCCAGACACCTATAAGCCCTCTATTTGAACAAAAAGGGAAGTTATAATTACAGCCAGACTAGTCTGTCCTTTAAATTAGTCCTCTATTACATATCTAACTAACAGTTGAGAGCAGCTGGCGCAGTATGATGTGCTATATTATAGCCTCAATATAGGTCACTTTTGTTTGCCCATACAAAAGGTGCCGCTTTTTTTGTTTGGAAAATATACTTGAAAATTAGCTTCCATATGAATATAAAGTTAGATATTTGATCTCATAAATGTCCTCATAAAAGTCAGATCCTTTGAAAATTAAAAAAAAAAACAGACTGATTTTCTCTCTTTTACTGTAGAATGATGGTTTGTTTGGGTTGTGCGTCTGAGCAATCAGTGCCCTCGTGTGCGTTGCTGTGCTAAAGAAATTTTTTTTATGTGCATTTATATAAGCTAAATTGTCATTTTTGTTTCATAAAATCATGTGTGAGATCTTCTGGTCTATTGCTGAGAAGTCTTCGATGTGTTACTCTGGTGGTCTTGATAATAAATTACCGGTAGTTTGAATTTGGTTTAAAAAAAAAAAAAAAAAAAAAAGCTGTACTTTTTGCATTTATAAAAATGGAAATAACTTGATACGTAGATGGTGAAATAGCGTATTGTTCCATATATAGTGTGTCCAAAGAATATCCATGTGTATAGACTTGTTTACCCTGGAGGCAGTTTCCTCCTCAATCAATATATCCAACTGCTTCATTTGGAATATTTACCCATCATAATTGTCCGTAAATTTGACCTGAATTCACACAAGAAAAAAAGAGAAGAGAACGAATGAATCAAGCTGAATTGATTGTTTGACAAACACCCATTATTATCGAAATGTCAGACTCTTGGAAAGCTCTCTGTCTTTTGTGTTCTCCTTTGAGTGTGTGTACATATTTTTCTTATATATTACATTTTGTCACTGTTCTTGCTTGGCCGCCCACTGCCAATCTTCAACCTCTCAACACTCTCTCTACCACTCTCTTTCTCCCTGGGCTGTTCCGTGAGATGTCTGTAAGTTTATATAGGAATCTGTCCAGGATTTTCCTACCAGCTTTTTCTCATTAGAGAATTGGAGGAGACTGGAGAAGTTGAGGGGAATGGCATGAGGCAGAAGAGGTGGGGGAGGGAGAAAGAGAGAGAGGGTAACTAGGGAAAGTAGGGGTGAGATGTATGTTGGCCCACCTAACCGAATTCCCATACGGCCTCTGAAGCTCATTACCTCTACCACTTGTGTTTACTTTCCTTTAGTCTTATTACCAGTTAGATCTAGCCTTTCCTTTCCCTCTCACACATCCCCCATCCTCTGCACGCTAAACCTAGCACATGATATTTATTTATGCTGCTTCATTTGTCATGAAATACACACAAAAAGGGTGATCTTTTTTTGAGGGACATTTGGTTATACACCAATATTAGTCAACATGGGCTTAAATATTCGTGGTCAATAGGGCGATCTTGTTCCTTCAGTGTTTTTCACTAGAGAGGCTTGTTTGGTAGAGTGGATTAGTCATTACATGTGTGTTTTGTAGGGGTGGGTGGTATGTCCAAAATCTTGTATTACAGTATGAGCAATTATTATATTCATATTTATACATTAAATAACCCATGTAGTAATGCCTATTTTTGAATTAAATTAGGCATACACAATATAGTGGTACCATTAGTCATTGGCTGATTATTCTTTTATTTTTTGTCGATTTTGAATATTTTAAATTTGCATGCTTATTTCACATTTTCACATTTACATTAACTGTAAGTGAGCATTAGATGACAACAAAGGTAATCTCTGAAACCACTATAAATTTAACACTGTTAGATGTACTCTTTTCAAATTTCATAAGTATTAATTTTTCATACTGTACATCACAATGTTAATGCTTTGTGTGTGTATACGGTACGTGTTTTGGTGTATATATACCATGCTAGTGCTTTCAAATCGATTAATCACATCTAACATAAAAGTATGTTTTATATATGTGCACACACACACACACACACACACACACACACACACACACACACACACACACACACACACACACACACACACACACACACACACACACACACACACACACACACACACACACACATACGGAGAGCATCTTTAGTACTTAGTAGAACACTCTTTTGCTGTTATGATCTGAATGACATGTATAACCAGACACCAGCTTCTGGCAATGTTTCTGAGGAAATTTAGCCCATACCTCATGGGCAATGGCCTTCAGTTTAGTAATATTCTTGGGTTTGCGTGCTACAACTGCCTTCTTCAAATCCCCCCAGAGATTTTCTATGGGGTTCAAGTCAGTTGACTGTGATGGCCACTGTAGAATCTTCCAGGACTTCAACCAAGCCTTGGTGAAATTTGAGGCATGCTTGGGATCATATGCATTGGGCTTCAGCTTCCTCACTGACAACATGATGTTTTCTCCTAGGATTTCCTGATATACAAAAAATAATCCAGCTTGCCTTCCACACGCTGCAGGTTTCCAGTGCCAGAGGATGCAAAGCAGCCCCAGAGCATCACCGACCACCCCCATGCTTAACTGTAGACAGAGTGTTCTTTTCAGAATATTCTTTCTCCAGACATACCACTGATCCATAGAGCCGAAAAGTTCCAGTTTTGTTAGATCGCTCCACAGAACAGAATACCAAAACCTCTGTGGCTTATTTATATGATTTTGAGCAAATTGGAGCCGACTTTTCTTGTGCTTTTGGGTCAGTTTTGCTGCAAGTCTTGCTGCAAGTCTTTTGCAGTCACTCAAGGGTTTTTCTGAACCTGCCTTTTCAGAGATGTAGTTGCAGCCATTGATAGCTTCCTTTTTCTGCCCCGTCCAGGTTGTGTAACCACCAGGGCTTGACATTAATTTATTTGCTCACCAGCCTCTGTGACTAGTGGTTACTAGCCACTCAGCATTTTCACTGGCCACAATTTTGAAATCGATTACCATGGGGGAAAAACTGCCATACAGATATGTTTAATATTATCTCATGATTCCAATATCTCCATAATTTGGCAGCAGGTAGGCTATATTAGGGCTGCTATAACTTTAAGACCTGACGCACGGACCAATTATTCTGTGTGCGCAAAATATGCGATAATAAGTAAAATTTAGCGCAATACGTGCAATCACACACGAAATTCAAGCCCTGTAACAGTTACAATATTAATCCCGAGAAAATTAAACGTGTGAGTAAAGGGCAGTTTGTGTGTCAACTTTCTGTCTGAGAAATGAGAGAGCAAGAAAAGAGAAGCTGGTATTGTGTATCTGTTCTGTGGAAAATGAGTAATAGAAACGTTTCAGATATCGAAAAAGCAATATTTTTGACAATATTATTGTACTTAGCTTATTATTTTTTTCAAAGGCATTTTTAAAAGACTACAAATAAAGAGTGTATAGGCCTGTGATGAGGTTCAGTGTTTGGAAGGCAGAAGACAGGGTGTGTGTGACAGACTCGTACATTTTATTGTACAAACTCAAATAAACAAAACAAAAGGCGCACACGCAGCGCTAGCACCGTAGCAACGCTACAGCACAAAACACTTTCACTCTTTTCGCTGGATCATCTCAGTCTCTTTCCACTTTGTCACTCACTCTTTCCACTACTGACGGCGTACGGGTCCTCAGTCCTTTTCTCTCCTCTCTCACTCCACAGCGGCTTATATTCGGTCTCTCCACACCAATTACTGCAACAAGACACAGGTGTTCGTCATTTGCACTTGACCTACTTGCGCACAGCTCGGCTCCTTTCTCTCTCGTTACAGACCTCGCGGAACCACGCCCCCCTCGCCACAAGGCTTATATATAATATATATAAAATTCAACCAACCAAAGTGGCTAGTAGGAGTGACTGGACTAGAAACATTTAGTGCCTTGCTCTCTGTTTGTTTCCTCTTCCTTGTTTGTGAAGGGCGATGGTATCTTCTCTTAACTTTTTGTCCCATTCTTTTTAGTTAGCCATATTTCTCATGCAGTCAAGCGTGACAATCAATAAACCTTGACAGTTCAGATATTTCATGTGTTCTAGCTCAAGCACACCTGGTATATCTAATGAAGCCCTTGATTCGTTGCATCAGGTGTGCTTGAGACAACAGCTGTTTTGCAGATTTGTGCTGTTGTGAGGGATTCTATTTAGGGGATTGAATAATTTTGAGACTTCATAAGTCATTAAAAGTTGCATTTTCAGTTGAATTTTGGTAAACCACTTGAAATATGCGTTGAGTTGAGCTACTTCAATTACTTTTGTTTGATTTGTTCATTGCAAACAGCTAAAAGTCAGAAATGTTGGCAATAAACCTGATTTGCAATGGGGGTTGAATAATTTTGATTACAACTGTATGTACATAAATATGTATGTGTGTGTATATACAACATTCCTATTTATTTATAAATAACTATAGAGAACTATGGTTTTAGACAGGAATGTTGTTCCAGGATCAATAAAAGATACTTGGCAAAATCACGGCGACCAAATCAGTGCATCCCCATTTTAAATTTTTATAAATGAAAATTAATTCCATGACGGCCATGAATATGTCAGTAAAAAATATTATAAATAAAATATCTCTACCCGTTGTTTCTGATTGGGATTTTCATTAAAATTGATATAATAGCAGGTACTACAGTCCAGTATTTACTTGTGTGAGGGTATTTGCGCTATGTGACTTGTCAGGAGGTGAGGCATGCCTGGTTGCTTTTGTTGTACCCGTCTGGGATGTCTGACTGGCCTTGAGAATCCCCTTTTTTGGACATGCTTGGCTGGAGGGGTGTGTCGCAGGTGGCAGTGATAGACCCCAGGACTGACCCGAACACTTATCAGCAGAGTCCTCTCCTCATGGCCACACTTAGAGGCCCCTCAACCCACCCCGTGTCATCACAGTCCCAGTCACGATGCTCAACCCAGTGTCTGTGCAAAGAAAAAAGAGATTTCTTACTGGAGATAAAACCTCTTAGGTTATTAATATCTCTTTAAAGCAGAAAGCGTTGTTATATAAAGCTGGCATGGTATGCGGTTACGGCCACATTTTGATTTCCTTCCTTGTGAGAGATTAAAAACATCTGCTTATATGTTTAATAGACCCAAAAGGGACCAAAGAAAAGGAAAACCACTTTCCTATGCCATCCAGTCCAGTGAAGCTGATGTGACTTGGTTAAGAGGAATCCTGTTGTGCTCTAATAATTATTGTCCTGAAGTTGTCCAAGCAATCCCCTGCAGCACGTGTAATTAAAAATGGCTTCCAGGCAGGACACCTCAATATTCTCTCGCCGTAATGCTGCCAACACCTGAAAAGTGAGTGAAGGGGGTGGGAGCCTGGGGAAACCTTCCTGGAATTCCAGCGTTGTACAGTAATTACAGTGTAAAGCTTCATTGGCTTTTATTGGGATCCATCTTGCCCTTGCCGTCGCTAACAATTAGACAGCTTATCTGAGGGAAGTCTCAGTGTCTCGCAGTCCCGCTGCTGCTGGTTCCTGTAGTTGATGAAAAGCCACAGTGACATTTACAGCTTCCAAACCATTATAGCCTAATAGCCATAGGTGATGCCGTCCACACTGGCAACAAATAAGCCGAGCAAATTCGGGAGCTACTACGTTACGTTTGAATGTCATGCCATCACCTGAACAGCACAGCGCAGTAATGCGAGCGACAGAGGGAGAACTATAAAAGGGGAAACTTTAACCTTTTACTGCTGCGAACGGGAGGATGTTAGTCCTGTAGATTTGGCAATTATGACAAGACAAACCGGCCACAAACAGAGGTGGCCTGTTGTCTCCATGTGGCTGTCACAAAGAACCAGACTGCTTGCTGTTCAACGTCCTTGGTTGGGATTTCAAAACAGCTTGTTTTCACTCGCATGGAATATTCATCTTAAGTTCTATAGTTTATTCGGTTCAGATTTTTCCACCTTTTGATTTTGATTTGTTGCGTTTGGTTCAAGGATATCTTAAGCAATCATCTTTCTCTTAAGGCCTCGCATGCAGAAAATGATCAAGGCCGCCTGTAATCTGGCCTAGATTAGGTATCGCAGTCAGGCTTCCCCCACGAAAGGTTTGACTTTTTACACAGTTTCATTTTTCGACGCCCCTTTCCTCACTTCTTGCCCCCCCATGTTTTATTGGAAATTCATTGTGGGGTTGTAATTTTGTAAGTTGGAGTTGTTTTGGACCTCTGGGAGTGTGTTTTAATATTCAGTTCTTTACATTAGGCTGGAGATGCCTGTGTGTGTTTTTCCTGATAGAGCTGTCTTGTGTGTACGTGTTGCTGTCACACTGAGTCAGGGGGAGTGGGGGAGACACAGACCTCGTGGTTTTCTTGTCTCTTGTTAACATTTTTTGTTCAGGATTTCCTACAAGATGTGGCTACAAAAACAGTTCCAGACACCCTCCACATCTCCCACTTGCTCCCTCCCTCTCTCAGAAGACAAAAAGACAGAAAAAAGAAAAAGAGAAATCTGCTTTTAATTTAAATGCAAACAGCAATACACTTGAGTCCTCCGGGTCCTAAAGACCTCATTCAATGTAAAAGCAAATACTGTTCAGTATAGAATACTGTATTGAAAAAAAAACAAACAAACAAAGCAACACTTTAAAACAGAGTAGGGTGACCAGACATCTTTTTTAAAGCTGTCTTTGGCTGAGAATTAAAAACATCATGTAGAGTAAAATAACACCTTAGTTGATTTTCAATTATTATTATAATTTATTTTTCAAAAAAGACAATTGTCAATGGAGAGTTATATTATGTTATTATTAATTTACATTTCAGAGCAGTTCTTTGTTCAAATACCATCTTTTAGTACATGTATTATTTATATACTATAGAATTTATATTTTGAATCGGCTTTTATTTTTAATATTATCTTTAATTTGTTTTAGTCATTTAGTTTTTTTAGTCTCTCTCACACAAACACACACGCAGGCACGCACGCAGGCAGGCACGCACGCACGCACACACGCACGCACGCACGCACGCACACACACACACACACACACACACACACACACACACACACACACACACACACTCACACACACATTTTAATAGATTTAGTTTTATTCAACACTGTTCAGTACTACATTTACCATGGTGAAAATACAGAACCACAACTGTCCCCTTTTTTAATTCATATTAATAATATCTGACAGCTCAGTGGTATATTAATTAATTCAGTAATAGCATTCCTAGTGTTATTTGTGAACCCTGTGCACCAAGTACTAGAGGATGAATACCATGAATGTAAAAGTGCGATCAAATTGGTGGGCAAAAGCCAGTCATTTCAATATGAAATCCACACTCTCTTGAATTTCACTTGAAAGTGTAGGAGTATAAGAGGCCCTCGAGTATTGACCGATGAATTAGTTGAAGTCCATCGGATGTGAGTGTGAATAATGAAGAAGACAGGGTGGAACAAGTTGATGCTAAAGTGATAAGTGGGCAGTGTGTTGAAACAAAGGCAAAGGTTGTGTGTTCGATGAGTTCCTCTTGATTTGTGTCAGTCGTGTTGTGGGGTGTGGGGTGGTGGGTGGGTGGGTGAGGTTCAACAGAGCCTTCAGAGGGTATTGTATTTTACTACTACCATTAAACCCAACCTGTCCTAATGATATTAACTTGATATGTGTCCTCTTACATCCTTGTCCTTGTGAACCATCCATAACATCAAGGCTTTTAGAGGTTACAGCTACTGAGATGTACAGTGACATCTTCAATATTTTGAGCGCTAAATCATGCATGTATGGGGATTACTCTTTGATACTTTAAAACAAGCAAACAGCCTGTCAGAGGAGATGAAAAAGGCCACAGTCTTGGATTGTTGTACACACACTGTCTCATGGGAAGCAAATGAGTGCCTTGGCCTCAGACACGCTCACACCACATCATTTATCTTGTCCTGTGGAGTGTAATCATCGGAGTGCTGCCCAGTCACTCAGGCGGTCTGTGTCCGGGGAACACCCCAGGGGGGCTCCCTCCTCGGAGTTGTCCTCACTGCATGGTGGATATGCTGGCCTGGAAAAGAGCCGAGACACTGGCAGTTTGATCGGTAACGATACATGGTGAGTAAGAAGTAAGGTTATAAAATCAGTTGCAGCCTAATATGGGATGTCATTTGCCAAACTTTGGTAATCAAACAATTTGTCTGGCACATGCCATAACTACACTGCGATTCTAGAAAAAGGCATGTTTTGACGGTCATTGACGTTCATTCTAAAGTAACCACATATTCTGCCTTTTCTGCCAAATAAAGATATAAAAGTTTTACTAAAGTTACTAAACCTAAAACTGAAATAAGAAATAAATAAAAGCTGAATGGAAGTATTAAAATAAAACGAACTAATAAAAACAGCGCATTACAAAATTACTCAAATGTAAAATTGAAAACAGAAAATCTAAAAATAAAAACTTGTTCAAAGTATTAATAAATGCTATAATAGTATACTAAAATAACACTTATAATATGTCAGTATGCTATTCTGATTTAGGCCTGAGTGCCTATAATGCAAAGATCCTATCCCCTTTGGTAGCTGTTTGCAGTGCCTGACAAAAAAAATGTTGTTTGTTGTCATCCAACAAATTAACAAACATAGAACAAATCTTGTTCTATCAAACCAAAAGTTCCTTTTACAGTATAACCAATTAGCACTATGGTAAGCTATTGAGCTGTTGGGTTACCTGAAGACTGATTGAAAACAAAGAAAAGAATGTCTTTTTCATAACATTATTTAAATTATGACAACATTTATATTTAATTTATTTTGATTAATGAGTAATTGTAGAGCATGCATACAATTTGTTTGTGTCTGTGCAATCGCAGTGAAATTCATGCTAAAGAATGGAATGCTAAAGAGCTTTCTCTAGGGCTGTGTCTGAATTCACCCCACTATAGACATATATAATTCACTATTCGTGGGGATAGCCATTGTTCTGATGTCCAAAACCATAGTGGACATTATCGAGTGCACTCATTCAGTATCCTGATAATGAGTGTAGGCTACTAGATTATTGGCCTACTTATTGGATCTTATTATTGGGAGATAAGAGGGTCCATGGAAACCATTGGAAGTATCCATTGGAAAACCATTGGAAAAAGTGTAACGGATAACTTGGATCATGTGTGCCTTGATGTGTTTAAGAGCAAACATGTTGAAGATTAGCCGATAGGCTGTCGATTCATTAAATGATAAGCTATTTCCTCACAAAAGCGGTTTATTTAGTGTAGTGAAGCTTCTCCTCCTTTGACATCCATTAAAAATGGCCTCTTGTCTCCTTCCCCCTTCCCTCCATTCTGCAGGCGTTACACTTTTACCAACTATACGTTTCAATTAAATTAAATTACAGTCTCGCCTGTAGATGCCATCGGCAACACTTCGCTCAGTCTCTTTCATTCACTCATTGAGTGGACTATATTAATGGAGTATAGGGAATAATGAATGGTGGGGGGCTATTTCAGATACTATTGATCATGGAATTAGCTATCCATTATTTTCATGATAAATTTGATCATTTAGTTGTTGCAGCTCTACCTTACATGCCTCACAGTACAAGAAGGTTCCACCATGCCATAAAAGAGATATGCAATTCAGATTCAGCCCATGTGACACACTCCTTCTCCAGCCATATAAATCCCACAAAGACAAATGGATGGCTGAGCAGCTTTTCAAGTGTCTAGAGTTTAAGATGACTCGCTAAATAAATCATTTTCTCTTTAGTGTTGATTACCACAGCTTAATCGCTCTGCTCATTTAGTTTAGTGGTTAGGAGGGCCATGGGCTTTTCAGAAAAATGATGGCTCATTGGCCCCTAATAATCATGGACAAAATCGTGGTAAACAATAATCATATCACCTGTCTCCACTTTGGTAGCATCTTTTGTAAATGATGGTTGACAAAGGATGGTTGCACAATTTATTGCTTGCTGAAAAGTGCAGTTGAAAATCAAGTGCTTATACAAAGGACGCCTGTGAATTATTTAGGTAACAACCAGTTCCCTTTAGGAGGTCTGGGACACACAAAGAGCAGGGCAGTAGATTGTGCAATTAGCATCATCTTTAGACATTGCATTAGGCATATGGTGTTAATCTTTTATTTGATTCTTTTTTTAGCAGGGTGAAGGAGGTATGGAGGAGGGTTTTAAACTCATTCTTTAATGTTTTTATTTTATTTTATTTTATATATTATTTTATTTATTTATTTATTTTACTATTCTCCTGATCTCCAGATCTACCCCCACTATGGCAGTGAGGCCATTTGACCTGATGGGAAGTCATTTATGTAATGATAAGTGCTCACAAAATATCCCAGCTTTCAGAGGAGAATGTCCTCCTGAACGGCAGCCAATTACTATGCATCAGCTGCCTAGAATTCCCGCTCTTCCCTCTTTATCTCTTTTCTTTCTCTTACCCTACTCATGATTTAAGCCACTCTGACTGGTCAGGCTGCGTACAGCAAGGGGCACCTAGAAGAAATATTGTAATGTTGGTCGTTATGATGTGCGTCCAATTTGCGTCCTTTTTTTAAGTTTAAAAAAAATCTGTTTGTGGACAAAAATGATAGGTCGGAGCCCTCACAATATAAGATATTTTTATTTCCTGACAGCCTGATTGAAACCTATGCACCCCAACTCCTTGAAGTAGTGTTGCAGTAGGGCAGTCTGATTGGAGCTTGCAATTTTCACAAGTGCTTTTCAGTTTTGTGCAATATGCATGAGGCAGTCGGTGAACAGTCCGTGGGCGCTCTATGGGCGTGCCGTCTGAGACTCTGAGACTGCACAACTACAATGGATACTAGATTTTGGGCTTCAAAAACAGCTTAGATGGTCAGTGACAACATGAAGCCTGTGACCAATATATTGTGTGTATATTAACTAAACATCATCCTCAATCAGTTCTTGTTCAATTTCCACAGTTCTACCTCCCCCTCTCTTGTTTTTACAGAGTTTTAAAACCTATGCTCTTATGTTCCCCAGTAAGAGTTGTCATGGAGATCTATTTTCCATTTTTTTTTAAACTGCTTCTTACCTCTGGTTTCGTCTTCTCTCTCTCTCTCGCTTCTCTTTCTTTGCCTTTTTCTACCTATCATGATTTCTTTCCTCCGTGTGTTAGTTGCCATGGTTTCCCTCACAGAGTGTAGTTGAGGTGTGTAAGCCCGCCCATGCCTTTAGTTTTCATTGTGCTGTCAATCAGCCTGACATCTCTATTGACAATCTCAGCTTGACAAAACACCAGGAAAGATTTTTGGCTCGAGCAATTCGTACAAATAACGTCCACGTATAGCTCTGGACTGTTTCACTCTCAGGACTTTTATTGCATTTAAAGCCTACATTAGACAGTATTCTGCTTGTTCTTTGTTTCAGTTTTTTAGTTGCTTGACTTTTGGTGAGCCAAAAGGATTTGTTCTTTTCCTTTGTTCATTTTTAAAAGAATTTCTCCACAAGGTTGTATCCACATGTAGGCTGTGAAAAAGTAAAAAAAACAAACAAACAAAAAAAAAACAGTTCATTGAATGCTTATTTATGTATTTGTATATACTACCATTCAATAATCAATTAAATTTGATCAAACTTAAGTTCATTTATTTTAAATAAATGCTTTTCTTTTGAACTTTCTAGTCATCACAACTGTTTTCAACATTGATAATAATATTGTTTATTAAGCAGTAAATCAGCATATTAAAATGATTTATGAAGGAACAAACGGGTAAAAAGTCATTTCTATGCGAAAATGACAAACTTGGGTTCAAAGTTGTAACTGCCTCTGCAAAGATAATTTTCATGCAAATTACCTGCCGTTTTTTGGCTGTGCTTTGAAAGGTCAAAGTCAAAAGTAAAATTGGAAACTTTTGAAACTTTGAGTGCCTGTAGATGACACTTCGTTCAGAGTTCCACGATTGGGTGACGCTGACACATTTACAAATCCGTTATCACTCGAACACTCAAGAGTAACCATGCATAATAAACTGAAATAGAAAAGGTTGACTTCTTTTCAGAAGCTCTCCCATTTACTTAGCTCTCATTCATTTTTAAACCTTGAGTTTCAAAAAAAAGTCAAGGACTGAAATTCATGCTGTGTATCTCTACTTTGAGATCTATGCAGAATGGCTTTTCCCAATGAATGGCGCACTTGTCTTTGGCTTCCTTTGCTTTTGTGACACATTAGGGCAGATACTCAGCGAGGAAGAGCACGGACAGGTGCTAATGTGACCTATGAGACTGTGAGATGATGACAGGTGAAGACAATGCCTCACAGACACACCTCAAAGCACTATTATCCAGCCCGACAGGAAGTCAGGTGCATGTGTCCCCGTGAAGTTAGGGTTTTTGATGGAGAGAGCCTAGACCTGCACTACTATTCGTTAAAAGGTCGCAATCTCGATTCAAACATCAGAGAGAGCAGTTGTCATTTATAGGTATGAAACAGCTCCACAAACAGTCTGTTCAACCACCGTATCGCTATTTCTGTTACAAATATTGATAACATCACAGAAAAACTGGGCTTAAAGTTTATAATTTGGAAATAAACACTGATGTCTAAAGAGGCGATCAAAATAGACTAAATCACCTTTTAAAATGGCGCTTCAAATAACAATTGGAGCGATTACATTGTTGCAATTGACAAGTAGGCTACCTGTTAAAAACACATGTCATGAAATATTAATGATTCATCCATTATTGAAATAAGTGAAGTCTTAATGAGTGAGTCATTGAATCATTAATTCAAACCAATTAAAAATATATATTTTTGATTCAGATTCATTAAACAGTTGTGATGCGATCTGGGAAAACCCGTCAGATGTTGCGCTGGTACGTTTTCAGTAAAGTCTAAAAATAGATCGAATGTCAGTTTTTTGTCAAAATTGGGGTTTCAATAAATTATTATTCTCTGAATAGATCTTGGGAAAATTCACCAATTTAGTGCAGAAAAATAGCGATTTATAGTGGCAAGCGGAAAAGACTGTGTCTTTCTCTTTAAGAATACGCACGGCGAAGCGGAGGGGCAAAAAAACAAAATCGCCTATTTAGCTCTCCTTCTCTTAACACTACAAACATACCTTCGCCAATCAAAATAAACCAAATAACAGAATAAAGGTAAATAAACTACAACGGCACGCAAGTTATTTATTTATTTATTTTTATCCAGCGTTATCGTGTGGTGTGATGCGGCGCACAAGAGAACAACAGAGTCTGAAGCTGCTCGCTTAATCGACCTTGCTCGCCTCTCAATCGTCCAATTTCAAAACGGTTTCCACAGGATGAATTTTGAGTTCATAAGCTTTCGAATGATACCTAATCTATGAAGATTACTAAAATATGTGATATGAAAACCCCCCCCAAAAAACAGTATGCTAGAAAAAGAGCGCCAGTCGTCCCGCTAGCAGGAAGTGACAGTCAATTAAACCTGTTTTTCTCAAAATTCCGTTTCTGAAAATCACAGCGATCAGCCGACTTCAACCACAACTTTTGCTACAGGCAAACGATAAAATAAATAAAAGCAGATTTGGAGAGGGCTTGAACCCAGCTTGAATATAGGGTAACACTTTAGAATACTGTATACTTACTGCAAAACTAATCAGGAATTATTGATGAACTAGTAAGTAATTCTTCATTAACTACTTCTTCACTGCTGTTAACTACTAAGGAAAATGTGTTAACTAATCAGTATGTAATAGAATTATATGATTGTGTTAAGTAATAGTTAGTTAATAACTAATGAATTATGTCATACCTCCTGAAGAACTAGGCTACCATTAATTATCTATTAATTAAGGTTCAAGAAAAATAACTATGAAGTAACTACTAATGAACAGTCATACACAGTAGTCACTACAATAATCCAGTTTTTTTTTTTAGCATTGTTGTGGTGGAAGAAGTACACACATCAAGGGCTTGAGTAAAAGTACAGATACCCCAATAAAATATTACTCCATGCAGTATAATTATAATTAGGCCATTTTCAGAATTACCTTACTAAAAGTACAAAGGTAATTAATTTTTAAAGTACTTAAAAAGTAAAAAGCAAAGTTAATAGTGTTTTTTTTTCAGTAAGTTTTATTTGAGTCAGAAGTATGTGGTAATTCTTTATTAATTACTAATGGGTTCCCTATATTTTCACTTTAGAATACTGTTTCGGGTTATAAGTAATTCCTGAAGAATTATATAATAATTCTTTATTAATTACTAATAAGTTCCCTATGTTTTCACTTTCAAATACAGTTTCAGGTTCTAAGTAGCCTAATTCCTGGATAATTATTTGATAATTCTTTATTAATTACTAATTGGTTCCCTATATTTTCACTTTAGAATACTGTTTCAGGTTCTAAGTAATTCCTGAAGAATTATCTAGTAATTCTTTATTAATTACTAATAAGTTCCCTATATTTTCACTTTAGAATACTGTTTCAGTTTATAAGTTCCCTAATTCCTGGATAATTATTCATTAATTACTAATGGGTTTCCTGTATTTTCACTTTAGAAAACTGTTCCAGGTTATAAATAATTCCTGAAGAATTATCTAATAATTCTTTATTAATTATTTTCAGTTCCCCTCTGTTGTTTCCTAAAATACATGAATTTACTCAATGGCATTCTATGCTGAGGAAAATGTCAAATTTCACCGTGTGGTGGGTTTTCCCAGATCGCATCACATTTGTCAGAACCTCTAGCAAATGACATGTTGTTAAGTTTAGATGTCTGTTCAGAATCGTGATCTGTTTGAAACAAAAACAAAAATGTGATTCTCAATTTATCCAGAATCGTGCAGCTCTAAGTGAGCCTTAATTCGATTTTTGCAGGTAAAATACAAACAAACCAGACACACTTCTAATTATGCTTTATTAACTTGCAACGTAATGTAATGTTTTTGCAGGCCCATGATGGAGAGATTTTGGTTCACGCCGATGAGTGTGTGCACACAGTTAAGTGTGCCAGAACCCTAGTGCAATGGAAGATGAGAAGCTTTGCGTGTTTGTAGGTTTCTCGCTCCCATTTATTGAATGGGAGCAGTGACAATAAAGGCTGTGGCAGCAGATGCCTCAGCATAAATTTCACTCTGAGGAAGAAAAGATTAAAGAACTCGGGAGGAGATGTTTAAGAGAGAAGGATGAATAAATGTACAGCAGTTTTTTTGCATGTTGTGTTTTTTTTGTATGGACATAAAATGTGTTCAATGAAACTAGAACTGCATTCTTATTGGTAGCTGAAAAGATAGTCAAAGTAACCAAAATATTTAATAAACAGATATTTATTGAATTTTATGAATGGAATGCGTTCGGAAAAAGTCATCTACTCATAACAATGTGAAGGCATGTTATTCTGTATACACATAGAATATTGTCTGAGATCTGCTGGATGATGGCCAATCCAACTTAAAGTCAGCATGAAATGGAAGTTACAATAGTCTTTTTTTTATCCCTATGATGACGTGAGTGAAATGGCTTCTCAAAAAAAAAAAAAAGTAGGGCTGGACTTCACTGTTCATCGGGAATTGTTGGATCATTGTCGTTTGCTATTGCTTCGATCTCATGTGACCTGCCCTCTTTATCTCTCACAATTTGGTTTTATACCTCACAATTGCGAAGACACGGTTATGAGATATAAAGCTTTTTTATTTCTTTGATTTTTAATAGAAAGGGGCATCTGTAGAAATCCATCTCAGCAGTTCTCAGCTTTTTTCATTCTGAGGGGAGAAGCTGGTGTTTTTTTAGCCCGGGGCCAAAACTCTAGCACTCTTATCTAGCAGAGGAACGTCTGTGTATGTTAGTGTGTGCAAGTGACAGTAACACAAAGGGAGCACTGACAGTGTGTTTGACTTTTATGTTTAGAGTTTAAACCACTTCTCCATCTTGTGTCCCTGATAGCTCCGAATGGTCTGAATGTTTACACCATCTGCCTGTTTCATTTAAAGTTTCTTAAATCCTCCCATCTCGCTAAATGCACAATATCAATCTTGCCACAAAATAACTTTTCTACACCAGCCGTGCCCCTTCTTGTATAATTCATCTGTATAAATAAAGAGTTACTGTAGACTTAGGGAAGCTGTGCATCTTGGTTAATGTCATTTATTATTGTGCTTTTCCCTGGTGCATTATTGTCTAGGGTCCTTTGGTCACCTGTAATTATTTTTTAAATAATGAAGAAATATGTTGGCTGTCCTGGGTGAGCCATTTCTGTATGTACAGAAGCACTTTGGTTCTCTAAATAGGCCTCTGGGATTGTGGATCTTCACACTTTTCTTTCATGAGCCCTGACATACACCACCATCAGGAAGATGTATGCACAAACCGGTGAGCCCCAGCTCCCCTATGATTCTCAGCCACCCGCAGATGTTGGGGATTTCTGCATTCAGCAAAAGTGAAGCGACAACACTATTTATCACAGGCTTATGAAAGTGGGACAGCGTTTCCTCCTTTCTTTAGGCTTCTTCCTGGGTTCATCTCTAAACGTACACAGTTTGATTGCTTGTGTAGGACGAGTCAAACCCCTGTGCAAGTTTGCTGAGGGCAGTAAAAGAGTGTTTCTTTAAGTGCCAGGTTTGTTTACTCTATTCAGTGCCGCTAATGTTTCTTTCTAGAGGGAGGACGTTTAGAGGTGGACATTCTGTCGAGGTTTAAGAGTCTTCAATTCTGGCTTTTTAAAAGCAGCAAGAGTTGCCGCTTGCAACATATTGTACTTGAACTGTAAAGTGACATATCCCAGTGAATACAGTAGGAATTCAATGTGGAAAAAAGTTAGGAAAGGACTTGATTTTAATCTATTTGTATTTGATTAGATTGTGAAAAGTGGGCGTTACATATCAGCCAGCAATGCCTAGATAGATATCTGATTGTTTATTATATTCCAATAGCCTACATGGCCTTGGCGATGTCATCAGAAAAGAAAACTAGTTTCATAGGAAGAGCAGGTTTTTACATTTTGATAGTTTTTTGTTTTTGTTTTGATAAATAGGGTCAGTTTTGATTCCATGTTGACTTTTAATGCAGGTAAGGAGTTGGAAGCATTAGAGATATATTTTTAAACAGTTTTGTATTATTATAACATTTCAATCTAAATAAAAACATTATTTTGTGTACATTGTAATGAGTTTTAATATTTAATTAATTAGAGCTTACTCTAACTCTGATATTAATTTTAATTAGAGATTAAGGAAAAGCATCACTGAGCATTTTGAAAAAAATATTCTATATGTTGTTTCTATAATCTGAGCTTTGCTGCAAAGACAAGTGAATTAAATGTTAAAATCATTTTTCACTTGGCTTGTATACCCAATAAACACTTTTGGCATATCTCTGGCATTAGAGAGCAGTGACTGGTAGCCTCAATACCGCCTCCAAAAAATAAACAAAAGAATAAGTGAAAGTTTGGTCTCCAAGGGGAGTCGCTAATGTCTGGCGAGTCTGATCTTTTGCTTGCACATCTCCAGAGACATTCACTTTCCCTTCTCTGACTGCACTTTCTCTTCCATTTATTCCCTTCAAGCAGGGTTCAATTGTTTCCTGTCTGTTGCTCAAAATCTACATGACTGCAGATCCTACATTTCAAGTCATGAAAAGAATAGAATTACAATTATCATCCAAATCCACATGTTGAGCTCACAGAAAAGCGTCCATTATTCTCCTCTAATGCATGAATTTCTTATTACTTTTCCTTTTCTCTGGAGTTTGGAATAATTTCAAGAAGCCAAACGTCTTGCTTCAAACTTCAAACTTTAGCACTCCAGACACACTAAGATCAGTGTTTTCTTGAACAGATTACAGGTCAGTATCACAACTGGGGTGAAATGAACATCTTTACGGATCTGTTAGTTATTACAAATGCACGTTATTCCCCACTGTGGCCATGGACAGGACGATGTTTGGACAATACAGGCTTTTTCAATTGTTTTTGATGAAAGACTCATGTGATTAATGAGATTAGCCACAGATCATGTTTTGGAGTATTTTAGGACCCTTGCTTTTCCTCCCAGCTCCTTATCATAGCTGCCAAAACGTTCTGAGATCAGGTTTTGATATGAGGAAATACCTTCTGCTAGAATGGCGACCAGAACATTCCCCTGATAAAAAGCACTGATCTGAAAATATGAGGAGCAATCTGATTGGAGGCTAAGCTTAGATTTAAATAAGTAACACTGAATAAGCTTTTGGCTTTGTTGCAAGAACAACAGCTCATTTTGGTGTTTCCTTGGCCGGAGGTCAAAAGCAAAGTAACAAGATCTAATCGCTCCATTTCAGTCCTGTTTCGATGACCTACCTCTCTATGCTCGGAGAGAAATGGCACCGTTCTCTGTGTTGACTGGTCTAGCAAAATTACAACATGTGCAAAATGCACAAAAAGCCTCTCTTCGAACACTGGCAGTACAACCGTTTCGCTTCTAATCAAAGCTCATGTGAAGGGTGATTTGCTTTGAAAATGTGAAAAAATGATAGAGTGTGTCTCTGCTATTGTGTTTTTATTGCCAGGTACCTAATCTGTGTAATAAAATTCACACTAGGCTTGAAATTTCCCGGCTTTCAGTTAGGAAATGGATATTCATCTGTGTGCCGTATATGATTAAGGTGCCAATGAACCCATCACTTAGCATTTATGTGCACTGCAGGAAATTTGTATTGAGCATCAAACTTGTGTAATCTCTATGAATCAATGCTGTCTTCTCACTAATTGGCAATATAACCCTCTACTAGACTGTTTTAAATAGTTGTTTACCAAGATAGTGTGTAAAGAAGAGATCCTCTTCTCTTCAAGCCTAGAGGTTGAGCTTTTCCTGTAAACATTAACATCCTCTTTTGACTGTTGAATGGACATTCTTCCATTGCTCATGAATGGTTTGTTCAATTCAAAACCTTTATTTCCCTGCAGAGGTCAGACTTGTTTATCTTTAATAATTCCTTTGCTGAAGGAAGCAGTATTTAAATTTGCACAATTAAATGAATAGTCAATATATTCTCATCTATGTCTTTCTAAATGCTTATGGCTTTATTTATTTTCAATGAAACACAAAAGGAGAAATTCTTAGGAGAAAGTTATTACTCCACAACCTGCATGACTGCAACAACAGTTCTGTATTGTTGAACCAACGTTGTATGAGCAACACAAGTTTCTACAGTTTTGTGAACTGGTTCAACTAATTCAGTTAATAGATCCTGCTAAAAATAACTTGTTCATAAATCAGACATGGCTACTTCTCTCATGAAGACTCCAGGAGAGATAAGGGTGGATGTCTAGACTTTTAGTGAATAACAACTTTAAATGTCAGTCTGTTTGTCATAAGGCTGTTGTATGACTTAGAGAATATGAGAATCATATGGACCACTTTTATGATACCTTTATTTTGCTTTTGTGTCCTTTTATGAAGTTTGAAAATGCGTTTTTTTTAGATTCAGTGTTTTTAGGTCTAAGTAAGGCTCAATAGGAAGCTTCCTCTGGCAGGCGGTGTGGTGTGCCGTGTGTGAAGCTGGAATTTCACCCTAGCTTTCCTCCCACCAATCGATTGCTGTAGCAGTCAGTCATGAGGGACCACGAGCGAGCAGCACTGTGGTGCTCACTTCCTCTTTGCTCTATCCTATTGATGTGTCCCACTTTCGCACTTTGGAAAAGATCAATGCGCTGCCTTTTGCTTCACTGTAAGCCCTGTCTTTCCGTTTTTTTTTCTCTTTTTGGCAGCTTCCTAGTTTGTTTTGTTTTAGTACATATTTATGGTATGACCTGCCGTCTCACTCTCTCTCTCACAGGCTTTTCCGGTCCCAGTCCTACAGCAGAGGCATGGGAACCAGGCAGGGAAGCCTGTGAATTATTGTTTGTTTTTGTATGTCAGCATAGATAGTAATGCCTCCCTCATTTGGGGGTAGCCTCAGAGTAGAAAAGTGACGAATGAATAAGATCGTATATGCTTTATTGACTGACACCGTCCTCTTTTAGCTTAATCTCGGCTAGCAGAAAACCAATGGGCTTTTTGCTCTAGTACTTTTTATAGAAAGCCAATAGAGAGCACTGAGCACTTAAAAGCAGTTGTTTGTACACACTGGAAGAGTGGAGAGTCTTATTTCCGTGTTTTTTATTGACGTCCATGATGTTGTATGGTGGTAGCCATGAGAACGGTCCCAGGCTGAGCTCTCTGGAGATCGACTATATAACGATCCTGTCTCTTTCCCCAGGGGGCTTGTGCGGTATGCGGCCTTAAATGCTATCTCTCCACCACTGTTGGACTTTGACCATTTTTCTTTTATTTATCTATTTATGCACTTCTGTTTTCCTATGAAAAGCAAATCTAAACAGTGTAGGAGGGTTGTGATTATTCCATGGTGGTGGCTCAAGAGTTGGCATTAATGGTCCAGGAGGGTCTATAGATGCACGATATATCAGTCCCATATTAGTTATTGGCCAATATTAGAGATTTATATTATTTATTCTTATCTTTTGACATCGGATATTAATTTGCTCATGCTAATTCCTCTTATTTTTATTTTCAACACTTTAGTAATTAAACCCCACCGTTAAATTTTATTTTCAGCAGTTCTCAAAATGAATATCCATTTTTTTATACTGCACATAATGTTGTGATGTTGTGAAATTTATATGTACAGTAGGCCTATATCAAACATAACTGAGATCTCCACTAAAGAGTTAGTTTACCCAAAAATGAGTTTGTCATTTACTCAACTGTTATCATTTACTCATTCTAAACCTACATGACATTCTTTTTTCAGTAGAACAGAAAAGGAGATATTTGGAATGGACAGTCTCACATTCATTGCATCTTTTTCCCATACAGTGAAAGACTGTCATTCTGCCTAATATCTTCTTTTTATGTTCCATGAAAGAAACATGGTCATAAAGATTTAGAACAGCATGAGGGCGAATAAAAGACTAAATTTTCACTTTTGAGTGAACTATCGCTTCAAGTCTTCTCAGCTTTGAAGGAGCAACTACTGAACTCGCCATTTAAGAGCGTTTGAGAGAGAGTCTCCATCTTCCTGCCAACAACGCTCAGCTGAAAAAACAGTCTTGCTCAAGCTGACGTCACTGCTGCTAAAACCCTTTCGTCTGGTACTGTAACATCTTTGTAAGGTCAGAGGTCGATGTTTAACTACTCTCTTGAGAATTCTTAGCATATCCAAGACTTTTCCATATAAGTCAGCCGCCCGCAACCACCCAAACAACAGAGATGGTTCACTGTCCCAGGAACACTTAATCATTCAAACTTTCATCCTAAGCTGCCCCTCACCGCCTCTCCTGCCCTCTTGGTTTCTCTCTTCCATCTATATTGTTTGTTTATGTCACATGGTTTTATCTTTAGAACTATTTGATTCTTTACAATTAATTAAACTAGTCACAATACTATAAACAAAGACTTAATTTAAGCAATATATAGTTTAAATATAACTATATTGGCGTTTCCCCTGAGGAGGCAAGGGAGGCAGTGCCTCCTCAAAAAATTGGATACAAAAAATATATATATTACAAAAATCAAACAGCGTAAATATTACAAAATCTGACAATAAAACGCATCTGCATCTCTCTTGCATCTCACCTCTCTGAGGCCATTGAGTTTTAACAGCCCCCCTAAAGCATGCAGTGGGTTTGTGGGGGGTAATTTAAGAATGAATGGGGAAAGTCGGTTTCACTTAATTTGGATGGTCCCTTTAACATATTCTGTTGACTAGAAGTAACGTTGCACCTACATGTCTACTAAATCTCATTAGAGTGTTAGTAGAGTATTAGTAGACTGGTAGGGTTAGGGTAAGAATAAGTTGACATGTAGTTGCATAGTTACTTATAGTCAGTAGACTGTCTGTTGGAGGACCATCACAATAAAGAGTTATCAGATATTAAGCAGATAGTACACTAATACTCTAATGAGCGTTAGTTGACATGTAGTTGCAAAGTTACAAAGTCACGAGAATGTTCAAAAGGGACCATCAAAATAAAGTGTTACCGGAAAGTCACATGAGAGGAGGCAATGTTTCCATCACGCTATGATTGAATATGATTGGTTATGGTTAGAGATGATTGGTTTGTGCGATAAATCCCGCTGCTTGTTTTCTTGCGTATTCGCGAATCGCGAATTGCAACCCAGTTACAGTAGAAATCACTGCTTTGTCAAAATCAAACTGAAAATGACCTTAAAACATGATGACTGTGGGGGGTTTTAGTGAGCAATCACAATCAGCTTGGTGAAATTAAAGGTACATCGTGTCTGTGACCCTCGTTTACCGAGCTTAATGACTGATGATCCGAAAATAAGTCGACTATTAGAAAAAGAACAGCTGAATATCAGTTCATAAAATTGTTACTGTCTTTATTTATTATTTTGGAATAAATGTAAAAAATGCATAAAAAACACTAACTTGATGATATTTAGGTATACTTGGTTTTAAGAAATAGAACATTACTTGCATTGTTAATATAAAAATACAAAATAGAATTGTATTTTTTTGTATGTTATGTAAAGTAATTTTATCTGACCAGGAAAATGTGACAACATTAAGTGTAACTGTCTTGGACATAAATTTACATTTTATTTATATTAAAAAACATTAATAAAACTATGAGAACTTTTGCCGCCTCATTTCGGAACACCACTGCATGCCACTGTAATAAATTGTATAAACTTTTTTTAATGAAATGTTTTGCCTAGCAACAGATAATTTCTTCTGTATTGTGACACATCTGAAAGAAACAGGTTATCGAAAAAGAAAAATGTAGGAAGAGACTTGGTTCCATCTATCGTTTGTTGATTGGATTGAGCGAGATCTGAATGTGAGCTTACAGTCAATTGTAAGAAAGGGGCAGGGCAGGGTTTAAGCAAACTAAATGATTGGAGAAGTCTGGCAGTTGTCACCAGGAGAAGTCTGTAATTTCACTGGGAGGAAAGTTATGACATTTTGATTCCGAATTATGATAAGACAAATATGCAGTAATGAATGGATCACAATAAGATCAATAGATTTAGAAAAGGTGAATTTCCTTTTCAAGCCAATTTAAAGTGACTAGAATGTCTCATATTGTGGGTTGGCCATTATCTTTTCAGTTACTATCGCTAAAATGCTATAGAATGAAGTTGAGTCACTTAATCCAAACTCAGGTTGCAATTCTAACATAATTTCTGCATTCGGGAAGACATCAGCATGTTGTTTTTAGTGTGTTCAGCATCTTCCCAGCTCTGCGGTCACCGTTGGATTACCATGTTGTGAGAGGGTATCAGAGTAAAGAGTTTGAGCTAAGCTGGTTTAATGTCAAATCTCTTTCTGCTTCCTCAGCCCTTAGTTGGCACTGGATGTTAGTTTGTCAGACAACAGGCCGCCTGGGCTGAGTAATTCAACAGTGTCTGGTTCTTGTTGTGTTTATAGGCTCTGGGTCTCACATAGTAACCTTGGGACTCAAGGAGTCTCGGGTTGAGGTCCCTCGGTGTGAGAAGTGTGATGTTCGATTGAGAAATCTGCTGCTGTAAGTTCTGAATGCCACTAACCTTCAGAGACATCCTCCAGCCCATTTGTGACTTGTGGCACAACGTGGGGCATGAGCGAGGATGCAAGGACTGATAAGAATTTTTTTTTCTTCCCAACATTGTCTGTTTCCATCTTGCAGTTTTGGACTGTTGCTATTTTCATTGAGTGCTTATTATCATGTTTTGCCAAAAGCCTGCTTGAATTAGTAAAAAATTGCACTACCATGACAATTTGACGCATGATTTTGAATTTGCCATGAAGCACCAGACGTACGTTGAAAACAAGATGCGAAGAAAGCCTCCTTAACATCAGTAAGGAGTTTACTGATGGGGTAAACCGCGGCCCACAGTAGCCGTGGGCTTTGAATAACTTAGTTCAAGCTTACCAGTTCAGAAACATAACAAATCATATTGGGGGGAAAAAGAGACAAACAGCCCAGAAAATTTGAATTACATTGAACTCAACAGGAAGGGGATGGGAGGGTTGAGGTCGGTATAGATGGTAAAGATATGGTAATTTCAAGGAATTCTTTCTCGGTGATATTGTGGTCACTTGAATGTGATTACAGCATAGAATGTGGCCTTGGGATTTGTCAGATCATATGACATCATCAAAGCCAAGAGAGATGATTGGGTAATGGGTGCCACAGGGGATGACTTTTAATAGCTTGAAGCAGTCTGACAGCATACCACAAATACACTACATATGCTCTGGTTTAGGAGTCCTTCAGAAGTTTTGGCTTAATAGCACAGTATAGAAATGGAGGAGTTTAATGTCTCTCACAAACCGAAGAGGACTACTTGAGGATATATGCTCAGGATTTGACATAAGTATGTCATCCAAGCAAAGGACCCAGCTGAAGACAGTCTAAGGTGTATGGCTGGTCTACCGAGCTGTTCTGTTTTGGTGGTTTAGAGTGGTTTGGGGTCCTTAAAAGCTGGTCATGCTGGGAAACCAACGAGCTGACCAGTTAAACACCAGACTTAGCTTGCTAAGACTTGGTTTAAGCTGTTGTTTTCAAAGGACGAACCATGTTTTCCCCCTCAAGGAATTAAAAAATAATATATTTATATGTAAGCACATGAAATGTATTGTAACCTAAAACTTATGCATACTTTAAGTTATTATTCTGTAAATCCAAGCTTGGTCCCTTTGCAGTTTTGATATAGGTGTATTACTTCTTAAGTTTCATGGCAACTTGCTAAACCCAATGCCCCTATATTGACAGGATGGGGGATCCATTGATTGTGTATAAGGTGACCTCATTATTATAAATTAATGAGGTGGAACACTACCAGTCTCAATTCCAGGTGGTCTCCTGATGTTTGTGCCTTGGAGTGAAACTGAGACAGCACTAAATCTGCTGTACACTGAGCACCTTCCAGTAATGCATGTCATTGAAGACCCCCCCCCCCCCCCCCCCTTTTTTCCCTCCAAAGTATTTTATTGGGCTGTCAAAGTTAACGTTAACACATAATTAAATGTTTAACACTTTTTTAACATCGTTGATGCATTTATTCAATTTGACATTATAATAGTTTCATTATTGTAAGAGCTGCAGCAGTTGAACACACAAAAAATAGTCCCCTAGCAGAACTCCTGTTTATCTGTAAATGTGGAAAAAATACTTCCTTAATATTTAATAGAATTTTTAATGAGAACTTAAAAAATAATTAATCATGAGTATATATTTGAATCCATCGACAACCGTTTAATCCATAGTGTGTGTGTGTGTGTGTGTGTGTGTGTGTGTGTGTGTGTGTGTGTGTGTGCTGCAGCAGTTGAACACACAAAAAACAGTCCCATAGCAGAGCTCCTGTTTATCTGTAATAGTGGAAAAAATATGCGTCCTTAATATTTAATAAAATATTACATTTTTAAAGAGAACTTAAAAAAAATAATTATTCAGAAGTGTGTGTGTGTGTGTGTGAGTGTGTGTGTGTGTGTGTGTGTGTGTGTGTGTGTGTGTGTGTGTGTGTGTGTGTGTGTGTGTGTTTGTGTGTGTGTGTGTGTGTGTAAAATTTGGGGGACAAAACATAGGTAGTGGTTATATAAAAAAAATGGGGTATTAAAAATTTACTAATTTTTAAAAAATGACATGCTAAATGAATGAAGGCAGTGTTGCAGTGTAATTTTATTAGCGTGAGGAGGAAAAAATAACCTTTTTATGAGTCAGCCATTCTTTTTTAAGCAATCAAATTGCACAGTTATCTGGAAATAACAGCTACTGAGCTCTGTAGTTCATCCTACCTTATCCAATGTGTACACTGCTCCAGCATATGACAATGGACAGGCTAATTCTAAACGACTCAGCAATACTGAGCAATAATGTAAACACTCAACAGCACTGCATCTCTTCTGGAAATTGAAGGGGACTCCTGTGTGAGGTGGACAGTATGATGAAGTGTCATCTCCAAGCTAGACATGTGTTTGTATATATATGAGTGAGATGTGCAGATATACCCTTCACATGCTGTAGTTATATGCACACACAAAGCACTTGGGTTTCTGCGAAAGATATACATTATATGCATTTACCAAACATGCAGTCTGTGATGTAATGGCATCTACTGTTTAAGGTGACATTTATACCTCAATTAGGTTTTTCTTACCGTCATATTACAATCATTATGATGGTTCACCTTCTCCATTTCTAAATTAGAACCTTTTTAACTGATCTGTGTGTAGCAGTGCTGTATCAAAAACACCGTAAGGTAAACTTAAAGAGTTTAGAAACTTCAGTAAATGTTTCCTGATTATATCCCCGTCACTAGGCACTGAATCATTGCCAGTGATAGCTTACAAAGTCTTTACACACTCTGTGAGTGTGTAATTGTTAATACTCGTTTTGATCAGTGAGAGTCATTTGTAATAGCACAATTTCTCCATAGAGAACATTTTAACTGTTGCTTTTGTAATCCAGTTGTCTGTTCTACTGGATTTGGATCACAGATATTGCTAATGCTCTTAAGCACAGGACCATGAGCATTCACAATTTTGTGGCCAAGATTATGTAATTCTGAAAGATTTATGGCCACTCTAAACCCTAAAGCCTCCCTATTCTTCATGAATGCTATTGCCATTAGCATTTGTGTAGATTGTTGTGTTATTGGCAGCTGATGTCATAGTTTAGGACTGTATGAGTGGTGTCATGACATTTCACTAAAAGTGGAATTACGTGTCTTTTTCAGCTTTAAGACTTAAGGTGCAGTCACATTAACCATTTTTCAGTGGATTTTGGGAAATCCAGTAATTTCAATAAGAATCCATGCATCTTATTTTCAATAAGAATCCATCACGATTAGGATGAGTACGTAATATTACTCACATGGATTTGCCATATTGACCAACAAAAAAGCTGTTTAATTAAAAAGTGACTTCTATGTGAGCTTTATGCATTGCTAAACTGTTGACAGTAGACAATAAAGCTATTTGCCTTCAAATGTAACTGCACCTTTACTGAAATAAACAGTTTCTGTTATTGTTTCAGATTCTCAATAGGATGACACAGCATTGAAAGAAAGCATTTTCTTTACCATTGCATGTTGATTTGGTGATACTTGAATTCTAGAGCATCTTTCTTCATCTTGTAGTGGTTGTCATAACAATAACTTCATGCGCTTACTGCCTTTCCCTTTTGTCCTCTCAGTTCAGTTTCTCAAGTTTTCCTAGAATGTCTACTAGATAAAAATGTGCCAAAAACTCATTTGTGGAATAGTTTTGTTTTCCAGTAGTTTAAAAATTACACATGTAAATGTCCAAATCTGCAAGCTGTTTTCTGTCATTTGCATTTAATTCTGCTAAAAAAGTTGAGGATGCTGAATAAAACATAAGTGATGTGCTCAGGGGGGAGGTTGAAACTAAAGATAAGACGAAATAAGTAGAGTATCCTGTTATTTTTTATTTCTTAAGTTGGTTTGAGACTATTTTACAAAGTGATGTTAGAAAATATGGTCACCATTGCCATAGTTAATGTCATAGCATATCCTAATGGAACAAATTTTTATCATCAGTTGGTGTTTTTTTTTTTAATATACATCTTTCTAGCACTTACATCATATTGTCTGCCACCATCTTATCAGAGCCAGTATGGACCACTGGAATAATCATAGAGAAATTAAAGCCTGACTCCCTGCATTTAGAGCTGGAGCTCTGAGATCTCCCAGTTGCAGATTAAAGAGAAGTTAGTTCGGGCTGGCACTCTTCCCTTCTGCTCTCTTGCTTTCATTTTGCCTTGTTTTTCCCCTCTCCTCATTCCTTTGTTGCTTCCCCTGAGTCACCATGCTTCTTTTCTACTCAAATGTGGGAGGATATGAAAAAGGGCAACTGAGAACACACGTTGCTACTCCTCAGATACTGGACCAGCCACTGTTATCCTGTGATAAGGATTCATTCACTGTAGTGCTCAGTTTAAGTCACACGTAACGGCAATTTCCAAAATAGTGCTCTTTAAGTAGACTTACAGTCCCGTGGTGTTCGTTTGCACTGGCTTGTGACATCCGTGAGACCGTAGGGTGTCCCATTTATCATTTTATATTTTAGGTGGATTCTTATATTTGAATTCTAGTGAGAACTTAAAATTTTAAAACACTATGGAGAAAGTCAAACATGATCTAGAAAAAAAGACTGAATGAAAAGCACCAAATTAAATTAGAAAGCTTTTTAAACTACTCATGACCACCTTTACTAGAATTCATCACGTTCTATTGTTTTTATTGTGGTACATTTTGACTAACTTGTTGAGTTTATAGTAGACAATCTATTAAGGGAATAGATTTTTCAATAAATATTTATATTACAATTGTGGTATGTTGTAGCTATCGTTTCTAAATGTGTAGGTTGCTATTTTTCATTACAAATACTATTGATAAAAAAAAAGTGAACTTTGGCCTAAGCATAATGAGGAGCCATCAATGGTCTTACATGTAATTATATCCTTATTGTAACAAGTGCAATAGTGAACCAATTACAATAACTACTTTTTTTTACAAAGGCAAGCAAGTTAGAAGAGCTTTAAATTATGGACCTTCTTCAATTATTGACTAAACAATTGGTTTTCTCCATGTATAAAACGTGTTCTGCTAATAAAAACAGATAATTTGGAAAAATCTTTCTTTCAGATATTCCAAGAGATGACAGGAAAATAACATTTTCAGTATAAGATAATTTTAAGTAAAGATAGTTTGACTTCCCATGGTACTTTGTAAGCAAGTGATTGTTGACTAGGCTATTACTTTATTGCAGTTGTTATCAACCAATTTTGCATGTGTGGATGAGACCACAAAAGACCATTTTGCAAAAACAAATAACAAACAAACAATTAAACTTCACGAGGGAGCATGGCCCGGGACCCTGTTAAACAGTTCACACTTTAACCACCCCAATGTTCAAACCAAAACTACGCCCTTGCAACTGAGGGAGACCCACCCTGGGAGGCCATGGAACTTTTTTTTTTTTTTTTTTACCCCACTTCAAGCACTGATTTAATGCCCTGATATTCAAGGTTGTCCAGCAGATGAAACTGACAGGATCTCTATAAGGCAGTTTCTTTTATAGATTGTGTGGTTATGGCAGCCTCCATGACTGTATGTAGTGCAGCAGTAAAGCTTAGTAGAGCACATTGCAGCTTCCCTGTTTTGGCACCATCCATCATCTCCTAGTCTCTTAGTGCTTCTGACTCCAGTCTCAGCTGATTATGCTCAGTGGATATTTTATCACTGGAGTGATGAATGGCTAACTGGTACACATTTTGATTCTTGTATGGAGCTGCAGGGTCTTATGCCGAGTTATGCCGGATCTTTTCCTTGTTGTTTGTCTGCCGGACAGATCTGCTTTTAAAGCAAAGGGAACGTACTGGCTTACTGAATGGTGCCCAGATACCGACAAACTTAAAAAATGACAAGCACCAAAGCAACTTAAAAATACCATAACTGTTGTGCAATATAAAAAAATCATAAGATTAAGATTATTTTTGATTATCGTGAAATTTAAATTAATTAAAATACCTTACATGGACTGATTTTTGAAAATGTCTTCAATGACAAATAAGCCAATGCGATAAGAATTCCACACATGCTCAGTAAAGTTTTCTCTCCAATAGATAATATAAATATATATTCATCTGTTTTTTATCTACTTTATCTCTAGTTAAATTTAACATGAATCCATGTAAGCAACACACTTCTGTCATGACTACATTGCATTTGAATTGAAACATCTCATTTTTAAAATGCATAATGAGAACTTACTCATATTTTTATTCCAGTACTTTCCAGTACAAATAGTTTTAGTAGTAGTTTTAGTATGTGGAAAAAGTACAGACAATTGAGGTTTAACTTTTAACTATTGCTTTGAACACACATTATTAACAGCTAAATGGCTTTGCACCATATGGTGAAAACTGTTCAGTAATATTAATAATGGAATCCTTTGAGGTGTGCTCATACTGGTATTTAATACACAATAGATTCATGTAATTTATTTTCAAGTCTTTTATTGCCCCTAGTAATTGTAATGGGAATAAAAGGTTACTCCCCTACTGTATGGTAGCCATTCACTATCATGGTACATATCAAAGTAACACTGTATTGTGATATCATCAATGTATCATGGGTCCACCACATACTTCTTTTGTAACTGATTCTGGGTATGTAATTGTGGCTTATTAACTGTCAGTCAATTACATGCTGATTTCAGGCTCCATTTATCATTGTGAAAATTGTTTGACCACTAAATGTATTTGCTTTAGACCGATAAATAAGAATCTCAGTTAAACAACAGTGACATTTAGAATTCAGCTTGTTCTTCTCTTAGGAATGCTCATGATTATTTTAAAGGGGGCAGGAAGGCTGTCTGTTTGCTAATGTGTGTGTGTGTGTGTGTGTGTTTGTGTGTTCGTGTGTTTATGAGTCATGGACCTACTTAATTACCATGGTTTCTCAATGCAAACCAAAGCTGCTACTGTATACCTAGAAACTTGGCTTTTTGTGGAGAGAACTTCTTGGAAGAAAGATCTGATATTGAATTGGTGGTAGGCCATCAGTTAGTAGTGGCCATTATTCTTTTGTGAAAGGCTTACAAATCAAAACAAATATAAATCATTGTGGGCTAATTTGGCTGTGTTTTGAATAACTAATGAGCAGCTCACTGGAGCTTTACTGGTGTCTCATTACAGAGTGATAATATGTGCTTTGTCTTTGAATGGTCTCTGATTTGAGAGCTGCTGAAGCTGTAACACTCCCAACCCTCGTTTACATGCTGTCCTATTTTTTTTTTTTTTACTTTATAAAATGGTTGCCGTGGTTTCCCCTCTTCTTCAGAGGAACCCAGGTGCAGGTAGCTCATTATAAGCCTGTAGCATGTGCATGCATGTGGTTGTTTGCCAAAAGGCACCGGTGACCATATTTCTGTTCGTCTTGCTCATCAACTGAGGTTACCTGATTTTTTTTCAGCCTTCGCAGGTTCCCCTTTAACTGTGGTAATGAGTTTCTGCCAATAAACGTTATCTCAGTGAAAGTTAAGGGAATAATAGACCGCCATCCAGGGTTAGACAATTTAAAAATAAAGATTTTTCATTTCTCCTCTATAGTCTGCCCTGTTAAAATGTATTATTTTATGATGGTTTCCCAGCATCAAACATTACCACTGATAACTGTGTAATGTTTAAACATATTAGTTGTTTGCTGATGATTTCCAATAATCTTGCCCAAAGATTGAAGGTTATTTTTGAGTTTTTCTCTTCAAAGGATTCATCATTTATTAACCTTCATGTGATTCTAAACCTGTATGACTTTGTCTTTTATAGATTACAAAAGGAGATGTTATGCAGAATATCTATGCTGTTCTTTTCCATACAATGAAAGTAAATGGTTGCCAGAGGCTGTAAAGCTTTGAAACGTACAAAGAAGCACCTCAGACCTCATTTGTGAAATGTGCATATATGCATATTCACAAGTCACATGAGAACCAATGATGTTTGGCATCTTTGACATCAAACCTAGCGAGGCATGACGTCTTGATGCTAAATTTCAACAACTTCAATCCTTTCCTCTCACAAAGCTATCATATGACTTCAAAAAGCTTATAATACCGACTGCCGAAAATCTGCAGATTAGCTCTAACTTCAGCAACTGACTCTTCCTGATTGCTAATCTGGAAAAAAGTTGTGTTATTTCAGTCTATGGAACACAGCACATTAGTGCTTTTAAACTAGTACACAAGACTAGATTAAAAACAGCCCCTGGTTACTATTCACTTTCATTTGTACAAAGCAAAAAGTATTAACAAATCCTTTTGTGTTACAAGGAAGAATGAAAATCAAGCATGTTTGAATAACATTTTTCTATGTGAGGATCTTCTTTTTAAATAGGGCTGCTTTCACCCTCTTATTTCTCGGTGACATTAGGCAAACCTGCAATCTTTTTTCTTTCCACAGTCAGAGTCTTTCTCTGTTTTTTTTAAACAAATTTTTGCCATAATTTTCATTTATTTGTTCTTGCATCTTAAAAAAATAAAATCTGTGGCTCTTCAGTGAGGTACTCAGAGAACAGTTGTGGTGTTTTTAGGACTAAACTAATTGATCCTTAAATTCTCGATCTAATTAAAGAGTCTTGTTTTCCCAATATTATTTAATTTATTCTTTAATTTGAACACTTTATGATGTGGTTCGTCTTTTTAATTGCTCACACTGCATCAGAGAACAGATCCAGAGTTTAAACACAAATCCTCTCATGAGTTTCTTATGGAATAAAACCAAGTTTACTGCAGAGCTGTTTCTGTATGCTGTGTATTACAGGCTCCCCTAAGTGAGACGTGCACTAATTTGCTGGAAGGCAATGAGGTTCCACTGAAAAAACTGATATTGGATTTTCTCAGTATGATCATACCGCCCCCATCCTTGCAAGAAAAAAAAAAGAGCCAAAATAACAAATTCTGACAAATTCAGCCAACTAGTTCAGTACTAGCGCAATTATTTTCATCTGTCAGCTACAATAACCTTTCTCTTCTGTTTGATATGAAAAGTGTGCCGAAAACTGAAAGAAGCTTTCGTCATATGCTTATCTCTCCTTTGAGTAATGATTACATGCCTGAATCCTCAATTTTAGGGTCAAATGATAAATCATATATGCCTATGGTATATTTTATGAATAGGCTGCCACAGTGCTAGATGGTTGGGGGTATTTTAAGGAGGTATCTCTCGACTTTGACAGAAGAGTCTGTTCCTCCTAGGTAGGTAGATGTGGGAAGCTGAAGTAAAGAGTATGTGTGGGTGAGGAAGTGTTTAAAATCACACATGGAAGACTTGATTAGTACCTTTCACTACATCAGAGGATGTTGGAGGGAGCGGGCGAGCGGCCTTACATATCTTAGGATGGAATCAGAAACTAGGAATTTTCTCTTGTAAAGAGAGAATCCCCCCCCCCCCCCACGCTGAATGAAGATTAATCCAGGCATGCAGAGTGTAACGTAGCTGAAAAGCCATAGAGGTTGTTTGCCAGAACAGCAAAGCCACTGAATGTTATTTCTTGCACCGAAGCCATCTTTGTTAGTCAGGATCATTTCACTTATGGAGCCACAAAGTCTAGAAAGGAATTCCTCAAGATGTTACCTCATTCTCTCTCAGGATTCACCCGAAACGTCCTCTGACGAGTCATGCTTAAACAAAACATGAGGAAACCGCTGACAGACTTTTCTGCTGAAATAAACACCCCTCCGCCAGTGAAATCACCAGTTTGCTGTGATGGAGAGTCGACAGTTTCTCATACTGAGACATTTATTAGATCATGATCAAACTAATATTAAGATGTCTGGTGTAAAAGAAGGCCTGAGGAGTGTTTTTAATGTGAGGGATGTTATGAGTCTGGAGTAGAACTCTTGCCTCAACCACCTAAGTTGCACAGATGTAGCTAAACATTTGCCAACATCGGAGTGTTTCTCCTAGTGTTTAGACCAGCAACATGTCACTATTTGTTTTGGTGTGATTTAGAGGCTAAGTGGTTTGGGCAGACAAGAAATAGAGCTGTGAGTTGTTTATCACATATCGCTTTCCTTTCTTACATCAGAATCTAAGTGGACGCTCTTGGCGAACATTCCATCACTTTCATTCTCTTTTATGAGGCTGTTCTGCAGCATTCTTAGATCAAACATCTTTGGCATAAATGCTGGCCGGGTGTGTCCCTGAGTACTGAGAGACAGCTGGGGAATGGCGTTGGGTGGACCGGGGTTGACCAGTGCCCACCCAACAGGGCTTCTGCCCTTCATTTACATCCCTGCATGGCAGATTTGTGAGTTTACACTACCATTCAAAAGTTTTGGGTCTGTAAATGTTTTTGAAAGAAGTCTCTTATGCTCACCCAGGCTACATTTATTTGATCAAAAATATAGTAAAACATTAAATTTATTAAATATTATTATAGTTAAAATATGCGTCTACTATTTTAATTTACATTTTGACAAATTTTACATGATCCTTCAGAAATTATTCAAATTTGCTGGTTTGCTGCTCAAGAAGCATTTATTATTATTATTTTCACAGTTGAAATCGGTTGTTCTGCTTGATATTTTTGTGAAAACGGTGAACTTTTTTTCACCATTCTTTGATTTAATAGAAAGTTTAAAAGAACAGGATTCAACATATATTTGAACTAGTATTTTTTTGTAACAATGTAAAAGTATAAACTGTCCCTTTTGATCAATTCCATGAATCCTTGAATACAAGTACTAAATTCTTTCAAAAACAAAACCCCCCCAAAAATGACCCCAAGTTGTAGAACAGTAGTGGAAGTGACTGCTAAGTGTCCCAGTATTATTGCATTTCATGCTTTTTTTTCAGGATCTATTTATTTATTCAAAAATGCATTTATGCATAAAATTGCTTAACTATGATTAACATGTTTAAAATTTGTTTTAAAATTCATTTTGATTATTTTGTTGGACATAAGCAAAACATATCAGAGTGGTATAGTATAACCCTCCTGATTATCATGCGCTGTCTTGATTATCCAGAAAAAAATGCTTGACGCAGATGAACGTTGAAATAACATTTAATTGACACCAGGAACCATACATATAAACACCAGCACCAAACGTCAACACAAGACAAAGAGCTGAACATAACTGAGGATGATGAGTACCAGGTGAGACACTAATCAATGAAGCAATGAATAACTATGGCAACTAACAAGATCACAATACAAAAGAGAAAGAAAACAGGAGCTAAACCACAAGAAATTATCAAAATAAAAGTCCAGGAACAGAGACACAGGGAATCGTGACACTGATATCATAATGAATGTTGGCAGAGACATGCAGGATAACCAACAAAACAGGAAATAATATCATAGAGCCTCAAGATATCTGTTAAGCTTGATGTTAGGTGCGTTTTACTTGAAGTGGCGCTGTGCAGACCAATCGGTGTATGACCAGCACTTGACTGATTCGAACATACAGACTCGTCTGCTCTCTAATCGCTTTCCCGGATCTTTGATGTCATACCGATCGGTATCAGCCTGCGCAGCGCCGCTTCAAGTCAAACACACCAAATACTTGATCATTTCACCTTTTTAAAATAAAAATAAAAAATCAAGGCAAAGTTAGTTCAGGTAATAAAATGTCATGTGGTGTGACTGCCTAAAACAAAATGATATTTATGAATAAATAATTTGTTATATCTGTAAAAAAAAAAATACAATATTTACTATTATATTATATTATATTATATTATTATTTTTATGGCTGCACCACATGGCATTTTATGTCAGTATATTTAAACATTTTGTGGAACCATTTGAAACCATCCACAATATTTGTCATTGATATGTATGTATGTTTCTTGTGCGATGGTGTTTAGTACATTTAAAATGGAAAAGATCAGTCTTCGTGGCAAAATCTTCTTTTGAATATTATTATTTTTTCATTATTCATTATATTATATTGTTATTCAATATTCATTTATAGGTTGCCCACCCAAGGTTTGCATCCTAGTAACGCCACTGTGAGAGGGAAGAGAAATTGTTAAACAATAGAAGTGGTAGGTGGTTTACTGGGTGACTGATAATAAATTCTTGAATATCATTCCAAAAGAACAAACAGTCCCCGAGACCACAGTGGATGAATCACATTATGAGTGTAGAATCTGAGTTTTCTGATTTTATTGTGCTGACTGACTGAATATGCTTGGACTTGCCTCGCTGACTTAATTTACAATGCACATGGTCTTAATTATATTTGCAATCTCAGGAAAGTTGTTATCATTTTCCTGTCTGGTCTCATTAGTGTTCTCGAAATACTTGTTCGGTACCTTTCGAGTTATCGCCTGCTTGTAAGCACGTGTGCCCTCTCGTTGGCTGTGCCCACCAGACCAGTAATAACTTAAAGCTGATTGATGTTTAACTATTGGCGATATGCTTAATTGAGCCTCTTTTGTGGATCCGAAACTGGTTTTATAGAAGAGAAGTCGGCTGTTATACAGGGCCATTTGTATCACCTCCAGGTCTTTCAACGTTATGAACTATTAAAGCAAATATCTCGCTCTTCACTTGATCTTTTCGGCTCATACTTTTCTTAAGTGGTCAGTGCTTAAAGGTCAGGAAACAACCCCTCAATTCATTCACTGGCACTGCAAATAGCGCATTTCATTCAGAGAAAGGCACATTGCGGTTTGAAACGGCTTCCTCTCGACTCTAGACCTCACCTCATAAATATTGTACAAAAGTCGAAAACTTGGAAGAAGAAAGAGGAGATGAGGCAGTGGGGAAGAAGAATAGAATGGAGGCGGAAAGTAGGGCAGAGAGGAGCGAGACAGAGCAGCCCAAAATGATGATAGAGCGAGAAGAGGTGCTTATTAGAGAAGTGCAAGGATTTCCACACATCTGCTGCTGCTATTACTGTAGACAGCCCCAGTGAGGCATAAATGAGCAGTGTGGCCCTTCAGTCAAAGCAACACCTCTCACATGACTACACCACGTTTAGATATGCAGCCAACACATTGTGAGGAACTTTGTGATGTTTTTTTTTGGATGGCGGTTTGCCAATGGACCCTTTTCACAGAATGTGATGACACGTTTCCACCGATATCAACATCGCAAATCTAGTAAATTTGTTCATGTTAATTAAAAACATACAGTTGTTTATTGTTTGTTCATGTTTATTAAGTAATGTTAACATACAACATTTGATTTTAAAAAATGTGTTATTAAATGTTGAAATTAACATCAACTAAGATTATTGAAAGCTGTAGAAATATTGTTTATTGTTAGTTTAATGTAGTTAACTAATGTTAACAAATAAAACCTTGTAAACTGTTACAGGTTTTCATATATATATACTTTTTTTTTTTTTTTATGTAATATACATTTATAACACTATACTGTGTGTAATATTACCTTGGGAGTAAATTAAAAAACAAATTAATAGCAAATTTTATATAGTTCTCTCTTCTGATTGCTGTAATTAATCTCTCTATATTTTTTCTCTTTTGGAAATGTGGATTCTCAAAAATATATATATAATACAAAAAGTATATTTGCTACTGTAATTATTATATTTAAAATGATATTTTTCATTTATTGCAACAATGACTTTCACTTTTGAGAACCCCAAAAACGTGAAAAGGGTCCATGAAACTGGCTTTAGTCTCTGTTGCATTTGTTGAAGTTTAAAGGGACAATTCACCCATATATGAAAATGATGTAATTTACTCACACGTACAATGAAAGTCAGTGGGTTCCAATGTTTTTTTGGACCCCACTGACTTTTATTGTATGGACAAAAGCAGTCTTCAAAATGTATTATTTTCTGTTCCGCAGAAGAAAGTAAGTCATACAGCTTTGGAACGTCATAAAAGCGAGTAAATAGTGCCAGATTTTTTATTTTTGGGTGAACAATCCCTTTCATTTCAGATGTATCTGTTGGTGGGCCCTAATTAAAGGCATCACAGACTTTGTTGTTGTGGAAACAAAGACAGCACCATTTTTGCTCAGTAGGTATAATGCCAGAGAATGTCCCGAGTGCTGTGTGAAGGCATTAATGCTATGTAAATTTGGCCGATTCTTCTCTCAAGTAGTCAGGGCTGCTCATCTTGTTTATATTTTCCCTGGATAGTATTTATACTTTTCTTTTTCCCTGGAGACTGATTTCTCTCACACATCTTATGGCAAAATAGAGTGTATATGGTTATGCTATGTGCTGTGTAAATATCTATATGTCTGGAAGTCAGGGTTTAAAGCAACATTGCCCCTGCTGCTTTTACTTGTATTGTATTTTCAACAGGATGTCTTTTAATAAATTCTTTAATGTCGAAAATCTGGTAATTTCACAAGCAGAGTCGCAAACCCTCAATTACTCGGGTAACCAAGGGAAACCTACCGGGGGAAAAATTCTGAGTGCCTAGGTTTATGAGAAAGAAAGGATTTTGAGAAATTTACTGGTGGCTTCTGAAGCTGAAATGAAACAGTGTGTGTGCTGTATATGTTTGTGTTCCCAGAAGAGCTTCTCAAGCTGCCAATGCTGTTATTTCTACGGTCTCTACACACTTTCACACAACAGAGTAGGAAGTGCTCATTTACAATTTTGATTTCATTGGCTTTAATCCTTTTTTTTGTACAGATCTGGATGTGAAAAGGCTGGTCACTCTGATAGGGACTCTTGGTTCAACAACTGATACATACAAGGTTTAATGGCACTGAATATAAACTTTTGAGAATAAGTCACTGAAAAAGGATGCATAATGTATTGGTTAATATATTAGTATTCATTTTTGGATACAAATTGTTTTATATTTGATTTCTAATGGATAATTGTGCATGCTCTTTCACCCCTATTTTTACATTTAAGAACCATTTGCTGCCATCTAATGCAACTTTAAGAGTACATTTAACAGTTATTAGTGTTTTTTAAGATTAACGTTATCAAATCATAAAAAGAATATCCATTATATCATACTGTACATTATAATGTTGTGATGTCTAAGTTCACTTGTAGCATTTAAAATGATTTTATTTGTATTTTTAATGTATCTGCAATAGTGTCGAGTCATTTGAGATTGCAGTCATTTATCAGATATCTGCCATGAAATGATCAGTGTTATTTTAGAATTATTTAAATATTATTATTGTAGTATTTATCATTTCAAAAGAGCTTTGGTTTTTATATGTTCAGTTTTCATTTTCATTTCCATTTAAGTTTTTAGTAATTTTGTGTTATGTTCTTTTGACATTTTTATTAGCTTTTTAATTTATTTTTATATTAGTTATTTAATTGTTTTATTACTTATTTCAGTTATAAACATTTCTAACTGATTATGTACTGATTATGAATAGTTTTAGTATTAATAAATGATGACGAGACTGAGAATTATCTATTTTTGCAGCAGCAAAAATTGTATTATTGATAACCATATGGAAAAGGTATAATTGACTGCCAAGGGGTCCATTTACCATGACCCTTCAGGATATAACATGGATATAAATGACTAAATTATTAATTAATAATTGAATGATGTGTGATTATGGGAGTTGAATAGTAAAAATAGATGTGTTTTGTGTAGTCTGCAATGCTGATTGGTAAATTACTGTGCTCATCATGGCCCTGACGGAGAACAGACCTGCATGAGGAGGGATACACAATATCCCATCAGCAGCTCCTTCTGGCCGCTGAGATGATTAATACAGTGACCTCTGTCAAGAGTTAATGAAAAATACCCACTCTGCCGGTACACCGCCGTTCATCACGCATCATTATGCTGCTTATTTCTGTCAGTTAGCTATCCTTGATTTACTGTGTGTGTGTGTGTGTATTTCATGTGTATGCATGTGTTGATGTGAGTGGGCTATTCTTGTATCCAGCACCACATTAGACCCAATCTTGTGTCCTCTAATGGGTGGCCATCATAGCAGGATATCTATCTTTCCATCCATCCATCCATCCATCCATCCGTCCGTCCGTCCGTCCATCCGTCTTTTTTCACAATAAACCTGTAAGATGATATTTTTACTGTGCAATTTTGTTTTAATGCAAAAAGTGTGAAAATATTTCATTGTGTGTATTTAGAGTGCTATGTATGAAATTAACTTAACCAAGGACATAGAGGTGATCCCAAATAAATTTTGAGCAATTTTAATAGACAAATAAATTTAGGCTATGTCTACATTAATCCGGATGCATTTGAAAACGGCGTTTTTCGTTTCAAAACGCTCTCCGTCTACACTAGCTTGTTCAGACGTTTTCCAAAAGTTTCTCATCCACATGGAAACGTCAGGAAACGTTAAATTAAACCTACAGTGCATGCGTAAATACTCACAAAAGCTCACTGAGATGATACACCATTTGTTTGGTCTTAAACGCAACCGCTCTCATGTTTTGCTGCAGGACAGCAAATGTGAAGACATTTTCTGTCATCTTTGCATGGACTGTGATATGAAGAGTGCAAAGTAACATTTTAGCAACAGTGTGAAAGTGAATATCACATAACAGGCACAATACCAGAATAAACATGAATATCTATTGGTACAATATGTGTCACATGACTAAACAACGTCATTGTTTTCAAAAAGCTTTTTTTTTTCATTAATACAAGCGCCATCTCAGTGTGAACAGAAGGCCAAAACAGAGAGAACAAGATGCGTTTTCAAACAAAAAGGTATTAGTAAACAAGTGAAAAATGTCCATAGTTTTAGAAATCCTCCAATATTATTAAATAACAAACCAAAATACTGAAATTCAAATTAATTTACAAGTTTAATTTAATTAATTTAAATCAGTTAAATCAAATTCTGAACTGGTAGTTTGAGACCATTACTTTAAGACAATATTTCCTGATATTAGATTTGCAAGCTAGGCTTGTTTTGCCATGTTTTTCAGTTTGTTTGTTTTAATAATATTTAGATTGTTTTAGGAGTTATCGTGCTGGAGATGTTTGGAGTCTGTGTTTTAACATGGGGTGTTTATATTTGATATGGCTGGGTTATTCAAAGTCTTTTGTAGCCTCATTACAAGGGCCCGAGGCATATTGAACTTTATGGTGAGTCAAACGCCACCAGTCAGCCTAGTTTGCATAAGCTTGTGTTTTCTTCTTCCTCATTAGAGAATACCAAGCAGTCCCGTGGTCTTCTTCAGCCAACAAACACTTTGAAGAAATAACTGTAATACATACAGTACATACACACAAATACAGGCCCATTGCTCATACTTAGGTAGGACTGACTGACACACTTCATTGTCTGTATTTTTACATCATTATGTCCGTATGTGCGTCCAAATAAATTGTATGTACCATGGGAAATTAACTTAGGTTGTTTTTTGTCAAATCCATAGTTCATGACAAAAATGAAATGAATGTCATCACTTATGTTCATACTGTCAGTTTTTGGGATTGACAACCGCATTTTCTTACAGCTGTGAGTCTCAAAATGTCCAGTTCACACTGCAATTTACAGTAGCGTCTCGAATACTGTCTGTATGAATGTGCTGTGAGAGTCAAGCGACAGCGACTGTGGCAAAAGTAATATCAAAGATGGTGACTGGTGAAAAACTGAAAAGTCTTATCACTTTTAACACAACAAGAAAAAAGTGTGCAAGTTCATCTGCTCATCTTCATTAACTGACAGCAGCTTTTATATCTGGTGGAGAAAGGATTGTGAGTCCTGAAAATTTACGGGTGAGTTTTTTCTGTCAATCATGTTTTATCTGATTTAAGCTGAAAGAGGTGAATAAATGGTAAAGTAATGTTTTACTTAATTTAATTGTAGTGGCTGAATGGACTTTAAGTTTACACAATTGTATAAAGTGCATGTGCTCAATGATGCAAGTGGCTCTTGATTATCCATTACCCTTGATCATTTTTAACCCTCATATGTGGGAGATCGCAGACCTTGTAATTTGATAGACTCGTATTGTGGTTGAATGCAGATGCGTATATCACTGAACAGCTGTTTCTGCCCAGCCAGACTGTCTCTGTTTCAGTCTCAGGCCCATTTAGCTCCTGAAGCCTAGGCCAAACTTCTCACTAGCATTACACTATCAATTTATCTGAAACTGGTGAAATAGTTTAGTATTGGTCTAGACGGCATGTCTGGAATATTTATTTGGCTTCAGTCACTGTCTAAGACTGAGTAAATGAGAAAAACACAGTTTCAACTATATAGCGTTACATAATATGGGGGCCTGAGATGGGGTAAATCAAGAATTCAGTAGTCATAAAGTCGACACTGCTCACTTGCCAAACGAGAATGCTAGTGATGATCAGATCAGCCTCAAGTTTTGCTTGAGAAACTGCTTCTTGAGTGTGTATAATGGAGACTTATATGGGACTGCCCCATTCCAGTGGGCCTTTCAGTTCAGTAACTGTGGCGGGTTCCACCTGACCTCAGAACAGCAGGAGTCTGTCTGCACGTGGACTCCAGCTGGAATAGAGTGTGTGTGGGACTGTGACTCATGGTAACCCCTCGAATACTTAAGCGCACTCCACCTTCCCCAGGCTGCAGAAAACCGAGACTTCTCAAACGGGATGCTTTTTTTTCCTGGACCTCGGGGTATTAATAGCTCTGTTAATTGCTGAGAATCTCACGTTGGGGGAAGCGAAGTTTGTTTGTGAAAGGAACAAGGTGAAAACGTCCCCCCAATTAGCTGAACTTTCGAAAGTTTGGCTGTCGCTCCGATGTTCCAGAATGTACTCTTGCTGCCTGAGGGAGGTCTATTATTGGGCGACCATTCAGAGGGAGGTGCTGTTTTCTGTCGGCCAATAAGCATTGAGTGCCCCTGTACTTCCCTGTTGATTTAAAGTAATGCAAACCAGATGAATTCAGCGTGTGTTGCGTTAATGACGCTCGGGCCTCGGAACGGCTGAGCGTGGAGTTGAGAAAAGTGGATCTTTCTAGAGTCTGCATTCCTTTAAAACCGCACCATGCTTGAAATATTAATCAAGAGGATGTCTTAAGCATCCCAAGCTTTAATCAGACATTCAGCCTCTCTCAAAGCCAGTCTAAGATGTGGCGATAAGCCCCTTAATGAGCAACACTCAGATAAGCATCTTGTGCCGGCTAATTACAGTTTTCTATTTAGTGAAGAGGATCATATTTGACATCTACTGTAAGATAGGACGAGACTTCTTCTTTGTTACCATAGCTCTTTTCATTTCTTACTTTTTGAGTTGTTCAAAAAGGTACAACACGTGAAAAGCTTTGATATTTGCTTGGCTGATTTATAAAGCTTTGAAATCACAGTGTCTTTGTGCCAGGGTTTGTGTAATAAGGATTGTGCTCTGTAATCAGAACTCTTCAACCGATGGCACGCTGCTAGATGTTTTGTTACCTGATTTTCTGGAAACACAGTGATGAGGAGATGCACAATAGCAACATTGTGTTGCTGCATGTACATTTGGTATGGGATCTTTTTGTCTTTGTGCTAACTCATGGAAATATCAAGACCTCAATTCAGGAAAACTAAAAAGGTATTACAATAAGCATAGGCCTACTGTGAGCTACGAGGTTGTTAATTGATGGTATTTGCTTCCGCGGAAGACATCAGCCGCATTATTTCAGCTGATTTTTTAAATAATCGTGTTTAACAGTGGAAAAAAAGTGGAACAACTACATTACTCATGATACTGTACAGAAAATTACACTTATCAGAGAGTTGAAAAAAGCAACACATGCCAAAAGATCTTGTTAGCTCTGCCCACTCTCATGAAGTACTGTGAATGGCGTAATCAAGTCGATCTCTCAATAATAGTTTATTAAACTTTATATATATATATATATATATATATATATATATATATATATATATATATATATATATATATATATATATATTAGTTCCCTTTCGTTCGGGAACTCCTACGTCTCGTCGGAGGAGTTTCCAACGAATTGGGATCACGCTAGGGAGACCAATCGCCTTCGAGTGAACTAAAACGAGCCAATAAACATTGGCATGCAAGATTTGCATTCCGCGGCCCGCCTACCAGTGCGGGTATAAAAGCGGAAGCAAGCGCATACACAGACGCTTTTAGCTTCGGAGCTGACCGATTGTGTGCTCACTGAGTGAATGAGCTTTAAGAATGTATTTTTCTTACGAGCTACGAGTCTGCTGTTTCGGGAGGGGATCTCTCTGTGTTGGTGAGATGGCGTTTCAGCGACCGCGCGGTTTCCTGTCTACTGGCTGCATCTATATGCTGTTAATTCAAAAGCTGTTTTCACAGCTGGTAAACGGTTGAATGCGCACAGCGGGCTTGCAGTTTCCCCGCTGTGTTGCCGCGTTGGGTCCCTGTGTGCTTCAGCACGATAGAGAGTACTTTCTTCCTGAAGGAGCAACACGAGTGAAGATCGCGTCCTTTTCAGGATGACGTTTCACTCGTGTCTTTCTGGATGCGATCTTTTCCTGTCCTTATTTGACGGCCACGTTCATTGTTTCACATACCTAATCAGTGTGTGAGACTACGTTCGTGGGTGGTTCATGTTCTCTCAGGAGTGCATGACCACGTCGGCACGTTGTTTGTCTCCCCTTTCTCGTAAAGGCTTGAGCCGCTCAGCGTGCCGTGTGCCGTCGAGCGCCGGCTGACAGCGCGGGTTGTCACGGCAACCCAGCGCGCGTCATTCGGCCCTCAAGATGCGCGGTCAAGATCAAGACTCGTGTGCCTCTGTGAGGTGAGTCCCTTTGCTTATTTCCTGATCTAGTTTCTCTTCTGGTGCACCAGGGGAGGGCTACTTTGGCAAATAACATTGGTGATCTGAGGGTTCAGTGAGCACGAACCACTCACTCCTCTAGCGCATCGCAAACATGCTGAGACTGTGTTCGTGGGTGGTTTATGCTTTCTTGTGAGAGCATGACCACGTCAGCACGTTGTTCGCCTGCCTGTAGGCTTGAGCGCCCAGCGTGCTGTGTGTCATCAATGCGATGGCCACGTTCACTATCTTGCATGCCTGGTTGACGGCCACAATCACGGTTTCACATGCCTAATCAGTGTGTTGAGACTGCGTTCGTGGGTGGTTCATGTTCTCTCAGGAGTGCATGACCACGTCGGCACGTTGTTCGTCTCCCTTTTCTCGTAAAGGCTTGAGCCGCTCAGCGTGCCGTGTGCCGTCTAGGCTTTCGGATGGGTCTCTGGTCCTTCTCATGAGGGATCAGGCATTTCATTCGGGGCCCCAGGGAGGACAGATGTCGATCGCTACATCGGAGAGAGGGCTGTTATACTCTGAATTTGATGCGGAGTTCCCAGTGTTCTCATGCTGAAGATTCAGACTTAACAGCCACACTTTCCTGGGCTGTTCTAAAGTGCCTGGATGTGTGTGAAGAATTTTGGCAGTATGGAAGCATTTTGGTGCCAATATGGCAAGCCAAACATGCCTAAATCTGCAGAAGTTTTTCCTCTCTCACTACCACTGCACGTGCGTAGTTCTAACTCGGGGTTGAGCTGTGCTTAGTGACTGACCGTGATAAGTCACAGCGCTGGCCCTCGGTTAGACGATGTCCACACTGTGGTCCAGAAGCACCTCAAAACCAGCCCGCTCTGAGTTGTTTTCCCCCAGCAAAAGGAAAGGGAAACAACCCTGAGAGGAACTACCCAGAGTATGTGACGTTCTGCTCTTGGGAGTGCGTGTCATCACCACTCCTTCCCCCGGGGAAGCTGGTTATTCAGAATCAGCGGTACCCAAAGTTTGAGCAGTCCACTTCCTCTGAGTAGTTCACGGGCCCCAGCGCTCAGATGGCAGTGACGCCGCCACGGCCTCGTCACTCTCGTCTCTCGCTGGGTGATGGGAAATCAGGATTCGATGCCCACGGGCCTCGTTCCTCGTTTCCCCTCACGGTCGAGACTGGCAGTGAATAAGACCAGTTTCCTCCGTCCGAGCGAGACTGGTAGTCCAGGACGACGCTCCATTGCCTCGCCACTATCAGTCTCCTCCGTCCAAGAGGGTCAGAATGGCAGTGTGCGACGCCACGTTGCCTCGCCGCTCTCATTCCCCTCACCCCAGCGCTCAGACGACAGTGTCGCCCCCACGGCCTCGTCACTATTTTCTCCCGCTGGGCAAGGAGGTGCGGAAACCTGGACCCGACGCTTCCATGCCTCGCTCCTCGTTTCCCCTCCGTCCTTTGCCTCGGGACAGCCCGCAGTCGAACGCCTCCGGGCCTTCCCTGCCGTCTGCCCCTCGGTGGAAGCAGGTAGGTGTTGCCCTGCACACCCAGACCTCGCTCTCGGCCGCAGCAATGCCTCCGGAGTCAGGTCCCTGCCTTCCACTTCGCTGCTCCTCCGCGGGTGCGCCGTGGTTCGGGTGGGCTCGCTGGTACAGTCTCTCGAAGCCTGGTTAGCGCTTCCAAGGCCGTCCCACTGGCTCATCCGCACCATTCGGCTCGGCTATGCAATTCAGTTTGCCCGCCGGCCTCCCAAGTACAGGGGTATCCGCTTCACTCGTGTGCGGAGCGTCGATGCCCCTGTCTTGTGGAAAGAGATCGACGTCCTGCTGGCGAAGGACGCGATCGAGCCGGTCCCTCCAGCCGAGATGAAGTCTGGGTTTTAAAGCCCCTACTTCATTGTACCCAAGAAAGGCGGTGGGTTACGACCGATCCTGGACCTGCGAGTTTTGAATCGGGCCCTGCACAAGCTCCCCCTCAAAATGATCACGCAGAAGCGCATCTTCGAATGCATCCGTCCCCAGGATTGGTTTGCAGCGATCGACCTGAAGGACGCGTACTTTCATGTCTCGATTCTTCCTCGACACAGACCCTTTCTTCGGTTTGCTTTCGAGGGTCGAGCATTTCAGTACAAGTCCTACCCTTCGGCCTGGCCCTGTCGCCCCGTGTCTTCACGAAAGTCGTGGAGGCGGCCATTGTTCCCATGAGAGAACATGGCGTTCGCATCCTCAACTATCTCGACGACTGGCTTATAATAGCTCACTCGCGAGATCTGTTGTGCGAACACAGGGACTTGGTGCTCCAACACCTCAGCCGTCTGGGTCTTCAGGTCAACTGGGACAAGAGCAAACTCTGCCCTACGCAGAGGATCTCTTATCTCGGTATGGAGTTGGACTCGGTCGTTCAGACTGCGCGCCTCTCAGAGGAGCGCGTCCAGTCAGTGCTCAACTGCCTCAAGTCCTTTCAAGGCAGGTCAGCGGTTCCACTGAAACAGTTTCAAAGGCTCCTGGGGCATATGGCAGCCGCAGTGACGTCGCTCGGCTTGCTTCATATGAGACCGCTTCAGCACTGGCTTCACGATCGAGTCCCGAGATGGGCGTGGCAGTGCGGCACGTTCCGGGTCAACATTACCCCGCACTGTCGCCAAACCTTCAGTCCCTGGTCGGACCCTGCGTTTCGTCACGGTCAGCACTGCGACCGTTGCGTACATCAACCATCAAGGTGGTCTACGCTCCCGTCGTATGTCGCGACTCGCCCGCCATCTCCTCCTATGGAGTCAGAAGCATCTGAGGTCGGTTCGGGCCATTCACGTCCCGGGTGTGCTCAACCGTGTGGCCGACGAGCTCTCACGGCTGCCACCTCTTCCGGGAGAATGGCGACTCCATCCCCAGGTGGTCCAACTGATTTGGGGAGTCTTCGGAGCCGCTCAGATAGATCTGTTTGCCTCTCCGGGCACGACCCATTGCCAGTGGTTTTATTCTCTGACCGAGGGATCTCTCGGCACAGATGCACTGGCACACAGTTGGCCCCGGGACCTTCGCAAGTATGCGTTTCCCCCAGTGAGCCTTCTTGCACAGACTTTGTGCAAGGTCAGGAAGGACGAGGAGCAGGTCCTGCTCGTTGCGCCGTATTGGCCCAACCGGACTTGGTTCGCGGAACTCATGCTCCTCGCGACAGCCCCTCCTTGGCTGATTCCTCTGAGGAAGGACCTCCTTTCTCAGAGACGGGGCACCCTGTGGCACCCGTGTCCAGACCTCTGGAGACTCCATGTTTGGTCCCTGGACGGGACGCAGAGTATCTAGGTGGCCTACCACAGGCTGTGGTAGACACTATCACTTCCGCTAGAGCCCCCTCTACGAGGCGCCTCTATGCGTTGAAGTGGAACCTGTTCGTCGATTGGTGTTCCTCCCGCCGGGAAGACCCCCGAACTTGCCCGATCAGAGTTGTGCTTTCCTTCCTGCAAGATGGGTTGGAGCGAAGGCTGTCTCCCTCCACCCTCAAGGTGTATGTTGCCGCAATAGCAGCTTATCACGACACAGTTGAAGGTAAGTCGTTGGGGAAGCACGACCTGGTCATCAGATTCCTTAAGGATGCCAGGAGACTAAATCCTCCTCGTAATTTGCACCCCATACCCTCTTGGGACTTATCTCTGGTGCTCAGAGCTCTCCAGAGTCCCCCTTTTGAGCCCTTGCCTTCGGTGGAATTGAATATCTTGTCTATGAAGACAGCTCTCCTGTTGGCTTTGGCTTCTTTTAAGAGGGTAGGGGATCTGCAGGCTTTTTCGGTCGACGAATCGTGCCTAGAGTTCGGTCCGGGCCTTTCTCACGTTACCCTGAGACCCCGGCTCGGATATGTGCCCAAGGTTCCTACCACTCCCTTCGTGGACCAGGTAGTGAACCTGCAAGCGCTGCCCTTGGAGGAGGCAGACCCAGCCCTAGCTTTTCTCTGTCCCGTCCGCTCCTTGCGGGTTTATGTGGACAGAACGCAAAGCAGGACCTCAGATCAGCTCTTTGTTTGTTACGGAGGCCAGCAGAAGGGGAAGGCTGTCTCCAAGCAGAGGTTAGCCCACTGGTTAGTGGATGCTATTGTCCGGGCTTATGAATCCCAGGACGTGCCTTGCCCACCCAGGTTGACGGCACACTCTACTAGGAGTGTTGCCTCTTCCTGGGCTTTGGCTCAAGGCGCCTCGCTAACAGACATCTGTAGAGCTGCGGGCTGGGCGACACCTAACACGTTCGCTAGGTTTTATAGCCTCCGTGTTGAACCTGTTTCCTCCCGTGTACTCGCTACGGCCAGTAGCGCGAGGAATTAGGTTGTCTCGGCTTGCTACGCCATTCCCGCCCCATGGGCTAGATACGTGCGTCTTTTTGTTCCGTTGGTTCCCCAACAAACGGCTAACCTCGTGAGTTCCTCCATCACCCCTCCGGCACCAGGCGAGGCGGATCGCCCGGCGCCAGGTCTATTACCTCTCGTAGGAGTTGTTATTAGACTGGGTGGCCTTAACAGTGGTCCCTTCGGCGACCCATTTCTTCCACGTTCCAGCTACCCTCCGGGTTGGCTCCGTGTCTTCCCCTCGACAGACCCGTTCTGTCGTCCTTGCTGAGTACGCTCCCACCCCCCGGGCTGGGACTACCTCAAGGACTGCCGTATGTTTTACTACCCTACGGGTTAGTACAAACGTGTATTCCAGTGCCTCCCTTCGGGCAGGCAGGGTTTCCGCAGCGTTCCCTCCTACGGGGTGGGCACGCTTTCCCAGTGTTATCCAATCCACTGAGCGGGTCTTGCGGAACAGCAGTGTGATTCTTCCTAGCTAGCTCCCCTCATATAAGTAAGAAACTGCTATGCCGGGAGCTAAGCTGGGCGCTGGAAGGGGTCAGCACCATGGCGTTTTGTTAGGGATCCCAATTCGTTGGAAACTCCTCCGACGAGACGTAGGAGTTCCCGAACGAAAGGGAACGTCTCGGTTACGTATGGTAACCCTCGTTCCCTGAGTAGAGAACGGAGACGTCTCGTCCCGTCGCCATTCTTGCTGTACCTTCACGGAGGACTGGACACCGTTCGGCTCCTCAGCGAAAAACGTCTGTGTATGCGCTTGCTTCCGCTTTTATACCCGCACTGGTAGGCGGGCCGCGGAATGCAAATCTTGCATGCCAATGTTTATTGGCTCGTTTTAGTTCACTCGAAGGCGATTGGTCTCCCTAGCGTGATCCCAATTCGTTGGAAACTCCTCCGAGACGTCTCAGTTCCCTACTCAGGGAACGAGGGTTACCATACGTAACCAAGACGTTTTATGTTTCTCTATCATATTTAATTTGATTATGCTGTTCACAATGCTTTATGGGATTGTAGTTTTTTCCCTCACTAAAGCCATTAAGTAGACAGTGTTGTACCATTGTATTTTTGTATTCGATTTTCAAGTACTTTTTTGCTTCAAATCAAAGTTTGTAGTGTTGATTCACCTCATAAGTGATTGTCTTGGTTCATGGCTTTTAACTTTAAAGCTGCAGACCGTAACTTTTTTGGGTTAAAAATTAGCCAAAATAAATGTTTGAGCAAGTACATAACCAACCAGTGTTCAAAGCTATCTGCTTGCCGTAGCTCGATTTAAAACGGTAAGCTTGTAATAATGTTTTTAATTCCAGTGGTACTGGTGGATTTCCGCGGGAAATTTGAGCATGTCTTTGCGCCATTACGTCACATCTGTTCACATAAAGAAGGTGTCTCGGCTAGTGGGCTATATTGCGTGTGAGGATGTTGGAGGTGGCCCTTTCTAGCAGCACTTGATATAATTAAACTTATTAAATTGATGGCGGCTCCAGAAAGGTTCAAACGACAATCACCAGTGACAACGGGAGATTCACCCGTTATAAAATGCAAAGGACTTCAGAGTGGCTACAGAGAAAAAGAGACTGCAACCAGGCCAATGCGAAAACAAGGATAAATATCGGAAGGGCATTAAATGTAGTCAAGCAATGCTGATGTTGAAGTATAATTTGGTTTGACTTGATACGATAAGCGATCGTTAGATTTAATCAGCGCGATTTACTGCAATGCTTTTTTCCCCTTAGTTGGTCAGAACAAAAGTGGATGTTACTTACTTGTTCAGAAGACATTTTCCGGTGAAAATTCTTATGTTGGTCATACTTCCAAACATAATATGTGATTCTGAATGTCAGGATCCACACCAGCGCGGTGACTGACAGCCGCACATTCTCCTCAAAACATTGGATTCATCCGCGCTGTGCCGTGCCGAGACAAAAACCCACGTAGAGTTGATAATTTCGCGAATAAATGCAATTGCAGATTTTGAACAGAACGACAAAGAGGAAAACGGACTGCAGCTTTAACAAAGACTTTATTTAAAATCCCTATGGGAAAAATGAATGGAAAAAATACTTTCGGAACCAGTGCCGCTGAAAAAGGGGGCGGGGACACAAAGTAGCCAAAATTAATAGCCAAAAAAGACAAAAGTGCACACTATTTGTGTGTTGCACAGAGTTGTTGCCAGTGTAGAGCATTATACATATCAGTCACTTATGAGGATCCATTTCAGTTAAGATTTTACCTTGGAAGACCACTATATGTAGACGTCAACAAGCCCAAGATCTGGAATAGAGATTTTGGCAATTTTTGTCAAAGAGTTGAAAATGTCTGTTTGCTTTTTGTGTGTGAGTCATTATGTGCCATATAACTTAGCATGCATTTGTTTAAAACATAGATTTAATCTATTGCATCTCCCACCTCCACCCGTCCTATGTACCTCTCCTTATCTGTTTATACATTCATTAGTTTACCTTGCCAAGATTTAACCTGAAGCCCCGAAATGATGCATTTACCACTGATCCACAGTTTACTGATGAGAAAAACTGGCATTACCTTAATTGAAATACTTTGCATAAACAACTTCAGATAATATGTGAGAGGTAGTGTATATGTTATTCATAGCCCGGGGCTTTGAGTTCCCAGTCACTACTTTAAAACTTATGTAGCCTTGGGCTCTGTTACGCTGAGATGGTGAGGACTAATTATCTTATGATTTGCTCTATGATACTGTTTGAGGCTCTATTTAATCATGTCATTGCTACCTCCTATGATGATAATGATGAATTATTCACAAATAGCAAAAGCAAACACAGGTGTTTTGACATACTGCACATGTTTGCACTGATAAATCTGCTGTGAATCTCTTTTGAACTGGGGTTTCTTGGCAGTTTGGGTGTTCAACCTTTTTCACAACAAGATAATATAGCTGCTTTCAGTGCATGTAGGTTTGTGTCCGTTTAAATTCTTCGGCTGACCGATGTTTGAATCAAGCTGTCTGCACAAGCTTAAGGCTTTTAGATGCACTATAATAGTCCAGCACAGGAGTTTACAGGGTTTACAGAGATATTATTATCAGATTACATCCACGCATGTCCACACATGGTACTGTATATCAGTTCCCTTTCGAGGGAACTCAACACTGCGTCGAGATCGACACTTTGGGGACGCTCCCTAAGCGTGCGCCTCTGAAGTATGAATAAAACTAATCCAATCCTGATTGGTGTTGCGTCGTGACGTAACATGTGACGGCATACCCGGAAGTATAAAAGTGACGCTGTCACAACACACACTAGCTTTCGCTCTTCAGCAAGCGCTCTGTGTATGAAACTGTCAGTCTTATTTGGTGTTGTTTGTCCCTATATCTATATATCTATATATATATTATGGCCAGCGAGCAGTTCAAGAAGTGTGTGCATCCTTGCCCTTGTTATATTACGGGTGGGGATACACATTCTTTGTGTGTGAATTGTTTGGGAGCGCAGCACGCACGGGCAGCTCTCGAGGGAGCTGCTTGTGTTAACTGTGAAGCACTTCCCATTAGAGTGCTGCGCTCCCGGCTGGTGTGCTTTGATGAGCACGGTCAGGCTCGCGCTCCCCGCGGTTCTAGTCCCGCGTCTGTTGAGGCAGCGCGGCGATTGAGATCGTGGGGCTCGCAGCGGGATCTTTTAGATGAGAATGAGGCTGCTGAGGCACCTTCTCATTCTTCGTCTGAGGATCCCGTAGCCCCTGAGAGTGGTCCAGGAGCCCGCATCGCGGCTTCTCCTGCCCACGATCAGGTCCCAATGCTTGAGCTCTCTGCTTCTGAGGAAGTAGATGTGCTCAGTATTGATGCCGATGACCGTGATTTTGGCGCGCCCAGTTCACGGCCAAGCGTATGAGGAGCTGATATAGGTTGTGACTCGTGCAGTGGCTAGACTTAATATTAGCTGGCCACATGATGAGCAGGGAACGCAAGCAAAAAGTAAGCTTGATGAGCGTTTCCTGCAGCATAGAGCACAACCTCAGCGCTGGGGTTTGCCGTTTTTCCCCGATCTCCATTTTGAGATCTCGAGATCGTGGGATAAACCGCACTCGTCCCGTGTTTCCAGTCCCAGTGTTTATAGCAATGTTGTGGGTGTACGGGACAGGGGTTATGGGAAGATGCCTAAGGTAGAAAAGGCTTTAGCAGGTTATCTTTCCCCTGATTCGGCATCTTCCCTGGAAACCCCGGCGCTGCCTAGTAAGCCCTGTAGAGATACATCTGCTTTAATAGGCAGGGCTTACATGGCGGCAGGTCGGGCTGGTTCATGTCTGCACTCTATGGCTATCTTGCAGGCATACCAGGCCGATCTCCTGAAAGATTTGGATGAGGGGGAGGGGCTAACTCCTGAAGATATTTTAGAGTTAAGGAGGGCCACAGATTTGTCTCTCCGGGCCACAAGAGAGACGGCCCGTGCCATTGGCCGCTCTATGGCAGCTATGGTAGCTACGGAGAGACATCTGTGGCTGAGCCTATCTGGTATCAAAGATGGAGATAGATCTTTTCTGCTGGATGCACCGCTCTCGCCTTCTGGCCTGTTTAGTGACGCCGTTACATCGGTCGTCGACAGGGTTCAGGAGGCGAAGAAGCAATCTGTGGTGTTCCAGCAGTACCTCCCCCGTAAGGCAAAATCCAAATCGAGTAGGGTGGGGCCGAGTGATCAGCCCCAGCCATCAGCCAGCTTCTCACACCGAGCTGAGCAGAGAGAGAGTGTTTCCTCTAGAGCCCCTCCTCCTGGAGCTTGGCAACAGAGGAAGCGCTCTCAGAAATCGAAGTTCTCCAGCCAGAGAGGCGACCTGAGGGAAGTCTTTCAGGCTAGGAGGGCTTCGGGAAGAGGTCCTGACCGAAGTGGTAGGACCTCTGAGGGCTGTTCCCTCCAATGCAGGGCAACCGAGGTTGTTTTCGCAGCGGAGCCCTCTGGGAAACGATGTAGATTGCCCGCCGTCAACGACGTTTCGGGCCGCATCTCTTTCCAGCAAAAGTATTCTAATAAAGAAAAAGCATCAGTTATGGTTAAAAGAACCGTATCGACTACAGCCTGCCGGTATTCCGCTTCAGGAAGTCGAGAAAGATGCTCGAAAAACACCAGAGGCCAGTCTCGAGAGGCTGGTACCCCTAGTAGATTTTGTAGAGGCATGGTATCATCTCCCCAACATATCTGCGTGGGTCCTGCATATAATGGAGCTGCAGTTTGCGCACCGCCCCCCCAGGTTTTAAATTGGGGTGGTGCAAACTACAGTGGTTCCAGAGCAGGCTCAGGTGATGGAACAAGAAGTACAGACTCTGCTACTAAAGGAAGCCATGGAACGTGTTCATCCTTTAGACAGGGGGTCCGGGTTTTACAGCCGGTACTTTATAGTTCCAAAGAAGGATGGGGGGTTAAGGCCAATTCTAGATCTCAGGGTTTTGACCCGATCTCTAAGGAGGTTCGGGTTCAAAAAGTTAACCATTCCTGCAGTCGTGAGTCAGATCAGATCCGAGGACTGGTTTGTCACGATAGATCTAAAGCACGCCTATTTTCTCATCTCCATCCTTCCATGTCACAGGAGATACCTGAGGTTTGCTTTCGGGGACGAAGCTTACCAATATTGGGTTCTTCCGTTCGGCCTAGCACTCTCTCCCCGCACATTCACCAAATGTATGGATGTAGCCCTTGCTCCACTGAGACTTCAAGGCATTCATATATTGAATTATCTCGACGACTGGCCCATTCTGGCCCGGTCTCGAGAAATGGCAGTTCGGCATCGAGATGTCGTCCTTGGCCACATTCAGAAATTGGGGTTGAGACTCAAGAGTGTGCTAGAACCATCCCAGTGCACGATATTTTTTGGAATCGTGTGGAGCTCGATTACGATGCAGGCACGAATGTCTCCCGCACGTATCGAGTCAATTCTGGCGATGGTATCTGGGTTAAGGCTGGACCAGGCCATCACTGTGAAGCAATTTCAAAGAATGCTGGGCCTCATGGCAGCGGCATCCAACATCATTCCTTTGGGCCTTCTGCACATGAGGCCCATTCAGTGGTGGTTAAAAACCAAGGGGTTTTCTCCCAAGGAGAATCCGTTTCGTATAATCAGAGTAACGCGCAGATGCCTTCGTTTTCTGAACATATGGAAGAAACCTTGGTTCCTATCCCAAGGGCCAGTACTGGGAGTGTCGTGTCGCCGGAAATCCGTTTCGACAGACGCTTCCCTCACTGGCTAGGGCGCGGTCATGGACGGCCGCTTTGCCAGGGGTCTGTGGCAGGACCATCATCGTTCTTGGCATGTAAACTGCCTAGAGATGATGGCTGTGTTCAGGGCTTTGAGGAGCTTCCTCCCAGACATCAAGGGTTACCATGTCTTAGTACGATCCGACAATACGTCGCTGGTAGCCTATCTGAACCGACAAGGGGGACTCAGATCGCGCCCTCTGTGCAGACTGGTGCATCTGATTATTCTTTGGTCCCAGGGGAAAATACTGCCTATCAAGGCAATGTATATTCCGGGGGTTCAGAATCAGGGAGCAGACATCCTGTCGAGGCAGGGGCTGAGGCCCGGGAAATGGAGACTTCATCCAGATGTGGTGAAGTTGATATGGGAGAGGTTTGGACCAATGGAAGTGAATCTGTTTGCGTCTCGAGAGACGTCCCACTGTCCACTTTGGTTCTCCCTCTCACTTCCAGCCCCTCTGGGGTTGGATGCCATGGTACAGGCCTGGCCGAGGCTTCGCCTGTACGTGTTTTCCCCTGATCGCTCTGCTCCCGGGAGTCCTGGAGAGGGTCCGTCAGGAGGGCATCAGTCTTCTTCTGGTTGCCCCAATGTGGCCGACCCGAGTATGGTTTTCAAACATAGTATCACTCCTGATAGCTCCGCCATGGCAGATTCCTCTGAGGAGGGATCTGTTGTCTCAGGCGGGGGGCACAATTCTCCACCCTCAGCCAGAGCTGTGGAAATTGTGGGTCTGGCCTCTGAGGGGGTTCAGTACCTGAATGCTGGTCTATCAGCTGGAGTGGTTGAAACTATACTTAGCTCCAGAGCTCCGTCTACTAGGAGATTATATGGCCTCAAGTGGAATGTTTTTGCCACTTGGTGTAGAGAACGTGAGTTAGATCCAGTAAACTGCCCGGTGGCTTCAGTTCTGGAATTTCTTCAAGATCGGTTCTCTGCGGGTCTCTCCCCTTCCACGCTTAAGGTGTACGTGGCAGCCATTGCGGCTTTCCACGCTCCGTTAAGTGATGGGCCCCTGGGGAGGCACCAGTTGGTCATTCGGTTTCTCCGTGGTACTTGGAGGATGAGGCCGGCAACCAGGTCTAGGGTTCCTGCTTGGAACCCGGCTATAGTTCTGGAAGGGTTATCCCTGGCCCCTTTCGAACCTCTAGAGTCGGCTTCGCCTAAGGATTTAACGCAGAAAATGGTTTTTCTCTTGGCCATTACCTCACTTAAGAGGGTGGGAGATCTCCAAGCCCTGGAACACCAGCTTGCTTGGAGTTTGCCCCTGGCAGAGTAAAGACCTTTTTGCACCCGAGTCCGGGCTACGGCCTAAGGTTCCTTCGAACACGGCTCGGTCTTTAGTCCTTCAGGCATTCCATCCTCCACCTCATGTGTCGGCAGAAGAAGAGAAGCTTCATTTGCTCTGCCCCGTCAGAGCTTTGAGCGTGTACCTTGAGAGGTCCTCTTCTTGGAGGAGGTCGGACCAGTTATTAGTATGTTTTGGATCACCTAAGAAGGGGCTCCCGGCATCCAAGCAGACTATTAGTAATTGGATAGTCCAGGCTATTACTGCGGCTTACAAGGTGCGCGGTTTGCCTTCACCTTTAGCCGTCAGGGCCCATTCAACTAGAAGCATGGCTTCTTCTAGGGCCCTTCTTTCGGGAGTACCTCTACAGGAGATCTGCGAGGCAGCCGGTTGGGCTACTCCGCATACTTTTATCAGGTTCTACAGTCTCCACCTTCCAAGTACGCCTGGCGCACACGTGCTCAGTCCTTGCTGAGTGCCTAGACAGTTTCACTCCGGGACAGGCCTATTCGGTGCGTGGCCTAGTGGGCACTCGTTCCCCAAAGTGTCGATCTCGACGCAGTGTTGAGTTCCCTCGAAAGGGAAAGTCTCGGGTTATGACTATAACCCTTGTTCCCTGAGAAGGGAACGAGACACTGCGTCGTTCTGCCACGCCCCTCGAGGCCTTTGAGCGTCTTGCTTCATCGCGAGGCTAGTGTGTGTTGTGACAGCGTCACTTTTATACTTCCGGGTATGCCGTCACATGTTACGTCACGACGCAACACCAATCAGGATTGGATTAGTTTTATTCATACTTCAGAGGCGCACGCTTAGGGAGCGTCCCCAAAGTGTCGATCTCGACGCAGTGTCTCGTTCCCTTCTCAGGGAACAAGGGTTATAGTCATAACCCGAGACGTTTTTACGGTCTTTATTGAAGAAACCACTTATTCTGTCAAAATTCTTTGAAGACCCAAATTAAGCACATGTATAATCACAAAGTTATGTGGACTTTGGTTTTTATGGCCTAGAAATGGTGTGGAGACTGAAATAGCTACAGTGGGAGAGTTTGCAATGTCATCACAGATAGTGGAGCATGTTGGAAATGGTTATTAGAGCTTTGACCACGTGCAGAGAAAGTTTTGTGATGTTTAAGTCCATGATGAGGATGTGGATTGGCATCTTGGGAGATAAGTTATCTTAGATTCCCTGAGGGCATATAGTCTCCCTTGTAAGGGAGGGTCTGTTATGTTTTACTTTCACTTTGATAAGAGATTATTCCCTCTTTTGTGCATGCTCCATATTTTCTTTAGTCGCTTGATATGTTACAGTACATATTATTACAGAACTTTTTAGAATACATGTCTAAGAAAACATACAGATTTTAAATTAATTTGCTAACTCTGTAAAGTGGTTCGCTCTGAATATTTCATGCTTTAAAAAATGTGTTATGACACCTTTAAAAATTTGCAAGAGATGGTGATAATGATACTGTAACTGTCAAATAACAATGGTTTTTGTAAAAGAGGAAATGCACAGAGCAGCATATGATTTAAAAAAAGAACAGAAAAATCTGCCTGTTAGCCTTAGACACATTAGCTATTCTTACCTTAAAACTTTGACGGATAACATTTCTGATGAATTTACTTTTTTGTCTTCAAGGTCAACTAAACTGGAGGGGAAACATAATTGTTTACATTTTCTGAAAAAAAAGCCTTTTTTGCATGTTTTTAGCCTGTTGCTGATGTTTTCTGGATGTTGTTAGCAAGTTGCTAATGTGTTCTGAGTGATTTTAGCACATTGTTCCATAATGTTCTGGTGGCTCAGGTTTCTACTTTTATGCAAATCTGTGTGTTTTTGTTGTTGTATCAATTTTATCTATATCATTCATGTCTGTACCACAAATTGGGTTGGACAGGTTACATTATAAAATGTCCTATAATTAGGACTTGGGTTTATCAAGCGCAGCTAACAATTATTGCAGTATTGAAAATATTAAGATACCAAAAATGTATGTGTTAAAAATGCTTTCATAGGGAAATTTACCAAAATAGCTATTACCATCACCATCACATACTTTCTCATATTACTTGTCAGTTGTTAGCAGATGTTCTTCAAAATGTGGACTGGAATTCAAGGCTTTTGTAAATATTGACAACAGACAGGCTTGCCATATTACGTGTGAGCTCTGTGGGAAGTTTGCAGTAATATTGTGTTCTGTGCTCCCAGGGGGTGTATGCTTTTATCTGCTGTTTAAAAGGGTAATGTCAGGGCAGACACGGAAAACTGCAAAAATAAGTGTTTCTGACTGTGTCTGGCTTTAAGCACACACTTAGTCTTTGTCAAAACTGCCTTTTTGTGCTTAAGCTGGTCAAACAATGTACATATGGGCATGTATTTAATTGCATAAACCTTTGTATTATTGCTGGTAGCTGTAGTTGATGTGAACAGGTCACTCTTGTCCTGTGTTTTAGTGTTTGACACTCCGAAACAGAATGGCATGGCATAGCTGCGATCAATTTTTGTCTTTTAAATAGATGCACAAGTGTTTTAGAGCAGCACTTTTTGAAATGGTTTTGGTTTTACATAGTATTTTTTCACTCATCTGTGTCTTGTTTGCCGGGCTCCATCGGAATTGGTCCGAGAGCAAGGGATTAAGGTGTTGGACTCTTAACAAGAGGAAAAGAACATCCATGTTGAGACAGGTCGGATACTATGGTCTAATAAGAAGAATGGGCCAAATGCAAATGGTAATTGATTGCTGATGCTGTGCTGCCAGCAGATGCTCTGCTTTATTTGTGCGACTGTGTGTTTGACTGTTTATGTCATGGGTTTTCAAACTGGGTTCCGGGGACCCTTAGGGAGTCCACAACAATGCTGATGTCCAAAGCTAATATCTGCACTTAAGATATTAAAGGTGCTGTATGTATTTTTTGACTGTACTAAAGCACAAAAATACCATGATATGATTGCAGAGATTTAGGAAACATACTAAATTCAAACTTGTTTCTCCGAAAAACAATGCCACAGCCAGTTATTCTACTTTGAAATATGTGTTCCGAGTCGGAACGTCTGTTTTTTGTTTTGGACTGTGTGATCCTGCCTGCTGCCAATTTACCCAATAGTATTTCTACACCCCTGGTTGCCAGTTGGCGGAAAAAGCAGCGTACTGCAGCCATGGAAGCCAGCAAACAAACTGGGACAGAGGTCGCAGATTCTACCCGACTTGAAAAGCCTAGGCATACATCTAAAAAGCCCCAGAGGCATATTAAAACACGGCTAAATCAACTTAGTGTAAGACCCATCGACCTTCCATTGTCAGTTGCAATCCTTCCTGTTGCTTGTCCTCAATTTGGCGTTCCGCATGAGCATTTCGTCTGAGGTGGATGGGGAGGAGAAACAACCCTCTTTAATATTTTGAATTTGAACTGCAGTATCCATTTCAACCACTAGCTATCAATATTACACACTGCACCTTTAATGAAATTTATTGAAGGTAATGTTTTCTTTGCATTAACATTCACTAAATGTGAATTGTGAAATGTGAAATGTTAACATTCACAAACTTTAATTTGGCTTTCTTAAACTGGTTTTGTTCTATTGACAACGTTAGTGTTTTAACTGTAACAACAACAACAAAAAAGAATAACAAATCTGCATGTCTGTATTTTTAATATCACCCTTAATCTTACATTGAATAACATGTAAATAACAGTAAAACATTTTTTTATAGATGAAAATATGTAACTTTTCTGCTTTAGGAACAGTGTCCCTTCAAGGGTATCAACATATCTTGGCGCCCCAGACATAAAAAGTTTAAAAACCTCTGGTTTGTATCACAGAAGCATACCATTCAGGAAAAAAAGCCTGCAACAAGAAACATGGACGTCAAGAGCCTTGGAATAATTTGGATTTCATTATTGATTCCCAACGCATTTGCTGATATGCTGTATTCAGGGTCAGTTTTCCATGAAGGCTAAATGTAAAAACAGTTTCACGTAATGAAATATTAACATTCACTTATGTTTATAGATGTACATCTGATGTGCATTTCTATTTGAAGGCATTGGTTTATGTGTGTGCAACTGCGCATGTATCCATGATCATGTGCAACTTATGTGTTTATGTGCATACCTACAGCACATGTGTGTTTATCTTCAGTGGTTTCATGATTATGTTGATAGAAACAGTGCAGCCCTTGCATGGGGGTTTTGTGTGACATTTATACAAGATGCTTGAATAAGGTTGGCATTGATCACAGCCTGTCTAACGTATAAATAAAAATGTGTTGCAAGCCCATGGGCTTTCAGCATCATCACAGAATCTGTGTCGTGTGGCAAATGTCCACATCCAGTTGAGCTGCTGCCAGCATTTTCTTGACAATGGAATTCTTTATATGTGGTTCTCATATTGCAATTGAGTTACCTTTTGTAAAGACTTTCTTAAAGACATCGGGAACTATGGCTGGGTCATATTTTGTGGATGTATATGCATATATGTACCGTTCAAAAGTTTGGGGTCAGTAAGATTTTTCTTTATTATTTTTTTTTAATACTTTTATTCAGCAAGGACACTTTAAATGGAATGAAAGTAACAGTAAAGACATTTGTTATCTTACAAAATATTTTAAATCAATGCTGTTCTTTTAAAGTGTGCCTATTATGCTATTTTAAAGGTTCCTAATTTTGTTTTGGGGGTCTCTTACAATGTTTACATGCATCCAAGGTCAGTTTTTTTCATAGTATACATTACACATCACCTAATTTCTCAAAGAGTCTGAAAACGGTTCGTTCGAAGATTCAGTCACTCTAAACCCCTCCTTTCCACGAGCCTACTCTGCTCTGATTGGTCAGTCTGTTGTTGGTCTACCGCTTACAGCGCGTGTCGGATAATAAACGTCTCTTACTATATGTTTTTCTGTATCAGTTGCAGTGCAAATTCTCATCCTTTTGAAGTGCATGCAAAGTGGATTTGCAGCACTAAAGACAAGGAGAAAAATACTTCCTGAAGAGAAAATATTTTCTGGGAATAAACAGAAAGCAGGGCATTCATTATTTTCATTATTCTTTCATAAACTGTAATTACTGATATGAATACCAATCCACAAGGCAATACAACCCTGTTTATTCAAATCGCGTGTGATATAAAACATTCCTTACCTCATAGTAAATTGATAGTTATTCACAACTGTCCGTAGTATTTGTTTGGATGTGGTGATTGGTTAAACTCCCTGCCATATATTTATTAAAAACATAGCTAGGAATGATGGAACAGACCTACAGACCTGACAGGGCGTTTTGCAGACATGGTTGAGCAGCTCATCATGGGGATTAAGCCTTTATTTTAGCTTTGCTAGCTAATTAACTTAATTTAACAGTATATAATGCTGTCTGGATAGACCACCGCTTCATTAATCCCCTTCTACAGGATGTAACTTTCCTGACTTAATCTTCCTATTTCTGTGCACATTGCAGTTTTAGGATAGGAAAGCTACTTTTAGCTAAATTTAAGCTTGCAAGGCTACACAAGCTACTTATAATCTGAAGTAGTTCTACTACGTACTCTTTTAACAAAGTATTTAGTTACTCTACAAGTTACAAAACATTTAACTTTTTGCAGTTGTTTTTGAAGCCTTAAAGGTGCAGTTAGCGATTTCTGAGAAACACTTGATATTTGAAATCAACACAGACATACACACCCCTCCTTCATTGCTCTGCCCCCATTGCTCTGCTCTTTTTATCATAACTGATGTGAAGCAAAAATATTGCTAAATGAAAAGAAAAAAAAGAACATACTGTTTAAGAGTATACAAGCAAGAGTTCGGTGTAAGTCGCCAGCAGCACAACCAGCTCCAGACAAACAATGACACTCAAATCTGTCCTGTTAATATAGCTAACATTACAACAACAGCATTTACTGGTTCTTTGAAACATAGCAATCATGTATGGAGAAGAAACAATGCAACCACCACGTCTGTTTTCAGGCCTTCCCGCTTAGCTCTCTCCAGCACTAGAAAGCTTTTCTAATATGAACACGGGCCCTAAAGCTCTTCCCTGATCATAACCTTTCTTTTTCCAGTGATATTCCTCTGACCTTTTCTCTTTTGTAATGTCTCTCAGCCATCTCTCTATCTACAGTCATACAACTATCTTTTTCTGATTATATGCTGAATGTAAAGCTTTGTAGTTTGGTTCGGTGAAGAAGTCTTTCAGCTTTAGTCTTTGCCTCTCCCTATGAACTCTATATATTCATCTCCCTGCTACTTTCGGTGCATCTGGGTGAATCATGTCTTTTCATGTTAATCACAGAAAGAAGTGTATGCTGAGTTCTCTCGCCCCTCGCCCACTCCACGCTGGTTCCCTGAATCTCGGAGGATTGTTGTGCCAGATTGCACGTTTTGTGCATATTGCCTTGGCTGGTCTTCTATCACTCTGCTTTCTCTTTCCTTCCATCTCCATCTCCTGTGGTTTTCTCCTCATTAGCCTCTTTAGGATTTTCTGGCAGTCTGCACTGTAGTGGTTCCCTGTTAAGGATAGTTTTAGATCATGGTGCCCTTCAATGGAGTTATTGTTAGGTTCCATGTAATTCCATGGATATAGTGGGTCTACGGATATAGTGGGTTTTTTGAATTCCTTATACATGAGTTCTCTTTTAATTTTTCAATGGAGACCCAGTAGCCTACATTTAAAGGACGTTAAATATAATGAGTAATAAAGTTCTTTTCTTTAAGAAATATCAATTGAATTTTTCATTTAAAATAAATGGTAACAATATGTCAGGTATTACAGGATGGAATTTCGGTGTGTACTTGCATTTGCTGTTTTTCCACTGTAAATTATAAGGGGGCTCCTTTTTATACTTAATTCACATTTATTTGGGTTTATACAATACAGATTGACAGATTGTTTCAAAGCAGCTTCACACTCAATAAACAGGAAAATAACAGTGTCAACGTTGCTAAGTTCATCAATTATAGGCTAATTCTGGCCTTTAACAATAAGTTACTGTAAAAGTGCATTCTTGTTGAATATTTTAAAGATTGAAAGTGCAAATGGTAATTAATACTTTTTACTTCTAAAAAACATGTTTATGATAAATTTACATGTACAATAATGCAATGTCACCTTAGTTATCATTTTCTCACTGTACAGTATATGGTAAGGTAACTTACAGTAACCAGTTTTGTAACATGTAACATCTTTTTCTGTATAAATAACAATTTGTTTTTACAGTTATCATTGTGTTTTAGCAATTCTAAGTACAATGCAGTATAGTACAGTGTAAGGTTATCTTAAACCAAAAAGAAAGAGTCTTTTTTGAATGCCTATAATGTTTTCTATAGTGCGCTGGTTATTTGTCAGATGCGTGAGTTAATAATTTCAATATATATGCATAACTACAACGCAACCTGCCAACCACCTTAATAAAAGGAGGAGCCTAGATATAAGAGCTACAATTACCATAGAAACTGGATCTCCTAACAACCCGGAAAATCAAAAGAGTCCAAGTTTTGCAGAGTGCAAACATACTGTCAAACTGAACCGTGTTTCCATGGTGAGTTGCTGTGTTTACGTGCATTTCCTATTCATTAAATTTTAGTTTTAGTATGTCTCTGTCATATGTATTAGTTAGCTGAAAAGGGAAGGGAGGATTAGAGTTTTTTGATGAATTCATGTTTTCAAAAAGATATTGCCAATGAAAAATAGTCTGGGAATATTAAATGACTGGAAAGCTCTGCATGTTTTGCAAAGAATTTAGCTCCCTGTTGATTTTTGGGAAGGTCTTGAGTAAACTTTAGGAGAGCAATAAAATACTCTTTTTTTGCTTAATTTGGTGGTTTGGAGGCACATTATTTCTGTTCCCCTCATTTTAATGTCGTATTCCTTAAGATTTGATAACATATCTACTTGGGACACAATAGGTTGAACTACAGTAAAGTACATTCCTTATGGAACATACGTTAAAACTTTCTACTCTCAGTCTTTGAGCTTTTTCTTACGCTACAGCTCACCTACTGAAAATGCACCAAAATGTATTGCACAAATGTATTGCATGTATTGTATGTATGCACCAAAATGTACCAAAACAGTATTTTATTTTTAGCATGACTGTTTGGTCAAATTTGGTTTTGTGAACTTGTTTGTTACTGGTGCAAAGTGCCAAAGGGGGTGTTTGGGTGTCTTAATTAATGCATGCTAAAAACAGTTCCCTTTCAGTCGCTCACGTTCGACGTAACGTTGACGTGACGACGTAATTGGGATCGCTTTGAGAGACCAATCTACTTCGAGAGTATTAAAACGAGCCAATACATATTGGCATGCGATAATTGCATCAGCTGCTCTGCTTGCAGTGCGAGCATATAACGAGCAGCAGGTGCGTCGCATATTGTCTTTCGCTTCGGAGCCGAGCGGTTCTACTGTTCCTGCTCTACAATCTTCTGACAGTGTTGAACTTCTAATAAGAAAACTAATCTGCTCTTCAGGAGAACGCCTCTACAAGCTGGTGTTGGTGTGACAGCGTAGACAGCGCTGGCCGCGATCTCACAGAGAGCCGGCAAAACGGCTGTTTTCACAGCTTAGAATGTTGCGCCTTCAATGAGAATGTGAGTGCTCACATCAGGCTTGCACTATCGTCCTGTTTGTGTAGCCGCGGTCATCCCTGGGTGCTTCAGCAGCAGAGAGCAGTTTTTCCTAAAAGAGCATACACGGTTTGACACTGCGTCTTTTTCAAGACGTCATTCAACCGTGTGTTTCTGGATGCGGTCGTTTCCTATCCTCATGTGACGGCCACGATCACTGTTTCACATGCCTGGGCTTAAGTGTGCTGAAACTGTGATTGTGGGTGGTTTATGTTTTCTCTTGAGAGCATGACCACGTCGGCGCGTTGTTCGTCTTGCCTTTCTCATTAAGGTTTAATTGAGCAGCGTGCCGTGTGCCGTCGAGCTGCCAGCTGACAGCGCGGGTTGTCACGGCAACCCAGCGCGCGTCATTCGGCGCTCTAGATGCGCGGTCGAGAATCAAGTGCCTCAAACGAGGTGGAGTCCCCTCCCCTACCCCCCGATCTAGTTCTTTTTCTGGTGCACCAGAAAAGGGCTACTTCTGCGTATAGCCAGGGTGACCGGAGGATTATAGTGAGGGCTTTCCCCGCCCGGTAACCAATCCGTGTGGGCCCCTCACTCCTCTATCGCATCGCAGACATGTGAGACTCTGTTTGTGGGTGGTTATATTCTCTTATGAGAATATAATCACGTCAGCACGTTGTTCGTCTTGCCTTTTCATTAAGGTTAAGCGATCAGCGTGCTGTGTGCTGTCAACTTAACAGCCACATTCACTGTCTCGCATGCCTGGCAGTTTCTGGATGGGATGCTGGTCATTCTCATGTTGGACCTAGCATTTCATTCGGGGCTCCAGGGGAGGATTAGACGTCGATCGCTGCATCAGAGAGAGGGCTGTTACGCTCTGGAAATGAAGATGATGCTGAGCTCTCACTATAATGGTGTGCATGCTCATGCTGAATCAGATTCAGACTTGACAGCCATGCTTTCCCGGGTTACGCTGAGGGCGCAGTGCAACGCGTAATCGCCTTGCCCCGCCCCATGCCTTCCCATATGTGTGTGAAAAACCTTTTTGCAGTATGGAAGCATTTTGGTGCCAATATGGCGTGTCAAACGTGCCAAAAGCTGCAGAAAGTATTTCCTCTCTCACTACCCTCAATGGTGGGGCGGGGGAGACCTCTGCAGACCGCCTCTTCCCTGCACGGGACCAAACAGTCATAGTGTATGAGGGTAGTTCTGAGTCGGGGTTGAGCTGCGCCTGGTGACTGACCATGTTAAAGTCACAGCGCTGGGCCTCGGCCAGATGATGTCCACCTTAGTGGTCCAGAAGCGCCCCCTGCTAAACCTTGCATAGGTGTGGGACATCGCCAAAGTTCGGTTTCTCGATGCCCCCATCTCACAAGGTGGCTTTTCGGCGACACTGGTGGAGACTGTGCCCAGTGGTTCTCCCCAGTTCAAAAGTAGGCTGAGGTAGCCAAAAAGCTCGCCAACAAGGTGCTCCCTGAGTCACTAGTGGACCCTCAGTCTGTTTGTCGCCAAGGGTGTCAGTCCCCTGCGAAAAAAAAAAAAAAAAAAACCTCCGCCACAGTCAGCTCTACTGTGACGTTGAGTTTTCGCAGGAGGACGGCACCACCCGTCTCAGCAGCCCTGAGACGGGCGACCCAGAGTCTGCTGCTCTTCCCCGGAGGAGGGCCGGGTGGATAACCTTTGTTGATCATTCTGTTCCACCACTGGCATCTCACCAGCGGTACCAAATTCTCAGCAAAAGCAGCTCTCTATCTCTGGGTCCCAAGAGAGTGAGGTTGGTGGTGTGCAACGCTATGCCTTGCCACCCTCTGCCCCCTCTTGCTTCGCCAGCGGTAGCCTGATGTGCTCGAGGCCGCGCCTATGCCGTCTCACTCATCCCCTGCCGATCAGTGGAGTCAGGTTAGCGTTTTACACTCAGACCCCACTTCGGGCCGCTATGCTGTCCGAGTCGGGTCCCTGCATTCCGCCGCGCTGCCCCACCTCGGGTACGTCTGTCGTGCCGTTGGTCCCGCTTGCACGGTGTCTGGGTGCCTGGTAAGTGCTTCCCAGCCCGTCTCACTGGCTCATCCGTACCGTCAGACTCGGCTATGCGATTCAGTCGCCTGGTGTCCCCCGGGCTTCACCGGGTAGCGATTGCAGTCCTACTGGCGAAGGACTCAATCGAGCCGGCCCCTCCAGCCGATTTGAAGACCGGCTTCTACAGCCTGTACTTCATTGTACCCAATAAAAGAGGTGGGTTACGACCTATCTTGGACCTGCGTGTCCTGAACTGGTCCCTTCTCAGGCTGCCGTTCAAGATGCTTATGCAGAAATGCATTTTCAAGTGCATCCCTCCCCAAGATTGGGTTGCAGCGATCGACCTGAAGGACGTGTACTTTCATGTCTCGATTCTCCCTCGACACAGACCGTTTCTTCGCTTTGTGTTCAAGGTACGGGCATATCAGTACAAAGTCTTACCCTTCGGGCTGGCCCTGTCGCCCCGTGTCTTCACGAAAGTCGCGGAGGCGGCTATTGCTCCCATGTGTGAGCGTGGTGTTCGCATTCTCAACTACCTCAACGACTGGCTTAACCTTGCCCAGTCGAGAGAGCAGTTGTGCAAACACAGGGACATGGTGCTCAGTCACCTCAGCCACCTAGGGCTTTTGGTCAACTGGGAAAAGAGCAAACTCACTCCCGGGCAGAGGATCTCTTTTCTCGGTATGGAGCTGGACTCGATCAACATGACAGCGCGCCTCACCGAGGCCCGCGTCCAGTCAGTGTTGAGCTGCGTGAGTACTCTCAGACGCAGAACAGCGGCACCACTGAAACTTTTTCAGAGGCTCCTGGGGCATATGGCATCTGCAGCCACGGTAACGCCGCTCGGATTGCTTTATATGAGTTCGCACCAACACTGGCTCCACGATCGAGTCCCGAGATGGGCGTGGCAGAGCGGCTTGTGCCGGGTTCAAGTGACCCCGCACTGTCGCCAAACTCTCAGCTTGTGGTCGGACCCTTCGTTCCTGCGGGCAGGTGTTCCCCTAGAACAAGTGTCCAAGGATTCTGTGGTCACCACGGATGCCTCTGTCACCGGCTGGGGGGCCACGTACAATGGGCATGCAGCTTCAGGTCTGTGGACGGGGCCTCAACTGCATTGGCACATCAACTGCCACGAGTTGTTAGCAGTTCATCTTGCGCTGGTCCGCTTCTAAATGCCGCTACTAGGCAAGCATGTACTGGTCCGTATGGACAGCACTGCGACCGTTGCGTACATCAACCGTCAGGGTGGTCTACGCTCCCGCCGCATGTCACAACTCGCCCGCCATCTCCTCCTTTGGAGTCAGAAGCATCTGAGGTCGCTTCGTGCCATTTATATTCCGGGCCTGCTCAACCGTGCAGCCGACGAGCTCTCACGGCAGCAGGTGCTACCAGGAGAATGGCGACTCCATCCCCAGATGGTCCAGCTGATTTTCAGGCGCTTCGGGACCGCACAGGTAGATCTGTTTGCCGTCCCGGATATGTCTCACTGCCAGTTGTTCTTTCCCTGACTGAGGGGACCCTCGGCACGGTTGCTCTGGCACACAGCTGGCCCCCAGGTCTACGCAAGTATGCGTTTCCCCCAGTGAGCCTTCTTGCACAGACCTTGTGCAAAGTCAGGGAGGACGAGGAGCAGGTCTTGTTAGTGGCGCCGTATTGGCCCAGCCGGACCTGGTTCCCGGAACTGGTGCTCCTCGCGACAGCCCCTCCCTGGCCCATTCCTCTGAGAGAGGACCTGCTCTCTCAGAGACGGGGCACCTTGTGGCACCCGCGTCCAGACCTCTGGAAACTCCATGTCTGGTCCCTGGACGGGACGCGGAGGTTCTAGGTGACCTACCCCAAGCTGTAGTTGACACCATCACTTCCGCTAGAGCCCCCTCTACGGGGCACCTCTATGCGTTGAAGTGGAACCTGTTCGTTGATTGGTGTTCTCATGAGGAGAACCCCCGATCTTGCTCGGTCAGAGCCGTGCTTTCCTTCCTGCAAGATGGGTTGGAGCGAAGACTGTCTCCCTCCACCCTTAAAGTGTATGTTGCCGTTATCGCCTCATATCACGATGCAGTTGAAGGTAAGTTGCTGGGAAAGCACGACCTGATCGTCAGGCTCCTGAGGGGGGCAAGGAGACTAAATCCTCCTCGCCTGCTCTCTTTACCTACTTGGGATTTGTCTCTGGTCCTTTCGGCACTTCAGAGACCACCCTTTGAGCCTTTGCAGTCAGCAGAGTTAAAAATTCTGTCCTGTAAAACAGTTCTCCTGGCTGCATTGGCCTCCATCAAGAGGGTAGGGGACCTGCATGCATTTTCGGTCGACGAATCGTGCCTGGAATTCGGCCCGGCTAACTCTCACGTGATCCTGAGACCCCGGCCCGGATACGTGCCCAAGGTTCCCACCACTCCCCTTCGGGACCAGGTGGTGAACCTGCAAGCGCCGCCTTCGGAGGAGGCAGACCCAGCCCTGGCTTTTCTCTGTCCCGTCCGCGCTCTGCGCCTGTATGTGGACAGAACTCAAAGCCTCAGGACCTCAGATTAGCTCTTCGTCTGTTACGGAGGCCAGCAGAAGGGGAAGGCTGTCTCCAAGCAGAGGATGGCCCACTGGATAGTGGATGCCATCGCCTTGGCTTACGAAGCCCAAGGCGTGCCTTGCCCGCCCGGGTTGAGAGCCCACTCCACCAGGGGTGTCGCTTCTTCTTGGGCGCTGGCACACGGCGCCTCGCTGACAGACATCTGTAGAGCTGCGGGCTGGGCGACACCTAACACGTTCGCTAGGTTTTATAGCCTACGTGTTGAGCCGGTTTCTTCCTGTGTACTCGCTTCAACTAGCCGGTAACAACAAAGTTCCCGCTCTTGTGTCGGCTTGCTACGCCACTCTCCTCCGCATGGAGCGGATATGTGCGCTTCCTGCTCCAGTCGAGTTCCCCACTCAGGCGAACCCTGTAGAGTTCCTCCGTACTCCTTCGGCAGTCAGACGTTGCGGAGCGTCCGACGCCAGGCCTAGTGCTCGTATGCTTGTTTAACTTGTGCTAGGCTGGGTTCCATATGTAGTGATCCCTGCAGCGATCCCATATGCATATTCCTCCACGATCAGCTCCCTGCGGTGAGCCCGTGTCTTCCCTTGGCAGAGTACGCTCTGCCGTCACTGTCTGGTGCTGCCTCCCCCTTCTCAGGCTGGAGCCACCCCAGTGGCATTCCATATGTTGCACTGCCCCTCTGGCCAGTCCATATGTGTATTCTCCACATGTTACCTCCCTTCGGGCAGGATGTGGCTCCGCAGCGTCCCTCTCCCCTGGAAAGGCACGCTTTCCCAGTGTTATCCAAGAGTTCCACTGTGTGGGTTATAATGGAACAGCAGTTCGAACTCCCTCTACGCAGGCCTTCTGCCCCAGCCAGTGCGGGTCTGAGAGTCTTGCGTAGGGCGCTTGATGTGGCAGCAATTGTGGCGTTTTCCATGGGATCCCAATTACGTTGTCACGTCGACGTTACGGGGAACGTGAGTGACTGAAAGGGAACGTCTCGGTTACTAATGTAACCCTCGTTCCCTGAAGGAGGGAACGGGAGACGTAACGTCCTGTCGCCACGCTTGCTGACCATCGCTGTACGGCCGAAAACGTCTCGGCTCCTCACCGTAAAACAATATGCGACGCACCTGCTGCTCGTTATATGTTCGCACTGCAAGCAGAGCAGCTGATGCAATTATCGCATGCCAATATGTATTGGCTCGTTTTAATACTCTAGAAGTAGATTGGTCTCTCGAAGCGATCCCAATTACGTCGTCATGTCGACGTTACGTCTCCCGTTCCCTCCTTCAGGGAACGAGGGTTACGTTAGTAACCGAGACGTTTTTTTTTACATGCACATTCACCAAATTACCTAATATTACTATTTAATTTTGCTTAATAAAAAGTAAATATTGTCCAGATTAGTTTCCACAAATTACCATTATAATGTAATGTAATAAAATATATTAATTATTAAAAAAAAAAAGGTTTTGATGTTTGAAAATGGATCATGGATGTTACTTGAAACAGTTTGACACAAAGGTCTGTAGTCCATTGACTTGCATGAAACCCATGAAAGGGTTAAATACTGAAAAAAAAAACATTTATTAATCAGATTAAACTGAGGAATCTTGTTTGACACTGGGTGATTGCCTCACAACACAAGTGAAGTGCTGTCATTTGTTACGAAACAGTGGTTTATTTGTACTCCTACACATGCACATAGCGGTCAATCAGGGCCAGAAGATGGTGCAAAAAAAATGAAAACCGAAAAGGGCCAACTGCTTGTCAAGTTATATTTATGAAAACGTTTCTAACATGAATTCAGGAAACTTGTTCTCAAGTGGGTTATTTAGGATGCCCTGTGAGCAAGTAAGCATTCTGCTTTATTTACTGAGAATGATGGGTTATGACATGCCAGGAGATTGGCTGGGCTATTTTGATCGTTACTCAAAAAGGGGTGGCAGGAGGGCCTTGGATCCACAGAGGAGATGAGCAAGTTCTCTGAGGATCCCAGCCAAGCTGATATAAAGGGACTCCCGAGCAGACAGGGCCCTCTCCACTCTGACGGACTACCCATTCCAAACCTCCACCTCCTCGTCACTGTTTGTGGTGAGAGGAGAGACTCTGAAATTACGCTCCATGTCAACCAGATGGTTCCGATTCTGTCTGTTTACTGGAGTTACTCTTTTGTCAATGCAGACCCGAGAGCCAGAGTTAATAATGTTGTGAACATGTGAACTTTGCTGTTTAATGTTTAAAAAAGGCAACTAATAGCCTGCACTTATGCACCATTCCATTGCTTGGATTAAAGGATATATTTCAGGTTTATTTAGTCTGTTTTGAACAATACTTTCCTGTTGAACAATACTGCTAGTGTAGGGAAGGAAACATGCTTACCCAAGACAACTTCAGTAGGGGGGATGTTCAAATTTCATTGAAGTGAACTGAACCGTAGTGTTTCCACTGCTACCTGGTTTCGAGATTTTCTTGTAATAATATCATGATAATAATGATCTTTCGATGCTACATCTTCTAATATTTTTATCTAGAGCCAAATGTGCTTCATTCAAGCTCTTTCTGTTCTGTGCACATTGATTCTCTCTCCCACTAAAGACATACAACAGTAGCAGAAACACAGTGATTTTCAAAATATATAATTTTGCTAAAACGCTGCAGAAAACGAGAATGCAGCAAATATAATCATTTGTATTTGTCATACAGATGACTTTGACCATTTAATTAAACCAGGTTTTTAAACGCGTGGCGCCTTAGACACTTTTTTCTTCATACATTTAGCATTGTTAATCATTATTTGAAGAGCATTTCATATTAAACAATGTTATAATTTGGAAAGTTATTTAGAGATGGCAGGGGAAGACAACATTTTTTAAAATGAGTTAACTTTGATTATTTGATTATGTAAGTTTTTCTTTTAATTATTATTAATTTGAGAAAAGTATATAATACTTTTCTTAAGAGGGAAACCCTGCACCCCCAGTATGTTTTCACAGTCCCAAGGCTTTCTATGTGGCATACAGGTAGGTGTCTAAATGTAGTAGTAATATTAATAATAATAATAATAATAGCCCAATAAAACATCTGATCTGACCTTTTTATATTCATATCCAGTTGGGAGAAATATATACTTTTTTGGTAAATATTTGTAACAATTCTGAGATATCACAGCTTTGGCTCTCAGAACGTCTCGGGTCTATGGATGTAACCCTCGTTCCCTGAGTAGGGAACGGAGACGTTCCGTCAGATGACGACGAATGGGGTTTCGCTTAGAAAACCTATCGACTTCGAGTATACAAAACGAGCCAATGGCCTGCGGAATTTGCATAGCGTATCTCCGCCTTACCTCGTGGGTATAAAAGGAGGAAGCCGGCAACATGCAGATATGTTTCTTCGCTGAGGAGCCGAGACTGAACTCAGGCGATCCCCGTGGTACAGCGGAAGTGGCAGGAAGACGGAAGGTCTCCGTTCACTACTCAGGGAACGAGGGTTACATCCGTAAACGAGAGGTGGAATATTCAGCCGCAGGTGGAATATTTCAACCCCAGGGGTGGCAAGGTGGCTTGCCAAGGGAAAGACACATGCTCAGAGAGGCTTACAGTGGAAATACACATGTGGGGGTCGCTCAGGGGAGGGACCATGCACACGGGAGGCACCTAGCCAACATGCAGGCAATAGATACCTGACATCGACGTCAACAGTGCTGGAGGAACTCAGGGCTTGCGGAGAAGCTCACCTAAGGAAATATCGCACATATCCAGTCCGTGGAGTGGAATGGCGAGCAAGCAAAGACACCTGAGCGGGTCCAGTAATAGCTGGTTGAAGCGAGTACATGAGAGGACACAGGCTCCACTCGGAGATTGTAGAATCTGGCGAATGTGTTAGGTGTCGCCCAGCCTGCAGCTCTGCGGATGTCTGTTAGCGAGGCACCGTGCGCTAGAGCCCAAGAGGATGCCACACTCCGGGTGGAGTGGGCAGTCACACCAATGGGGCATGGTCGACCTTGCTGCTGGTATGCCAAAGCAATGGCGTCCACTATCCAATGAGACAACCTTTGCTTGGAGAGAGCCTTTCCCTTCAGCTTCCCACCATAACAGACAAAGAGCTGGTCTGAGGTCCTGAAACACTGCATTCTGTCTACATAGGCGCGAAGAGCGCTTACTGGACAGAGCAGTGCCAAGGCTGGGTCTGCCTCCTCCAGGGGCAGCACTTGCAGGTTCAACACCTGGTCCCGGAAGGGAGTGGTGGGAACCTTGGGCACATATCCAAGCCAGGGTCTCAGGAACATGTGAGAGTAACCCGGCCCGAATTCCAGGCACGCTTCGTCAACAGAGAATGCATGCAGGTCCCCTACCCTCTTGATGGGAGCACTCTGCAGGGCAGTTAGAACCACTGAGAGTTCCCAAAAGGGAACGAGAGGAGGGCGAGGTGGATTCAGTCTCCGCTCTAGCGGAAGTGATGGTAGCCACCTACGCTGGTGGTAGGGTACTCAAACCTGCCTCATCCCGTCCAGGAGCCACACGTGGAGGTTCCAAGATTGGGACGAGGGTGCCATAGGGTGCCCCATCCCCGAGAAAGGAGGTCCTTCCTCAGAGGGATTGGCCAGGGAGGTGCTTTCGCGAGGAGTAAAAGTTCGGAGAACCAGGTTCGGGTGGGCCAGTGCGACGCGACTAGAATGACCTGCTCCTTGTCCTCCCTGACCTTGTGCAAGGCCTGCGCAAGAAGGCTCATTGGGGGAAACACATATTTGCGGCCCCACGGCCAGCTGTGCGCCAGTGCATCCGTGCCGAGGATGCCCTCGGTCAGGGAATAATACAGGTCGCAATGGGTCGAGTCGTGGGAGGCAAACAGATCTATCTGTGCGTCCCCGAACTGGTCCCAAATCAGCTGAACCGACTGGGGATGGAGTCGCCATTCTCAAGGGAGGGGCAGAAGCCGTGAGAGCTCGTCGGCTGCACAGTTCAGGGCTCTGGGAATGTAAATGGCTCGAAGCGACCTCAGATGCTTCTGACTCCATATGAGGAGGTGACGTAGACCACCTTGACGGTTGATGTACGCTACAGTGGCAGTATTGTCTGATCGGACTAGTATGTGTTGACCCTAGAGCAACGCCTGGAAGCGGTGCAGAGCAAGACGTACTGCTAGCAACTCGAGGCAATTGACATGCCATAGGCGCTGGGGTCCTGTCCAGGAGCCCCTGGCAGCATGTCCATTGCACATGGCGCCCCAGCCCGTGGTGAAGGCATCTGTTGAGACAACAACATGCCGGGAAGCTCGTTCCAGGGGCACTCCGGCCTGTAGAAAACTGAGGTTCAACCACGGGGTGAAGGTCTGACGGCAGGTCAGAGTAACTGGTACTCGGAGGGTGCCATGTTGCCATGCCCACCACGGAACTCGGTGGCGAAGCCAAAGCTGAAGCGGTCTCATATGAGCAATCCGAGCAGCAATGTTGCGGCTACAGACACCATATGCCCAGGAGCCTCTGAAAAAACTTCAGTGGAACCGCACTCTTGCGCTTGATTGTCTCAGGCAAGTCAGCAGTGGCTGAGTGGAGAAGGCGAGAAAAGAGATACCGAGAAATAGATCGTCTGCACGGGGCAAAGTTACTCTCTTCCCAGTTGACCCGAAGGCCCAGACGAGCTAGGTGCCGGAGCACTGGGTCCCTGTGTTCGCAAACCTGGTCTCGAGAGTGAGCTAAGATAGCCAGTCGTCGAGAAAGTTCAGGATGCAAACCTCGTGTTCCCACACAGGAACAAGGGCTGCCTCGACAACCTTTGAGAAGGCGCGAAGAGGAAGGGCTAGCCCGAATGGGAGAACAGCGTATGCGCGCCACCTGACAGCAAACCGAAGGTACAGTCTGAGTCAAAGGAGAACGGAGACATAAAAGTAGGTGTCCTTCAGGTCGATTGCTGCAAACCAATCCTGTGGCTTGAAAATTCGAATTTTTTCATTCGAACATTCGAAAATGCGTTTGGCCAGGAGCATCTTGAACGGCAGCCTGTGAAGGGGGTGGTTCAGATGCGCCGGTCCAGGATTGGCCGTAACCCACCGGATTTCTCCAGGACAATGAGATGGGGCTGTAAACCCAGACCTCATTTTGGCTGGAGGGACAGTCTCGATCGTACCCTTTGCCAGTAGGGTTGCAAACTCCGCTCTCATGATAGGGGCGTAGCCACCGACCATGGTGGAGCGGACTCCCCTGAAGAGCCCGGTTGATCGGGCGGGGTTGGAGCCGCTGGAGGGCACCTTCGGCGGAGGGCAGATTGAGGGATCTGAGTGGACGGCGGGGCCGTCAGGGCAGAATAAACCTCAGTCTGCTCATGGGCGGTTGAGAACTGTTTGGGCGAAGCACTCAACCGCACCGCCGAAGAGGCCGACCTGGGATATGGGGGTGTAGAGCAGACGGGTCCACCCGACATCCTGCACATCAGACAGGTTCAGCCCCAGAATGGTGGGCATCACCTGACCCAGGGAGCGTATGGCCACTTTCGTCACTCGAAGAGCAAGGTCAGTGGTGGTGCGCAGCTCAGGAGTCAGCGGCCACACCCAAAAACCAATCGTCCAGCAGCGAGCGCTCAGGACAGAGTGAAAGGTTCCGCTCTAGTCCGAAGCTCGCAGCGGCCTGGGAAAGTATGACTGTCATCTCAGAATCTGACTCGACAAATGCCATATGCACACCCGAAAGTGGCAGCACTGTCGAATCTTCACTTCCTGGAGATTCTAGCCCGCCCTGTGATGCTGCGATGGACAATAGATCGGGGCATCTGAAAATAGACCCGGGGAATCTCGTGAACACTCGCGGGTTGCGTCACTGAAGAGGGGGGCGTGGTCCACGGACAAACAGTAAGCGGTTTGTTCCACACTCTCACCCTCTGGTCACCCTGGCCACCAGCTGAAGTAGCACCTCACGTGGAGAGTGTTAGATCGGGGTGTGGATGAGGGGACTCTCTCTCTAACGAGATCATTGAGTCTCGACCGTAATGACGTGATGGTCACGTTCCCGCGGGGAGAACATGAGTCATCCACAAACGCTGTTCTAGCGTGATCAAAGCCCAAACACGCAGAGCAGAGAATATGCCAATCAAAATCGGAAATGAGTTGACAGCAACCAGAAATGCACGGGCGAGCCGTCTTTAAAAAGACGTGCCGCGTGTGAACTCTTTTGTGAGAGGAGAAAAAACTCAGCGATGTTGAAGCGAGCAGGGAGAAACACACTCACTGGCAGATCACTGCACAGATCAGCAGGCAATGTGAACTCGCTGCAGATTGCCGTCACACCAACACCGTAGAGAGTGGCTCGTCTCGTAGAGCGAAGTCAGAAATGCCTGTGGAGTGAAGAGATACTCTTGGCTCCGAAGAGAAAACATATCTGTATGTTGCCGGCGTCCTCCTTTTGTACCCACGAGGTAAGGCGGAGATACGCTATGCAAATTCCGCAGACCCATGGCATTTCTTTGGCATTGGCTCGTTTTGTATACTCGAAGTCGATAGGCTTTCTAAGCGAAACCCCATTCGTCGTCATCCGACGGAACTCGGAGTGACAACGAAAGGGAACCCAAGCTTCTTATCTTTGACAAGTACGGCTACCCTGATGGAAATGCATAACTGTTGCAAAAAAGTATTGTCCGGACCTCTGCTGGGCAAGAAATATGGACCTCTTGGATCTTGAATTGAATACCCCTATGGTATAAATATAATAGTGGTGGATCTTGAGTTTATAAGTATTTTATTTGTAAAAACCATATAGACAGCACCATTTTTTTTTTGTCAGACCCCAGTAAAGAACTGCAGTTTGTTTCTCAAGAAAGATAATTCAGTCCTAAAGCATGAGGCCTAACATCTCTGTGCACTGAATACATAATACTTAATTATTCGATTCATCCAGTATTGTCAAAGCTCTGCCTACTGTCGCTGAAAGAAGTAGAATTTTGTTCTCTTAGGCATTATAGGAGATTTTTGGTTATTGTGGTACTGGAACATGCTGTACTTTTCTCTTTTTCCTCTGATATTTGAGTATATTTTTTTCATTCAGAGTTAAGCTGTAAGGGGATCAGGTTTGACAGGAGTTCATAAAAATCGCAGAATGGCAGAGTCCCTCCATGTCCTTACTTTGTAGCATGTGTGTGTCTTACAACTGTGCACCACTGTGAGAGCTGTTTATCTTATGTGGCCTGCCCTTTTCCTCAGTCTTTTATTATATCTGTCCATAGAGATTTTTTAAATGTAGTTTGCATTTGTCTTCAAGGCGTATTTTCCCGAACAAATGGGTTTTTGGGGTGCGGACTGATCGGGCAGTGAACCCGAGGTTACCCCGTGAGTCAGTCCTAGAGCTCCTCCTGTAGATTTTTAGGGAGAATCATGTCTTAGACATCCAATAGATTTCTTAGGTGCCGAAATAACACCACAGACACAGATTATTCACCATGGGGAAGTCTCAGAGTAAAACTGAGAGTTGTGAAAAATATGATACACCGGTGTTTTGCCAGATGACAAGTTTATCTATGTATCATCTTTTACTCTTTTAATTCATTTTATAACTTTATCATATAGCTCTTTTAATTTCTTTAATAACTGTTTTAATTTTCCTTGCTTTTAATTTGTGATTATTTCAATTCCTTTCTGTAAAGCACTTTGACATAGTGTATGAAATGTGCTATATAAATAAACTTGCCTTGCCTTATAAACATGCGCTATACAGACTCTTAGTAAGTTAAACTCTTAGTAAGCAAGCAAGCCAGCCAATCTCATATCTTGCTTGACCTTGGTTTACACCATTCAAAAGCTAATTATGGTGATTTTGCCATTTCCCTCTTCAGTACATTAATGGTAACTTTAAGGAACTTGCCAAATAGTTCTTAATAACAAGGTCATATTAAGACAACACATGTCTTTCACTTTCTTTTTTATGCCGCATTAATATAATCAACACTGACTCTAAGGGCCCCATCGTGGTGGTCGTAAGCTATGGTGATAAATAGCTTCTAAGAAGCACTGCAGAGTGCTTTTGTTTTAGCCATCATTTGGCACATAGCAAGAAAGAAAGAACGAGAGAGAGGTGCAGACCAGCTCAGGATATAAAGAGAAAACACTCACAGAGCAAGGTCTCACCTGTCGCTATTCTAATGTATACAAAATAGACTTTGATAGCTCGTGTGCGTGTGTGTGTGTGTGTGTGTGTGTGTGTGTGTGTGTGTGTGTGTGTGTGTGTGTGTGTGTGTGTGTGTGTGTGTGTGTGTGTGTGTGTGTGTGTGTGTGTGTGTAACTGTGGTTGACAGTGAGGGAGAGAGAGAGAGAGAGAGAGAGAGGATTCTGAATAGGTCTGCTTTAATCTTCACTGGACTTCAATTCTCCTCACTGTTTCAGCCAGAGGGAAGACATGATCTAGTCTCACGCTAACAAGCCCCATATAAGCTAGAAGAAACAGTCAGCCAGGAATGCAAAAGCAGAAAGACCGTTTTGTTTTCTCCCTCAATTATATAGATTAATGAGTTAAACAATAGGAAATTCCAAGATTCCAGAGACCTTTTTTTATGTGGAATCTGTTCGCAGTGTGTGAAGGGAGTCACTCCAAATTTTATGTGGGTGGATTTCAATCATTCAAACGGTTTCTTTATATTGACAGGTTCCCATCAACAATTTATGTGTCTATTGTTATCATCATCCCTCTCAAAACTCCTTCTGAGATCATTATTGTTACAAGTTATGAAATAATGCAGTGGGCCAAGAGATTTTCCTTGAAAAGCAGATGTATCCCAAAGTAACCGGGAGTATAGACTAGAGTGACCTCAAATAAATTTTACTTTTCGGGATGGTCAGATATGAAATATTTATGATCTACATAGTTTTAAGATTAATGCTGTATCACTGTCCTTTTGCATAGTAGAGTATGAGAACAGATGGAGAATGATTTCTGCTAAAATATACATGCCTCTCATACCAGCCTAACATGAGCATTTAAGCAAACAGAATTACATAAAGGGGTTGAATATTGAACTCTTTAAAGAAAAAAAAAAACAGGCAGACAAACATGAGCAACACATATTAGACCTATTTCTGTCATTTGTGCTTTTTAATCAAAGTTCTCTTGTCTGGAAAAATCTAACATAATTTATTTGATCAAAGTACTTTGCTGTTTGGAAGAAAAACTTGGCTCTTGAAATGTGCCTTTTCTTGTCTCTTAAAGGTGAAGTGTGTAATTTCTCTGCCACCGGCGGCACCAAAAGAAGTGCAAAAACAATGAGTGAGTGAAGTCTCAAATGGTTCCCTCCATGCATTAATTACACTTCAGCCTAAGATATACTCAAGTTTTGACACAAACACTTAGCATACAGCCAAATTCATAGCCTTTCAAAGGATACTTAATTTGATAGCATGCATAAAAACAGATGCAGAGCTGCCAACTCTCACGCATTGGCCGTGAGAAACACGCATTTGATTGTTTTCGCACGCTCACACGCCACACGCCCGATTTCTCACGCTGAAGTGTCAACCTGGTCGGTCAAATGCCTGAAAGATGAGTTTATCTATAGATCTACCTGTTGAGCCACTCTTGATCAACTAGTTATACCGCAAATTTGTTAAAATCTACCTGAATCTAGAGCGAGCGTGCATGCGAGACAGAAACTGTGTTCCAAACCGCGTAGCGCGCGCACGGCAGAGAGAGAAAGCGAGCGAGAGACCTTGCGTGTGCAGACTGACTCAAAATGACTCATTTCAGATTTTGTCACATTATGATGTAATAGTGTGACTAAGACAGCCTCTGCAGAATCAGATCACCGCCTACTTCTTCATCATTGCATCATTGGCCCCACCCACTGTCATGGTAGTAAGATGAGAAGAGAGATACAGGATCACTGGACTAAAAATAACATTACCTACTAAAGGATCCTTATGCAAGAAAAGAGCTTATTTATTTTTTACTGTGAATGTCTCAGTCGAGCTTTATTTATTTGTGCTGGACATTTCACTGTGGATTCTTGGGGAAATCAGTCACAATTTAGGCACAGGCTTTTCAAACAGACAGTAGACCTGACAGTAATTCCACATGTAAATAACTGTTAATACTAATGCCTGATCTGTGATCAGTGATTTCTGATATGTATCGATTCATGTACATTCAGAATTTCTTCTTTTCTCTTAGTAGCATGAAACTAATTTGTAATTTAAATTGTGATTAAACGATATACAGAAAGTGATCAAATAACCTCTCCCTTTATAATCGCTGGAGCTGTCAATCGCACAGCATGAGTTTATAAGTGACTGAGTTCTGGATTATAACTCCCATTATAATCAATGATGCTGTCTACACTGCACAATGAATCTTTTATTTACATTGTGTTTGCGCTGTTAGTTATCGTGAAACGTTTGTGAGAGTGCAGAAATTTAGTTGCAAAGATGAGATCACTGCATTAATGCACTCAACAGACATGTCTGTCATCGGCTACAATGCTCATCCCTATTTAATCTGACAGCTGTAATAGTAAAATTGTAGTAAATGTTTTTGAGAGAGTTCCACATGTAATACGTATTTAATAGATAGATAGACAGACAGACAGATGTTTAGATAGGTGGATGTATAGACAGAGATAGATAGATAGATACTGTAGATATTTAGATGCTAGATGGACAGACGAGGAAGATGCACCACTGAAGTAAATAGCATCAATTATGATTTCATGTTGACTTCAATACAAAGCAAGCCTTCACATTCTATTGTGACGAGTGAGAGATGCATTGTAACTCTCAAGGGGATTTGTGAGCATTTGCCACAACCATGACTGTCTCTAATGCGCTGCGTGTATGACTGTGTTCAGTGATCTAGCATGGATTTGTCTGTGACCTGTCACTGTTTTGTAACTCAAGGATGTGCGTTTACCTCACAGAAGAGTGTGCATACTGGAGGGCATCTTAAGAGGAAGCAGCCCACTGAACTGGGACCAGTTTGCTCTCAGGATCTTGCCTTTTGTTGTTTGCTCTGTGATGTAAAAATAGCTCTGTGGCCCTTTGTGTCGGCACTCTGATCCTAATGAGATGCCGTCCGTATTTTGGCTTTAAAATGTTTTATTCATTATCCCTTAGCATAAGGGGGGATTTTATTTCTATTCCTGATCACGCACAAGTGAATAAACATCCGCAGATCATATATTTCAGCATATGTCATTTACCTCAGGGTGCAGATGGTGCCGGAGATCATGATTGCTTAATACAGACATGGTTGCTAAATAAAAAAGCTTTGGAATGGGAAGATGTTAACTTGCTTTTTTGTAATGTTTTGTTTGAAAGCCGAATCACATATTCAGCAGTGAGTGTTCATCTATTCATACAAACACCTTCCTCAAAGTGGAACATTCATTTTATTTACTGTAATGAAAGGGGAAAAATACTCTTCTGTTTATGAAAATATGACCACTGACAATCACCATAATCATTGCTAGCTGATGGAGACTGATCTTCTCCAATAGCACGTTTGGGAAATGTTCACATTAACTTTCAGCTCAATTTTCTTGACGGATGATGATCTTTCTCCATAAAAGATTTCCGTTGCTATTGTGAGTCGGCTCATATATTTAGGAGACATGGCCTTCTGAATATCGATCAAAATCCAATACCTGTGTTAATCTAATCTTTCTTCACACGTCCGAGGGAAGACACATGCTATTTTCTCAGGGTAATAAAATGCTCTTTCTACTTCTTCTGTCATAAAGTAGATAAAAATATGTAATAATAACAATAATATTTAAGCAGGAGTGTAATTTCACCAACTTTACCCACCATCAATATTTTATATTTCTCTTAATCATTATTTTGTATATTGTTTTTCAGTTAAAATACTGAAACATTTATACATTAAGATATATTTATTGGAGGAAAATTGCATAAATGAACAAAATTGTGTTTTAATTTATTTGTTTCTACTTCAACAAATTTGAAAACAAATAACTTACAGTTTTGCTTTTCAAGTAAATGTGCCTCCATCCATCCATCCATCCATCCATCCATCCATCCATCCATCCATCCATCAATCAGAATAATTTTTGTGTAAATTTTGCTTTCTGTATGATAATCTCGTATGACGGGAAGTTACCAACTCCCATTTAAAATCATCAGTGCTTTTTTGTGGCCTGGTGTACTCCAATGGCTTATCATTTAGCACCTGTGCTCCCGAGACAGGCTGCCGGAGGCTTTGAGGATATGTTGGAGGGAAGGAGAGAGGGAAGATGAGGGCTGAGTCGACCTGATTGTCTCCGTGCCTCAGGGGCCCTGTTGGCGAGAGGCAGATGCCACCATGCTCTGACACAACCATTGGCCTTGTCACTCTTCCAACACCATTAGAGACACAGACGCAGCAGTATGTACTCTCATTTGAGGCTAAACCAAATGCATCATGTATCCAATGAGAGAGCCACATACTTCATCATGTGTGAGAGCTGTATTGGAGTGTGTGACTGTGAATGTGAGTTGCCAAGTGCAGTTAAGATCAATTACATCGCATTACTTTATTCCCAGTATTAGCATCGTCTTGGGGTCCTTGCTTACATGTAATTAGCTGTATGTATATTACGTTTCCCATTGTGCCAGTGGAAAACTCACATGCTTACAGCAGACTCGAGCCAGGAAACACCTCTGCTCCTTTGTGCACTGAAATGTATGTTGCTAGGCAACATTGGCTTTCATCATGAAGACTCATAGTTCAGCAGAATAATGTCTGAATTACTGTTTTGATGACTGGCATTAGAATGGTATAGCAACCAATTTATTGGTTCATAGCAAAATTGAGTGCTAAGTTCTGAAGACTTAACACTTAACCCTTTCTTATCTGAATTTAATCTTAGCTTCAGACGTCATGCCCACAGACCGCTGGCTGAACGGATGCATATGGAACAACACTTATCTAGAAACAATTCAGGAGTTTCGAGGTCGTCATCTGATTTGGTTGAATTCTACAGGATGTCCGGGAGACGTGTGTGATGCGTTCTTTAACGGTCCAACTGGAAACAAATGCTGTGACGTCAAACTCACTCACGGAAGAAGAACGCTGTTAAAAACTGTGTACAACTGTGACATTGAGCGCTTACCAGGATCAACTAAATGCTGGATTTTCAAAAGTATGTGAAATTCGTGGCTCCATTGTTGCAGTAAACTTGCACAACCTTTTTGAATGAATAATTTATAGATGGCAGCGTGCATCTGTTCTTGCTGGGACATTTTTTTTTTTTTTTTACAGTGGAAACTATTACTTTATTTGTCTGATATCTGATATAAGAACATAAATCATTTATTTGTTTGTTTGCTTGCTTGCTTTTGGACACAATAATAAATGCCTTAATCATTACATTTATTAGTTTTAAATAGTTAAAAATAACTTATTTTTAATAGAGATTTTAATAGCAGAACTATTAATAATGTTTATTTATTGCTTTTGGACACAATAATAAATAGCAAAACTACTAATCATTCATTTGTTTGCCCTCTTGCTCGCTCTCTTTTTGCACACAAAAAAATAGCCTAATCTTTGGATGTATTTATTTTATTAATAAAAATAACTAAGTTTTGCTATTACAATCTATAGAGAAACTCTCAAAACTAATAACGTTCGTTCATTCATTCGATGCCGAATCATTACACTAAGGAGCCTTTTACACAAAATTGTTTCCAACTAAAAACGTAAAAGTCTTTATGCGTTTTGGCTGTTCATTTACACGACAACAGCATTTTGGGGGCCTGAAAACGCAAACTTTTGAAAATGGGTTTCAAAGTGCAAGTTTTTAAAAACGATAGTGTAATCGTCTCCATGTACTAGACTAGAAAAATGTGAATTTGTGAAAACTGTGACGTCATGCGCATGCAGGGCCGGAGTGGGACTCATTTTCAGCCCTGGAGTCTGCCTTAGACCGGCCCACTTTAGTTCCCTACTGACTATATTAAAATACTGTAATTTTAACCCTCAGTATATAAGTCTGCAGTAGTGCACTGTTCTGTAGCAACAGCCTTGTAATTCATTGTATTTTTCAAAAATATAATTTTCTATTCAGTGCAATATCCGTACACAGGGTTTTATAAATAGCCTATACAGGTCCCAAAAGTGATCTACAGGGGGTTTGGGGGAATATTATTTTTCCACTGTCATTGGCAAAGAACATGTATATCTATGTTAAATAGGAATCCATTGTAATAAAGTTATTCTCCTTCTGGGCACAGTATTCAATAGGCTATTGTTCTACCTGCTCTCCTCTCTCATCTCTCATCTCCATCTCCTTCTCTTGTTCTTCTGCTCTTGGTCTCTTTATCTTTACCTGTAAATCTCCCCTTCCCAAAGCTGAGCTTTTATTGATAGTCTTTGCAAACTGATTATTTATGTCGGCCGTTTAAAACTTCCATCGCAAAACAGCTGTTTGGTTTAGCCACTTGCATTTTATCTCGTGAAGCGTCGCGTTGGGATTCGCTCGTGCTTCTGTGAACATAAATCCCGCTTACTTTGCACGGTCATCTCAAACATTTTGCCATTGCCGATGAGCGGTGTTTGAGTGCTGAAGCAGCTCAGATGATGAGGTCGGTTATCGAAGAAAAAAAACCGTTTCCATTTTTAGTATATCGTTGTCGTGTAAACACACCCTTATTTAGTTTATCAATGAAATAAAAAAAATCTCGATTTAAGTATCAAAACTGTTTTATTATTATTATTATTAAATAGTTTTGCTAATAAAATCTCTATGCATTGATAATCTTGCCATGTTTGATTTAACCAGATATATGCAGCAGGAGAAAGAATGCATTGTGTTGTGACGCACTGTTAAACTCAATTCTTCAAACTGAAGCAATTGACAGTAGTAGAGCAATGCGTTCAGATGATGAGTTCTTGGCAATCCCTCTACAAAGGTGAACTCTGGTCTTTCCTGCTACATCAAAGCATGAAAACTCTACTTCCTAATGCTAAATCAGGTCTTTGCACTCCTGTGCACATCTCCATTGGAAGCTATTTCATGTTATTTTGAACAATTAAAACTCCAATGTCAGGTGTCAAAGCATGGCTCATAGCCATCGCAGGGGGCAGCATGCGTCAGCAAAAACGTTCTCAACTGAGTGGCAGCAGGAATGATCTGTTAATAGGTTTGATAGATTGCTGCTCAGCATATGTGTGTATATGTGTGTCAAGTAAATCAAGCAAATACTTTTGCATTATGCTTTTATAATTGGAACATGGAATATAAGTGGAATATTCTTGTGTGTAAACAGTTAATATACAAATGTCCATAATATCAGCTGTAAGGCTAATTCTTTATTGGGTAAATAAGTGCTTTAAGATATCTAGCAACACTTTATTTTGATGGTCCCTTTTGAACATTCTGGTGACTATAAGTAACTTTGCAACTACATGTCAACTAACTATCATTAGAGTATTAGTGTACTGTCTGCTTAATATCTGATAACTCTTTATTGTGATGGTCCTCCAACAGACAGTCTACTGACTATAAGTAACTATGCAACTACATGTCAACTTATTCTAACCCTAACCCTACCAGTCTACTGAAACTCTACTAACACTCTAATGAGAGTTAGTAGACATGTAGGTGCAACGTTACTTCTAGTCAACAGAATGTGTTAAAGGGACCATCCAAATGAAGTGAAACCAGATATCTGATATAGGATTTGAAGCGAGCACTGTTGTATAGATTAGTGGAACATCTGTAGGGAACAGAGGAGAGGATAACTGACTCAGAGTAGTAATGGGGGCTCTTGTGTCTCATTCATCTTTGTTGGACTAAGTGGACTCAACGCTCTGAAGAGTCTGAGGCAGATGGAGAAAAGACAGAGACACATTGAGGTAATGCACGGTATGAACAGGGCCGTAATTGAGCGAATGAACAAGCTAATGCTCTGCGGCAGAAAATCGTTGTCTCTTGGCAAAACATGCTTAGCTTTCAACGTGTGAAGCCTCTGTAAGTGTAAAATGTTTGGCACATTCCAATTATTCCTTATTGCCCTCTTAACTCCATGTCATGGCTTTTTGTTTCTTGTTTTGTTTGACTTATTGGTCATGGGTATATAAATGGCTTTGGGTTTAAAGACTGTCCAGTCAAGGCACTTTAGAAGTGATTTTGAAACTGACCTGACATGCACTTGCCTTTTTACGTTATTTCTACCTGGTCTACTAGGACTGAGTGATATGTAGAGAACATTCACAATGATTTTGCTGGCATAAATTATGGCACAAATATAAAATTATGTAGCACATGGCAGTCATTTTTGTGTGCTTTTTATGCTTTTTAAATGTCAAAAGTGGCACTGGAGTTCAATTCATTTTCATGAATCAGTTCAAACTTACACAACAGCTACATATTCAAACCTTGATTTGTGTTATTTTCAAAAAAGTTGAGAACCTGACTGCCTTGGTATTTTTTTTATGTTCGTTAATTTTATTACAAATTATTGGTATTTTTCCTAATGTACTTTTAGTGAAATTACCTTGATTATTTTGAACTAGATTCTTATTTTTTTGTAGTTCCTAGTCTTAGCAGTGTTTTGAATGTAATTGGAAACACTGTCTGTTTGATTGAATATATGGTTCCACCCCAGCTAACAAAAATGTGTTCTAAGAATGTGTTGAATGTTAACCAAAGTTCTGAGAAAGTTCCCTGATACCTGCCTACATAAATATCCCGATATCTTTTTAAGGCTAAACATAATCTGAATGGCTCTGTCCTACGTTTTTATCATTCATGCTTTTGCTACAATCTAACACAGCCCACTTGGATATCAACACATCAGGTTAACAAATCCAACATTTTTAGATCTTGGCTGTTTCACCCTCCTCTGCGATGCATGTTTATCCCTGTGTTTTGGTTAGAACCGCGTGTTGTGTTTGTGTCCCACAGCGAGTTTCTAATTTTGAACCCTTCTTTTTCTCAAGTTCACTCTTTATTTTTAGAGGAATTTGCATTTTTACAGACAAGCAACAGTTACTCGCAAACTTTTCTAGCTTTTAACAGCTCCTTGGTGTAAAGCAGAGTGGCTCTTTTAGCACTACAGCAGTCAGATGTCCCCAGTTTTGTCAGCGTTCCATCATAAGATTCCTTCCTCACTGATCCACAGAGACTTCTGATCTTGTAACAGAACTGCCAGTTGGAAGTTGACTCAAAAGAGAAGATGTTGAGTAAATCTTAATGTTTTTATAGCCATCTGGCCTTTAAATTGCTTCTGAGGGTTTTTAATACTTCTCTCAAACTGTCCTTCTAGATGGAAAGCTGAACCTGCCAAATGCTTTTGGACTACGGCCCCTGAAGCATCTGTACATAAATGAAGACACAACATGTTTATTCCTTGAATTTACACTAGATTAACCACTTAAGTAATACAACTTATGTGGCATTTAGTGTCTTAGAGCACAGCAATTTTAAATTTATTATGATATTTCCTTTACACATTGTATGTAAAATCTGAGATGGCTAAGAGGCTCATCATGTATTTATGCAGAGCTGTAAGAGGCAGCAGAAAACGTACACTTCCTGTTCATACGTTTCTCTATTCTATTGTTTTATGTTTCGTAGTGGTATTCTGCAGAAATGAAATGGTGTTATTTCTGTTGTGTTTTTATCTGGGAGTTCATGCAGGACTAATTGTTAACAGTAGGGAAAACAAGGGACTGTGCGCTCTAGATGAGACTCTCTTTGCTAATGCACTCAAGTCGAGTTTAAAGGCCTTGATATCATGTCATCAAACAAAAAATAGTGTTTGTTGACCAGTGCTTGTTGAGCGGCAAAAATTTGGAACAACATGAGCGTGAATATATATGAGGGATTTTTCATGTTGGGGCGAACTGTCCCTTTAAGTCAAGTCAAGACAAGTGTATTTATATAGCGCTTTTCACAATATAAATTGCATCAAAGCAGCTTCACAATATCAATCAAATAACATAACAATGTTTGTTTCTTAGTGAAAAAACATCCACGTTTGGTAGGGCTGATCAATGGTATTAATGCTTGGTTAATTATTTTGAATATCCCCAACTGAACAAGCCAAAGGCAACAGTGGCAAGGAACCGAAAAACTCCATCAAGTGACCTACTGGTGTCCTAAAACTCCATCAGGTGACCTAATGGAGAAAAAAAAACCTTGGGAGAACCCAGGCTCAGTCGGGGGCCAGTTCTCCTCTGGCGTTTATGAACTAGAGGCCGGATTTACAGTAACTGTAATTTGATACAGAATTTTGTTTTATTTTATCACTTCGGGGTGGGTACGCGAACCGGAATCACAACATTTTATCTGTAGAGTGGGAAAGGGATCCTCCATAGGGAGAGGCTAGTTGGCACTTCAGCACTGTGTTGTCATCGGGTCCAGGCAAAGCTCCTTGTCAGATCTGGATACGGCCTGGATCCGGTCGGCTGCGGGAAAACCTCGGGATAAACAAAGACACTAAAATTAGCGTAGATGCCATTCTTCTTATGATGATGTAACGAGTACATCAGGATTTGAGGGAAGTGTTCCCAGTTCCGGCAGACCTAATCTCTGCAGCCTAACATTGAGTTATAGAAGTCTATAATATATTATGTGTATGCTAGGTCAAAGAGATGTGTTTTTAGTCTAGCTTTGAACTGACAGAGTGTGTCTGCTTCCCGGACAATGGTAGGAAGACTGTTCCAAAGTTTTGGTGCTAAATAGGAAAAGGATCTACCGCCCGCAGTCGATTTTGATATTCTAGGTATTATCAACTGGCCCGAATTTTGAGATCGCAATAGACGGGAAGGACTATAATGCGTTAAGAGCTCGCTCAAGTACTGCGGAGCTAAACCATTTAGTGCTTTGTAAGTAATCAACAATATTTTTAAATTTATACGATGTTTAATAGGCAGCCAATGCAGTGTTGACAGAACCGGGCTAATATGGTCATATTTCCTGGTTCTAGTAAGAACTCGAGCGGATGCGTTTTGGACCAGCTGTAGTTTATTTATTAAGCGTGCAGGGCAACCACCCAGTAGAGCATTACAATAATCTAGTCTTGTTGTCATGAAAGCATGAACTAATTGTTCCGCATTTGTTAATGAGAGCATATGTCGTAATTTAGATATATTTTTAAGATGGAAAAATGCGGTTTTACAGATACTAGACACATGACTTTCAAATGAAAGATTGCTATCAAAGAGCACACCCAGGTTCCTAACCGACGACGAAGACTTAACAGAGCAGCCACCAAGTGTAAGACAGTATTCTAGGTTATTACGTGTGGAAGTTTTTTGTCCAATAATTAGAATCTCTGTTTTTTCAGAGTTTAGTAGTAGGAAATTACTAGTCATCCAATTTTTTATATCAGCTATGCATTCCGTTAATTTTGTGAATTGGTAAGTTTCGTTAGGTTTTGAAGAAATATACAGCTGAGTATCATCGGCATAACAATGAAAGCTAATTCCATGTTTCCTAATGATATGTCCTAATGGTAGCATGTACAGAGTGAACAGCAGCGGTCCTAGTACTGAGCCTTGTGGTACGCCATACTGAACTTGTGATCGATAAGACATCTCTTCATTTACTGCTACAAACTGATAACGGTCAGATAAGTATGGTTTAAACCATGCTAGTGCAATTCCACTAATGCCAACATAGTTTTCCAGTCTATTTAAAAGAATGTTGTGGTCAATTGTGTCAAATGCAGCACTAAGATCAAGTAACACTAATAGAGAGATACAACCACGATCGGATGATAAAAGTAAATCATTTGTAACTCTAATGAGAGCTGTCTCAGTACTATGGTGCGGTCTAAATCCTGACTGAAAATCCTCGCAGATATCATTTCTTTCAAGAAAGGAACACAGTTGTGAGGATACTGCTTTTTCTAATATCTTTGACAGAAAAGGCAGATTTGAGATCGGCCTGTAATTGACTAATTCTGAAGGATCAAGTTGCGTTTTTTTAACAAGCGGTTTTATCATAGCCAGCTTAAAGGTTTTTGGTACATATCCTAGAGACAAAGACGAATTAATGATATTAAGAAGAGGATCTATGATCTCTGGAAGCATCTCTTTCAGTAGCTTAGTCGGTATAGGGTCTAACATACAAGTTGTCGATTTAGATGAATTAACGAGTTTGCAGAATTCTTCCTCTCCTATAGCAACAAATGAAAACAATTTTTCCTCAGGGAGACTACAATGCACTCCCTGATGCGATACTGTAGTAGACGGTTGCATAGTTATAATTTTGTCCCTGATATTATCAATCTTATAAGTGAAGAAGTTCATAAAGTCATTACTGCTGTGTTGCTTGGAAACTTCTGTGCTTAAAGCTTTCTTTTTCGTTAGTTTAGCCACTGTTTCAAATAAATACCTAGGATTATGTTTATTTTCTTCTAATAGGGTTGAAAAATAAGCAGATCTAGCAGCTTTTAAAGCCTCTCTGTAAGCAATCGAGCTCTCTTTCCATGAAATCCGAAATACCTCTAGTTTTGTTTTCTTCCAGTTGCGCTCCATTTTTCTGGCTGCTCTCTTAAGGGCCTGAGTGTGCTCGTTGTACCACGGTGTTGGACTATTTTCTTTAATCTTCTTTAAGCGCAACGGAGCAACTGCGTCTAAAGTGCTGGAAAAGAGAGAGTTAAAAGTTTCTGTTGCAATATCGAGTTCTTCTAAGCTATCCGGGATGCTGAGATGATGAAACTTATTAGGAAGATTATTGATAAAGCAATCTTTAGTGGCAGAAGTTATAGGTCTAACATATTTATAACACGGAGTCGGCTTTGCAGCCTTGGCTAAATGTAATTTACATGAGACTAGATAATGGTCTGAGATGTCATCGCTCTGCTGCAGAATTTCAACGGCATCAACATCTATTCCATGTGATAATATTAGATCTAGAGTATGATTACGACAATGAGTGGGTCCTGACACGTGTTGTCTAACTCCAATTGAGTTTACAATGTCTTTAAGTGCCAATCCCAATGCATCTTTTTCATTATCTACATGTATATTAAAATCACCAACAATTAGTACTTTATCGTTAGCCAATACTAATTCTGATAGAAAGTCCGCAAATTCTTTGATAAAATCTTTATGGTGCCCTGGTGGCCTGTATACAGTAGCCAGCAGAAATCTCAAACGTGATTTATCGTTTACACTATATATTTTTACATTAAGCACCAACACTTCAAAAGAAGTATATTTAAAAATAGATTTCTTAGTGGTTTTGAAAATATTACTATAAATTACAGCAACACCTCCCCCTTTGCGTTTTAGACGAGGTTCATGTTTATAACAGTAATCTTGTGGGGTTGACTCATTTAAAGTAATGTAATCGTTTGGTTTTAGCCAGGTTTCTGTCAAACACAGCACATCTAGATTATAACTTGAAATCATATCATTAACTATGAGCGATTTTGAAGGGATCGAATATTCAGCAACCCAAGCTTTATCATTTGTTCATCTGTATTATATCTGTTTTTTATTTGTTGAACATCAATTAAATTTTTTACCTGACTTTTTTTGGATTTCTAAATTCGGGGAACAGACACAGTCTCTATATGATGATATCTAGGTGAAAGAGGCTCTATGTGATGGGATTTATCTGACCTTGGTGACGCGAGGCCGCTAGCAGACGGTCGGTTTAGCCAGTCTGTCTGCTTCCTGACCTGAGCCCCAGATTGTCATGTTTTAGCTCTAAGACTATGTGCCATATTACTAGAGAGAAGAGCAGCACCATCCCAGGAGGGATGAACACCATCTCTTTTCAACAGGTCAGGCTTGCCCCAAAAACTTTTCCAATTGTCTATGAATTCTATATTATTCAACGGACACCACTTAGACAACCAACCATTGAGTGAGGCCAATCTGCTAACTATCTCATCACTCCTGCGAACAGGAAGGGGGCCAGAGAAAATTACAGTGCCCTGACATCGTACTTGCGAGTTTACACACCTCTTTAATATTAATTTTGGTGATCTCCGACTGGCGGAGTCGAACATCATTAGTGCCGACATGAATAATGATCTTAGAGAATTTACGATTAGCATTAGCCAGCACTTTTAAATTTGCTTTGATGTCAGGCGCTCTGGCTCCCGGCAAACATGTGACTATGGTGGCTGGTGTCTCTATTTTCACGTTCCGTGTGATCGAATCACCAATTACCAGGGCACAATCAACAGAATTCTCAGTGGGTGTTTCACTGAGTGGGGCAAATCGATTTGTTATGGTAATCGGAACGGAAGAGTGGTTTTTTAATCCGCGACTAGAGCGATCTCTCACGGTCACCCATCTGCCCTGCTGCGTGGGCTCTACTTCAGCCGGAACCGAATCATGTACAGAGTTCACTATGCTAGGCGCATCCAAAATAGTATCTAAAGCTCTAGTACTATCCTTACTATCCTCAATTAAAGTTTGGATGCGTGTCTCTAGCTCTGAAATCTTCTCCGTCAGCCTGACTGTCTTCTTGCATTTATCACAAATAAATCCTATATTGCCATCGGAGAAGGCTACACTAAACATATGACATGTAACACAGGTGACAATAACAGGACAAGACATTACTCACCGTTTGTGTTGACTGATTCTTACTTACCTGGGCTTTTATGAACTCAAAGGCGCGGGCGCGAGAGAGAAAATAAATAATAAATAAATGAGCGCGGGTGGCGTGTAAACACGCGTTCTGTGCTAACAATAACGGAAGCTAGCGATGTAAGGTGAATCTGAGATGGTGGGTAAACTATATTTAGTAATATAAACAACTAGGAATGATAGTAAATGATGGTTCAAAACAGAAAGAAATACAAAGCTAATACGAGGCGTAGAGCTTACAGCCTCGACGCAAACAAACTCACAGCAGGCAGGGAGGCAGACAGGAGCCTCAACTCTAACTAACTCTAACTCAACTAAAGGAGCCTTTAAGAGAGTTCAGTGTGAGTTTTTACCTCAAACTCTCCTTTGTTTACCCTAGAGGACTGCAGCTAACTTTACAGTTCAATTTTAGGTGCACTTGAGAAAGGAGCTTGTCTGGCATAAATACATTCACATTCCCCATAGACTCGTTCCCAAGTCCTTAGAATCACATTTCTGTCTTTTTTTCACAGCTTTAGACTTTCACATGCAGAAGTTTGACAGATGTGCTTTGAGGAATGAGGACATAGATGCGAGCTTTGTGTCTCTGAAATATTGACTGAATTCAGGCCTATCCTGTGTCAGATCCATCTCTACCAATGTAGATCTGGAGAGATAGAAAGTTAACTAAATCTTAGTCGATTCTGTCCATCAGAATATTTAATTATTTTATAATTAATAGTGTTAAATTATGCATTGAGGCTTTTATGGATGCTCCTAGGGTCATCTTACACCTATGGAATGTATATTATTATATATATATATCAGAATACATTTTTCCCGGTTATTTGTTTATTTGTTTGCTTGTGTGCATTTTAGGTGTATGCACCTTTTTCCTGGATGACTTATGTATGCAGCTTAAAAGTGAATTTTTCACTTTTTAGTCACTGGTTACTCAGAAACATTTTTATGTAACTTAACTTATTTTCTTATTTAAGATCACCATTCATTTATTTATTTCACGTGTGTTTTTAATTAATTAATTTTATTATTATTATTAACATTCTAGTTTTTGACATCCCCCATTTACACTGAAAATGTATTTATTTATTTGCCATTAAATATCAACTTAAATGGCTAAACTATGGCTTAAAACTGCCATGTTTAAATGGCCTTGATGCTTCTGCCCCAACTCCACCATGATTCAAATTAAAGAAGCATGATTGCTTACTTTTTAAGGTATAATAGTTTTACCAAGTATTGTAGTTACTCAGAATACCCATTCAAATAAGTCTCAAGATTGGGTAGACAGCAAAATGTCCTTTCTTAATGAACGTACTGATGACTTCATATCAGGGACGTGTACAGACATTTTGAGGGGCAGTGGCCCAAGCCAAGAAAAAGGGCATAGACTGGAATGTCTAATGAATGTCGACACGATGGAGGAGCGAAGGGAACCCGGAGCGCGGCTGTTGTGCGAGTGAGAAATGGAAACCCTGGAGTGGATCTGGATTTCAGAGCGCATTTAGCGTGGATTGAAATCCACTCCGCTCATATACAGAGGGGTATCTCAGCCCATGAGGGCAAACGGGCAGTGGCTCGGGACCCATAGCCACCCCACTGTCCCTGCTTCATATCATGAGCTGGTTTTTGCATTGGAGCAGGCTGGGCGTTTTAGTGCAGTGAGACCAGAAGACCTAATTCTGAGAGGGTCTCAGCACAGGGCCATGTCAGGACGTGTGACACTGGAGAATGTACGAGCCTGGGGTGAAACATAGCTAATGCCAAGAGCTCTGAATTAAACATTGGACGGATGAAATATGGCTATTAGCCTGGCATGGCATTCATCCATATGGGCTCCTTAGACCCTGGAGAAAGGGCCACTAAACATTTAAAGTGCCTGCATGAACACATTTAGACTCACAGAGAAAGAAAGATACCAATATTAACGGTTTGAATGATTGCAAATGAATTAACAGATGGTCTGGGACTCGCATATGAAAATACTATGTGCATTACATTATATATTTTTGGTCTGTTCAGACCAGTTCTAAAATGGATACTTAGTGCATCTAGTTTCTTATGCATTTAGCTTTATTACTATACGCTGCTGGGTTTATTATCTTTTCATGTCCTTGCAACAGAATTCCCCTATAGTTCTGCTTCCTGCATATATGTGACGGCCCCCTCATTTTTTTCATTACTTAGCACAAGATAAGTTTATACCCAAGCCTAGGAGCTTGACAAATCTGAGCGTGTTGCTTATTCAGCCCATCTCTGTCACTCTTTCAGGTGTTTTTGCTAGCATTAGTCTGCAAAATCAGCCTGGAAAAGCTGCAGAATCGCACACACAAACATACACACGTCATATTTTTTATGCCTCGGCCCTTTTTTCCAGCCTGTCAGAAGAGTGAAAGTACAGCTTTTCAGAGCATGATGGCAGCCTCATGTGGGAATTGGGCTCCACATAAACACAACATAAAGAGTTGATGAGGTTTTGATCTCACCGTTGCCTGTGAGTGAAACCCACCTACACTCCTCCTGCAATGGTGAAGGGGATCCACGTGAGAGAAAACGAGTGTGTCTGCTCATGGTGAGCAGTGGAAGCGGTTCAGGATCACACAGCATTTTTAAGCTCCTTTCTCACTTCAGATTCTGCCCATTGTATGAGTTCACTTTGTTTTTCCAAATTAAACTTTATGAAATAATTTATAAGCACACGTTCCAGTGTTCCCATTTGTTGTTTATGGGGGCTTGTCTGGATATTACTGTCCACAAGACTCTTCATTTCATCTTTTATTACTGCTTTCTGGCAGAGAAACCATTTGCAATGTCTGTGACATGCTACCTTCATTAACCCTTAATCCTGCGACGATATAAAAGTTGTAGAAGGCTCTATTGCTGTTGTATTTTTTGTTGGGTTTAAAAAAAATAAATAAAAAAAACCTCTGCACATACAGTTTTAGTTGCTAAAGATTTTTTAAAACCTGACATATAAGCAGACAACTTTAGGAGGATCTTTTGACAACTTGCTGGATAATGTGTCTTGTGGAATGCACCTGGCAACTTCCTTATTATCTCAATCTTTTCATATATGCTCTTATGGGAGTTTCTATGTAGGGACAGAAACAGTCAGCCAATCATTATTGCATAATAAACCCTGACAGAATGACCAGAACTACTGTTGAAAATAAAAAAAAATAAAAAATATCCAAAAGAATTTCATGCATGAATAAAAAGTCAAACTAGCAATGTGTAGTAGATTGATTGCCAATGGTCAAATATACGTTTATTGATCATTTTGCAAAAATATTGGATAGCAGAAGGTCGCAAGTGACTATAGTGAGAAAGAGAGCTGTGTGAATTAATTATACTTAAAAAGCGCAACACTACACAGTATGAAAGATAATATGAATAATTCTAGTTTCAGACATCTCTGGAAAAAATAAGCGGGGCATTAATGGGTTAAGTAGAAAAAAAATAGTGGTACGTACACTTCCGTTCAAAACCTTGAGCTGATTTCATAAGACTTGTATGCTCACTAAGGCTGAATGTAATATATATATATATATATATATATATATATATATATATATTGTAGCAATAATCAGATGATCAGCGCAATCATGTGGTTTTAATCAACTAAGTCTCCAATTAAGTAAACACTCCTGTTTCTTTCACAATCTGAAGAATGGAGATGTCATGAGACTTTTTTTAAGTTACTGATTCACACACACAAGCAAATGGCGATGGGACTTAATTAAATGACCGATGCCAGAAGTGCCCCCGCGGCGTTTTTCGCTGATAAGTAATCACAGGGTCCTCTGTCTTACCACATGTGACCCAACAGGAGCGCCTCTCTGGCCGGAGATCCCGTGGTGTCCCCTCTTCAGGACACCTCACAAACACAGACAACCTTGTGTGATGAACCACACTGGTCATTGTAACCAGACTTAAAACTCATCAATTCAAAGAATACGCACACACATATCATTGCCCGGGAGGGGGGTGAGCAAAAGTTCACCACATCTTCACCAACGAATGACCCAGCCACGTTCACAGTACACACACACACACACACACACACACACACACAAGGACTTTTTCTCCAATCTCCTCAATTGAGAGACTTGTACTATGATATATTCGATATGTTTTTATGTTTGCCCATGTTCCACTGGGGTTAGATGTGATCGTATTATAATTCTAAATGAACAGAGGTGCTTTTAGATGCATTTTTAATGTAACTGTGTTTTCCTATAATGTTTGTATGTCGTTCTTCACACCTTTAGAATCCTCTTGATCTGACCAAACCATATATATATGGGTGCAAACCGTAAAATGTATGTTACTATGTTTTATCATCTCTGGAGTAAAATTGAACGCATTTTTACATCACGGTCATGAAACATGCAAAGTCGATCTCGAGGGAACAAAGGAACACTTATCCGCACACTTTCCTCCCAGCTGATTGGTGCATTCACGCCAGAGGAGGCGTAAACAGAAGTGTCTTTAAAGAAGACCACCAAGCACCTCATCTTTGGTTTTGGTTTTAGTTTTGGAAGAGTAAGGAGGGGGGAGAAAGAACTGCATCTTTGGGGGAACTCCCTTCTTCGAGGGAACTTTTGACTGGACTCTTCCCTCTCCTTCGATCCGATGTAACCATCATACTCGTGATCCCCGCCCTGGGGGATCTTTCCTCTTCTTTTCTTTTGTTTAAGTTTGTTTTTCCTTTGTTCATTTCACCAGAAATGAACTTAGTCTGAATTATTTATTTGGTAATTTACGTCAAAGACCTTTAAGCCTTCTTTGAAACTGCGCGCTCCAGACCGCAGCAAACCACGTGACGCTCCAACGGAACACACAAAGACCAGCAGCTCACACACGCCGCAGGGCTCAGACACCTGAGAACTATATGCAAGTATATTTGAGTTACCAAGATTTTAGAGCATTAAGACTGTTTTTCCGTGTTGTCTCTTAAAAGGTTTAAATGTCCAGGTGAATTTTGCCAAGCTGTGATCCTACGGATCTCTCTCTCTCTTCCCAACTCTCTCTCCCTCTCATTTTTATCTTTCTCTCTCATCCTATTTTAATTCGTGTTTGTAATGTTTTTCGTTTTGTTTGTTTCGGGTGTATATACATATATTCTGTGTGAATTGTAGTTCGATGTATTATTAGTCCAACTATTAAAACCATTATATTCTTGATTGCCTTCTGTCTAAAATGCTCATTTTACAGAGTCAATGAAATTTCGATCATAGCTACAAAGCTTTCATTATTGACTACGTTGCGTAGTCTAATTTTATAAACACAGGAAAATTAATGTTCACGGCCAGAAAATTGATATTTCTTGGAGTTTATAAGAAGGGATAACTTTGTTGAGAAGTTGATAAGTTAATCTTACGGCCGTTTGCTGGACAAACAGTTCGATAGCTAAATTAACTCCATTAAAGGTTATCTCATATAATCGATCTGAAAATGGACCATTGACATATGAATGAGGAATTATAATTCGTTGTGATTGATCATTCGTGTGTACAATCAATCTATTTTCAACTTCGATAATTTAACTGTAATATGCAATATATTAATCATATTCATGATTAATTATTAAAATTCCCTATATATAATTTGAGCTAATTTAATGTAAAACTAAATGTTGTTACAATATATATATATATATATATATATATATGTATATGCATATGTACATGTATGTGTAGACTATGTATGCACAGTCTTTTACTGTAGCTTTTGATCAATTTAATGCACCCATCATTAAAAAAAAGAAAATCTTAGTGCTGACCCTAAACTTTTGAACGACAATGTACTTATTGTACTTATGCATGTTTTATTATTAAATCCTATGTTGTGTATCATCCATTTCTTACATTGTTTTTGAGTGATTTTCCTCACATAGTTCCACTAACTCTCCTCTGTGCCTCTTGTTCAGTGTATATAGATCAATGATGCCTGAGAGAAGTTAGCAGCATGTAATTAGTCTTCTGCCTTTCTGGGGGAAGAAGACACATTCGGTCTGTTTACATTATTCATGCAGAATACATTACAGTCTGAGCCCCATTTATGCAACTGGAAACGTTCATTATGGTCAAGAACTGTAAAATACTGTAAAACCAGTGTTGAGGCTTTATACCAGAAACTATTTCAGTGAACACAAAATGTGTCGGGGGATACATTATTGAAGTTTATGACTCCTCATATATCTGCACACAGCAGTAAGGCCGGTTATTTCATGATGCTACTGTGAAAGTGTGATCCCATAAGAGTATCCCACTGTAAATCCTGTAAATCCACTGAGCGTTTTCACTTGACTTCTTTTGTGTTGCGTAATATCCTTATTCTGTTATGATGTCATAGGACAATATATCGTTTTAGAGTTGACCATGATCAGAGTTTCTCCTGACAGGAAACTTTCTTGTTTGATGGCGCATCATTTTATTGTGTTTTGGCGACTTTAATGATGTCCCTATGGGCCGTCCGCTGATAGTAATTGTGAAAAATTAGCTGGTTTCTGTCTGAGGCCACTTTGCTCAGACGGCACCCCGTATAGGCATTAGCATTCTTGTATTTAATTTAGATGTAAATGTGTGAGCTCGACCCCTGGATTGGTATGTGCCATCTGCAGATCCCGCCACACCGACCCCATGATCAATTACTAGCGGTGAGCTAAAAGGATGAAGGAACTCTAGGTCATTTATTCCCCACAAGAAAAATAATGACAAACATAATGACAAAAGCACCTTTGGCCCAGTAACACATTTAGCTTTACTGACCTTGTTTACGTGACAGAGAAAGTGATTTTAGCCTTTGAAATGTTATTTGTTAAAGCTGCAATAACTGAATTACGGGATCGCTTACAATAACGCGACAATTTATAACAATTTCATCATCTATTCTTTTCCAAAACTACAGAGACCCTAAACAGACATTTGGATGTAAAAAAAAAAAAAATAGATGAGGAGGAAAAATTATATGTTACTGCTTTGGAATACCATGCTTTGTTTTCCCCCAAGAAACATGCCAAAGTAAGAAATGTTCCTGGAGCAACATATTTTGTCAATCTTGGAACAACATTTCTGTCCGAAAATTTAGTCTTTGCTCTATCCCTACAACTAAACCTAATACTACCCATAACTTATCCCTAAAATCAGAGGAAAATGATACGGGACTAACACTGATGTAAAGGCACCTAACCCTGGTTGTAAGCCTAAACTTAAACCGTAAACTTGTCCCTCAAATCTGATTGGTTGATTGTACTGTTGTTCCAGGACCAATAAATATTTTGATCCATGAACATGCTGTACTTAGTTTCTACCTACGATAAATCGCTTGGTGATGTATTGGATGAGCTTGCTCCTTTAATAACTAGAGCTGTTCCGTTTACACACTCCTCTCCTTGGTTCACCCCTGAGCTCAGAGTTCTGAAAACTCAATGTAGGCGTCTTGAAAGACTCCACAACAAAACTTCCCTTCTTGTTCATGCCATAGCCTTTTCCGAATCGGTAGTGAAATATAAAGAAGCGCTTAACATCGCACACTCCAACTATCTCTCTACTGTTATTAACAAAGCTAAATGCAAACCCAAAACAGAAATAAATAAACTGGTCAAACCGTCCACCGTAGCTCTTACTGGTTCTGCTGATCTTTGTGAAGATTTTCAGTCTTTCTTCCTACAAAAAATTAACAACATCTATCAGTCATTTTCCTTCATTGCCACTACCCTTTCAACTCCATATTTGATTGGTTTTCCGCTAGACACTTTTTCACTCACAAATACATCTGTGGTTGCAAATATGATTAACAAATCAAACTCAACTTCCTGTAGACTTGATCCTATTCCAACATACCTGTTAAAAACTCATTCCTCCTTACTCATTCAACCTATTACCCACCTTATTAACAGGTCTCTGTTCCACTTAATCTGAAAGTAGCAGCCATTAGCCCAATCCTTAAGAAGCCTGGTCTCGACAACGCCACTCACAGTAATTATAGACCAATATCAAATCTCGCTTTCCTTGGCAAGCTACTTGAGAAGTTAGTTGTGGCGCAGCTGCAATCACACTTAGAGAGACATAATCTCTTTGAACCCCTTCAATCCGGTTTCCGTACACATCACAGTACAGAAACAGCACTCCTAAAAGTATTAAACGATCTCCTTCTGGCTTCTGATTCGGGTGCACCTAGTATCCTGGTTCTCCTTGACCTCAGTGCAGCATTTGATACTGTGTGCCACTCTACACTTATCTCACGACTGTCTGAAATAGGCATCACGGGTGCGGCACTTCAGTGGTTGACCTCAAATCTATGCGATAGACAACAATTTGTTAAGATAGGCAAAAATCGCTCACGGTCAGTTTCTGTTTCCCATGGTGTGCCCCAAGGCTCTGTACTTGGCCCGTTTCTATTTCTAATATACTTACTACCGTTAGGCCAGATCATCAGACAGCATGGTCTCAATTTTCATAGCTACGCTGATGATATTCAAATCTACTTCACGACTGATCTGAACTCATCTTTTCCACCCCCTTCAGTTATCTCCTGCCTTCACGACCTTAAAACATGGATGTCCTTTAACTTTTTGCAGCTTAATGCTGGTAAAACAGAAATCCTGTTGATTAACCCTAGATCACAAAACTCACCCAGACATGATTTTTATTAACATTGATGGTGTTGAGATTAGGCCTTCAAAAACTGCACGGAATCTGGGAGTTTGTTCGACCCCACGCTCTGCTTTCACTCACACATTAGTCAGACTGTCAAATCATTCTTATCCTCTCTTACCTTTACAGATGAGGAAACTGTTATTTATGCTTTTATCACTTCCAGATTGGACTTCTGTATATAGAGGACTACCCACCAAAGCAATACACTGCCTCCAAATGGTTCAAAACTCTGCTGCACGCACCCTCACGTATAATAAAAATCTGCTCACATCACTCCTATCCTTCACCACCTGCACTGGCTTCCTGTCATACACCGCATCCAATTTAAACTGTTAATCCTAATATTTAAAGTCCTACATGGCCCGGCACCCAAATACCTTGTTGACTTGGTACAGCCATATGTTCCAACTCGGGCCCTCAGATCTAGCACGGAAAACCTTCTCGTGGTACCCCGGGTGACTGGAAGGGCTTTTAATGTTGCTGGCCCAACGCTCTGGAATAAGCTGCCTCCGAATCTTCGTGCGAACGACAACATCCGGTCCTTCAAAAAACATCTGAAAACTCATTTCTTCAAGCTTGCCCAATAAATCATATTCCTTATCACTTTTTTTCTCTGTTCTACACCTTTCCAACTCTATCTGCTACATACTTTATCATAATAGCATATTTTGATAAATAATGCAATATCTCCTTCTTTTCATGCAAACCAGTGTATGCTTGTTTTCCATCTGTTTTGTCTCTCGTAAGCAGATGGCCTTTGCATTTGTTCGCTTGTTGTTTGTTTGCTATTTGTTTTTTGTATTACATTGTGAAGCGATCTTGGGTTCTTGAAAGGGTTCTATAGAAAATAAACATATTATTAGTATTATTATTATTTCTTGGTGAAAACACATTCACCTTCTCAGTCTAACACATTTTTTTTTTTTACGAGGGAATGCAAAGGTTTTTTCAGCGAACAGAAAGTTTCTTGGGGGAACGCAAAAGCAATGAAATAGATTTTTCCTCCCATCTTATATTTTTTCCATCTCCACGTCAATTTTGGGGCTCCGTACAAGTAGTATTAAAGTATCAGTATTAAAATAACGAAATAACTAGATGTTTTTTTTTATAATCTTAGAAAAAAAGTGAGGGTATATATAGAATAGAAGGTATATATAGAACCCTAGGATTCTTGACTCAATTTTAAAGAACCTTTTATGCTCAAAATATTATATAGCATACGTGGACATGTCTTAAATTATTGCATAATACTTTCACGTTTAACCGGTTATTTAATTTTATTCTAGTTATAAAGTGCATGTACAAGCTTTTTAATTCATAACATTTACATTTAACAGTTAAATCCATAATATAACCCTATGATGGGAATCGCTGTATTAAGCGCATGCCACAACCCTTCATCTTCTATATAGAACCTTTTCTTCTAATACTGTATAACAGTGTGAAAGAAGTACATCATTTATACAACAGAGATATATAATTAAAATTAGCAGTAGTTCTGCTTTATTCTAACTCCTTATCGCTCACCTTAGCAACATTAGATATTGTTGAAAATATGTCTGCCGATAGCTTGGATGTGGTATCTAGGCTGCAGTAATGTCATTTGTTTATATTCAGGACATACATTCTGTTTATATTCTGTGACTGCATGTATTTTCTGTGTACTGTTCCTTAACTTCTGCTTCCCACGTGGTTCGAGAGGGCCAGCATGTTGGTAATCCTGCTGAACTGCGTTACTCTTGGGATGTTTCACCCTTGTGAGGACAGCCACTGTGACACAGAGCGATGCGAGATACTGCAGGTAAGTCTCATACTTCGAATACATCACTCTTTCTAACCCCATGTACTTAAAATAGAATCGAAGAATAGATGGAAAACAAATTAAAATGTAATTGGTCTCAGATTTGAAGTTAGTGTTGAAATGAAATCAAACAACTGTTACAACTCAAAAACGCGAGGTTATTTTCGGGCGTTTGTCATCATCTCTCGTGGAGCGCTGGGTTTCTCTAGATATCCTGAAGCATGTTGTGTTGACTGACTTCCAAAAGACACAGGAATGCCCAAAACCACATGTGGTGATAGGCAACAAAAAGATCCTCGCCTGTAATTCAAAGCAGATTATCACAGGAAAGACACTGCTCTGGTTTATCGTTGACTTGGAAACATGGCTCAGGGACTTTGATTTCAATCTGCTAAGTTCCTTTTGCTTTGTTTAACAGATAAGTGTTTTGCCCTAAGGATATCAGAGAGCTATCCTCTCTTTTCCGCTTTGTATCCTCTGCTATGGATGTCTTTTATCATTTAGGGACCCAGCAACAATTCACTTTTATTCTCCACAGAGGACATTGATATTGTATATGCAAATATTGGGGACATTAACAGAGGAAATTGGTATTTAATATACTGAATGTGTATATGTAAACTGCAGTTTACAGACAGTCATTTTCTTTATGTTTTTGAAAGTCTCTTATGCTCACCACGGCAGCATTTATTTTGATAATACTTAAAATAATTAAATAGGCCTAATTAAATAAAATAAAAAAAATGAAAACCAGGTATTTTCAATTATAATAATATTTTAATATATTTTTTATGCATTAAATACATTTATAATAAATAATACTTTTTCTTGGTGAAATATATTACTTAAAAAACATAAAAATCCTTCCAAACTTTTGTAATGGTAGTGTGTTTAAAACAATATTTATGATCCTTTTTTGTGTGTGTGTGAAAATTAGCCTTTCTGTAGTGCCTCATTTTCATATTTCCGATGTCTCATTAAAAAAAAAATAGTATTTTATGTTCCATATACTGTCAAGTGAAGACAATTCTAACTTCCCCAAACTTTTTTTCCCCCTGGCTCTTAGAAAGTTATATAACACTTTCAGTGTCTCTTTCTCCCTCTACTATGTGATTCCTCTAATGCTATGGGGGTGTCATACGCATTTGGAGGGCCATACAAAAACAAATGAGCCTGAAATGGCCCAGCCCTAGAGAGGATTTAGCCACATTAAAGGAAGTGCTTAAAACACGACTTCAAAGCCACTAATCCAGGCAGTCATTGAAATCAGGCACTTCAGAATACAATGTGACAGATTGTGACATGAGGTGATTCACCTCTTATTTCTGAGTTATTAAGCTAATGGTTGCTGTAATGAATGATACTAATCTGTGATCTTTACATTGTGACAGCGGGCCAAGTTCACTGTACAGAGTGCCTGTGAGACGTGATTATAATATTCTTTTCAAAGGCATGCTGTCACATAAATCATACATCAGCTGTACAGTGGCTTGCCTCTAGACTGGATTTTTAAATCAATATTGACATACTCTTGGCAAATTACCTGAAGAAATAATTGTCTAGTGCACATAATCTCTCAAAAGGCTATTATGTTTTGGATCTGTGGTAGTGTACGTGTGTGTGTGTGTGTGTGTGTGTGTGTGTGTGTGTGTGTGTGTGTGTGTGTGTGTGTGTGTGTGTGTGTGTGTGTGTGTGTGTGCGTGTGTGCGTGTGTGTGTGTGTGTGTGTGTGTGTGTGTGTATTGTGTGTATTCTGTAATCACAAATTAATAACACACCAAATTTAGCTGAGAGATTACCCCCAAAAGATATAGTCATTATTGTGTTAAATGAGAAAACATTACAAAAAAATAGCTTTAGAAATATATATTTTTTATTTGATTCAACATAAAATTTATTACACAAACTTTTAGGCTACAGCGACCATGATCTTTCTTTTCTTCAGAGGCTACATCTGAATTGGTATTTATAAATATTTACAGACAAAAACAGTTTGGTTACCAACATTCTTCAAAATATATTTGTATGTTCCACAAAAGAAAGAAAGTCATACAAGTTTGAAACAACATGAGGGTGAGTAAATGTAAATAAACTTAATTTAGATTTGCATGAAAAGTATTTTTACATGAAATTATTTTTTCGAATGAAATGAAACTGTAAATATGAAACTAAAACTGCCAGTGGGTGGTGGTAAATGTCTAAATGAGTCATTGATGTTGAATTTGGAACCGCATACTCTTACTACTTTTACCATATCTTTCTATCAATTAACAAACACCATCGCACACCTGCAGGTGATAGGTGCGTAGGAAAAGAAGACCAAAGTTAGGTCGACAAATCTTCAAATAAGGAACTCCCGCACACTATCGGTACTTGCAAGTTAATATTAAAAAAAAATATTTGCAACGTTTCTGTCTCACGACCTTCATCAGTAAGTAATATTAACTTGCGCGAGAACGCGTTCTACGTGCTACTTAAGCGTCGCTGTCCATTCGCGAAGTGCTGACATATAACCTTATATGGAAACGTATTCTGAACGTTTATTTATTTTGCCCAGTCTTTAAAGTATATTTCCCACATTACTTCTTTTATATTTTTTTTTGTACATTCATTTAATTTAGATGTGTATTTCTATTTTTTCTTCCCTTTTTAATTATTTCATTTATAAATTCATTTAAACAAAACACGAATACAACAAAGTGTACAATAAAGTACAATCAAAACCTTATATTATACTCACGTTGCAGTGTAATCTGTTAAATCTAGATAAAAAGTGTAATCTGCGGTTGTCCTGCAGGTGACCTCATAACTCTGTCTTCTTACGATGCACTTGGGGATTAATGATTACTCCAGAGCACTCGTAGTTCTACAAAGATTTTCAAGTGCTACTTAAGTTACGATGCTTTTGGGAAACAGACCATAATATTAAGATCAGTCGTACGATAGTTTTTACGAAGTTCTTAGGCTTACGATGCTTTTGGGAAACGCAGCCCTGATCAATTTCATTGTTTGATTTTTTATTTTGTAAACTTGTATTTTATTGAAAGATAGCGTAGCCCAGCTAAACCCCAGAGCGTTTAGATCGTTCGCTTCCCTGCTTCTCATCGGAAATAAATGCCCTGGGCCGTTTCATCTTTGAGATCTGAGATTTTATAACGATTATCTTCTCCAACTGCTCTATCAAATCACTCTTCCTCTTGCCATATGGAAATTAGTGTGCTTAGAAATAGAAAATAAGATTGCAAACCTGGTGATCAGGAAATTTACAAAGACATACAATCAGCTCCCATCACTGTCAGGAAGACACGCCTGGGCTCCATAGCTGACGGGACTCAGGTTAGCCCTCGGCATGAGCTCCGAAAGAATGCCTTTGGTGGAATAATGGAATTCAGGGAAATACAATAAAGCCGGGGAGCATGCCTGCAATCTCTCTCTTTCTCTCTGTGCCCCTTCTCTTCTGCCCACGCAACACATTATCATTTATTTCTTCAGTGCTTTCCTCCTTTTTTTTTCTCTGTGCAGTTTTGGCAGTTTTTATTTCCGGTCATAATGTAGTCACCTACATATAATTCTAAACACAGATGACTTTCTTTCTCTTGAATAACACAAAATAAGATATTTTGAAAAATATATGTCATTGAAAAACATCAAATATGACTTCTTACAATGATAGTGAATTTAGTCCTGTGTTGTTTTAATCCCCTTTGACTTTCTTTGTGTTAACAAAAAACATTCTTCAAAACATCTACTTTAATATTTCACACACACAAAAAGAAAGTCATACAGTTTGGAACAACATGAGTGTAAGTAAATGATGCCAGAATTTTCATTTGTGGGTGAACTAATAATTTTAGTACCTAATTGCAGCAAGGATGCTCGTGTGTGTTTGTTATGCAAGCTTTAGTTGAGTTTAGAGTGTAGGTAAGTTTCTGGGGCAGAAAATGAGTAGTATCATGTTTAAGAGGAGAGTCATGCATGAAGTACTGTGATGTTAGCAGAGCTCTGTATGTTTAACAGTACAGATTTAATTGCCATAACCTTATTTATATCTCTCCTGCTCTTTCGTTTTACTACTCCCTGTCAGCGTGTTTGTGGATGATGAGATTCTAATGCATGGTTTGAACTACATATCTCGTGTACAGTACAGTATGATCTGTTCTGGCTTCATTTTTAGCATTCACTCCAGATAAAGTGGGCATATGTTGTTATTTTTATCAATTGTGATAAAAAGGGAATCACACTGAAATTTCATTATAATTGGATTCAAATAATGACACTGGTGGTTTATTGCATACAAGAGGCATGATACAATGAGTGCAAAAAAACTATTTTTTGTATGTAAAGTCAAATGTACCTTATGGACAAAGTCCGTAGAAGTTCTGTTGTCGTTTAACCTCATATAATTCCAAATGTATATGACTTTATTTCTTCCATGGAGATGTGTTGACGAATGTCCATGTTTACACTTGGCATTAATATGCATTCTGTGTCCAGATGTTGTCCACATAGTACATGCATTAAATTGGTAGAATAAATACCTTATTTGTGATCGATTGTACATGAATAAATCACACACAAAAAAAAATCCTGTGCTATATATGGGCACTGCCATTGATAAAGTCTAAAGGAAAATTGTTTTACGCTCCCAGACCATTTGAAGTTTCTACCTTTCGAAGGCTCCCGTGGTAAAGGCCTATTACAGACCTAATTTAAATATTATGCGGGAAACAGAAGGCCAATTATTTATTCAGATACAGAGGCCACTTGATGTGAACAAATGTAATTGCGGCGTTTCCTGATTGGCTGATGATCCGATCTGTTTGATCGCATGTAAACCCAGCCTGAGCTGTTCTCATACATATGAATGGTGACCAGGTGCTAAAAAACACCTTAAAACTAGTCCATAAAAAACACATGAGCTATTTCCCCAAAACCTCTGAAGACTTACCATTATTTTAGATTTGTGTAGGCTGATTCATACTGCTCCGACAGACGGCAACCAACAGCAACATTTACCAAATTACAGTACATCACATCTTTGACAATCCTGATCAACAAAACACACTAATCTACAAAACCTGACTAACATGTTTTTTTTGTTTTTTTTGGTGTCTTTTTAGCCTTATGACATCAAATTTAAGTCGTTAGCCACCAAAAATCTTCTCTTTCATTGTATATCTCACTTGCACATGTTCAAATACGTTGTGTCAAAACCTGTCGCATTATATTTGAAATTACAAGGGAGAAGTACTTTTTGGTCTGTTCAACATGCAATTTATCGTATGGCTTTAGAAGATTTGTTAATGTGGTGGATGAGTCTTATGAACCTCTTTTATATGTTCATGGTGCTTTTTGTTGGTATTTGACTTTTAAAGCTTCTGGTCGCCATTTACTTTCATTGTATACACAATTGCAGCATGAACATTCTGCTTAAAGGTTACATTTACCGAAAAATTGCGGATGAAATTCAGCCATTTCAATGGGAATCTGCATGCTTGTGAGTTTTGCAGGAGGTCGAAAAATGTTCACATTCAGATTTTGCTCATGTTCAAGTAGGTCACGCGGCCTGCCACTCTAACCAATAGAAAGCTGTCTGCTTTGAATGTGGCTTGTGTGGGGAGCAGTGCTTCAGACCTAGTTACGCTATTGACAATAGACCATTTTTTGCCCACAAAATGTTGCTGAAATATCGCTAATGTGACCAATTTCTAATATGTTTGATGGAAGAATGAAAATAACACAGAATGAAACTCATGAATGACATGAGAGTAAATAAATGATGATAGAATTTTCATTTTAGAGTGAACTACATCTTTAAATGTTTAGTGAAAGCAGCATATATCACCAACAGATATCAGAGACTACATATGCATTAGTGTGTTGATTTATGGTAGTGTGATGATTGGTGTTTTCCTGCTGCATTGTACATGTCTCTTCACTTTCCTTCTAGACTCCATGATGTCATCGGCATAGCAACTGCTCTCTGCACACATGAATTAGATGAATTAGTAAAAAGAACACAGAAGATATTTTTGTTTACCCTCATTGAATATGTGTTGCAGCTTCCTCCTCTCTTTGTGTGTGTGTTTGTGGGGGTGGACGGATAGTCTGAAGAAGTTCTGGATTAAACGAATTGTTTTTTTTTTCCTTCCAAGGAAAGGCCATCAGTTGCACTAGAATAACCTTCACACAGCACAGACAATACACCACTCTGCTATTTGTGAAACAAAGAGGATACCATGAGAAGATTTATTCAGTGGCAAAAGATCACCGCACAAACACAAACACCCTAGCATCACGCGTGGATGAGACTGACTCTTTTTGCGAGCTATTTTTGAATGCTTCCCCAGAAATATGAAAGAGAAGGATGACATGTATTAAATAGAAATGGGTGGATGAGATGTGGTGAGAAAAAGGAGGGGAGGAGGAATATGGGAAGACGCTCTCTGAAACAAAGGAGATGAGAGACAGGGAAGTATAAAGAGGAAGATATTCATATAGTGTGTAGGGTGTGTGTGTGTGTGTGAGGGTGAACAAGCACTGTAGAGAATATTTAACCCCTAAGCTCTGCTTTCTGGCTGTGTGGAGAGACTCTGGGAGTGTTTTGTCGAGGGGTTCCCCTGGTCTGCATCGTTTTTCTTTGGAGGGAGCTGTTGAAACGTAGAAGGGCCCGCAGAGATTTGTAGAGCTGTGCAAACCAAGAGTTCTACATGGACTGTGAACAAAACATATACATAATTTGACAGTCACTGTTTCATTCTTACACAATACTTATGAGATGGATCCTCTTGAAGTATTGGGGTCAAGATCAATCAATAATGCAGGGAGTTCTGGGCCAGTTGAACTGATGGACTTTCTTTTGCCTTATCAGAATTTTTTTCACTTAATCTTATATTTATTTATTTGAACAATTTGCCAATTTTGGCAGTTTTAATGTTTGTTTATTTGTGTGTTAATTTTATAAACTACATTTTACTTTTTTGCATATGCATTTTTGGCAAAGCAATGAAAAATAAATGAACACACAAAAACAATAATAAAATAGATTTAATATATTTATTATGTTTAATACAGTATATGTTTTTTTGCTAACTTATTTTTTGCTTACGCTGCCAAATATACCGAGGTCGCTAAGGTATTGCCAACAAAGATAACATTACTAAGGTTCCCTTTCGTTGTCACTCCGAGTTACGTCGGATGACGACGAATGGGGTTTCGCTTAGAACACCTATCGACTTTGAGTATACAAAAACGAGCCAATGGCAAAGAAATGCCATGGGTCTGCGGAATTTGCATGACGTAACTCCGCCCCACCTCGTGGGTATAAAAGGAGGACGCCGGCAACATGCAGTTATGTTTTTCGCTTCGGAGCCAAGAGTATCTCTTCACTCCACAGCCATTTATGACTTCACTCTACGAGACGAGCCATTCTCTCCGGTGTTGGTGTGATGGCGATCTTCAGCGAGTTCACATTGCCTGCTGATCTGTGCAGTGATCTGCCAGTGAGTGTGTTCTCCCCGCTCGCTTCAACATCGCAGAGTTTTTTTCTCCTCTCACAAAAGAGCTTGCACGCGGCACGTCTTTTTAAAGACGGCTCGCCCGTGCATTTAAAAAAAAAAAAAAGTGGCGGCAGATTGGTATCGGACTCTGATGGGCACGAGCGCTGTCTAGTGTGTAGGGCTTTTATCATGCTTGTACAGCGCTCGTGGGTGATTCATGTTCTCTCTGGGAACATGATCATCGCGTCATTTAGGTCGAGACTCAATGAACTCGCAAGAGTGAGAGTCCCCTCATCCACACCCCGATCTAGCGCTCCCCCGAGGGGTGCTACTTCGGCTGGTGGCCAGGGTGACTTGAGGGTTATAGTCTGGAACAAGGCTCCGACTATCTGTCTGCGACCCCAGCCCCCTCCTGTGTGATGGTGCCCGCTAGTGAACCTCCGATACCCGCGAGTCGACCTTCGGGTGGCCCGCGAGTTTCGGTTGAAGCTACAGAGGAAGATGCTATGTCTGTTGTAACATCATAAGGTGGGCTTGGTTCTTTTGGAAGTGACGACTCGTCACAGCTGCCACCTTTTGGTGTGTTATGCTGTGCCTGAGTCTGATCCGGAGATGACGGCCATGCTTTCCTGGGACGATTGTTTTTTGGGTAAGGCCGCCGACCCGCGTCCACGGCAAACCCCAATATCTTTCTTCCCGGACGTGCATGATGAGATCTCGATGTCCTGGAAGACCCCCGTTTCTTCTCAGGGCCGCTCGTTAATGAGCTACCAAAAAGCTCTCCGAGCAACGAAGGTGGCCGTGCGCTCTCCGAGTCAGGTGATGTTTACCACTCTGGGGCTGACCGGTCTGATGTGCTGGATGTCGGCAGACTCGTCTGCTCGACACCCCCACATCCCAGGTCGGCCTCTTCGGCGGTGCGGTTGAGTTCTTCTGCCCAATAGTTCTTAACCGCTCGGGAGCAGATTGAGGTTGTTCTGCCGACGGCCCCGCCGTCTGCTCAGGTCCCTCAGTCTGCCAACCGCCGAAGGCGCCCTCCCACGGTTCCAACCCCGCCCGTTCACCCGGGCTGGCTTCGAAGACCGTGGGGGGATGCCTCAGCCCTCTCCAGCCCCGCCCCCCACTAAACGCCGGGTTAAGCGGCGCTTTTGAGATGGGCTGCTCAGAGATGGGACTCAGTTCTTTCCAGGAGTTGGTAGCAGGGCCACTCCTTTCCCCGGTGGAGGGCTGGGGAAGAATCCTTATTCAGAAATAACTGACTCTCTCGTCTCTGAGCACACAGAGTTCTCGGACGACACAGAGCGCCGCCCACAAGCCGTGCTCTCCTCGTCCCCCTCTGTCCCAGAGTTGGTTGACACGGCGTGCCGCCCACGGACCGTTTCGTCCCTATCCCACTCTGTCGCCAGACCCCTGGCAGAGCAGGCCCCCGTGGAACGCTGGTCCTTCCCTGGCCTCCTCTGTCAGGGCGCGGATGTTAACTGCGCCCCCACACCGGATCGCTATGCCGTCCACGTCGTGGCCAGTTACTCCGCTTCGCTGCCCCTCCGGGGGGACGCCTGTGGTCCGCATGACCCCGCTGGTACAGTTCTTGGGGGCCTGGCTAGAGCTTCCCCACCTGTCCCGCTGGGTCGCCCGCACCATCAGGTTCGGCTATGCGATTCAGTTCGCACGGTCTCCTCCCCGCTACAGGGGAGTCCGCTCCACTTTGGTCGGTGGCAATGCCCCCATCATGCGAGCAGAGATTGCCACCCTGCTGGCGAAGGGTGCAATCGAGACTGTCCCTCCAGCCGAGATGAGGTCCGGCTTCTACAGCCCTTACTTCATTGTCCCCAAGAAAACCGGTGGGTTAAGACCAATCCTGGACCTACGCGTGCTGAATCGCTCCCTTCACAGTATGCCATTCAAGACGCTCACCGCCAAACGCATTTTCTAATGTGTTCGGCCCCAGGATTGGTTTGCAGCGATCGACCTGAAGGACGCCTACTTTCATGTCTCCATTCTTCCTTGACAAAGACCGTTCCTCCGTTTGCTTTCGAGGGGCAGGCATACCAGTACGCGGTTCTCCCTTTCGGGCTAGCCCTGTCTCCTCGCGTCTTCACGAAGGTCGTCGAGGCAGCCCTTGTTCCCCTTCGGGTTCACGGGGTTCGCATCCTGAACTATCTCGACGACTGGCTGATCCTAGCTCACTCTCGAGATCAGGTTTGCGAACACAGGGACCTTGTGCTCCGGAACCTAGCTCGTCTGGGCCTTCGGGTCAACTGGGAGAAGAGCAAACTTTGCCCCGTGCAGGGGATCTCTTTTCTCGGTATGGACATCGACTCGGTCGCCATGTCCGCGCAGCTTACGAGCGAGCTTGTCTGAGACAAATTCAGGGCAAGAGTGCGGTTCCACTGAAACATTTTCAGAGGCTCCTGGGGCATATGGCATCTGCAGCCGCGGTGACGCCGCTCGGATTGCTTCATATGAGACCGCTTCAGCTTTGGCTTCGCGACCGAGTCCCGAGGTGGGCATGGCAACAAGGCACGCTCCGAGTACCAGTTACTCCGACCTGCCGTCAGACCTTCACCCCGTGGTTGAACCTCAGTTTTCTCAGGGCTAGTGTCCCCCTGGAACGAGTGTCTCGGCATGTTGTTGTCTCAACAGATGCCTCCACCACGGGCTGGGGCGCCATGTGCAATGGACATGCTGCCGCGGGCTCCTGGACAGGATCCAAGCGCCTATGGCATGTCAATTGCCTCGAGTTGCTGGCAGTACGCCTTGCCCTGCACCGCTTCCGAGCGCTGCTCATGGGTCAACACGTACTAGTCCGATCAGACAATACCGCCACAGTAGAGTACATCAACCATCAAGGTGGTCTACGCTCCCGCCGTATGTCGCAACTCGCCCGCCACCTCCTCTTATGGAGTCAGAGGCATCTGAGGTCCCTTCGTGCCATTTACATTCCCGGAGCCCTGAACCGTGGTGCCGACGAGCTGTCACGGCTTCAGCCCCTCCCTGGAGAATGGCGACTCCATCCCCAGTCGGTCCAGCTGATATGGGACCAGTTCGGGGACGCACAGATAGATCTGTTTGCCTCCCACGACTCAACCCATTGCGCCCAGTATTATTCTCTGACCGAGGGCACGCTCGGCACGGATGCTCTGGCGCACAGCTGGCCGCGGGGCCGCAAATATGCGTTTCCCCCAGTGAGCCTTCTTGCGCAGATCTTGCGCAAGGTCAGGGAGGACGAGGAGCAGGTCCTTCTGGTTGCGCCGTACTGGCCTACCCGGACTTGGTTCTCCGAACTAGTGCTCCTCACGACAGCACCTCCTTGGCCAATTCCTCTGAGGAAGGACCTCCTTTCTCAGGGACGGGGCACCCTGTGGCACCCTCGTCCCGATCTCTGGAACCGAGGCAGGTTTGAGTACCCTACCACCTACGGTGGTGGCTACCATCACTTCCGCTAGAGCGTCGTCCACGAGGCACGCCTACGCGTTGAAGTGGAACCTCTTCGTCAACTAGTGCTCTTTTCTCGTTTCGTGCTTTCCTTCCTTCAAGATGGGTTGGAGCGAAGGCTGTCTCCCTCCACCCTCAAAGTTTATGTTGCCGCTATTGCCGCACACCACAACTTAGTGGAAGTTTAGTCCGTAGGGAAGCACGACCTGATCGTCAGGTTCCTGAGGGGGGCGAGGAGGCTGAATCCTCCTCGTTCTCCTCTCGTTCCCTCTTGGGACCTCTGCAATCAGTGGAGCTTAAGTTCCTGTCAATGAAGACAGCGCTCCTGGTTGCATTGGCCTCTCTCAAGAGGGTCGGGGACCTGCACGCATTCTCCGTTGACGAAGCGTGCCTGGAATTCGGGCCGGCGTACTCTCACGTGATCCTGAGACCCCGGCTTGGATATGTGCCCAAGGTTCCTACCACTCCCTTTCGGGACCAGGTGGTGAACCTGCAAGCGCTGCCCTCGGAGGAGGCAGACCCAGCCTTGGCAATGCTCTGTCCAGTACGCGCTCTCCGCGCCTATGTAGACAGGACGCAGTGTTTCAGGACCTCAGACCAGCTCTTTGTCTGTTATGGTGGGAAGCTGAAGGGAAAGGCTCTCTCCAAGCAGAGGTTGTCTCACTGGATAGTGGACACCATTGCTTTGGCATACCAACAGCAAGGTCGACCGTGCCCCCTTGGTGTGACTGCCCACTCCACCCGGAGTGTGGCATCCTCTTGGGCTCTAGGGCATGGCGCCTCGCTAGCAGACATCTTCAGAGCTGCAGGCTGGGCGACACCGAACACATTCGCCAGATTCTATAATCTCCGAGTAGAGCCAGTGTCCTCCCATGTACTCGCTTCAACTAGCTAGTACCGGACCCGCTCAGGTGTCTTCGCTTGCTCGCCATTCCACTCCACGGACTGGATACGTGCGATATTCTGCTCAGGTGAGCTTCCATGAAAGCCCTGAGTTCCTCCAGCACCCCTGATGCTAGCGCCAGTGTCTATTGCCTGGGCGTCGGCTAGGTGCCTCCCGTGTGCATGGTCCCTCCCCGGAGCTACCCCCACACGTGTATTTCCACTGTAAGCCTCTCTGAGCATGTGTCTTTCCCTCGGCAAGCCACCTTGCCACCCCTGAGGTTGAAATATTCCACCTGCGGCTGGACACCTCAGAGTTTCTCCATATGTTTCCTTCGGGTCATATGTGTATTTTCAAATGCCCCCCCCCACTGGGCTGGTGATAATTGCATATTTCCTCTAAAGCTATGGGATATGCTTCCCAGTGTACCTTGGTATTCCTGTGTTAAATGGGGGTCCTTCGTCCTAACATATATCGAGGGCTCAGATTTACGCAGGGCACTGGAAGACAGCTGTGAAGGTGGCGTGATTAGACTGGTAACCCCATTCGTCGTCATCCGACGTAACTCGGAGTGACAACGAAAGGGAACGTCTCGGTTACGTATGTAACCCTCGTTCCCTGAGTAGGGGGGACGTTACATCTTCCTGCCACTTCCGCTGTACCGCAGGGATCGCCTGAGTTCAGTCTTGGCTCCTCAGCGAAGAAACATAACTGCATGTTGCCGGCGTCCTCCTTTTATACCCACGAGATGGGGCGGAGTTACGTCATGCAAATTCCGCAGACCCATGACATTTCTTTGTATACTCGAAGTCGATAGGTGTTCTAAGCGAAACCCCATTCGTCGTCATCCGACGTAACGTTATGTTTTATAGCTGAATGGCCGTATGGCCGAATCACAGCTGTGCAGATATAGAGCAATATCACACAGCTAGTTAAAAAAAGAGTAATTCTTACACAGAAATAGAAATAGTATAACCTGACAGGAAAAATGGAAAACATCCTTATGTTGAGTAGAGTTAATGTACAGGATATTTTTGTTATTAGTAGTGAAATTATTATTATTTTGTGTTTATGTGTTCACCATATGTTCGCATTAAGGCAGATCATTAGAGAACATTAGGGCCTAGGAGATCAATCTCTGTCTGTATAGAAAGTCTCCTCCCTCAAACCATTAATGTAAAATGAAGTCTCATCCTCATCCTGGCAGTATTGTTTATGGATGTGTCATGTGTAACCATTAACTTTGAATTGACAATAACTGTAGTACTCTATAACCCAAATGTCCACTATGTACAAGCAGATGGGAGATGAGGTAATACATTAGTGCTTTGCTCTGAATAATATCCAGCGCGACAGTAAATGCCCTCCACTGCGGCTTAATTAACATTCCCTGCATTGTCAGAGTGCAAGAGCTTTGGCTGGAGGGAATCCCTCACTTAAGAGCTTTGACTAATGCCAACCTTGAGGAAACAAGGGTCTTTTTCATGGCAGCTGATGTCTCAACGACCCAGCCTTTATGGTCTTTACTTAAGAACATGACTCTGACTGAGCTTTTTGCATCTAAATGTTTAATAAGGCATTTACTTCATAATGTCCAGAAATGTCTCCTTTTCTCTCGTAATGCTGTATTTTGTATTCATACTACAAGCTCCTTATTGCAGATCAGTGTCTCTCTATACATATATTATACACATAAAGTTTTTTTTTCTTTTAACGTAAAACACATTTTGAGTAACATAAGCGAAGGACTCGTACACGATTTGTGGGTAAAGACTTGGGCGAGTTGGCTGTTTTGTGCCCATACACACTTACTGTGTAAGGATGAGTCAAGGTTTATAGCCCCTCAGCTCATGGACACGCACACACACCATGCTGTGACATCAAAGTGGAAATTTAATATTCATCTGCATATGCCTTTGGAGAGTTTATTTCTTTATTTATAAATTGTCCTTAATATAGTATGAGTCTCCCGATATTTTGCAAGCTCTGAATTGGCCAGTGCTGCATTTTAAGCTTTTTCTAACCCTTTGGATATTTTTCTCTTCCCCCCAGGACTTTGATGATTTCATCTTTGCTTTTTTTGCCGTGGAGATGGTAATCAAGATGGTTGCACTGGGCATCTTTGGGAAAAAGTCTTACCTTGGAGACACCTGGAATCGGCTAGATTTCTTCATTGTGTTGGCTGGGTGAGTCTATCTATCTGTCTGTTTGTCTGTCTGTCTTTTTGCAGCTAGATAGACGTGGTTACTATGAACTGTCGTCTTGTAGAAATTAAAGAGCTACATGACAATTATTTAAAAATAAATCGCCTTTTATGTTCACCAGAAGAAATAAAATGTAAAGTAGATAATGACAGAATTGGGATACAGCTTGCTCCTACTATCACCTTATTCTTCTGAATGAGTCACGTCACACATGGTTAGCTGCCGATTCCTAATTCCTTAGTGTATCTTTGTGAATGTCAGAATAATCACTTTGATCAGTGATCACTTTCTACGTTTGTGTATGTGTGAATCCATTCTCTTCATGCTGTTGTGTGAACCACTTTAATGTGAAGCACTGATCAATAAACATGGACTTGTAAACACTATAAAACAATTAGACGCACAGTTATCAGTGTAAATGTGTACCGTGGGAAATATAGTGAAGAAAATGTGCATCACTAATAAACATATACAAATGTTTGCAAAGTTCAGGAAAGGTCAGAAGAGACAAGCATCTTATTGAACAAAGATTTGCAGTTTGTTAACCATAGCACGCACGCATGCACACACGCACACACAGACAGATTTTCATATATAAACACACACTTGACTTGGCATAATGTGTGCTTTTGATAAAACACAAGGACTCCCCTTTTCCATTCCATGAAGCTTGTCAGTCCTGACTGAATGGCAGCATGGTCTTTATTGCCAGCTTTACTACCTCTGACATAACCTCATGTGTATTGTTGGTAATCTCACAGGATTCTTTGTTGAGATGAAAATCAGCCCAGCATATGGAGCAAATGGAAGCACATTCAGGAGACATCAGCCAAAGTGTGTCCACAAGATAATCATACAAGAGTGACAGACTGCTGGCTTGTTCCATTTTTGGCTTAAACTTATTTCTCTCTGGGTGTTTGATATGTCTCCAGATGAAATACTTACCATCGAATCCTTTGGTAATTCGCGACAGTCTACATCATCTTATGGTCCTCAGCAGTTTGATCGTTTGTGGTACCTTCTGAAGAATCTGGCAAATGTTTGGTTATTGGCTTTACAAAAAAGTTTTGAGTATGGTACAGTAATGGTATCATGTGGTTTACCATGGTTTTTGATGTATACCATGATTCTGAAATGGTATTCACATGATACTCCAAGATACTTCCACTACTGGTATATGTCCAAAAATACAATGGTAGTACCATAATGACATGTCCAAAAACAGCAGAACTTGGAACTTTTTGGCACCAGTGTAGTAGCCTACCTTGTCCAAAAATCATGGCAGCACCACAATACTTGTTTGTAATGTCTCTACTTAATTTATTTTTTGGGCTTTGGCAAAAACTGGCAACCAAAGTAACATAAAAAGAGTTATTAATTATAATCCAGAGAACTTGGAGGCATGGTTTATATATGAACGATTTGTTTCAGTTTTAAAGGTTAACATTTACTGATTTTTTTTCTTTTCTTTTGGAGAATATTCTGACTCAATAAACCACAAGTCTAAAACTAATTTTAGCCTGTTTACTAAGTGAATAAATTGGTGCTGGTGGTTCAACTGGATGGTTTGGTTCCCAAACCCCCCTTCACTGAGACATTGTTTTGCTGAACCTTCTGTTCTTTTCTATCTGAGGTGAGCAAGAGAGCTTATGGAAGTCTAAGGATCTTGGCTGCTGTGCTCTGGATCGTATCTCTGTGTGTCTCATCTGCAGAGACATTGAGGCGAGCCTTCTCACTTCTCAATCTTTCAAAGCAAACCCTTAGAGAATAGAGGGCCTCGATACACCCCGCCAAGACGAATGATCAGTTTCAGACAACTACAGCGGTTTGGCAACTTCTGCTGAATCACTTTTAAATTAGTCTGCCCTTTTCCCATCCAGTCTTCACACACACTGAGTTAAATCCACAAAACTTCCCAAATCCACAGGGCTTCTACAGGGTTTGTGACAGTGTCTTCAGTGATCGTTTCAATGCTTTTTAAATGCTCTATGAGTCAGAAAAACTTTTATGATTTTTAACAAGAGATTGGGTATAAAGGCATTTTTAGAATTTCTTCTGGCGTACTTTGCCATAACCTTGATGGAAGTGAGTTTTATGACTTTTTCCATAATGCTCTACCAAATATTGCATACTTTGACAAGGAACCAATATGTTATTATTTCAGGCATTATTCTCTCATGCATTTTCTCTCTTCTACAGGGCTGCACAAAACTTTGGCCTACACAGGAAAAGAAGACAAGATGGTCTTTTCATTTTTGCTTAAATATTTATATTTTACTGGAAAACCTTGTGATTTATGTCTAGAATGAAAGCTTCACCATCAAGACCAGGCCCAATAGTCTTAATCTTCTCTCCTCTCCTTCCTCTTCCTCATTCTATTTATTCTACGGCCTCTTCCTTATCCTCATCCTCATCCACTTCCCTTCCCTTCCCTTCCCTCAATCCTTTTCACATCATTCTTTTTTCATCTTCCACTTCCACATTCACATCTACTTCATTTTGTATTCCTCTTCCATTTTTACATCTACAGCCCCTTCTCCTCCTTTTCCTCTTCCTTATCCTCTTCCCCCTTTTCCCTCCCTTTCTCTTACTTAGGTTGGCTCTTTGCCGAAGAAAGGTAGGAAAGGTTCTGATAGTCTGCCTGGAAGCATTGCAGGTCTCTGTCTTCTGACTCTGACAGGTCTCTGAGAAAGATTCCTCAACTCATGGAAACTCGCTGCTTATTTTCGGTTAAACCCAGCAAGCCGACCTGAGAGCCATACCTTAGTGTGTTATTTGAAGAATCTTTTTGTCTGTCTCATAATGGCATTTTCAGATGAACGTCTTGGTGAGAAAATGATAACAATTTACTTTCCTTCTGGGTAGTTTGACCTGGCATGTATTCTGTTTCATGTAGACAGCTGTCAGTTTCTGGTCAAGTCAATAGTTCTAAGGCTAGCACAACCTGTCAACTTAATTGCCATCATTCATGTCAAGAAAGCTGACAGTTACTGTCTTCTATGTGACTGCCACCAGAACATGCTCAGTCGGACTTCTTTAGAAGCTGTCACAAGCTCATCGCTCAAAACCTTCAACAATAGCTGATGAAGTTTTTTTTTTCTTTTCTAACAATTGAGAAGTTTAGAGGCAAGTCTACTCTAAATTGAAAAGCTTCTGAACAGGTCATGACCCACATCGGCAGTGCTAATGGAGTCTCCCTGTGTCGGAATGATGATTCCGTGCCTAGGTATAGGAGGCTTCAGGAATGTTTTTTGGCTGGGAAGCTGTTGATGACACTGGACAGCATCCAGCACTTTCATCTTAGGAGTTCTTCATCTCATATTTGTATATGGAGACGCCTAGAACTGATAACGCAGTCATTCACAGGTACTGCCAGATGGCTGAGAGCTTCCACACATCCATCAGGTCGAGATCTATTTGCTAACCTAAAAAGAAAGGACAGCAAAAACATTTGCTTTTAACTGACCTTTTTGTTACAGGATTTGGTGAAGCAAAGCTCAGGAATAATAAAGTGATAGTACACCCAAAAATCATGTACTCACTCATGTTAAGTCCACGTGACTTTTTATGATGCTTTAACTTTGCTTTTGTTTGTTTTTTGAAGCTTGAAAGACATCATATAAACTGTAATTGTATGGCTCAGTAGAGTTTGTCATTAACCACCTTTTGTATTCCACGGAAGAAAGCAATCATACAGATTTAAAACAATATGAGGGTGAATAGGACAAGACAAGGACAAAGCATTACGAACAAAGGTTATCAAATGTTTCCTCAAGAAAAAAGCCCATTGCAGGTCCCCCTCATTCTCATTTTTCGACCCATCAGAAGAACGCTCTTTTGCTGAGGCGCACAGAGCAAATCAGGTTTCCTCATCATCTATTCGAGTTGTACGTCTGCATTAACTTCCATTATGATAATTGTTCTAAAACCCCGACCCTGGGCCCCAGAGTGCGTCAGTGTTGACATCGTATACAGTATATACAGTCAAGGGGAAAGATAGAGGGGAAAAAGAAGGAAAGAACAAAATCCTGACTTCATTTCTCATTAAAATGGTGGGAAAGGTACTATTTTCTTTCTCAGACATTGTTTTTCTTTGGATTGGAAGTCAGTTGTTTGGCTTAGGTATTGAGGTATTGTTTTGAAGAACACTTATCTGAGAAAGAGAAAGAAACTTGTCATTTTGCTGTTCTGAATCCAAGGCTAGGGGCAGATTATCCTGTTCCGACCACAGTAAATCAATCAGTCTTGTCCCATAAAAACAGAAGAGCACCCCTGACGGCAATTGTGTCTGAGCTTGTTAAGAGAGAAATATATGTATAAAAGTACAAGACAGAAATATGAAACTGAAGAGAAGTATTGTATGTTTGAATCTCTCTGTCTGTGTATTTGTTTGTGATGTGTGATAGCTAGACAAGCCCCGTGGAATCAAAATATACATTTTGTAGCTTTTTGTCCAGAACTGTTAGTTCTCTGAGGCAATCTATATGCTAGTCATTTCCTAAAAGTTTATGAAGCTTAGCTAAACTGGATATGAATGCATTTCTATGTACACTACTGTTGGTAAGGTATTCTCTTATGCTCACCAAAGCTATATTTATTTGGCCAAATGTCAAAACAGTAATATTGTGAATATTATTACAACTTTAAATAACTGTTTCATATTTTAAAATGTAATTTAGTCATTTGATGGCAAAGCTGAGTTTTCAACAGCCATTACTCCAGTCTTCAGTGCCACAGTCATTCTAATATATTGATTTAGCGTGGACATTTTTTTTATTACAGTTGAAAACAGTTAATTGTGATGCTTATTTTTTTTGTCAAACAAAACTGTTGCTAACATTATTCTAAACTGTGTTAGTCTTTAATTGTCATACAGATGCACTGTTTAAATTCATTTGTATGGTATAAAATGACAACTGAATTAAGACAAATAATTTGATTCACGTGGACGGACTGAGAAGGAAAGTGAGGACAGAGTATGTGTGCGTGTGTTGTTAGGGGTATCTTCCTTCTCTATCTTAATGGAGAGGCGATTGTTCGGAAGTGAACCTCCTCTGAAACTCGCCTCATTAACCTGCCAGGTGGTGGAAGACACCAAGCTCTGATTGAACTGCAGCCAGGATGGCTGTTTTGAAGACCACAAGGGACTTGGAGAGGATGGAAAGAGAGCGAGAAAAAGAGAAGCATAAAGCATCTGAAATGCAGCATATTCTCGGTTGCATCTTTTTTTTCCATAAACCAACCAATCTTCCATTGATCATACAGAACAACTCTAGTTTATAACGTATGAAATGGAGTACGTCCCAAAAGAGCTGGTATTTCTAATGCTGCAGGAATTTAAATGTCTTTCAGTCCTTTCAATACTCTGTTGTGTAGCTGTTCAAACAAGGCACAACAGCATGCTAGCTCTCTCGGGTGCAGCCGGAGATCCAATCCAGCGGATTTCTTATAGATGAGGAAGGCTTGTTTTGGATCCGAGACCCTTGACTCGCTCATACTTTTCCTATTATAGTGACCTCGCAACTGGCATTGTATACGCAGCATGGAGCCGTTGTTGATTGTACGACAATATTGTCAAGAAACAGAGGCATTCTGGGAAGGTGTATCATCCTTCACCACGACCGTGCCAAACACAAACAGATAACAGAAGAGAGGTCTAGGTGCTGACTGGACAAACGCCCAGGTCTGACACTTCACTTTTTGTTTGTGTTTGCGAGCAGCCATATTAGTGATTCATATGCGTGTATGAAAGAAGTAAGAGACTTGTTGACGATATCACATTTACACACGTCCACCTTGTTTAGACGCATCCTCCGTCCCTCTGGGACATTTTTGCTGAGTGTCCTCACGCATGTCCTGTCTCTCTCCTTCTTTACAGGCATTTTGTCCTTAGAGTCTCTCTCTCTCTATCCCTCTTATCCTTCTCTCTGAAATCTGTCCTTTCTCCCTATTTACTTCGTGTTTTCCCCTTCTCTTTTGATATTTTCGTGTTTTCTTCGTTCCCATTCCTTCAAATTTTAGTCTTAGTCACCAGTGTTATTATTTTTGCAGTCCAGTTACCAGCTGGTTTCCATCAAGCCCAATCAGTGCCTTCAAAGCTGTTCTGCACATTTCAGGAGCAACAAAGTCAGAACACATTTCCTCACTGCCCTGCTTGGCTAATGGGGCTCGCACTGTTTGCACGTCACCGACTTCACTCGATCCATATTTGAGAGGATGGAGAAACACCCCAGATCACGCAGCTTTAATCTAAGCAGGTCACGTGACCATGAGAACCCACATTAACCTGCGTGTCTGCTTATCAGAATCAGCTTTGCTTATAAACTTGATACATATAGTGTACTAATATAGTGTACTTTAAGTTGTTGTACGGCCAGAAACAGTTATTGGGTTTGCAATTACACGGTTGCAAGCTCACAGGCACATAGAGACACACACTTTATTTATTTTCTACAAAAACATGCAATTCTTTTATGTGCCTCACTCCAAAGTTCACATATGTGGAGCAGCTGTGCATGTGTTTGTTTGCGAAAGCTCTACATTAACCTTCCTTCCACCTCTCTTTGACCTAATTGAAAACGATTTAGTGTAATTGTTTGATGAATCCTGATAACTTTCGATTGATCTACAATATGGCGTTTGCAGTGTGGCAGAAAACACACGACTAATGTGTCTGAGCTGTCAGTGCTAAGCTACCCTTTTATGCTATTCTGCCATAGTAAGGGATAAATATGGAGGATGTTCATCAGATTGAAAATCACATTGATTTTTCACTTTAGGTGATATTAAAAATTCCAAAAAAAAATCCAAAATGTGGATTAATTAACAGATCCCCCCTGCAAACAGGGGATAAAGTGCCCTCAATAATGTATGCATATATTCACATAATGTATCTTGCTTTATTAAAAGTTTAAACTCTTTTTGTTTGTGTGTGTTTACAGGATGCTGGAATACTCTCTCAACCTGCAGAATGTTAGTTTCTCTGCTGTCCGAACGGTCAGAGTATTACGACCTCTTCGAGCTATTAACCGAGTGCCCAGTGAGTACAATATCAGCCGCCATGATCGAAATGCACTTGCACACTTTGTATTAAACTGTACACTGTAACTTAATGAAGGTGCTCTGTTATATAATAATAAGTGTGCATGTATTAGTTTATATTGATTTACATTAATGATGAGTAAGAATGTAACATTACATTGAAAATATTTACAAACGCGAAAAAAGTGAAATAATAATAATTTAAAAAGTGGTGACGTTCCCTTTACAATAAGGTTCCTTTAGTTAACACATTTGTTAACATGAACTAACTGTGAAAACTTGTTTTTGTAAAAAGTTGTTTGGTAATATTTATTTGACCTGACCTAACATGACCTTTTGAGCAGTTGTGTTTTTATTATAAAAAGTATTGCTAATTGTTAATGTTAGTAAAGACATTAACTAACATGCATAACTAATGAAACCTTATTGGTTGAATCAGTGTTTTTAAATGTGCAAAATCATGCACAGTAATGCATTTATATTTATATTATATTGAGATCTATTTCTTGTGTTCTTTGTAAGTTTTTATGAATTTTGGAAAAGTTAAAACCAAATAATCTTTTTTTTTATTATTTTTTTTACTATAACTAAAATTAAGGTGCATTTGTATCACTTTCTGTTGTACAAAATGGGAACTTAACTCAGAACTTAATTCAATTTATTAATTCCCTGCATTCAATCAAAGAGTGTATTAAATTCTGAATGTTCTATGTTGAATTGCATTATTTAAGCACTGTGGCCAATTAATGTAACTTAATCAACATTTGAAAGAGAAATGTAGCCTGGGCGCAGTCATATACCAGAGGGGTTCATGCCATTTTAGGGACTTAAGATTTATAGATCATTTTCCTCTTCATTGCTTTTTACGGCTTCTCTCTTTCCACACACACTCACACACAGAAATAATAATAGAGACTGGCTCACACACATTCACTCTCTTTCTAAGGCAGGGTGATGATATTTCATTGGCCACATTGTTAAATACCGGATGTTTTAATCACCCTCTGTGCCAAGGATATGCCCGCGGTTCTCCTGCGGCTCTTATTTCACAAACAACCATGTCTGGCCAATCCTGCTTGATGTCCTTATTTGTGGAGGGTAGTAAAATATATATTGAACAATGGTAGTATTTAGCTGGAATGTTTTGACTAACCCTTACAAGGTTTTAGTGAGGGTAATTTGTGTGGGGTCTCGTTCAGTTCAGTTCTCACCCCACTGGATATGGTTCAGTATGTCTATCAGTCCGACAGACAAACAGCACCCATTCATAATCACTGGAGATGGCCATGTTTCTCATAGGTTCGGGGATCAGGAATGGCATCCAGGTGCATGCCTTCTAGTTCGTTTGGGAAACAAAAGTGCATCCATTCACATCATCATTATTGCCTAATTAATACCTGTGCCAATCAGAGACAGGGGGTGAAGTGGTAGCAGACAGCCTAATTAATTATTCAAGAGCCACCCAGACTAAATAAAGGCCTAATGTTTGCATTCATTTAGTAATTATTTTATCTCTAGCTCGCCTGCTGTGGACCATCATTGGAAGAATGAAAAAATGCAAAAACTTTTTTTTTTTTGTGTGTGCTTTTTTTACAGCATTAATCAAAACAAAAGAGGGAATAGAAGCATTATAGGAGAAAACTCAAATCATCAATCATTAGACTGTCAAGCTGAAAGCTACAACAGCATGTCATAAATGTTTTGAAATTCTTTTGACAGAAAAAGTGTTAGAATAAATGACCAAGTATTGGTGGGCATTCCCACTTTACATGGCACTTTTACACAAACAGGGTCTGGAAGTCTTTATTTATTTATTTATTTTTAATACTGACTAGTTTTAAGAAGTATGGGGATGAGTGAGGCAATGCAAAAAAATGAATCAGGCAGTGCAATGAACTAATTTTTGTAAGTGTAGTCTGCTTTTTCTGTACTATACTGTGGCGAACAGGACGGCCGAGGGGCGTGAGAGAACGGCGCGAGGCCGGTGGTGCGATTGCTAATGAGCAGCACCTGTGAAGCACACCGGTCTCGCATCTCTCACGGAGGAGCGGAAGCATAAAGGAGGAGCGACGACGTTGATGATCGAGAGAGGAACAGGCCTGTATTTTAGTTGTGTTTTGTTTTTGTATTTTATTTTAGTTATATTTATTTTCGGTAGCCAGCAGTCGTCCGCGAGGGGCTGCTGGCGGTATTTTCGTTTGTTTTATTTTAAATAAATTATATTTTGATTCTTCGCCGGTTCCCGCCTCCTTCTTCCCTGAACATTGCTACACTGGTGCCGAAACCCGGGAAGAGGGAGGAACGCGCTGTCAGAGAGTCCTCGCCGGTGTGGGGAATCCGCGGTGCCATCGAGCATGGTGCGCGAGTCGCCGCCGCTCGCCGTGGGCCGGAGCCTGCTGCCATCCGCCGAGCGAGCGGAGGAGCAGGGAGCGGGGGACTCGCGGCCACGGACGCTCGAGGCGGGGCGCTGGAGTGAGTTGCCGGTGGGACGGTCGAGCTCGCTGCCGGCCGCCTGGGTATTGGAGGGGCGGCTGCCATCCGGGAGGGAGAGGAGGAGTCGCCGCCGCTCGCCGTGGGCCGGAGCCTGCTGCCGTCCACCAGTGAAGGGGAGGAGCAGGGAGCGGGGGACTCCTACCGTCTGCCCAAGGCACCCGAGGAGCCGTCGCCGTCCACCGGGCGGCGGAGGAGCGTCGAGCCGTCCACCGAGGGCTACCCAGCGTCGCCGCCAGGCACCGCGGAGGAGATCGCCTAGCTGGTGGGGGACCAGATGGCAGCGCGTTGTGGGAACCGGACCAATTTTTTTTTCCTCTCTCCCCTCTCTCGATCTGTCGCTCCTCATGCTTCCGTCTCCGTTTCCCTCGGTTTGTCTGTCCATACCCCCCAGGGATCGCCGCCGCCGGGGGGGGAGTAGGCACAGGCTCGTGAGTACCCCCCGGCCTGTGAGGGGCGATGGGGGTATGTGGCGAACAGGACGGCCGAGGGGCGTGAGAGAACGGCGCGAGGCCGGTGGTGCGATTGCTAATGAGCAGCACCTGTGAAGCACACCGGTCTCGCATCTCTCACGGAGGAGCGGAAGCATAAAGGAGGAGCGACGACGTTGATGATCGAGAGAGGAACAGGCCTGGATTTTAGTTGTGTTTTGTTTTTGTATTTTACTTTAGTTATATTTATTTTCGGTAGCCAGCAGTCGTCCGCGAGGGGCTGCTGGCGGTATTTTTGTTTGTTTGTTTTATTTAAAATAAATTATATTTTGATTCTTCGCCGGTTCCCGCCTCCTTCTTCCCTGAACATTGCTACATATACGTTTTAATGTATTTATGTACTTTTAAGAAATATTGTAAATAGTTTATAATAATAATAATAACATTTAGATTAAGGTGTCCTTAATTGTTATAGTGTAATTAAACATTTAAGTACTGATTAATATTCATTAACTACATGCACTTACTATATGTTTAGGAATAGGGTTTGGTTTAGGGTTAGTTGCATGTAATAATGCAAAATGTATTGCTATTACTATAGTAACTACATGTAACGTGTAACAATTTTATCGATTTTCTTTTCTTACAGTAACTTCGGTAACCGGGTTGAATGGTTGAGCTTGTAATTTGCAGACTTGTGTCAGTTCTACTGTTTCACATCACCTTTTTTCTATATCCTCCATACCTCAGTGCCCTCTGTCTTTCTGTTCTCTTTGAGAAGCCGTCTTAATCAACACCACATTCTGTTGTTCTGCACACCCATGGTTTGATTGATGAAGGGACAGGCCAAAACTGTCAGTAGATGACAAACATGTTCCCTCACAAATCAACATACTCAACAGTGCTGTGATGTACAGCTGCCTCACTCTGCCGTGTCTTTGGTGTGCAGGTGTGAAAAGCGACCTCTTAAAAGGTCTGTAATATGTAGACCACTATATGCCCTTTTACTCCCCCTAGAAGGTGGATTAGTCTGTCAGAAAGTCTAGAGCTTTTTACACTTCATCTTGTGGATTATAATTCACCATGATTCCGCCGTTGAGGGCGGTTGGAGGTTAATTTGAAAGCCGCCTCGCTGCCCACTTGTGTATTCTATTATTATTTGGGGCGAGGAACAGCATCATGTCAAGTGTCCGCCAGTGGTGATGGTGTGGTCATCTTTTTCAGACGGCCAGCAGTAATTGGAGTGGTGGACATGCAGATTGGTAAAATACATGATGACACTATTGGAGGGAAAGAGATGCAGACACAGAAAGAGAGGAACTGATAACTCTGCCCATCACATGAGTGACTATTTGTATGAATTATGGATATGTGAGTGAGGCAGTGCAACAAAGAGTGAATCACACAGAGTGAATTAGACTGTATAATTTGTGTAATCTTGTGTGATTTATAAGAGAAATGTGGACCAGGTGGATGGCTTGACCTTTCACTATTCTGATGGATTAAACAACAAAATGAAACAAAACAAAATCTTTTTAACGATGTATAAAATTCACGGTTGCCCTTTAAGTATACCATTTGGGGTAGATTTCAAAAGAATGATGTGAATCAATTATTAAAAACAATGAAATTGTTTGTGTTCTCCCTAGAATTATAAAAATATAATAAAATTATGAGATATGTAATATTGGCCTAGTGATAAATATACAAAGGTTGGGTCAAAAGTTTGGATTAATTTAGAATTAATGTTTCACCAAGGCTGCATTTATTTGATTAAAACTATGAAATAATATAACAATAAAAACCACTATTTTCATATATTTTCAAATATAATTTATTCTTGTGAATGCAAAGCTGCATTTTCAGCATCATTACTCCAGTCTTCAGTGTCACATGATCCTTAATCATGTGACAAATCATTCTAATTCATTAAATCATTCTAATATGATGATTTGCTGGACAGTTATTAATAATGGTTATCTTTATTATTGGTAGAAATAATTTTGCTTGTAGTGCTTATTATATTTTTATGTGAAATCATGATACATTGTTTTGTCAGGATACTTTGATGAATAGAAAGTTCAATAGAACAGCATTGTATTTCAAAATTGATAATAATAAGAAAGTCTTGAGCACCAAATCAAATGAATATTAGAATGATATATCTATGAGATATTGTGCGGATGTGTGTTATGGCCACGCAGATGAAGTATGGATTTTATTTATAGTGCAAAGGCGCATCAATAACCCATGGAATGGATGGATAGAAGCCTGGCAGTTTTTAGAGATAAATCAGTATGTGATTACATTACTGTTAGATATCTATAGCATCAGGCTATTCATTTTACCAGCGTCTCCTCGATGAGCTCTGTGTGATGCAGAAATGAAGTCAGTGGTTTGAGTGTTGTCCTTTTACGACCTTATTGAATTAATATTGCGAAGATTAAGCTTCTCATCTCTTTAGTTAAGACTTCTGCCAAGTATCAACACCCTAGAGTTAAAAGGTATCAGCTGAACAACAGTGGAATAGACCTCTGTGTTTATGTGGTGTTCATGTCCCCTCAAGCAATTGTAATTAAACGTACAGAGAAGCTGCTCTTTTATTATCTGTGGAAGCTTATGAGAAATAAATAGATAGCATGGCTTGATCTCTTTTCCCCCTGTGCTTTGCTATTGAGCTAGTTTGGTGCATGTGGAGGACTCCAAAGGGCAGAGGGATCTCAGGAGTCTTATTCATAACACAGGGACCCGAGCACATTGTGTGGCCCTGGAGACCTGTTCTTTTAACATAATAAAATGGCCATGGCAGGATATTTACAGTCTCCCCTTGGGGAATACTCTCTCTCTCCTAAATGATCTTTTCAGGAGGAGTTTATAAATGAGTTAAGCCACCTGCGTAGAGCGAGACCTTTGCATTAGTGAATTGCTATAGACTGACATAGCGGAGTCAGATAAGGAAACGGGTAAACAAGGAGTCTTTTTTGAGAATATTTACTTGGTTTAATTTATGTCGATATGGGTGTCAGTGCAGTGATAAGGAAAATAAGGACTGGCATCTGTGGAATAGTCTGAATAGACCATAGAAAGTATGTCATTTTTTTATGTCCTCCCATTTTCATAGAAATAAAAGTAATAGTAAAATATTAAATGAAATTAATTTTCGAATGTAATTTGTGTACGATTTAACACAAAAATGTTTTTTTTTTAATTCAGCTTTTGAATTGTGCTTTTTATTGCAAAAATTAAATTGATCTTACATTTTCATTCATTTATAAATGCTTATAACATGAATTAAACAAACCATTTATTATTATTATTTACATATATATAACCACATTTTATGGATTAACTTTTTTAAAACCTTGATAATCAATTTCATCATGGTACTTCTTATCCTCTATAATGGGTTTCAAAACATTTTGTTGACAAAGCTGTATGTTTGAGAGGACTATAATATCTGTATACCTGTTAGAATTACAAATAATTTTAATGACAGTTTCCCCGATGGTGCAGGACCACCTTTTAAATAGACCGCCTCTATTTAAAATCTGCCATTATTGTTCATGAGACACACATAGCCAACAGTAAATGCCATGTGACTGTTGAATCTGACGTTGCAAATTTTGTGTAGTGTAATATATTTTGGAAAGTGACACAATTCAATGAATTGCATATCATTTGGAAAATCATAAAATGAGTTCACAAGTGACATACAAAGAATGTACACTAAAGTTAGCTCAATCTCATGCCCAGACAGTCTATTATCGTATTGTGAGGAAACTCGCATGGCACGGCTGTTCCATTTGTCAGTCTTAAGGGACCAAGATTCAGGAAGGTGATTTTCTCCAGGAAATACACCTCCCTGTGGGGAATTACCTCTCAGTTTGTAAGGGACACAGATCTGTGCCGCTGTCACTGATTCAATGCTTGTTAAGCCCTGACTTGGCAAGCTTAGCTAAATTGCTGTGCTGGGGTGAACTCCACAGTCATTTGGAGTCACTAATGACCGAAGTTAGGAAGTGATTTTCTGTGCAGAAATCTCAGAGCAGTGGATTATCCACGAGAAACAAATCGTAATTGGAAGAAACACTCCGCATTTCAGAGACCTCGGTTGTTGTTCTGAACTCACCACTTCCTAATTACAAGTTAATAGATACACGCTGATAAACACTCACAAAACGGCATTGCGTTTCCTAACTTCCCTGACACAAAAATATTTTGAGGCCGTGTTTCTATCAGGGCGTCTCATTAGTGAAGAGTGAATTTAAGGGGCTAAAACCCATCTCGAAGAGGACGGCTTTGAGAAAATGCAGCATCTGCACAATACTGAGCTCTGTAAACCCACACAGCACAGAGCCGTTTTATGTGATGACACGGATCTTCTATTGTCATTCATTCCTGTTAATGCCTCACTGCTTATCGCCACTCACTCTTCCTCCAAATGTGGAAATTGAAGCCGGCCACAGTTATCACCCACAGACTGCAGGCTGCCAGGGAGCACCGGCTGGATTACCCTGCTCCACCAATTACCCGCCAAACCCTGAACAGGAAATCTTTTCCATCATTTATGCTTCAGTCAGCTGGCATTGTGGTTTGACACAGGGCAGATATATGGGAGAAGCCAGGACAACAGTGTCTGGAAAAACTGGATATCAGCAGAGATTTTTACTGGCACGTATAAACACGTCTACAACGAGTCTCCATAACTGTGAAATGGAGCAACAGTTTGTTCCGTGCATTATAGCACTATAGTTTCATATGTTGTGGCAGTAACTTTTGATTATAATAATGTGTGTGTGTGTGTGTGTGTGTGTGTGTGTGTGTGTGTGTGTGTGTGTGTGTGTGTGTGTGTGTGTGGGATGAAATGATACTACAGTTGCTCTTTCATTGTGTTGCAGGTATGAGAATCCTGGTGACTCTTCTGCTGGACACTCTCCCCATGCTGGGCAATGTGCTGCTGCTTTGTTTCTTTGTTTTCTTCATCTTTGGGATTGTGGGAGTCCAGTTGTGGGCCGGGCTTCTCCGCAACCGCTGCTTCCTCCCTGAAAACTTCTCCCTGTGAGTGTGATGGCATAGGCTTCAGTATCAAGGTCACGATAATAATTTAGAAGTGACCACAGGAGTCATGAAATGATGAGGCTTATAATGTGAAAGCACATTATTGCAATGATGAAAGGCCATATGTCAACACCAGATCTATTCAAATAGGACTTTATGGGGCAGCAGTTTGAAAACAATAACGAGCAATACATAAATTAACAAAAACATCTATCTGTACAAATCTGTCTATCTATCTGTCTAGATAGCAATTTGAATCTATTTTACTTTTTATTTTATGTATTGCTATTTATTTACTTTGAATATTAGTGTGTTGTCATTTTTTTTTGTCACACAACTGAACTACTTTCGTCATTACTACTTCCATAAATGTTCAACCATGAATCAATTTGTTTTGTTTACTATCTAGCTTTGTAAACCCCACAGCTATCATTGCACTAAGAGCATGAATTAGACCCCATGGATTCATGGCCTGGCACTGCGTTTTGAAGGAATCGACTGCCTCACAGAGATTGGCTTGAAGCTGTGATTATGTAACATTAAGACGGTCTTAAACTGTTAAATTGCTCTTAAGAAATAAATATTTCAAGGGGCAGGGTTCTTTGGAAGACTAGGATTTGTCCCAATGGGTAATTGAAGGTACTTGTGCAGCTAATTCGCCATGGCACTTTTTCTCTGAGGTGAATTTGTGTTGACAGACGGCCCAATTATCCAGTGTCAGAGCCAAACGCCATTAAAGCGAGGCCTTGCTCAACCGCTTTTCTTCTGAAGATAGTTACCGTTGATCTCGCTACAGCCTGACTGCTGCTTAAATGGGAGTTTTCCCAACCCTAGGAGAAACTGAGGCTGAGCACTGAAGTCTTCATTGGCTTAGTTATTGCTCAGTGCACATTTGATTTGCATTTATTTGCATGAAATGTCTGAACTGTGTGTCAATGCATTGCATACTTTTGTGGGAAACAAATATCCCGGCCAGTTGCTGCACTTAAATGATTGCAAAAGAGGACTAGAGCTGTCAAGCTGGAAAATGACAAAAAAATAATAAAACTAATCATAAAAGTGGTTTATATGCTGAAACACTACATTCCAAGTTTTCTGAAGCATAGTACGATTTGTGTGAGTTACATACCAAAATGTTTTGTTTTTCATGAACTCTTCATTCGGTAACACTTTAGTTTAATATCAAATTCTCACTATTAACTATTGGCTTATAAGTATGCATATTACTAGGATATTGGCTGTTTGTTAGTCTTAGAAAGCACATTTTAATGCCTAATTTTGCATGACCATATTTTACATCCCTTAATCCTACCCAATACCTAAACTTAACAACTAACTCTTAATTAAGCAGTAATTAAGAGTTTATTGAGTCAAAAGTCATAGTTAATAGTATAGTTAATAGTGAGAATTGGACCCTAATCTAGAGTGTGGCCAATCATTCTTCTGACATGGATATTCTCAATTATCTGGTTGATCCATTTCACGTAACCGGTCTGAATGATTCATTCACAAGTTCATTTCAATGACTCAATGATCCAATCTAAAGACTTTGGTCTGTTCATCACATTAAGGTTTGATAAAACCCTTTAAATATATTAGAAGAGTGGTATGGACCACCTTTATGATACTTTTGACCTTTTGAGTTTTGTGTAGCATTTTTGAAGCTTGAAAGCCTCACTACCCTTTCATTGTAATAGTATGGAAATATTCTTTTCAAAATGTGTCATTTGTTTTCTCTAAAAAAATAAGGTTATATGAGTTTGGAATGTCATGGAAGTAATTACATTTTCATTTTTGCATAAACTATCACTTCAAGAAATAATTATAGATAAAAAAATAAACTCTGCTGATAAGACTCGTGTTGTTATCTTTTCTACAGGCCTACCAGTCTGGACTCGGAGTACTCGCACAAGTACTACCACACAGAAAACGATGATGAAAACCCATTTATCTGTTCTCAACCACGGGAGAATGGCATGCGTCTGTGCACCTCCATCCCCACGCTCCATGAGGAGGGCCGACAGTGCCAGCTGGATATGGCAGCTTACAATAGCACAGACAACACCACCTGCGTCAACTGGAACAAGTATTACACCAACTGCTCTGCTGGAGAGGTCAATCCCTTCAAGGGGGCCATAAACTTTGACAACATTGGTTATGCCTGGATTGCCATCTTTCAGGTCAGTTATATGTCTTATTTTATAGATGATGCTATGATCTTATACAACGACCTATAAAAAAAATACTTAAAAATACCTTAATATGACAGTTTTGTCAGGTTGCACAATATATTGTTACTATAGGTTGCAATCCGGTATTAGAGATTCCATACTGAATATTTAATTGTGCTAATGTTTCCGTTTATATTACCACTGACATCATCTAATCCTCAAATTAGTTTCTAAAACACGTATAATTTAATAACACTGTTAAATATAATCTGTAGCATAAGTGAATATTTTTTTCATACTGTACTGTACATTATAATGCTGTGATGCCTAATCACTTGTAGCATTTGAAACTATCCCATTTATTTATTGATTGATTGATTTGATTTACACAAAAAAGTAAAGAATTTTAATAGCAGCCAAAAGATGAAAAGTATTATTAGGCTTATCGGCCAATATCAGTGCTTTCCTAGCACTTTGATTCGACAGTGACATATGTAATTCACTGATTAATCCAAACTGAGACTAAATTGACTATCTTGAACCCAAATGTGCTTACCTCAGTTTCCCTGACCATTCAGTGATATTTTAAAAGCCTGACACTGTTTAAATAATACATCTTATTTGCCCTGGGATTTTAGATTAGCTCTTTTAGAGTCTGGCTTGAAGACAATTGCAGGGATCAGCGGTCTGTATTAAAAAATTTTTGTGTTCTTTTATCACAAAAGGTTGATAAGGTTTTAATTATTCTACATCTGACAGTATGCGCCTACTGATTCTAATCTCACATTGAATTAAACGTTCACTTCTCGTGTTTACAACACACCAAAATAGAAATCTATTAAATATTTAGAAGACTGTCATGTACTGAACTGTGGAATGGCCCGATGACTTAATCTTCCTTTTGCAAGCGGCCAATTCTGTGGCTAGGCGCTTAATTTTTAGAATCTAAAAATGATTTTGCTGTCTGACAACCCTTCATCCTGCTAGCACCTCCAATTGCCCTGTAAATAGCAAGCAAAGTGCCTTTCCTTTCCGGTTTGGCCTTTCCCTGTTTTTCCCTAATCTGTGACAGATTAATCAAAGGGAATGAAGAGTGCGTGCTGGATAGGGTGTCCCCCCTAAGCATAAGATATCTGTATTGTCAACCTAATTATGCATGCTTGAATACAGATACGAAAACTGATCATGGGAGCATATAATCAGAGATTATTTATGCTTTTAGTTTACATGTCACTATATTGACATTAGGCACCTACCAATGTTTTTTTGATTTCACACTTGAGGTTGATAATCGGTATCTAGAGTTCAAGAGTAAAAATAGTTTTATATAAAAAATAATATATTTTGTAAACTGCCTCTCATGTGTATAAACTGCACTGAATCACTTTTGTTCTGTCCTGTAGGTTATTACTCTGGAGGGCTGGGTGGACATCATGTACTTTGTTATGGATTCACACTCCTTCTACAACTTCATCTACTTCATCCTCCTGATAATAGTGAGTGACTTTGGGCTGAGCTGGGCAGACCAGGACACATTTATGAGAGTGATACCTGACCAGGCAGACTACCCTATACTGTCTCTAGTGTAACTATGCATCAGACAAACTTAGACAGCTCACTAGACAAAGACAAGAGAATCACGTTTTAAAGATTTTCAAATATATCAGTGACTATGTTATAGGATATATATATATATATATATATATATATATATATATATATATATATATATATATATATATATATATATATATATATATATATATATACAGTAGTGAACATTTGAAGTGGATCAAAACCTTTCATCAAAGTTATACATGAATTTTGAACAATACCCGTTCTTGTCTCAGGACAACTTTGGTGAACTTTTTTGATCCACTTCAAATGTTGATTACTGTATAGTGAATTGGAAATTGGAAAAACCATAAATTAAAGAAAATAGAAACCACTTTTCAGTGCCTAAAAAGTAGATGCAGTTGTGTATGTCTATGACATGTAATGAATCATGTTCTGTTTAAGCCTAGCTAAAGGATTGTTATAGTAAAATGGAGACACTACTGTTTAAATATGTACATGATAGGCATTTATGGGTATTTAAAAGGATAATTCACCTAAAAATTTAATTTCTGCCATCATTTACTCACCCTCATGTCTATCCAAACATGTACGAATTCCTTCTACAGAACACAAAAGAAAAGATTTTGAAGAATGTTGGTAAGCAAAACTTGTCTATCATTTTATGGACAAACAACACTGAAACATTTCTCAAAATGTTTTCTCTTGTGTCACACAGACGAAAGTAAGTCTGTGGCGTTGTTCTGAACTTCCAATCTGTTAATTTCAAATCCTGTTAGCACAGAAAATAACCATCGATTTTATACTTGCTATTTTTGTCATGCCATCCTTTCTCGTTGTTACAGTAACAATGTTGTTAACGAGCAGTGAAGCTCTCTTCTTTCATGGTCTACTCCACTCCCTCCACTGTTTTTCAGGTGGGCTCGTTCTTCATGATCAACCTTTGTCTAGTTGTCATAGCGACACAGTTTTCTGAGACCAAGCAACGGGAGAGTCAGCTTATGAAGGAGCAGAGAGTGCGCTTCAGGTCCAACGCCAGCACGCTGAATAGCTTCTCTGAGCCAGGAAGCTGCTATGATGAGCTGCTCAAGTACCTAGTCCACATTATCCGCAAAGGCATCCGACAAATCTGCCACCTCATCCGGGCCGCCGGTCGAAGGGCAGGGCTGCGGATATGCGCTTCTCCACCGCTGGAACTGCCTCCCACGAAAAGACGTCGCCAGAAGCAGCGCCAGGGATCCGTCCGACACGTCATGCACCATCATCACCATCACCTCCACCATCACTACCATCTGGGCAATGGAAGTGTCCGAACCGATGGGGGCAGAGAGGTGGACAACGGTTCCCAGAGTGGCAATGTCAATAACTCTGGGCGTCTTATGCTACCGGTCATTATCCCTCAGCAGGAGCCCTTTTGTGGGTCTCTGGTCCCAAGCTGTGCAGAATCTATGCATAGTGTTTATCAGGTTGCAGGCCACCTTGAACCGCTGCGCTTCGGCCCCTCACCTTCTCCCACGGTGCTCCAGTCATATAAGAGGAACTCAGTGCCATTTGCAGCTCCAGTACATAAGAACTACCCCACGTTACAGTCATCTCTGGCCTTAGAGCAGCTCAGACAGAGAATCCTGGAGCCAGGAGGAAGCAGCTGTACTGCTAATGTCCTTAGCAACCTAAACTTACCCCCAACTCCCATCAACACATCACAGTGCCTCGTGGAGACACAAGGTCCTCCTGGTAAATGGATTTAAAATGGAATTACTTGAGCTGAATATATATATATATATATATATATATATATATATAGATATAGATAGATAGATAGATAGATAGATAGATAGATAGATAGATAGATAGATAGATAGATAGATAGATAGATAGATAGATAGATAGATAGATAGATAGATAGGTAGACATCTGTCTTTGCATATTTTTTTTTCTGATGCATTTCTGTCTTATACATTTCAGGCATGATCGTCTGCAAGGATGCCCTCATGAATAGCAGTGGCCCAAACTTAGACACCACTTTGACCTTTGACCCAGAGACGTGTCCATATTGTGCCAAATCGATGGGAAATGACCCGGAGGGAATGGATGGGAATGAGACGGCAGACTCTGACAGTGAGGGCGTGTATGAGTTCACACAGGATGCCCATTATCGGGACAGCAGAGATCCCAACAAAAAGAAGAAGTTAGGAGCATTAGGAGCTCGAGCAGCAAAGGTGGTCCATTTCTGGAGGCTGGTGTGCGACACTTTCCGTAAGATCGTGGACAGCAAGTATTTCGGACGAGGAATAATGATCGCCATTCTCATTAACACACTAAGCATGGGCATCGAGTTTCATGACCAGGTTAGTGCATGCCTCTATGCTGTTCTCACTGATTTGATATCTGGAAACCCTCAAGATAAAATGATGTTTGTGCTTCGATTTTAATTCCAAAGTAATTGCGTCTTTATATATCACTACATGGCTTCATACCTCAAAGTTATTGGTACTTTATCTCACAATTGTCATAATTTCTAGTAACTATCCTCATATCTCACAATTGTGTATTTAAATGTAATTGTGCTTGTAAATCTAATAAATCAAACTTTATACACTTTATACACTATGTTCAAAAGTTTGGGGTGAGTATGATTTTTGTTTTAAATAATATTTTGGTAACGCTTTAGTTTACAGCCCTGAAAGTTCTGCGCAATTAAGACAAATTTACAGTGTAACTTTCGGTAATCATAGTGTACCTATAAAGTACTCAAAGCGCTTTACATGGAAGGGGGAATCTCCTCAACCACCACCAATGTGCAGCATCCACCTGGATGATGCGACGGCAGCCATATTGCGCCAGTAAGCCCAACACACCAGCCTACTGGAGAGGAGACCGTGATGAAGCCAATCAGTATGGGGATGATTAGGAGGCCATGATGCACAGAGGCCAAGGGGCAAATTTGGCCAGGATGCCGGGGTTATACCCTTCTCTTTTTCGAAGGACATCCTGGGATTTTTAATGACCACAGTTTGGGTTTGGGCTAATATTTCAAGTCAAGTAAAACTAAAACTATTGCATTTTTTTTTCCTTTTTTTTAATACTTGGAAATGTATTCTTGTTCCATGTAGTTACAGGGTAAGTGTGACATTACAGGCCGTAAATGTAAGTGGTTCTTGTTACCCTCTTGTTCCATGTAGTTACAGGGTAAGTACAATAAAAATACATACACAATCTAAAATCACTGGCTCGGAAATCTCTATTTGAGAAACAGCTTATTACAGTTGGTCTGAAGCGGTAGTCTACAGTTTAAAAAGCTTAAAATATTGTAATTATAAGTCTTACAAACACCCATCGTTTCACTTCAGAAGACATTGATCCATCCATTGGGGTCGTATGGATTACTGTAGTTATTGCAGTATGTGCTGTTTGATGCTTCAACTTTTTGGAACACATGAGCTTGCATTATATGTATTTTTACAGAGATGTCTTTTTTATTTTTCTAAAAAGCTTAATTTGTGTTAATCTGAAGAAGGAATTCGAAAATATCTTGGATGGCATGAGGGTAAAAGATGAGTAAATGGTGAGGATGTATTTCTGGGTGTTCTGCATTTTCTTATAATACATATACAGAATAGCAAGAGACATGATTTCTTCTTAAGATTCATCAGTGAAAAGAAGAAGAGGAACAAAAGGAAGAAGCCAGGCAAGAAAAAAAGGGGGAACAAAACATGCTACTTTCTGTCAAGACTTAAGCATTTGAAAATAATTTTTGATTTAAAAAAGCAGTTTTAAACGAAAAAGTGTTGTAAATCTGTTTTGAGTTTAGTTGTTTTTCAAATAAAGCTTTCCGAGTCAGTGATATAAGATTGTGTGCATGTATTTTTATTGCACTTACCCTGTAACTACATGGAGGGTAACAAGCACCACTTTAATTTACGGCCCGCAATGTCACACTTACCCTGTAACTACATGGAACAAGAGGCTAACACGCACCACTAGGCCTAAATGAAACAATTATTTTAGTTTTCAGTGCACTTTTTTTAAAAGATTGCTGTAGAAATGCATAGATATGTACCCTGTCATTTAAAAAAAAAAAACTATACAGTATGTATTGGTACACCATTATTACAAAAAGGTACGCAGTGTATGTTCTTGTTAAATTGTTCCAAATGTAAGTTTGTTGTATCATAATAGTACATTAAGTAACCATTAGTTACCCCTTTATTCTCCAAACTATTATATATTGTTCCCTTATACTTACATGCAAGTACTTTATAGGTACACTATAATTAACGAAAGATACACTCTAAAATCACTTTAATTGCACAGTACTTTCCGGGCTGTAATCTAAAGCGTTACTAATATTTTTATTCAGCAAGGATGCATTAAATATATCAAAAGTAGACAGTAAAGACATTTGTGATGCTACAAAATTCTTATATTTTAAATAAATGCTGTTCTATTGAACTTTCCATTCATCAAAGAATCATGAAAAAAAATGTATCTTGGTTTTCTCAAAAATATTAACCAGTTAATATTAAACTGATAATAATAAGACATGTTTCTTGATCAGCAAATCAGCTCATTAAAATGATTTTGAAGGATCATGTGACACTGAAGACGGGAGTAATGGCTGGGGAAAATTCAGATTTATTTAAATGCATTTTTAAATATATTAATGTAGGAAACAGTTATTTTAAATTGTAACATTATTTCACAATATTCATGTTTTTACTGTATTTTTTTACTGTATTTTCTTTCAAAAACGCTATAACCAATCTTACCGACCCGCAACTTTTGAACATAGTGTATGTCATAATTATTCACATTTATATTTTTTCAGCACATAATATACAACTCTGCCCCCAATGCCCTATCCTGCAGTATTACAGAATGCAAGACTTTCTGTTTGCAGCATGTTTTTGTCGTTTAGCATTTTGGGTAATTCACCATACTAGAGAATGAGCACGAGTCTGAGGGCTGCACTGAAGAAAAAGGGCAACTGGCACACATCTGAAATTCATTGCACTGTGTTTACACAGTGTGCTCGCATGCCTCACAGTCTTCCAGATCCTTTAGAGAGCACACACCACGGTTCATGCCCCCCTCGCTCGTGATTGAAGTCGTAACTCAGGGCTTTGACATGAACAACTAGGAAAATGATCAGTATTTTATGAGACATTGCAACTTTGAAGGATGATAAAAGGATATAGAGTTTTGTATTTTTCACAGAAAATGTTGTTTCTCAGACAAGAAAACAACATTTATCATCACTGACTCTGATTAGAATGATTTATTCTGGTAATTTGAGAGTTATTAAAAAAAATATGAAATAAATGGGAGCGTATGCTGGCATCCAGGAGCAAATATGCAATTGTAAGAATTGTGGTTTGCTACCTCGTGAATTCAAGTGACCACCCTAGTTTAGATTTAGATTTATTTATTTGACCACAAATACAGTAAAAACAGTAATATTTTCAGCAGCCATTACCCCAGTCTTCAGTGTCACATGCTCCTTCAGAAATCATTTTAATAAGCTGATTTGGTGCTCAATAAACATTTCTTATCGTTATCAATATTGAAAATAATTAAATATTTTTTTTGAGGATTATTCTCTTCAGGATTCTTAGACGAATAGTACGTTAAAAAGCAGCTTCTATTTAAAATATTTTTTTGTAACGTTATAAATGTTTTTACTGATCAGTGTAATGCTTACTTGCTGAATAAAATTATTCCTTTCTTAAAATAAAAAACGGTAATGTACAGTATATTTTAGCGTGCGAGTCCACCCTGTACCGGAAATGGGATCTAGTTCTTTCCATACTTCTCTCCTTTGTTGTTTGCCATAGTCTGAAAGAAGCTATAGCGCACACTCAACAGACACATGGATGGCATTCCTCTCCCCCTCAGGACTTCTCCTTCTTTTGTCTCTCCTCTCATTTTGTTCCCTGTAAACTCCCTGGAAATTCTGGCAGTGAACGTCGTCTTTACGGCGCAGTCCATCTGGAGAATTTGAGACTGAGATAGAGCAAGAATTTGGATGCATAAGGTCACTTGGGTTTTTTGATCGCCATAAAACTTCCAGTCTGGCTAATTGCATCTCTTCATTCCTGAAGCTTCTATTGCCTTTTGTCTTGCATACTTGTCTGTGCTCCTCTCTCCAATCACTGACATCCTGCATTACTGTTTAAACCCACTTTGGAATGAAGAAGAAGCTCTCGATTGCAACAATTCTAGCTTTGTTTGGCAGTCCTGAAATGTTGCTAGTAGGGTTCAAAACATTATTGAATCCTGTGTTGTCCAGTTTTGTTATTCCATTGTGCTGTACAGATGGAAAAATCACACATTGCTGGATGTTAAGATCAAGTGGAGTTTCACAGTGTAGCCAAAGGGGGAATATGTGAATGACTGAGAAAAACAGGCAGAAGAGGTTTTGCTACATTGATCTGAGCAGTGTTCTGTGCAGCCTCCTCCCAGACCCCGCTCTGTGTTTCTTGGAGAGGAGACATGTTGATCGCTTGATCTTACGCATGAAAACCGCACAAAACTTGACCACATGGCAGCTATTTATAGAGCTGAAGTGTGTGCTTTTTATTTTAGAGCTTAAAAATAAATCCACAGGCACATCTCCATCTCTCTTTTCCATCAGATTTCACATTCTACCTGTAGCCCAAGTTGTTCAAAAGCTCCTCAGCCCATTCTGTTTCGTTTATTTCTTGGCATTGCTGTTGTTTCCTTTCCATTTCGAGCAATATATCTGTCAGCGGTTTTAGCCAAAAAGGGATATTTGCCTCCCATAATATTGCACCCATACAACCATGGCCTAAAATTAACACTCGCCAAGTGCCAAATGTGAGTAAAATTCTGTGTTGGTGAGTATATGAAACGATGCTAGTTGACGGTAATATTTGTATGTATTTTATGCAATGTTGTCAGAACATGAACGTGAACAAATGTGAACGATGCTCAGGACAGTTGACGGGCAACTGCTGCATCGTCCCGAAAGTTTAAGCCTTGCGAATTGAAATATTCAAGCATTTAAAGAAGACGTGAAAGGGAGCTCAATTCGGTACTCGCTGTGTGGGAAGTTTTGTGCGCATACATCCGCATCAGACTGTGCGCGAATACTGAATTGAAGTCTTTCACATCGTCTTGCGCTTGAAATGCCTGTATTGGCGAGTATCCTCGTAAACATGGTCAGTTATGTCTTAAGTGAACATGAACAGTTGAGAAAAAAACACGTTTCAATATATTCGATCCTTGCATTAGCTCTTAAAGTGACAGCAGCCTATATCTGCTGTCATCTGTCCTTAATGTTAATCAAACAACGAAAGGCAAAGAAAAATTACTCTCTGCTCTTGACTGAATAACTTTTATAACTTTAAAAATGATTAATTTAATTTTTTCAGTGAAGACATATGCTTGAAAATTGTGAATCGTGGCTGGTAAATTTTCTTAAGTCACTGGCTATTGACAGCGGTGGCAAAAAGTTGTGATGTGATTATCCCTTCTCTGAATATGAAATGTTGTGCCTCATATTTTTATATCAATATCATATCATATACCCCCCCCCCCCATATTTCAAACATTATAAATGTCTCAACCCCATGTTGTGGTATAGGAGATGCTATGTGTCATGTACCATGTTTATCTATACCCTGTTTTACAGCTCAAGTATCTTGTTGACATACTTGTAGGTGAACTTTTTTAAGCTCTTAATCTTACATGAGCTATGAATTCTGTTAAGCTTCCCTGCGGACTGGCGGTGCAGGTCTGGTTCGTAGTTTAGAGAGGAGGATGTTACTGTTCAAATTGACATGTCTTATCCCTCACTCTGTGTTATACATGAAGAAAGAACTGTGCCTTCATTCAGGGACATGGATATTTAGCATCATAAGAAAATTCAACGCAATTCTAAGCCACTCATTAACCCAGTACACAATCTCAACAAGCATCTCTGCTAGGAATCTCTCTCTCTCTCTCTCTCTCTCTCTCTCTCTCTCTCTCTCTCTCTCTCTCTCTCTCTCTCTCTCTCTCTCTCTCTCTCTCTCTCTCTCTCTCTCTCTCTCTCTCTTTAATGTGTCTTTTTAACCTCTTCCTCCCTAGCTGCCCCATTTCTTCCTTTCCCTTCCTAATGTGCTATTGGGGCATAATGGTTATTGTTGCTCTGGCTATGAAAGTTAATGAATACAGAGGGTGGCTTGCTTTGTTTCAGGACTTGCCCTGGGACTTCACACGATCTTTGTAATGATAGTTAGGCCTAGTTATTATTGCAAATATAGCAATGAGATCCTATCCTCAGATCAGAGCATGTATTATGTGGGTGTTTAACTGCATGGGTTTAACCAAATACGAAAATTATCAATAATGTGTGTAAGAAAAAAATTAAATATATGAGCCCTTTGCGATATGCAACCCCCACTTCCTGTCTTAATAGAAAATATGTTGTGGGGTCTTTAAAATGTCAGTATTTTATCCACTGCACATCCGCCTCAAGCATTTATTTACTTACTAAGTTGTTTTAGGCTATTCAAACCGTTATGTGGTGAACATGTGGTGAACTTTTAGCTTGTCTAAAAGCGATTTGAGCCATAATGAGGTTTAAATAATGAGAGGAAATGAGACCAGCTAGGTTATGCTTCAATGAAACGATATCAACTGCTCGTCATGGGCTTACATTATTTCGAACAATTTCTGTTTCACTGGATGTAAAGCATGTACTCGTCATTGTTGGTAATGAGGAAACACATATCTCATACTTGGGAAGTGGCTACCACAGCGGTGCTATATATATATATATATATATATATATATATATATATATATATATATATATATATATATATATATATATGTGTATATGTATATGTATATGTATATATATATATGTATATATATATATATATATATATATATATATATATATATATATATATATATATTGTTTTTTTTTTTTTGTTTTTTTTTATATGAGCACTGTAAAGCTGTACTCAGAAGAGAACAGACTCTTTAGATTCCACCAGTGACAACTGAAAACAATGACCCATCAGGGATCTCTAGGCTATGTTCTCACCGCAAGCCTTAGTGGTCCATTCTGATTTATTGCTCATATCTGATTATTATTATTTATTTATTTCACATTATGTTTTTTTAAATGTGGCCAGCATCAAATTCGAGTGTGAACAGGTCACGATCCTGAATTGAACCGCATCAGCAAAAGAACAATGACAAAGTCGGCACAGCAAACAAACAAATATGTGTGTATATATACAGACTCCCAAAAAGATTTTCAGATTTGCAATGTGCACCCTAGCTTATATATACCTGTATGTTTCCCATGGCACAGTGCTTTGTTTATTGGAGCTGTATAATTAGATAAAGGGCCAGTGATCTCGCATTTGCTATGTGCTGGAATGAGCCGCAGCTGATAGCGGAGTGCAGCTGGTGAGATATGGCTCTTTAAGAGCAGTTCATCTGAAGAGGGGTCGGGAGTTCAGGCTTGTCTGAGCTCCCTGTCTGGATGTTTCACACCAACACGTCTTAACATAGTATTTTTGAACCCTCTAAAGTACCTGTAATAGTTCACTTCAAAATGAAAATTCTGTCATCATTTACTCACCCTGAAGTTGTTTCAAACCTGTATGAATTTCTTTCTTCTAAACAAAAGAAGACATTTTGAAGAATGTCAGTAACCAAACAGTTGATGTACCACATTGACTTCCATAGTATTTTTTTCCTACTATGGAAGTCAATGGGGTACATCAACTGTCCGTTTAAAGGAATAGTTCACTTCAAGAATATCGGTAAGTAAAATAACACATATTAGGCTCAAAATATCCTTTATTTTTTTATGAAGCTCCTAAGAGGACATGGTGATGGAAAAAAATATGAGATGGAATGAAAAATTATATTTTAATATATTAACCAGAAAAGTTTTCAACATCGGGGTTCATTCACACTTGCTTCGATTTTGATTGCTCAAAATTTGATTTTAACTATCACCATGTCCCTCTATAGGGGCTCCATAATTTTGAGATATTCTAGCCATAGAAAATAAAAAACGGAGAAAAAAAATAACGTATGATGTTTCGTGAATCAAAACCTTTCAAAGAGTTCAGCGTTAGTCTTCAGCCTTGCCGTTCCCGGAAAAATCACTCCTGCAGAGATTGGTGTGTGATACTCTTCCCACAAGTGGTCCTGATTTGAACTGAAGGGCCTCACCCAATGAAGAGACCAAGTGCAAGCTCCTGCTGGGTAGACGGTGCCCAACCCTCAGCTGCTCAGATCCAGAAACAGCTAAAAAAAGAAAAAAAAGAAAAACTGCTGGCTTTCTTCCCTACCTCTGTGAAACTCCACAAATAGCCCCACACTTCATCATCATGCTCCACGGACCACTTCTAAATCTGATTAGATTACATTTAATTATATTAGCTAATATAGATGTTATTTGTCATTTCATGCACAGTATATAATTGTATTTTTTCCTCATTACTTTGCGGAAACAATCATCTCAGTAAAACAATTAGAGTGGTACATAGTTTTTTTTTGTCATCATTTAAAGCTCTGAAGTTCGGTGACCTGTCTAACTGTCTCTCTCTTAAAATCTCTGTTAGTTTTCATAAGCAAATAGTTGCGTGCTTGGGGGTGTTGTGTTGTGTTTTCAGGCATTTAAGACTCTGTTCATTAAACCCAGCTAGCCGTGATGTTTCAAGAATGTGTTATGCGTGCTGGGTCTCTTGCCCAGTCTCATTTTTACAATCGAAAAAAACGAAGCGAAATATGAACCGGCCCATATGTCTCTCCTTCAATTCACCCCTGCTTCATAAAACGTTTTTTTTTTTTTCTCTGCATACCGAACTATCAACTACATCAATTACACCAGGGAATCTACTGTTCTTTCTTTTTAGTTCACCTGCATCTGAATTTTAAGTTCAGCTTCCAGTCATTCGAGACAATGTGCTCTGATAAAACAAAAGAACAATGAGAAACATAGTGTTTATGATGTCCATAAGTTAATCCCCATGTTTGTTTAGCTAGCACAGTTTGCATTGTAATCTTTCAGGAAATATGAGGCCATGAAAGTGTGAGTCTGTGTTCTGTTTAATTAAATGAGATCAAAATATGGCTCAGGTTTTGGAGTTGAGAAGATTCGTATGTTTTTAGAATATATTTTTCTTATGTAACTTATTATTTTCAAATGCTTTGCGACTTTTTGTATGAAATAGCCAGGCAGACCAAAGAGTGACACTTCTGGAGATATAGTCTGTAGCTGTTTCAGATGGTCTATAGAGATACATGCATTGAGACAAACTCTAAGAAATGCATTTCCATTTTCTTGCATTCTGCAATATCTTCGAAGTGTATTTTGTGTTTGTTTTTTTCAGATGCACCGATGGCCACCAAGCCAACATAAAATAAGTAAAATATGAGTATCTGTTTTCTAATTAGGTTTTTTTTGTAAAAAGTGTATTGGGTCGCTAGCGTAGAGCGAGTACTGTACGCAATCAAATATTAGTCTCACTGTCACTTGATCGTGGATCTGGTGAAGAAGCTGTCAGCGATCAAAATATTAATTTGAAAAATGTTGAAAGCGATAGTTTAAAAAATATGTTTGAGATTACAATTATGAGCCAGATGTTTAATATATTGTGGAAATGAGGTCTGACGATGACAGTAATGATGGCTAAAACATCTACTTAAATTGATCTCTTCCCAGAAGGAAACGAAATATGGTTTATTTAATTATTTTGTAATTATTATTATATAAATATCAGGAGAGCTTTATACTATTACGGCAGTTAAAGGTTCATGGGTGTTAAATATAGATCCGGGTCGCTAAAAACCTGAATATGTAATGATGATTGGCGAAACACTTGTGTATTTAATGACAAGAGTTAAAAAAAGAAAGTTAAAAAAAAGTAAAAATATCGGTATCGGAATTGACTGATAGTTGTTTGTTAATATCAGTATTGGCATAAACAAAAAAATATCGATGCAACCCTTTTCTGGGGGGTTGTGTACATTTTAAGCATGCAAGATTACTTTAGACCCTGCAACAGGATATGATGTCTCAAACTCAAAGATGTCCAAAATAAATGATGCAGGCATGGTAACAGTGTTTCAAGACTGTTGTGACCTTCAAACAATCAAAATAAGTCAAAATTTGTTATTTTTTAATAATATTCAACCCACGGTACATAAAATGATAGGGATGCAGTTAAAAGAAATGCCCATATTTTACTGCTGAAATTTGTTATTCTTTTTCAGAGACTGTATTTGCTCAATAAAAGAATGTTTTAATGAAATGTGTGTTCTTATGTAGAGCCTTCCCTCCTTTTTTTCTTTTTATGAGTGCCAGGGGTACTGTTTTCAAAATCATCATATTTGTAAGCCATTCATCTTGTAATTATTCTCACTAATATGACATGATGTGACCTTCGCAACTGTACTGATATGGCACATATCTGTGATAGTCTGGGTTTTATCTTCTTCTCTCTCTCTCTTTCTTTTTCAGCCTGACGAGTTGACAAATGCTCTGGAAATCAGTAATATCGTCTTCACCAGTTTGTTTGCGCTGGAGATGCTCCTAAAAATGCTGGTCTATGGTCCATTCGGCTACATCAAGAACCCTTACAATATCTTTGACAGCATTATTGTAGTAATCAGGTATACATGCTCATCTGCATTCCTTTCTCAAAACTTTTAAATGTGTGTTACAACAATAACGCCTGCATCACTGTTTATTGATGTTCATCTTCATTTCTGAAAATGCACACTGGCAGAGTGTTATATCACAACAGTGACAGCCAGACAGAATGCATCTATTATTGAATGATGGGACATCTGTTGCCTGTTCAGTCTGATGACTGTCAGCTGTCATGATGAATGCTGCAATTTCACGCCCATTCATTCACAATTGCCATAAATTAGCATATACTAAGTCTTCTCAACAAGCAAAAGATTTGGCATGGTACGATGTTATGATGGTTTCTTGCATTTATTAATGCTCAAGTAAAGACACAGTCACCAACACGCACCATTCTGGGGGCGTGGTTTAACGCGTGTGTGTGTGTGTGGGGGGGGGGGCGCACTGGTTACCATAGTAACGCAATCATCCTTTGATGGTAAAACAAGCAGCAAATGTAACAAGCAAAAAAAATAATTAGTTAGACATATTAAATAGACATTAAAATAATAATTGAAATGAATGAATGGAATCCAGTCTGATGGAATTCAGTCTCCTCCACACAAATGTGATTTGTTGTGAATCTGCATACTCTACCGTTCAAACGTTTTGGGTCGATAGGTGTCTTATGCTCACCTAGGCTTCATTTATTTGACCAAACATAATCAAAACAGTAATATTATTACAATTTAAAAGACATGATGTATTCTATTTACTATATCGTCACGTGATCCTTCAGAAATCATTCTAATATGCTGATTTGGTGCCCAAGCAAAAGTGCTGCTTAATTTTTTTGTGGAAACCATGAAGTTTTTGGTGAATGAAAAGTTAGCATAAATAAAAGTTGAATAAAAGAATAGCATGAATTGGAAATATATATATATATATATATATTTTTAAAAACAGTATAAAGACTTTGCTGTCACTTTAACAATCAATTTAACGCATCCTTGCTCAAAAAATATGCAGTACCTGCATAAAATGAAATGGTCATTCTGCTTTATTTAAGCCAATATTTACTATTTGAGATAGCTTCTTATTTTCAATTAGCTGGTGACATTTTTAGCTTACTTTGAAATGGAACAAACTGCTCTAACACCGCACCAAAACATGTTGGATTGTTTTTCTTTCAAGAAATAACACAATCTATTGGATTTCTCCCCTTATGGTTATGGTTGCCGGCATATGTTTAAAGCATTGTCCTTCTTCTGCATTCTGCCAGATAGTCAGATCTGTGTGTTTATATGTGTTGACAGCGTCTGGGAAATTGTTGGTCAGCAGGGAGGAGGTTTATCGGTGCTGCGGACCTTCAGACTCATGCGGGTGTTGAAGTTGGTTCGATTCATGCCCGCCCTACAGAGGCAGCTGGTGGTCCTGATGAAGACCATGGACAATGTGGCCACCTTCTGCATGCTGCTTATGCTTTTCATATTCATTTTCAGGCAAGATTAGAGATAATTTTGTGCAGTTTGAATGTGCTGTATTCTGTCCATTTACTTTTCCTTTAACTGTATTTTTTTATTATTTTACAGTATTCTAGGCATGCACCTGTTTGGATGTAAATTCGGCTCTGAGAGAGATGGAGACACTCTTCCTGACCGCAAGAACTTTGACTCTTTGCTGTGGGCCATTGTTACAGTTTTTCAGGCAAGATTCCTGCATATTACACAAACTGCAATTCCAATCAGACAACTGTTCATTCATCTTGTGTGATCCGATCATAAGTGGACATCACTAAATACAGATCCGACGTGTTTTGTGATCCCAAATAATTACAGATGGTCAAATGAAGCACATTTCATGTACATGTTCAAAATGAGTCAGAAGAGAAGAGTCAGTATTTTTTGTAAGAAATTAATACTTATTAAGCAATGATGCATTAAATTGATCAAAACTGACAGTTAAGATATTTATAGGTAATGCTTTATACATTAAGACTCCATTTCTTTACATTAGTTAACATCAACTAACAATGAAAAATTATTGTTAAAAAATTATACAGAAAACAGGTATTTTCTTATACTTTTTCACAACACTGCAGTTTTTACCAAATAGTTAGTTATCAAATAGTTTTTCAAATTAGTTTTTATCAAATAAATGCAGCCTTCTTTCAGAAACTTCTTTAAAAAAAAAATCTAACACAACCCCAGTTTTTGAACATGAGTGTAAATAACAATTTGATTGTGTATTTGTTGCTGATGTTTGTCTAATATGTTGATGTTCATCAGATATTGACTCAGGAGGACTGGAATAAGGTACTGTATAATGGGATGGCCTCCACCTCTCCAGTGGCTGCTCTGTACTTCATCGCCCTCATGACTTTTGGAAACTATGTCCTGTTCAACCTGTTGGTGGCCATCTTAGTGGAGGGATTCCAAACAGAGGTAAAGCCATTCTCCAAACTAGCCTGAATACTTTCATCCTCTTTTTTTCCCCCATTCACTTGACAGTATTTCTTCTCCTTTTTGTTCTAGTCACATAATCCAACACCATATCTTTCTTCTCTCTTTCTCCTCTTGCTCTCTCATGTCCCTTCGTCTAACATGTCCTAAACAGGCACGACGTGACAAGATTCAAGTGAAAAGCAAATGTTCTGTCGAGACTGAAATAAAAAAATGTCGCTTGACGCAACAAAATCACAGCCAATCTGTTTGCATGCTTTCTCACACTCCACTCCACAGAAGAGAGTGAAACTAAGAACATGTACCTTGAATTTTCATGACTAGACAGCAGCCTTTTTACGATTTTCTCTGAGGTACTTGAAGGATTTGTCATATACTTTATGTAAAACATAATTTGAGCTAAAATGTTAAATATACAATACTAGTTTTCTTTATTGATGATTTAAAAAATATGGTATGGATACATTATCTTGACAAACAGCTTTGGAGTTGTTGGTCTTTCTTATTTAAGTAGATAAATAGTCTAGATTAGAAAATAGCTGCATGGGAGCGTTTCCAAGATGGCGGCTGAGAAAACTGAAATGGGACTTTGTGCCATAGAAGGAAAGAAGCAACTAACAAAACAGTGTCATTGTCACAGCTGGTTAAGACAGACACTTGGAAAGCTTGTTACTTTGTCGCATTATGCCTGGTTAGGACTCTACGTAGTATTATTTATTCAACTAGAAGTGATGAGTTTTTTGTTCTGTGTAAAATAGTACATACAGAGGTGTAAAGTCCAGGTTCAAAGTAAAGTAAAAGTCCTCAGTATTTTGTTCCAATCACCTGGATTTGCTAATTAGCACAGTTTTTCAGCCAGGAGATATAGCTATTTGATTTCATGGGTGGAATAAACATATGGCAGGACTTTTACTTTCTGACCTCTGGACTTTACACCTCTGAGTACGTACTCCACACTCATGCTCCTTCCTTCATTCTTTTGCTTTATCGCCTTCTTTTTCCATGATCTTATGAGACAACTTATCTCCCAATGCATAGCAGCCATTCTTCTCTGACAGAAAGACAGAAACACACACAAAAATGGCCAGACTCAGGATAAATCAGAGATAGAAATGTTATACCTTTGTATCATTTTGGGTGGAGGGCTTGTTTTATTACTGTCTCTTTGGAAAGAGACAAACCAAATCATGCAATATGGTGTGTGTATACAGTGCAAAAAATCTAGGATTTGATTACCTTCATTTGTACAATATGAGGTATAATGAACTATTGAAAATAAAACTTTTGTTGTTTAGCTTTTTAGTGGATGCAAAACCGTTTATCTCATGATAAATGTTAGTGTAAATCTAAAACCGTAACAATTTGTTATATCCTCTTCTCACATGGTCGATTTAAAAGATTTGTAAAAACTTTATTGAAAAAAAGGAGCTCTAGATTTTGATTAATTGTTCAATTGAGCAAAATCATTGTTAGAATAATGAACTATGAATCAAAAATCTTAAAGTGCTTTCTCTGTATCACCTCATTAGAGCAACAACTAAAGGAGCGGCAAATCACATAATTGAAACTTGGTTTGTCATTCATTTTAATTTGCATAATGGTAGTGAAAGAGAATGTTCTAAGTTTGGATAAGCAGACACAGATTTTAGTCAACATGAGAGAAGGTAGTATCTGGACGGAGCTCAGTTTTTCGCTTTTTTCCCCTCTCTAAAAGATGAGCTTTCCTCTCCTGTGTCCGCCTGCCAGATAGAAATATCTTTCATACTGCATCATGGCAGTTTAGAGGAAATTATGTTGCTCAGACGCCTTCAAAATAAACTCTCCACTCTTAAATTAGAGAGGATAGCCCGCACTCAGCTGACCCCTATTTGCCTTTACCTTTGCTAAGTGTATCAGATATTATAATCTCATCCCAACTAATGTAATGCCCATATTCTCCCGCTTTCCCTTACAACTGACGAACACTGTTGACTTAATATTTTAACCTTACATCGTTTTCTAGAAACATCATGTTTATTTTTAGTTGGTCCAACTTTTCAGTGCGTCAGGGTTGCTGGGGAAACTGGTGGGTGAATGACGCGTGTGAAGCAGAGAGATCAAGCACCAGGATGAATGTCCCCTCAACAGCGTAATGTCCCGTCCACTGAAGCAAAAAGCTGTTGCTGTCGCACTGCTGTAAACAGACAGTCTCGTTCGGATCATAGCGTGCATGTCAGATTATATGTCAGCGTGTTCAGTGACCATTCCATGTAGGTTGTTGGTTAAAAGCAGGGTTTTTTTTTATTTTTTTTTAGATATAATTTCCTGTCTTACTACTTTATTTGTGTCCATCTTTGCAGTGGCACCTATATAGGTCAAATGCACTGTACACTACTAATCAGTTTGGGGTTGGTATGATTTTCAAAAAAGAAAATGTTTCTTATTCTCACCAAGTCTGCATTTATTTGATAAAAAAAAAACTTTTTGAAATATATTTTAAAATGTAATTTATTCCTGTGATGGCAAAGCTGAATTTTCAACAGCCACTGACTGGAGTCACATGATCTTCTACCAGTGTTCAGTTTCACATGATCCTTCAAAAATCATTCTAATATGTATGCTGAATTGGTGTCATTAATGTTGAAATAATTTGTGCTGCTTAATATTTTTATGGAACTGTTTTTATTTATTTATTTAAATAATAGAATTTTCTAAAACAGTGTTTTTACTGACCAATTCAATTCATCATTGCTGAATAAAAGTATCTAAAAAGATCACTGACCCCAAACTTTTTATATAATATAATATAATTAACAGTAATATAATATAATATAATATAATATAATATAATGTAATATAATATAATATAACCAGCAAAAATCAGTGTTTGGATTCATGAATCATTTTCACTCATGAATTGATTCAGATTGATCAATTCATGAGTCCAGACCTTAAATTCATTGAAAGTATTTGGGATGTGCTGAAGTGGACTTTACAGAGTGCTTGACTCTTGCATTGTCTATACAAGATCTTGACCAAAAATGTATGCACCTCTTGATGGAAATAAATGTGGTGATGTTATATCCATCAAGAGGTGCATCGACATGCTAACAGCCTAAACTCCACCCAAAATGCACACTTGTTTTTCCTTCAGCAGAAGTATTAAGTGAAATGTGGGAGTAAAATTTCTCATAATTTTGTCTTTTGTCAATTTTCTAACACTTTTTTATGCTTTTTCCCCTTTACCTTTTCGCTCTGTGTGTTAAAATCCTAACACGTGTCCACTATAGGAAATAACCAAGAAGGACGATTTGCATGGCCAGCTGAGCTGTATTCAGCTGCCTATAGACTCAGGGGTATGTAGCTCTCCGCATGATGTAACCTAGTGAAACTAACCAGGAGGACCTCAGCGTTTGTGGACAGTGTCACTTGTGATTGTTTCTTGTAGAAGCAGACTTGATTCAAAGTCTTTCTTCAGGTTCACTTGCTCAATGCCTGGCGGCAGAGTACAAAACCTTGTAGAGCCTCATGCTTTATTTTATCTGGCTGAAAGGATGTGTTTGGGCTTATGGAAAGCCTCAGCGAAATCAGACAAAACCAAACAGACTGCTGTGCAAAAGCAAATAAGGCAACTGGGAAATCTGTTTGAATAGGTCTCAAAATCGTTTAATATGCTGATACGTTTCTTAATACTGCTTTATTCCTTTAATCATTTTGATCTTATAGAATTGCTCTGCATGGTATCATCATATTTTTTTTATTCAACTCGACTTAAAGTTTTCCGCTGGGTTCAATAACTCAGTGATCGAGAAAGTCCATTCAGTGAGCCAGAGCTGAGTGGAAGCACTTGACCCTGTTGAGGAGACTCTGTCTGTTTGTGGTTCTGGACATCACATCCTGTATTTGTTTTCATTCATACAGCTGTGTTAGGTGACATTAGCAGTGGAAATGCCATGAAATTGAGAGCACCAATGGCTATGTGCACTCTGAGAAAATGGCACAAAGGCTGTCATTGGGGTGGTTCCCTTTCAAAAGGTCCTAATATATACCATATAGGTAATATGCACCTTTAAGGTACTAATATGCACCCTTTATGTGTGAATAAGGTACAAAGGTGTACCTTTTGAAAGTGTACCGCCCTAGTCATCTGTTTCAGACCTTTTTCTCTGAGGGTTTGAACTTGTCTCTTACGTCTTCCAGTCCTTCACCTTGACAAACAAACTTACATAAATCTCTCCGCTAGTCCTTACTCAGGGGCTATTAGCACGTCTCATGTCAAAACATGCCTGAAATCTCTCTATCAGCAAGGTTGGTCAAGCCCAGGAGAATTCTCAAATTAAGACCTGTGATTGTTAAGCAGCAGTTGCACAGCAACCTTAATGTCTTAATTGACAGTAGAACCCCAGTAGGCTTTCTTTTACATCTTGTACCTGACCAAAGCAGTTCTGGCAAACATAGCTTAATGGGAACGTGCTTAAATTTCAGACTGAAATTTAAGTTATTCAAAGAAAATCTTGACATTTATGAGAAAAGTACAACACAATCTCATGGCAGTTTGTAACTATTTAGCATTTTGGCGAATTCGTGAATTTGTATGAATACAGTAACAATCTCATTTGTACTCACTTGTCATCTGCTTACACCTAGTGAGAACTAGGTTTAGGGGTGGAGGTTCATGCTTAGTTTTTTTTCTAGAAAATAGTTCAGATTCATATGAATTCACTACAAATTCGCCAAAACATAAAATATAGCCTACATTTTTAAAATAGTACATTAAAAATAATAAATTTTCATGAGATTGGGTTGGAAACGTAGCAATGTCCGATTTGCAAGGGAATCATTCTTTTGAGTCAGATCATTTCAGTGAGTTGTTCGATTTACTTCACAAAACTGGGCTGCATCAGAAATCATACTTCCCAATATTAGGCAACATTTTTTTTTTTCAATTAATCAATTGATTCAGTTCACTAAAATAATCTCAATGATCTGTTCGCAAATCATTTTTGAGGCACATTTTTTCAATTAATCAATTGATTCAGTTTACAAAACTGGTCTTAATGATTTGTTCACAAATCTATTTGATTTGTGAACAAATTGTTTAGTTTGAGTCAAATCTTTGCAATCATTCAATTGATTCAGTTTACACAAATGGAATGATTCTTTTATAAACCAGACTGATCCAATTCTTGAGATCTGGTTGCAGCTGTCAACAGCTCACTTGAGTAGTAAATATATTGTTTTAATCAGCAGTTAAAAAAAGACATTAGGGTGGACTATTGCTTTTATAAACCTTCGTTTTAACTGATTTTACATATACACAATAGCTAATAGTTTTTGCTGTGTCGAAAAGTCAGATAGCTTATTTAGCTAATACTGCGGGTGTCTTATATTTCTGCCACATCTCTTTGCTCAGAAAGATCATGGCGGAGTTTGGGCCCAATGAAGGTGGTCGCTTGTTCCTGAAGAAGCTTTGAAGTGCTTCTCTGCTAGTTCAACCTATCACAGCTGTGTTTTGTTTTCACTGTTGTTGAGAAGGGGCAAGGAGTTCCTCTTGTGTCTTGACTATTTCAAGTTTGGTTTTTGTTGCCTTAGTATCGTATATATTGTGTTATACCCTATTGACATGTCCTATTCACTGTTTTTCATTGTAGTATGATGTGAATTAATTGCTGTCCGATTGTAATGTGATTAGTGTTGCAATAATCCCATTGGCTTCAGTGAAACTCAAATTTTGCTCTGTTTTTGTTCCTTACACAACCATTACTAATGAATTGCTTTTTTTTTCAGAGACCAAAATACACAATGTTTTGATTCAGCTTGATATTAATATGTGAAGCCAATGGGATACATTGTTTGTAGGTGCAAGGTTTGTCAGAATAGTTTCTACTGTGTCTCCTCTTTGTCTTTGACCATTAGCTCCATTGAGTCCTATGAATATGCTAAACATTATGCTGAAATGTAAATTGAGTTTGCTATAGGCTTTTTCACATCAGGTAACCACACAATGAGGGGGAAAAAGATTTCATCCCTTATCATCTTTATCATATTGTATTTAAATTACCATCATCCACAAATATACACATTAATGGTCAAACTGAGAGAGTGATCCATGTCCTTAAACAGTGTTCTCTGTTTTGACAAACCACCCAGGGTTGAAGTTCTATGCTAGACCACACTGAAACACTCTTTGCACTGAAAGCATTTATTCATTTTAAGACTAGCCCAAGACTGGGGACAATGAGGACAAAGGCCGGACAATGAGGACAAAGGCCAAACAATGTGATGAGCCCTCTGATAAAAATAGCAGTGTTTATTTCTCCTGCCTGATCATTGGACGTGTCTCCTTTACTGGTGCTGTACCTCCAGTGAGCCGAGAAAACCCCCCACACATAGTTCCCCGCATGTTGATGTGTCTTATGCTAATATAGCAGGTGGTCTGACCATGAGATCATCTGCTTAAATCTATACAGAAAGATACATTTAATTAATATTTAGCACATGATACTTGTGGTTTCAGAGTGGTAGTGCAACCTGGTGCTGTCAAATGCATGCCGACACTGTGTTTTTGTGAATTCCCCCAACTAGGATGTCTCTCCCTTAGATACCAGTCACCCTCTGGCCTTTTTTTAGGGCCGCTGGGGTGGGGAGACCACACCCTCACTCACCTGCCTGTTCCTCTCCCTGCAATATGCTTCCCTAAGCCTCAGCAACTCGAAGACCTGCTAACTAATGTTTGTTTATCTTACGCATTTGATACAGGGTGATGCCTCAAAGTCTGACTCTGAAGTAGATATCTATGCACGGAGCTTGGATGATGTTTCAGGATGTAAGAAGGATCTGTCGACATCATCCGGTGAGACCCACAAAGCACTGTTTACATTGAAGCACATGGCATATTCAGGGCTCAACAATATTTTCTTTTCTGCTGGCCAGTAAGATTTTTACTTGCCCTTTCAAAAAATTAACTGGCCCACCCAAAATAATGATTGATTGATTGAAATATGTGTTTGTTTATTTTATACAAATATTTATATTTGTCATAAACTGGTTAGTGTTCTCTACAACATTTTTTTGATTGTATATGGTTGTACATGTACATGGTTTTATATAGAGTTTATAGATTTATTAACTCAGGTTTGTTTCAGTGGACCATCCTTATTGTTTAGTTCTGATGTTGTCAAATGAGCTTGTCTAAAACTTGTAGCCATAGAGTATTGTTTTTGCAGAGCACAAGCCATTTTTTATATTAAACGTGATTAAAGTACACTCTTATATGTTGAAATCCACAAGCTAGCTTTGTGCTATCCCAGATACCCTTTTACCCTTCTAACAGTGGGTTTATACTGTGTATTTCTGTCTTTTTGATATAATGTATCATGGTCCCTTTTGAAGATTAAAGGCTGTTTGAAAAAATCATGCTTGAAATGGTTCCTATTGCATTTTTCAGCTGTCTGTCATGTTTTGTAGTGTCAGTGATGTTGAGCTTACTATCCCTGTCCCTTCCACAGTTGTGCCCATCAATGGCCATGTGGATTTGAAGACCAGCCTGACCCCTCCCCTCATCACTCATACAGCTGCAACACCCATGCCTGTGCCTAAGATATCAGGAGGAGGAGACCCTGCGCTGGGCTACGAGTCCCGCAGAGGCAGCAATGTCTCCATGGATCCCAATGGCCAAGATAAATCTCCGGTCAGTAACTACCGTTCTCTGATAGAGAAAGTTGGAGTAACTACAGTCTTATTTTCGTTCGTTCGTTCAATCTTTCTTTCTTTCTTTCTTTCTTTCTTTCTTTCTTTCTTTCTTTCTTTCTTTCTTTCTTTCTTTCTTTCTTTCTTTCTTTCTTTCTTTCTTTCTGACATTGCTCTTAGAAACATTACATTGTCTCATTCACAAATAAATGTATAAAAGTTGAAAATGTTACTATAATACACATCAGTTCCCTATCAATCGCTCACGTTCGACGTTACGTCTAAGTGACAGCGTAATTGGGATCACTCCAGGGAGCCCTATCATCTTCGAGCGTCTACAGAATGAGCCAATGAATGTTGGCGTGCATGAATCACGTCACGCACATATTGTCTTTCACTTCGAAGCCGAGTTTCCTGTTGGTCCTCTGAAATAAAGACTCCAGTTGCGTTGAAGAAATAGCTCTTCTCCTCCTCTGTTCCGGTGTTGGTGCTCCAGCTGATATGGAGGCGCTTTAGGACCGCCGCCCCAGACACGTCCCACTGCCAGTTGTTGTTCTCCCTGACCGAGGGCCCCCTCTACGAGGCGCCTCTATGCATTGAAGTGGAACCTGTTCTTTGAGTGGTGTTCTTTTCACCAGGAGAACCCCCACACTTGTTCGATCAGAGCTGTGCGTTCCTTCTTGCAAAATGGGTTGGAGCGAAGGCTGTCTCCCTCCACCCTTAAAGTGTATGTTGCCCCTATCGCCGCACATCACGATGCAGTTAAGGGTAAGTCACTGAGAAAGGTTCCTGAGGGGGCGAGGAGACTAAATCCGCCTCGCACACTCTCTATACCCTCTTGGGATTTGACTCTGGTCCTTTCGGCACTTTACAACCTTTACAATCAGCTGAGACAGTGATAACAGTACTCCTGGTTGCATTGGCCTCCGTCAAGAGGGTAGGGGACCTGCATGCATTTTCGGACGATGAATCGTGCCTGGAATTCGGCCCGGATACGTTCCCAAGGTTCCTACCACTCCCTTCTGGGACCAGGTGGTGAACCTCCAAGCGCTGCCTTCGGAGGAGGCAGACCCAGTCCTGGCTTTTCTCTGTCCCGTTCGCGCTCTGCGCCAATATGTGGACAGAACGCAAAGCCTCAGGACCTCAGATCAGCTCTTCATCTGTTACGGAGGCCAGCAGAAGGGAAGGCTGACTCCAAGCAGAGGATGGCCCACTGGATAGTGGATGCCATCGTCTTGGCTTACAAAGCCCAAGGCGTCCCCTGCCCACCCAGGTTGAGAGCCCACTGCTCTAGGAGTGTCGCTTCTTCCTGGGCGCTGAAACACGGCGCCTCGCGGACAGATATCTGTAGAGCTGCGGGCTGGGCGACACCTAACACGTTCGCTAGGTTTTATAGCCTACGTGTTGAGCGGGTTTCTTCCTGTGTGCTCGCTTCAACTGGCCGGTAACACCGAAGTTCCCGCTCTACTGTCAGCTTGCTGCGCGTGCTTGCTTGCTTGCCCCGTCGCCACTGTTGCTGACCATCGCTGTATGGCTTTCACGATCTCGGCACCTCAGCGAAAAACAACGCGTTGCGGGGAGGGGCGGGGCGCGTGAAACGATTCATGCGCGCCAACCTTCATTGGCTCGTTCTGTAGACACTTGAAGATGATAGGGCTCCCTGAAGTGATCCCAAAACGTCTCCCGTTCCCTCCTTTAGGGAACGAGGGTTACATTAGTAACCAAGACGTTTTGTTACACTGAATTAAGTCAGACTTATTGTAGGGTCAAATAGTTATTCAACTTCTAATATAACATAATATAATACAATATAATATAATGCAATATAATTAATATGAAATAATTTAATATAATATAATGTAATGTAATGTAATGTAATGTAATGCAATACAATACAATGCAATACAATAATACAATAAAATACTATACATTATAGAATTTATAATATTGTAAATAAATGCATTTGCATACACACCGGAAGTTGTTTTCTGTACATGTGGTGGAGTTAATTTTTACTCAAAAATGTTCACACTCAGGTTTTACAGTTAGCCAATGTGATGTAATTTCGAGAGTGACATGTTCCTTTCCCCGTGTTTCTGCAGTCGAGTGCGCGGAGCTCCCCCAATGCCCCGTGGAGCTCAGCCAGTAGCTGGAACAGCAGGCGCTCCAGCTGGAATAGCCTGGGACGAGCCCCCAGCCTCAAGAGGCAAAAACGGCAGTCTGGCGAACGCCGCTCCTTGCTGTCCGGCGATGGTCAGTCCAGCTCAGACGAGGGAGAAGCAGGAGAGAACGGAGGGGGTGGGGGGATGTCCGAGGGCGATGATGCCTCTCTCGCCAGGACGGACTCCCTGGGACAGAGGCCTCGGCACAGGCGCATGGAATCCCTGGAGACCCGTAGCTCGTTTGATCTGCCTCCAGACACTCTGCAAGTGCCATTCGTGCATCGCTCCGCCAGCATAAACAGCGCCCGGCCACCCAACTTCCTCAGCAATGGCAAGAGTTCTCCATCTACAGCCACCACACAGCTTTCTCTAGATGAACCCCACAGCGAGGATGACAATGCAGATGATGAAGGAAACCTGGTGAGAAAATCTACACTTGATTTTTTACAGCTATTTCTGTTCCTTACAGTTGATCTATCACAAATGTCTACCAATTTTCTTCAATTCAGTTGGCTGCAAGATAACAGGAAAAAGTATATCTATATCTTCTATTTCTAACAAAACTAACTTACTGATCATATAATGTCACATGGTCATCCATCTTTCAGAGTCGCAACGCTCGTCTATTCCGCTGGCTGGAGCACAAGCAGCCTGAATGGTGTCGGCAGAGGGTTACATGGTCTCTTTACCTGTTCCCCCCACAGTCACGGTGAGTATCTGATGCTTTCTTGGCTCTTGTAGTCTTACCTGCTGAAAATACCATCTAAGACTTTTTCAGAAGGGGAATGCTGTCCTGGGGATCCCCTTCTGCATTGAGGAGGGCCTACCATTAATTTGTCATTTCATGTGTTTTTCACCAATAAGATTGGATGACTTTTGTTGACATTAATAACACTGATGTTAATTGATTGATATCCTAGTATAATTTATGGTTTGGTGTAGACGGTGTACTTGAGTCCTACAGTATATTAGTCCTATATGTATATTCCTAAATTCACTTATTATCTTATGCAGTGTTGCTTTTATCTAATTTCAAAAATATATTTTAGATATTTTAACTGAAAAAATCACCAAAATACTTGTTAAAAATAGTATTTTTGCAGTGTGGGGGTCCCTCATAAAAATGTTCTCCTGTGCCCTATAAATTTGACATGAACATGAATTTCCCAAGATAATCTTTGTTCTGTATTGCTGGTCAAGTAAGTATGTTTTGTCTGTAGGAGCTAGTTGACCACTTGTCTTGTGGGGACACAAGCTCTCCAGCATCCAACATATTCTGGCCATTTCAAAAGCTGAATCAAGTTTATCATAGTACCATGGCTCACGTTCAGTACAGGAGTTTAGGTTTCCCCTAATATCTAATAAATACCCTCATTAAGATGCTCAAGGGGTGAGAAATATCCTGTACTTTTTAGCCTCACCCTTAGGCATCTTCTTGGTATTCCCCTTCTTCTTATCTCTTTCCAGTTCTTTCCATTTTTGAAATGCATGTCTGCTCACATTAAGCTCCATGGAGGCTTCACTTATTATAGAGAGAGGAGAGGAAAGAAGATCTCAGCATTGCATGTTACACTCTGTCAGCACTTTACTAATTAAACATCAAACAACCTCAGATCATCCTCCCCCATCCTTCCTGTGCTAGCCCTGGATGATGCAAGCTGTCACCACTTTGCATTATGACATGCAGATCGGCATACATTGGTGTCACCAAAACCAAAGCAAAAAGTCTTGTGATTTTAGTATGTCCATCTGTGCATGTCATTAGCAGGTTATGCATAATTGACTCTTTCTTCTGATGTAAAACAAATACATTGGTTATCAGCTTGCCACACAACTTGTCACACCTCAGTCTTATAAGATGTACTGTGTTACATTGACAATCAAAGAGATTTAATGTGTAAGACTGTGCATTAAGCGTTTTATTCTGTAAATGCATTTTTTTATTTATGTATTTCAACGTTCAACTAAGATACCATTCAAAAGTTTGGTGTAAGATTTTTTTGTTTAATACATATTTACTGTATATACAAAGGGCCAGATTTACTAACAGCTTGCGCCAGCGTAAAGTCACAAACCCTCTTTTGGTGTTAAAAAACTACAGGATTTACTAAAGACACGCAGCATTAAAAAGTACAGATGTTTTTTTTTGCGGCAGACCTTATTGCACATACATTTGTAGGAGTTTCTTTTTCAGATGCAAAATTTATGGGAGGATAGTATTTAAATGAATCACGCAAGGTGATTTACTAAGCTATAGTCAATTTATTGGTATTCACCCCAAAAAAAGTATGTCTTAAACCAGACACTAATTTGTGCTACTCTTATTAGATTACATTGGTCATTATGGAAATGTTCTGACTGTGTCTGTTCTTTAATTTGCGCGTTGTCAGCAGATCGCGCTCAGAAATTTCCACTCCGATCTGTGCTTATTTGGAATTACGCTCTCATGCTAATTTGCCCTGTTTAGTAAATAAACAGGGTCCTAAGTTTGATGACGTTTTGTTTTAACGTTTTTGAAAGAAGTCATTCTTAATGTTCTTGCTCTATAAGGCTGAAATTATTTGATCAATAAACAGTAAAAACAGTAAAATGATTACAATTTTAATATATTTAAAAATATATATTATATTAAATTTGAGATTCCCACTTCCTTATGTAAAGCACTTTGAGTACCTAGAAAAGCGCTATATAAATGTAACAATTACATATAATATAATGCAATTCCTTGATTCAATACATTTTTAAATATCCATTATTTTATATATTTTAACTTATTAATTAATTTCTACTGAGACATAAACATTGTATAAGCATTGCTTATTATAAGCATGGATATTTGCTTTAAATTTTATATTTTTTATATTTTGTCATTAGTTTTAGATCATTAGATGTGACATTATGGTACTTTTGGATGCCTGTCTGAAATCTTGTGTGAAGTTGCCATAAGAAGCACATGTGAAGTCATTGACTAACTGAGTAGTGAGGCAGCAAGGCAGCTTTCTTAGGTTTCAGACACAGCATTACACTTCTCTCCCCATTTCACCCTGGCATGACCACACTCCCCAGCATGAGAGATCGGGGCTGTGAGAGGAAGGTTGGCATGACAACAGCGCAGAGTTTGCCTTCTGTTCCCACTCAGTGTCGTTCTTAGCATGAATTCTTTAACATCAGGCCAAATCTTGAGACATTAAAGAGAACCGAACACTATTTATTCATAAAAGAAGTCATGCTGGCAAGCTGTAAGTCTTATGGCAGACACACGTGCAGCATGAGTTTGTCACTGTTTCTAACAGAAGTTCAATTGCACTGAAAATGAGGGATGCTTCATTGTGATGAATGAACCTGAATTAATGTCAGCCATAATTGTTAACATCTTTTACTTAATACATTAAATGAATGGACTGCCATCAATGTAGCATTCCACTCTCTTAAACATTTAAAGGCATAGTTAACCCAAACATTTTGACATTATTTACTCACCCTCGTATAGTTTCAAACCTGTGGAACATAAATTAAGATATTTCATGTTTTGTAAATGTTTTGTTGTTATTAAATACAGTGGAAGTCTGTAGTAACCAAAACTTTTTGGTTACCAACATTTTTCAAAATATCAGAGAAAATATTTGTGAGAAAAAAACTCACTATATCTGGTGTGATTATGTCTTGCAGGTTTCGTGTGACATGCAATAAAATCATCTCTCACAAGATGTTTGACCATGTGGTTCTTATCATCATCTTTCTCAACTGCATCACTATTGCCATGGAGAGGCCCAGAATCGACCCCTCCAGCGCTGTGAGTAATTTAACTTCACGCACACACAAGCACGCAACCATGTCTTTCAAAACAACATTTGCTGGAGGCATAAGTGGTCAGGTCCCTGAGATGAGTGTTGAATGCTTATTTTGAATTAAAAATTAACTTAATTTTTATAACCTATTTTTTATACAGCTTTTGTAAAAGGGGGATTTTAATTATTTAAATAATACTCAAAAACAATTACGTGACAATTTAAATAAATGTTGCAAGGTTTGATCCCATGCTCCCTTTTGTTTTTCAGTCTCTAGGGTATGTAGCTTTATTTATTTATTTATTTATTTATTTATTTATTTATTTATTTATTTATTTATTTATTTATTTATTTTTATTTTTATGGGGAAAGCGTTTTAGATTTCACTGTGCTGATTGCTGATTCAATTACCTAAGACTAACCAGTGACTCCTGGATGTCCATTACAGTAAAAATTTAAAATGTATTTCTAAATGGACTTTTTTCATTTTTATATATATATGGTTGCTTCTATAGAGAGTTAAAACAAATGTCAACAGTAGCCTTGTATTCTGGTAAAATAAATATTTGGCAAGAAACTTATAAATATTATTTTCCCATTTAGGCTACTTATGGAGCTGATGAAATTTCTGAAGTCTCAGTTCAGGACAGACACTAGTGAACGTCTCGGTTACGGATGTAACCCTAGTTCCCTGATAGGGAACGAGACGCTGCGTCAAACGCTGTGGGAACGCCCCTGCGTTGTGCGTCATGAAGCACGTATGGAATCAGTCCAATAGAGAGATGAAACGTCATAGGCGGGTGACGTCATCGACCAGGAACTATAAAAGCACCCCAAAACACAAGCACATTAGCTTCTGATAGGCCTGAAGGAGCGCTAACGGGAGTGCCGGGAGTATGGCGGAACGACGCAGCGTCTCGTTCCCTATCAGGGAACTAGGGTTACATACGTAACCGAGACGTTCCCTTTCAAGGGAACTTCGAGCTGCGTCAAACGCTATGGGAACGCGAATACCCACGTCGCCATAAGACCAAATGACCGCCATGTGAGACTAGTGCACAGAGGACGAGAGCACCTGTGCCCCAGGGGTAGAGCTTAGGTCTAGGTCATAGAACCTAATAAAAGTATGCGGTGAAGACCATCCAGCCGCATCACAAACATCACTCAGGGAAACTCTTGACAATAAAGCTTTAGAGGCAGCCATACTCCTGGTAGAGTGGGCTCGAACAGCCAAAGGTGAAGGCTGGCCAGCCAACTCATAAGCAAGTGAGATAGGCTCAACCACCCACTTGCTCATTCTCTGTTTAGACGCAGGACACCCTTTCCTGGGTGGCCCGAAACATACAAATAGTTGTTCCGATTTTCTCCACAGGGCAGCTCTGTGGACATAGGCGTCTAACGCCCTAACAGGGCAGAGTAAATTAAGTTTCTCCTGGTCCGATGACATAAATGGAGGAGGACAGAAAGCCTGCAGAACCGTAGGTCTAACAACATTAGCAGGGATCTTGGGAACGTACCCTGGACTAGGATGCAAAAAAGCCTTAACCATGCCAGGCGAAAATTCCAGGCACGAGGGTGAAACCGACAGAGCCTGTAAATCTCAGATTCTTTTTAAAGAGGAGATAGCAAGTAGAAAGATAGTTTTAAAAGTGAGAAACTTCTCAGGAACTTCTTCGATGGGCTCAAAAGGAGCTAGGGAAAGACCTTCCAATACAACGGCTAGATCCCAGGTCGGCACCCTCGTACGAACTGCTGGCCTCCGCCTCAAAGTACCATGGAGGAAACGAGTTATAAGTGGGTGTCTCCCAAGAGAAACTCCACTAAAAGGGACGTGGTAAGCAGCTAGTGCCGCCACATACACCTTCAGTGTGGAGGGGGATAACCCTGTGGAGAAGCGCTCCTGCAGGAAATCCAGCACTGCACCCACTGGGCAGTTAACTGGGTCCTGCAGGTGTTCTCCACACCAAGAAGTGAAAAGTTTCCACTTCAAGGCATAAAGCTTCCTCGTGGATGGAGCTCTGGAGTGAAGAATGGTCTCAACAACCTCAGTTGAGAGACCAGAATCTACGAGCTGGGCCCCCTCAGAGGCCAAGCCCACAACTTCCACAGCTCTGGGCGGGGGTGAAATATCGTGCCGCCCGCCTGAGAGAGTAGATCCCTCCTGACCGGGAGCTCCAAAGGAGAGCCGTCCAGGAGAGAAATCAGGTCCGTGAACCATACTCGGGCCGGCCAGAACGGGGCTACTAATAGTAGGCTGACGCCGTCCCGGCGAACCCTCTCCAGAACTCCTGGTAGCAGAGCAATCGGGGGAAAGGCGTACAGGCGTGACCTCGGCCACGGCTGTACCATAGCGTCCAACCCCAGAGGGGCTGGAAGACTGATGGAGAACCACAGATGACAATGCGTGGTCTCCTTGGAAGCGAATAGGTCCACCTCGGCGCGACCAAAACTCAACCAAAGGAGCTCCACCACCTCGGGGTGGAGTCTCCATTCCCCCCGGCCTCGGCCCCTGCCTCGACAGGGAGTCCGCTACCACATTTAAATACCCGGGAAGTTACATTGCTCTCAGTGATAGTAGCTTCCCCTGGGACCACAGGAGGATCTGACGGGCCAACTTGTAAAGCCGGCGAGACCGCAGGCCCCCCTGATGATTGATATAAGAGACCACCGACGTGTTGTCTGACTGAACTAACACATGATGACCTCTCAGGTCTGCTAGGAAGTGCTTCAGAGCCTGAAAAACCCCCAACATCTCCAGGCAGTTTATGTGCCAAGAAAGATGATGGTCCTGCCACAGACCTTGGGCTGGACGACCACTCATGACCGCCCCCCACCCTGTGAGGGAAGCATCCGTCGTTAGCGTTACGCGACGACAAAGAGCCCCCAGCACCGGACATTTGGACAGGGACAGGAACCAAGTTTCTTTCCACATGACCAGAGCACGAAGGCAGCGCCGCGTGACTTTGATCAAGCGGATCGGATTTCCCCTCGGGGAGAATCCCTTGGTCCTGAGCCACCACTGCAACGGTCTCATGTACAACAGGCCGCAAGGTAAAACGTTGGACGCTGCTGCCATCAGACCCAACAGTCTCTGAAACTGCTTCACAGTGAGTAGCTGGCCTAGCCTTACTTGTTTCACGGCTGAGAGAATCGAAGCGATGCGGGTCGGAGAGAGTCGTGCCCGCATCGAGACCGAATCCCAAACGACACCCAGAAAAGTGATCTTCTGGGAAGGAGATAATACACTTTTCTTTGCGTTCAGCCTCAACCCCAACTTTCTGATATGAGCAAGGACGACATCTCGATGCCGAACCGCCATCTGCTCCATCTGAGCTAAAATCAACCAATCGTCGATATAGTTGAGAATAGGAATGCCCTGAAGCCTCAGAGGCACTAGTGCTGCATCCATGCATTTCGTGAAAGCACAGGGAGATAAGGCTAGGCCAAATGGAGGAACCCTGTATTGGTACGCCTCGCCCCCGAAGGCGAACCTCAGGAAGTTCCTGTGTTGTGGAAGGATGGAAATGTGGAAGTACGCGTCCTTTAGATCTATCGTGACAAACCAGTCCTCGGATCTGATTTGAGACACAATCTGCTTGATAGTGAGCATCTTGAATTTTAGCTTCCCTACCGAGCGAATCAATAGGCGCAGGTCTAAAATTGGACGCAACCCCCCATCCTTCTTCGGAACGATGAAATATCGGCTGTAATAACCTGACTCCAAACTGGGAGGAGGAACCCGTTCTATAGCCTCCTTTTGAAGGAGCGTTTTCACCTCTTGTTCCAATACCAGAGCCTGCTCGGGGCCCACCACTGTGTGCAGAACCCCTCTGAATTTCGGTGGACGACACCTGGAAGGCTTTTCCACTCTGCCAGAAAATCTACTAAGGGTACCAGCCTCTCGAGACTGGCCTCTGGTGTAACTTGAGCAGCAAACACAGCGCCCTGTAATGGCGCACCGGCAGGGACCGACTGGTTTGACTGCTCTGAAACCCTCCTCAGAGGGAGTGAGCGTCCCTCGGGAAAGCGCTCGCTGGGACCGTCTACGCCCCGGCATAAAGGCGGGGTTGGCAGAACGGCCCCCTGAGGGCACCGATGAAGAATGGGCACCGTAAAGAGAGGTGAACTCCTTTCCGCCTCGTTGGGGACCACCCTCAGCATCCTGAACGCCTCGGCGTCAGGACTTCTTCTTAGCCGAAGCCTTCTTAGACAATAACACTGTCCTCAGATCAGGCCTATTGCTAGAAGGCTTCGTCTGAGAGTGCCGCACCTGAGCCCACTGTCCAGGAGGGGGAGCACGAGACGCGACACTCTGCTTCTGCTGCGCTCTATGAGATGAACTTGTAAACTGCCGGGGCTGCTCCCGCCCAGCAGCCCCAGAGACGTGAACTTTTAACGGGAGAAATTTTTTGAAAGCTGCAGCTTGTTTTTTCTCTTCCTTGAATTTGTCCATAACAGAATTAACAGCTTCGCCAAATAACCCCGAAGGAGAGAGAGGAGCATCTAAAAGAAAAGTTTTTTCTTTCTCTTTCATGTTAGTTTGATTTAACCAAAGATGTCTTTCTGCGGCCACCAGAGCTGCCATAGATCGACCCATTAGCTTGGCCGATTCTCTGGTGGCGCGCAGGGATAAATCAGCAGCCTGACGCAGTTCTCGAATTATGTCAGCACTGACTTCCTCACTCTCATTCACGTCCTTTAGCAGGTCAGCCTGGTATGCCTGCAAGATTGACATTGTATGCAGGCATGACGCAGCCTGACCTGCAGCCGAATACGCTTTACCCACCAAAGCAGATGTATTTCTGAGGGGCTTGGTGGTTAATACCGGTGTTTTAAAAGATGACGCCGCCTCGGGAGAGAGATGGCTCGCGAGCGTCTCTTCCACGCGAGGCAAAGCGCCATAACCATAAAATTTAGCCCCCATTATATTAGAATATGTTTTTTTTTTTCTCTTTTTTTTGATGTCTGGGGACTAAATATTCTATATGAAACCGGTTTCTTCCACGATCTCGACACTGGATCTCACAGGTGAAGGGAGAGATAAGGCAGCGCCCGTCTCAACCCCCGCTGAGAGATCCATCTGCGATCCCCACGATAAGCGCGCCGCTCTGCCTCAACAGAAGCGGGACCCGAACCGTGGGGAGCACGCACGTCCTTAACGGCAGACGCTCGCAATGCTCACAGTCAGCTCCCTCGAGAGCTGACTGGGCATGCTGCACTCCCAAACAAACAACACAAAGAACGTGTGTATCCCCACCCGTTAAATAGCGCGGGCAGGGAGTAACACATTTCTTAAATTGCTGCTCGTTCGCCATTCTCTCAAATATATATATATATATATATATATATATATAAATTGTTTGTGTGGTGCAGAGTATGTAGGACAGACAATATCACACAGGGACAGATTCACATGTAGCGCGACTGAAGGCACAGAAGCTAATGCGCTTGTGTTTTGGGGTGTTTTTATAGTTCCTGGTCGATGACGTCACCCGCCTATGACGTTTCATCTCTCTATTGGACTGATTCCATACGTGCTTCATGACGCACAACGCAGGGGCGTTCCCACAGCGTTTGACGCAGCTCGAAGTTCCCTTGAAAGGGAAGTGTTTGCAACTGTGCACTTTCTTGTGAGTTAATTAATAATGTCATAATTTTCATGCTGCTCCAGAGTGCATGGAGTCATGTGTAATATACAGTTGAGGTTATTGGCTCATTCCCCCCCCCCCCCCCCCCCTTTTTGCACAATCTACTGCCCACGAAGCAAAGGTCTGCATGTGCCAGCTGAAAAACGTCGCCTTAGTGATGAATGTGAATGCTAACTGACACAATGAACTCCATATTTTTGTAATATCTGTAAGCTCCAGATTCTAAAACTAGCATGTCCTATGTGGGGCTGATATGGGGAAAGCTGGATGTTCTGCTAGGGCCTGAGAATAAAGAGTCGATTATTAGACAATTTGGTTTTACAGTTCTTTTAGTACAGTAAAATGGAAAAGATTCGATTTGTTATTTATGCTTTCTTACAGACCCAAAGGAAACAATCAGCTTGGCCATCATTATCAGTTTTGTACGTTTATACTTTCATCAGTTACATGTTCCCTCGGGACACCTAGCCTACTAAAAAAATGGCATGAGAAAAGAAGGCAAGAAACATGTGTTTTATCTCTTTTCCTTCCTGACCTAGATCATAATATGATAGTTATGGGAAGAAAAATACTTGCTTCATTGTGGCATTGGTAAACAGTATATGAAGAAACAGATTTTTAGTGGCTATTTTCAAGGGTTTTATGACAGATCAGCAGTGCTGCAAACCTCCTTGAAAAGAGACAGCAGATGTCCATCATTTTTGCAGCTACCAGATTTCTGACATTTCAAGGAATGTATTTTCCTAAAATGTTGCCCACTGAGATTTTTCACTCTCTCTTGTACCAAAAGAGTACATTTTCAAGCTCTTTATTAATTCACAGAAAAGTATGTCGGCCCAAGTCAAGAGCTACTTTGGACCTTTTAACCTTAATGAAGTAATTCATCTTATACTGGTTCTCATTCTGTAGTGATTCATGTGCTGGTTTATGCAGAATAATAAAGGAGTTCCTGTGAACGTTCCATTGTAAATATGCCTTTGATAACATTATGTAATTTGAACACAGAAAAAAAAAATGTGTCAGCCCCATTCCATGTTGAGTGTATAAAGGGATGCATATGTTAGTATTATTATTATTATTATTATTATTATTATTATTTTATCCAGTGATGATGTGCCTGCCTCTGTAACTGCTGAGACAGAGAGAGACCCATAGCGCTCCACATGGCAGAGAGCAGTAGTGCAGGCGCTATTCATAGATTTGTATTTAGTTATTTGCTTTTATTTACACATATTCTTTATTTGGAACAAAAAAAGGAATACATCAACCCCCCCCAAACTGATGAAGGATTCTGTCAGTAATGGAAATATAGGACCTTAAACCCTCTCCTGTGTAAGGATTTTCTGACACATTATGTAGCATGGAAAGGTTGTTTTCCGTTGTGTTATTTTCCAGCGGTTTAATCCATGTAATCCAGTTTTTACCATGAGTGCCTCTGAGCCTCTATGATATTTGTTTACTTCCCCCAAAATACATCATGTCAGCACTTCACAGAAGCTGAAAAACTCGACCCGCATGTGAATTCGTTCAGACTTGAGATGGCACACTAGGCTTTTGCTATTTCAAATCTCAAATTATGTATTTGCATATAGGCGTAAATACACCGAAAGATTGTTAAAGAGTTACATTCACTATGAAAAGAAAAACAAGACCTAAATTATAAATGGTTATAACCAAAATAAACTGAAATTTCAAAAAACAAAAACAAATAACAATAGATGATGTTGCTGCATTGCATGTCATGTCATTTGTGAATCTGAATAAAATTTCGAAATGTTTTCTGGCAACGACCTGTAAAAGGTTTGCTGGAGAGTGTTCACATTTCAATATGAACCCAGAATGATTTGACATTTATAAGTAATTGCAGGATCTCTGGACCAGGTAAAGTTAGTTCGCTCCAACTGTCACTGCAGAATTGTGTAACTTTTGTTGTAATAGAACACCAGTGTTGAGCTTATGCAAACCATCTCTTCTCCATGACAGACTTGATCTATAGTTACAGGTACCTCACTGAGCTCAGATGCGTGTCATCAATATTTCATATGGAGACATTTTTTCATTTGGGTATCAACAAATGCCATCAGACTCCCCACCTGAGTCCCCCTCTGAAGACAAGGCATGAGAATGTCTTCTCACTACCCAAAGTAATGGGAAGAGAATGATAAAAATACCAAGGGGAGTTTTAGCAGCTTTTGATTTCTCTCTCTCTCTCTCTCTCTCTCTCTCTCTCTCTCTCTCTCTCTCTCTCTCTCTCTCTCTCTCTCTCTCTCTCTCTCTCTCTCTCTCTATCTCTCTCTCTATTTCTAGTCACGCACACAATGAAAATGCATTGACATTTGGAAGTGAACCCTAAATTGCTCTTTGCTAATTGCTTTTGATTCACACTAATTCGATAATGAATCATTTTGATCATTTGATGAACGAATTTGACCAATTAAAATGGACAGACTCAGAGCTTTACACAACAGCAATGTTCAGTTGATAAAATATTTATGAGCAAATACCTATTTTATTGTTATTTTATATAATATCATTTTTGTATTTTTGTTATCTTATATATTTTGTCATCTTTATTTATATGGTAACACTTTACAGTAAGGTCTCATTAGTTAATGCATTAACTAATTAATTTAATAATTAACAATAAGCAATACATTTGTTACAGTATTTATTCATTTGTGTTAACGTAAGTTAATAAAAACACAACTTTTCATTGTTAGTTCATGTTCATTAAACCATTAAATAACATGAAAATATACAACCTTTGGTTTAAAAAAAAAAAAACATTAATAAATGTTGAAATTAACATTAACTATGATTAAGAAATTAGTGTTTTTAGTTAGTTGTATGTACTGGGGATATTCAAATTAATTAATCAATAATTAATACCATTGATCAGCCCTACCAAACGTGGATGTTTTTTCCACTAAGAAACAAACACTGTTATGTTTTATGGAAAACACGTTTTTTAAGCTATTTTATCCCAAATGGACTTTAGTACGGAGCTCCTAACGAGACATGGTGATGGGGAAAAAAATTAGATTGGAGGAAAAATTATATTTCAATGCTTTTGCGCTCCCTCGCAAAAATGTATGTTTTTCCCCAAGAAACTTTGCGTTCGCACACAAAATATTTGCGTTCCCCCATGAAACTTTGCGTTTGATCGCTAACTCTAAAGGTTTGCGAGCGAACGCAAAGTATCTTGGCGGAACACAATAGTTTATGCAAGGGAACGTAATTGTTTTGCGAGAGAACAAAGTTTCTTTTTGAGCGCAAAAGTTTTGCCAGCAAATGCAAACATTTACCACCATGTCCCTTTAGGGGCTCCGTACTTTAGCAACCAGAGATCTATCATTGTTTTTTTTTTTTTTTTTTTTTTTTTTTTTTTAGTAAATATATATATATATTTTTTTTTTACCTTGAATTTTTCACACTCTGAAGAGGAGTCACAATCATATTAACTGAACTGTGTACGTCATTTTTTCATTCTGTTTTATCTGCCAAGCTAGAAATTACTATTTTTTATACTGTATGTGTGCTACCTCAGACATTCAGTAACCTTTAAAAGAATGAGAGTGAAGGACATGGGTTGTCTGACCCTTCTCCTTCAGAGACCAAACACTGCTTCTCAGACATGCTCTTCCTCATTCATGAATTCTGACCCGCACATACACAAACGGTTCACTCCACAATGAATGAACACAAGCCTCAGAGCAGAATGGAATGGCAAAGACGTCAGTCTGTTTTCAGAAACAATACAAACCGCAGTGATGATGTCAGCGGGAGGCTTTCTCAGAGAGAACAGGAGTTTTAGAACATGGTGCCATGACCCACTGAAACATGCATTAGTGGGGGGTCATGGGAAAGATGGCCCTGCTACTCACACACAGTAGGAGAAGGATAAATAATCCAGAGGGAGCATGTTCTCAGCACTCCGCCGTGAAGATCTCCGCTGCTTATTTTGCTTCCACACCACTCGTTTAAAGTACAGCTTCTCTTCCTTATGCGCCCAGAATCCTTTGCAAGAAGCTGTTTATGACTGTTTAAACACTAAGGATTATTTGCACGGTTGAATGAATCCTCAATACCTGTTGACTTAAACAAAAATGGATTGTGGTTGCGCCGAGGGCTGACTTGAATAGGGATTCTCATTCTGCTGCTACTTTTCTATAAAGAGCCGAAACAATCAATCTCAGTAGTAACATCAAGCTATAGACACTGTAATTCAGCAATCAATTCCTCTCTCAAAGGGACCATGGTGGGATATTAGCAAACCTCCAGTTAACTGGCTCCTAACTGAGACCAAACTAACCTTTGTGTAAGCAGCACACATTGTTATCCATTAGCCTGACAGAGACAGATCATGTAGCATATAGGATATTAATCTTTTCTGTCACCTATAATGTAAACGGCATTGTATTTGTTTAATGTATCTTCTCTTTGTCTTTATGGTTTAGTACGGTGGAGCGTAGAGAGGAAGGCAAAGGGAGATAGAGGTGCAATGGGACCAGGGCAGCTTTAAACACTAGGAGGTGGAAAGGTGCTTTTTTTGTTAAGTGCCCACCACAGCTGCATTTATTTGAAAAAAAAAAAATTCAGTAAAACAGTTATATTGTGAAATAGTATTGGAATTGTTATGGATCCATTAAAGGGACTTGTTGATGAGAGGGAAAAAATGAGATGGGAGGAAAATGTGTCAATGCTTTCACGTTCTCTGGCAAATGTTTTGCGTTTTCCCGAGAAATTTTGCATTTGCTCAGAATATGTTGAGTTCTTTGTGAGCTAACACAATGGTTCTGCGAGCAAACACAAAGTTTCTCGGGGAAACACAAATGTTTTGTAAGGGAATGCAAAGTTTCTTTGAGAAATGCAAATGTTTTGCGAGGGAACGCAAATTTTCTCAGGGGAACACAAATGTTTTGCGGGAGAACCCAAAGTTTCTCGGGGGAACGCAAATGTTTTACGAGGGAACGCTAAGTTCCTCGGGGGAACACAAATGTTTTGTGAGGCATTTCTCGGGGAAACACAAATGTTTTGCGGGGGAACGCAAATTTTCTCGGTGAACATAAATATTTTGTGAGGGAACGCAAAGTTTCTTGGGGAACGCAAATGTTTTGTGTGGGAACGCAAAGTTTTTCGGGGAATGCAAATGTTTTGCGAGGGAACGTAAAGTTTCTCGGGGAATGCAAATGTTTTGCGAGGGAAAGTAAAGTTTCTCAGGGAATGCAAATGTTTTGCGAGAGAACGCGAAACTATTGAAATATACTTCTTTCCTCCAATCCCATATTTTTTTCACCACCATGACCATTTAAATGTTTACAATTGTACAATTTTCTATTGTAACATTTTATGGTGTACTTTATTCATGTGGTGGTGTCACATGATCCTTCAGAGATCATTCTAATATGCTGATTTTGTTTTCATGCTTACACAATTTTTATTATTATCAATGTTGAAAACAGTTGTGTTGCCTTACATTGTTCTAAAAATCATGATAAATATTTTTTTCCAGTATTCTTTGATAGAAAGTTCAAAAGAACAGGATTTATTTGAATTTTTTAACAGTATAAATGTATTTACTGTCATTTTTTATCAATTCAATGCATCCTTGCTAGAAAGAAAACCCCATTAATTTCTATAAAAAAAGTCTTACTGACCCCAAAGTTTTGAACAGTTCCTTATAGTTTTGAACAGTTCCCTATCTTTATATTTTCAGAGGAGTTGTTAAACATGAGATGAACAATAATACACTGATCTGTTTAAGGGAACTATTTCACTCCTTATGAGCACATGGCTTTTTCTTTATATAAGAATGTTAATTCACCTGTGACAATGGTGTTTCTGGTCGGGTGAGTCAGAGTCCTTACACAGGAGTCTCTAGATTGAGTCATATGAGCGCATGCGGATGGAGTCTGTTACTGTCTGCTATAGAAAGAGGAACAAACAGTCCTGGCTCAGGTCAGAGCAGAGAGCTGGAGAGGACAGCACCTGCTGCGTGGGAAGGGTGTGTGGCACATACAGAGGGCAGGGGGAGCAGGAGGCTTTTGTGTCAAGTCAAGTATATTTATATAGCGCTTTTCACAATATAAATTGTATCAAAGCAGCTTCGCAGTATCAATCAAATAACATAATGTTTGTTTCTTAGTGGAAAAAAAAACATCCACGTTTGGTAGGGCTGATCAATGGTATTAATGCTTGGTTAATTAATTTGAATATCCCCAACTGAGCAAGCCAAAGGCAACAGTGGCAAGGAACCAAAAAACTCCATCAAGTGACCTACTGGTGTCCAAAACTCCATCAGGTGACTTAATGGAGAGAAAAAAAAAAAACCTTGGGAGAACCCAGGCTCAGTCGGGGGCCAGTTCTCCTCTGGCGTTTATGAACTAGAGGCCGGATTTACAGTAACTGTAATTTGATACAGAATTTTGTTTCATTTTTTGTGTTTTTTGTATCTCCTGTGTCTGCTGTGTCATTTAGTTTTATGTTTGCGGACCTAATCTCACGTCTCTGTTTACTTAAAATGCAAATGGAAATAAACAAACATTAAATCAAAATCATTTGCAGTTCCATCATAAACCCCAATCTGGGAACCCTGTCATAATGTGATATTTAATGCGGTTCATGTTGTTGATAAGAAAGGGATATAATTTCTTTCTCTTGGTATTTTTCATATCATAGGTCAGGTCATAGTTAGGTCAAAAGTAATCTAAAAGTAGTCCGATTTGATTACCTTAAATGTGTGATGTAATGTAGGCTATTACTACAACTACAATTTCTAATTCATCTACCCAGAACTTGTCCTGGGACAATAAACGTTTATTTCCAGAGGTGCGATGCTGGGTGAAACATATTTGTGGTCAGATGATTGTAAATGATCATAAGACAAATAAGGGGAGTTTTGCCACAAGATACTTGACTAACATTATAAATGGAGCCCAGGGAATAAAATAAAAATGATATATGGTATGACCCCTTTAAGAATTTATTTTATCGTTATTTTCGTTTATCTCTTTGATAATGATTTTTTAGATTTGATTTACTTATTTGGACTTCAGAGAGATAGTTACAGTCAAGAAGCTGTTACTTATCCATTTGTTACCCACTGTGTTATCTAGTAGTATCCAGCAAGGATGCTGGGTGAAATTTATTGCATGCGGTGTGCGTGTGAGTATGTGATGTTAATGCCCGTGGAGTAAAGCGTGGGCAGAGTCTTAGTCCAATAGATGCCTTCACAGGAGACACCTCTAATGTGTTATGCCACACACACACACACACACACACACACACACACACACACACACACACACACACACACACACACACACACATGAATCTTCTCTGATCCAGCACTGACTCACCCAACACTTTCCCTGCTTGTCTGGTTCTCTCCGCAGGAACGCATCTTCCTGACGTTGTCCAACTACATATTTACTGCCATCTTTGTGACCGAAATGACAATAAAGGTAGGTGACGGGGTTGGCATTTGTCTCTGTGTGGCGTATTCTCTGACAGAGGGTGAACTAACACATCAACTGGGGTAGAATACCAGCCAAAAGCAGACTAACTTCAGTTCCCTGTTGCTTTTATAGTGCCGATCTCTCTTAGATCAGCAGGGCTAATGGATTCTGGTGAAAACATGTCCTGTCACTGGCTTTTCAGATAACTTTTTTAGTCTTGCAGCCCTTTTACTGTACTTTAAAAAGGCAGTTCAGCCAAAAAATGAGTCTTGTGACATTCTTTACTCACATTCATGTTGTTGTAAACCTGTATGACTTTCGTAATTCCACATAAAAGGAGTTTTCAAAGCTGTGATTGTCACTGTTTTTCGTGCAGTTACAATGAACGAGCTTCAAAAAACATGCAAAAGCATCATAAAAGTGTAAAGTTAATTGTTATTCAAAGAAAATATCAGTCCTAGCTCTCCTTGACACATTCATGACAGAAGCAACATCTGATCCATAAACAAATCATTCTGTGGAATCATATATTATTAATAAATCATCTGATGATTCATTCATAAAAAGAAAAAAGTGTATTTATAATGTTTATACAGGTATATACATCACAACAGTGTGTGTGTGTGTGTGTGTGTGTGTGTGTGTGTGTGTGTGTGTGTGTGTGTGTGTGTGTGTGTGTGTGTGTGTGTGTGTGTGTGTGTGTGTGTGTGTGTGTGTGTGTGTGTTGAATCATCAAAATAAGATGTTTGATGTTTCCTTTTCAGAGATGTTATTGTCGGCACATTTATGCACTATTCATATCAAGGAACATTTCTAATTTGTATATATAATGAAAACAGATGTGCTGCTCTATTTTTGTGGAAATACATTTTTCTGTCAGGATTCTTTGATGAATAGAAAGAACAGAATTTATTTTAAACAGAAATACAAACGATACTCTTGCAGTTAATAGCTCACAGAAAGATTGTCAGCAAATACAACTTTAATTTCAGTATGTTCCTTATACAAAGTTATTGTAAGGCTTCAATAGACTTGGATTAGTGCAGAAGTCATACTTTTATGGTGCTTGAAATCTTCAGTTGCCATTCATTGCTGCACAAAAAACGACTGACTTCTCCTTCCTGGTTTTCCCAGAAGAAAATAAGTCATACAGGTTTGGAACAACATGAGGGTGAATAAATAATGACAATATGTTTTGTGTGAACTATACCTTTAAGTCACTGCTTCCCTTTGACAATTACAAAGTCTAAACAAAGACTACGGCAGCAAAATATTAAAATTTTGCATGTTCAACTGCTGCCAACAAATGCTGCTTTATAAAGGTCCTAAAAAGAGCACACTGACATGAAAAGTCTATAAAGGAAGGTCTGCTCTCTATTTTCCACTCTTCACCACACTATAGTTAATACTAAGGGGGTGGGGGTGAGTGGAGGGTTGTCTGCCAGATATTCAAATGACTATCGTTGAAATGGAAGAACATGTTGATGCCTCTTTGGAGAAGACAGAAAAGTTCATAGGTGTCAGTCACAAAGGTCTAGGGTTTCTATTCTGGGGCCCTGCTTTATGCCAGGTCACGCCCACCCAAGAGATTTCAAATGAAAATCATGGCAGAGAATAATCGTACTCACTGGAGGTTAATTAACGGCGACTGACAAAAACTTTCCGGGTCGGATAAAGATGACAGGGCTGTTGAAACTCCTGGCTTTTGTTGCCTGACGTGCCTTTGTTCACTTTGAGGTCTGATCACATTGTGGTTTGATATATTCACCAGCAACATCATTAGGAGCTGCGCATTCATGCTTAGCACTTTTTAGTCAGATGATTCTCACTGGTTTGTTTATCTCAGCTTTTTTCCTTCCCTCTGAGCCCCTTTTATATGCCAGCTGTATGCCAGTCGAACCTGATACATTCTCAGAAATGCCACAATAGTGTGAAATAACTAAAAAAGAACTGAGTGGAATAAGTGTGTTTCTACCCAAATTCAGATTTCAAACACATCAGCTTTCTCACATTTCCTATCATGTGCATATTCTTTTTGTGAGTTTTCGAACACAGTTAGATTTTGAAAGGAGGGTGCATACTTTTACCAAATTGTATGCATTTTGTAATATCTGCAAGATTATTTTGTTGTGAAAGCTACAGTAAAGAAAGTTCATAATTGTGATTGGTACAGAAAATATAGTTCTACAGATATAAAGTATTGCCTGTCCTTACAGTTGAAGTATTTATGTAGCAAAATAATAAATAAAATAAAATGTATACAGTATAGGTATACATACACACATACATACATACATACATACATACAAACATACATACACACACAAAAAAAAAAAAAAATATATATATATATATATACAGGTCCTTCTCAAAAAATTAGCATATTGTGATAAAGTTCATTATTTTCCATAATGTAATGATACAAATTAAACTTTCATATGTTTTAGATTCATTGCACACCAACTGAAATATCTCAGGTGTTTTATTGTTTTAATACTGATGATTTAACTCTGATTTAACTTGAATTAACTCTAAACACCTGCAATAGATTTCTGAGGCTTTTAAAAACTCCCAGCCTGTTTCATTACTCAAAACCGCAATTATGGGCAAGACTGCCAACCTGACTGCTGTCCAGAAGGCCATCATTGACACCCTCAAGCAAGAGGGTAAGACACAGAAAAAAAATTCTGAACAAATAGGCTGTTCCCAGAGTGCTGTATCAAGGCACCTCAGTGGGAAGTCTGTGGGAAGGAAAAAGTGTGGCAAAAAACGCTGCACAACGAGAAGAGGTGACCGGACCCTGAGGAAGATTGTGGAGAAGGACCGATTCCAGAACTTGGGGGACCTGCGGAAGCAGTGGACTGAGTCTGGAGTAGAAACATCCAGAGCCACCGTGCACAGGCGTGTGCAGGAAATGGGCTACAGGTGCCGCATTCCCCAGGTCAAGCCACTTTTGAACCAGAAACAGAGGCAGAAGCGCCTGACCTGGGCTACAGAGAAGCAGCACTGGACTGTTGCTCAGTGGTCCAAAGTACTTTTTTCGGATGAAAGCAAATTTTGCATGTCATTCGGAAATCAAGGTGCCAGAGTCTGGAGGAAGACTGGGGAGAAGGAAATGCCAAAATGCCTGAAGTCCAGTGTCAAGTATCCACAGTCAGTGATGGTCTGGGGTGCCATGTCAGCTGCTGGTGTTGGTCCACTGTGTTTTATCAAGGGCAGGGTCAATGCAGCTAGCTATCAGGAGATTTTGGAGCACTTCATGCTTCCACCTGCTGAAAAGCTTTATGGAGATGAAGATTTCATTTTTCAGCATGACCTGGCACCTGCTCACAGTGCCAAAACCACTGGTAAATGGTTTACTGACCATGGTATTACTGTGCTCAATTGGCCTGCCAACTCTCCTGACCTGAACCCCATTGAGAATCTGTGGGATATTGTGAAGAGAAAGTTGAGAGACGCAAGACCCAACTCTCTGGATGAGCTTAAGGCTGCTATCGAAGCATCCTGGGCCTCCATAACACCTCAGCAGTGCCACAGGCTGATTGCCTCCATGCCACGCCGCATTGAAACAGTCATTTCTGCAAAAGGATTCCCGACCAAGTATTGAGTGCATAACTGAACATAATTATTTGAAAGTTGACTTTTTTTTTTTGTAGTAAAAATACTTCTTTTATTGGTCGGATGAAATATGCTAATTTTTTAGATAGGAATTTGGGGTTTTCATGAGCTGTATGCCAAAAGCATCAGTATTAAAACAATAAAAGACCTGAAATATTTCAGTTGGTGTGCAATGAATCTAAAATATATGAAAGTTTAATTTTTATCATAACATTATGGAAAAAAATTAACTTTATCACAATATGCTAATTTTTTGAGAAGGACCTGTATATATACACATATGTATGTATGTATGTATGTATACATATACTGTGTGTGTGTGTGTGTTTGTGTGTGTGTGTGTGTGTGTGTGTGTGTATACATATATATATATATATATATATATATATATATATATATATATATATATATATATATATATATATATATATATATATACATTTATATGCAAAAATTGTGACTATTATGACACAATCTGTCCATCTTTCATTGGTCGGGCAAACAGATAAACCTACAAATGCCTCATTTGGGATAGAAACAAATGTTTTATCATAAAACAACACAGCTTTGCTTTAATTGGACATGTATTTAACATTTGTGTTTTAAATCATATCTGTTTGTTGGTGTTGTGAAGGTGGTTGCTTTGGGTTGGTGTTTTGGGGAGAAGACCTACCTGAAGAGCAGCTGGAACGTTCTGGATGGCATGCTGGTGATGATCTCTGTGATTGACATCCTGGTATCCCTGATCTTCAACAGCGGCACTAAGATCCTGGGCATGCTGCGGGTGCTACGTTTACTGAGAACCCTGCGGCCGCTCAGGTACGCTGATCACAACATCCATTCAGTGCTGCATTTAGTCATTACGCTAAACAACAGTTACAATTACATCAAAGCTTTAATGTACAAGTGCACCACCACCTGCCTTGCTGGAGGCAACATAAACACTTATTTGTACTTTGGGTCAAAATGCTAGATTTGCACATCTTAAATCAGCACCCACTTTCTTACAGGAAGCATAATTAATGTAAAGCCTGAAGTTTCACAATTAGCCTCTTCCTCACTTAGATACATCAATTAGCTCCTAATTGATGCAGTATGTAGCTGTGTTTGTGTACATATGTGTGTGCGCCTTGCACTTTTCTTCCTGCAGAGGGAACTTCTGGAGGCCTCCCCTACTCTTAAATATTTATGATATATTCAAGCAGAAAATCGAAATCATATATTCAGCTTTTCTGCCCAATTTGCCCACAAAATGCTTACACTGGTCTTTCACCCCCAGTCACTCTCTTCTCCCCCCTTTCAAGTTCGGGGTCAACTTCCGCAAGTTACTCATACTACCAAGAGACTTGTATTAAAAATACATTGTTTTCCAGTAGTTGTGTTTCAGCTATGTTGGTAGAACGTTATACTGAACAAGTGTGCTGTCAACAACGTTTCTGAAAAGGAACTGGAAAGAATAAAAAGACAAAAATAATGATTTTATTTTCTGCTTATTTTTTATGCCACAGGTGCATCAATATATATATATATATATATATGCTAATTAGTGACCTGCACCTACTTTTTCTGATTCCATGATTTTCTAGTCTTTTTTATGTATTTATTTGCATTTTAATATGTGCTGATGAAGCATAATAGTTTCCTGAAGTGTACTGTGCCAAATAATTTTGAGGTATTTTGATGAGCATGACAAATACGTCTTCCAGCAAATCTTTTAAAGCATTCTTCACTAGTTTGCTAAAACAGCTAATGAATGATTTATGTCACAACCCCTGAGCATCACTATTACTCCACTGCTACTAAATAGTGCATAGAGATCCAGGCATGCCCTAATAGAAAATGAATAGTATGTGAAACAAACTTGAATCCCTTTTTATGTTTCGATTCCAATGACGTATTGAATCCACTAGTGGTATATTACATAAGGTGAATTAACCTTTAAATAGTATGTGTGATAAGGTCCCATTATAACTAATGACAGTTGCTTCGTTTGACTGTCAGAGAATGTAGAGCACCCGGAGATAAAAAAACGCCCTGTAAATTAAACATGAAGCGGTCTGTGTTTTCACCTCGAGCTCCTCTGCTTGAACATTTGAAAGATTCTCACACAGAGTTTTCTCCACTGCCAGAACGATCTGCTTCAGAGAACTTTACTGTGTGTGCAACTGCCTCTGCACCGCCGAACACCTTTTGAAAGTTTAACTTCTTGATCCTTCCCTAGACATACTTTATATTAATGCACCTCTGTATGAAGTCCAAGTTGAAATGAAAAGAAAGACAAAGACAGCTGTAAAAAGTCTCCACAGTGTGGGCCCAGCAACTTCTGCAAAAGTCAATGGTGGGTAATCCAGACCACATGTGTATCTAAACCAGTAAGCTTAAAGGGACAGTTCACCCACAAATTAAAAATTCTGCTATTGTTTAATCACTCCAATATCTTTCGAACTACCTGTCTTTTAGCCGGTTGTCCAAGCTGCTGTTTTCCATACAATGAAAGTGAATGTTACCATGGTTGTAAAGGGATATATTTATATCTTTAAATACAATTTTAATATAATTAAAAATAATACTAATTTAATCATTTTTTATTAGTAGTATGCAATTTTATCATTCACATATTTTTTTTTTAATTATAAATTTTTTCCCTCAAAATAATATTAATATTCTACTGTTCAAAAGTTTGGGGTCAGTAAGATTTTAAAAATAAATTTGAATAATCGAAATACTAGAAATTTATTTAGAACTAATAGTATAAATATTATTACAGTTTTCTAACTGTTTATATTTTAATTAAAATGTAATTTTTAAATGTATCTTGATCTTTCAGAAATCATTTTAATATGTTGATTTGGTGCTAAATAAATGTTTCTTCTTATTGTGCTGCTTAATATTTTGGTGGGAACCATATTTTTTTCAGAATTCTTTGATAAATAATAAAAGTTTAAATAACAGCTTTTATTTGATTTTTTTTTTTTTTTAACAAAGTCCTACTGTCACTTTTGACAAATTTCATAAATATTTGCTCAATAGAAGTATACATTTCTTGAAAAAATATAAATTTTTATTCATTTATTTGAACTTTTTAGACTTTTTGGTGCTTTTATAGTTTTTTTTTTCCTAATTCACACACATTTGACATGAGAGTAAGTAAATAACACAATTAAAATTCCCTTTAAGGTGGGTTGAAATGCCCATTAATTCATGTGCACATCTATGTTTATGTTAATGTCCACGTTCTCATCATTGGCATTGTTACGGAGACGTGTGTGTGTGTGTGTTTCAATCTTTTGACAGGATGATTTATGCGTTGTGTTGAGGGAGATGTGCACACTCTGTAAATTCATCAACTCCTTGACCCCCAGGTTAAACCTCCACTGTATGTTGCACTGCACATCACCCTTGCGGATCTAAATTAATCTCAAAAGCGCATAAAGAACCATCCACCCTCCACTGTCTGTATGTGCCCCAGAGGAATAGACCCTCACTTAAACACCTGATGCCAGCATCTATCTACTGATATCACTTTGTTCAGTCTCCTAGAAGCTCCTGCTTGACCTTATTGAATGCAAATAACTCGACATACAGTAATGTACCGCTTTTGTTATTGCTTTTGCTCATTAATTCTCACGCTAATTACAGTCCAGTTTCTTGCACAGTGCCTGTCCACTCTAAGGCATTTGTTAAGCTAATCTAACCATGCTTGACTTGAAACAAGTTCGTTTTTCTGCATTGTCTATTTGCTGTAATTACACGAACGAAAAATTGCACGAAAAGACGATAAGGACAGATTGGCTCTTTCGGATTTCATCTAGAGCTGATTAATTTAATTTACATATCATCGCTGCAGATGTCCTTTACGCCTTATTGTTTTTAGATAATAGCTTGTGTAATTGTGAAGTCATAATTTTCCTGGATTATGTGAGTGTGCTAGGAAACAGATTCAGTCATTAATTTCTCACACTGGTGCATTAGAACAACACCAGGGCGAATAAATAATGATTGAATAATTGGGTGAACTATCCCTTCAATACCCCCTTTTGTCGTCTGCAGAAGTAAGTCATACAGCCTTGTAGTGCCTAAGCCTAAGAGTGAGTAAATAATTAGATTTTTTTTTCATTTGGTTTTATGCCATTGGTTTTACTCTCTGGTTTTGTGATTCGTTAAGTTAATTTTTTTAAACATATTTTTTGTCCTTTGATGGGTGTCCTCAGAGTGAGTGAGTGAGTGTGCGTGCGTGTGTGTGTGTGTGTGTGTGTGTGTGTGTGTGTGTGTGTGTGTGTGTGTGTGTGTGTGTGTGTGTGTGTGTGTGTGTGTGTGTGTGTGTGTGGTTGAATCCCCCAAACTGAGGGTTCCCAGCCCAACTACAGCATCCTTTAATTACAGCCAGGATGAAAATATGTCTCTGTGTCCGGGGAATAAGAAGCTCCTTTAGAGCTCTACTTATTGTTCCCTTCCTAATTTATTTATTTATTAAAACCTTTCAGAAGAAAAAGACCAAATCGGAGTGATGCATATGGAGGAACTCCACTTTTCCGAAGACTTAATAAATGAAGTAACCATAATACATGTTTCCAGAAACTAGAAAAGTCACATCAGCATCACATTATAAAACTAGGACCACCTCCATTTGGGTTCTTATCATCCATGGTATTAACAATAATAACAATAATTCGTTGCATTTATATAGTGCTTTTTCTGGGACCTCAAAGCGCTTTACATGGAAGGGGGGAATCTCCTCAACCACCATAGTACTATTGTATTTTTTTCATGAAAACAATGAGCAATGAGTAAAGTTTACAGTATTGAAAAACATTACTGTCAAAACACCTCATGCACTAACGCCCTCTATTGGTGAGGGGTTGAAATTGAATGGTGTGATCACCAGTGTTATTATTATACTATTATAGTATTTATTCATATTTTGATGTTTAATTTAACTTAATGTTTTTAGTATTTTTGTTGTGTCCTTTTATTTTTTATATAAGAGTTTTAAATCTTTTTTAATCTATTATTTGTATATATATTTTTTTATTTCATTTCAGCTTTATTTAAATTCTCTTAACAGTTAACTGGTAAGTACACTGTGTATAAGGAATATTATTTCACTGGATTGTCCCTCTCAAATTCACTCAGAGATGAGCGTGGGTCTAGACATATTGATCCTTCTCATCGTTTGACATTTCCATAATTGATTTTACGGTGTTACCTGAAATCCCAGAAGTAAGCTTTGATAAATATGCTTGAGCTTGTGAGAGATGCACGCAGATATTCAGACAAACAAAAGACAGAGCAGCCTGTTATCTACATTCCCTTTGGCAGATTCCTTTCTCTCTCAACCAGTTACTTTGACTAAATCTGATAGGTCTCTTTAAACATGGCCTTTTCTTCATCCTCAGACACTGATACAATCACAGCACACTTCTTAAGAAGATCAAAGCTGTGGATCAAATCCGTTTTCGCTGCTTTAGCTCAGTACTGTGGTTATTCTTCATTCTAAAGGGAGACATTTTTGAAGTCCTTGTTTGTGAAGTATCATAAACATCTTGCAATATACAATGTTTCTGCAATGCGTTAGAATCCTGAACTACTGCTTCAGGTCCTCATTGTGTCCCATTAACATCAGTTTAACACAAACAATGCCGTGGATTAAAACCGGTCGCCTTTTAAAGCTTTGTTAGAGTATAATTGTACATGTAATGGGCTGTTTTCACAGACAACCAGTTGCTCTTGAATTTGTCTGCACTACTTTTTAATTGTTGGTCTATTTAAACATGCGTTAGAGGGACATCTTTGACTTTAGAGTGCATTGCATTGTGCAATTTTTTTTAAGACGGCATGCAAACCATACTTTCTGTCCCCTTTTAGTTGATCCCCCCACAAGAAGTCGTCCTGTATGAATGGCTTCAAAGCAGCTGCATTCCTGTTACAGCTGTGTATTTGTATTACATATGTTATTGTGTGTGCGCCTTTGTGAGCAGGTGTCTTTGTGTCACTGTGAATGCTACCCTCCGCAGAGGTTGACAGGTGCAGTTGTGTGCCGGATTTCGTGCCATTAATAATTAGGCTTCAGCTTTATTTCGGGGGTTTAATTAAAATTGTCTCTTTTCTTTGCAGCACAGAAATTTTCCCTACAGTAGTGCGTTGCGGTTGCTTAGCATAATGGCTAGGGCATGAAATGTTTGCTGGTAATATATTGTTATTTATTATTAATAGTAATGTTATGTAAGTAAGTAAATGTAAATTATATAAATATATAACAGGATATTATTTAACTTTACTAAATAGTTACATTTTGGTTAAATTTTCAAATGTAAAATCAGGCTCTTGAAAAAAAAAACGGTTAAGAATCAGCAGGCTAGATGTGTCGCTTAGTGTGCCAGAGTGTGCTAGATCTGGTTTTAGATCTTTACATAGCAATGAGTCAGCCCTGTTGAAGATCACAAATTATATTTAGCTTGTTCTGGATTCAGACTCATGTTTTGTTGGATCTGAGCATGGCATTTGATATTGTTAGACATAATATCCTTCTTGAACATCTTGAATCCAGGACACTGCACTACAGTGGTTTGCTTCTTACCATGAAATTTGGACTTTTTCTGTAAATTCGAGAATTTTTGCCTCATCATCTGCTCCTGTTTCATGTGGTGTGCCCCAGGGATCCATTTTGGGACCTTTATTTATTTCCCTTTATATGCTTCCTTTGGCAAACATTTTTCAGAAATACAACATTTCTTATCACGGCTATCCTGACGATTTTAAGTTTTACCTTCCAGTGAGGCTTGACACCACTGTTTCTTTTGATGTTGTATGCATAAAGGATATTATATTGGATAACTCTTTTTTTTTTTTTTTGCAGCATAATGATGATCAAATAGATTTTTAGATTATCTCAAATTATTATGCAAGTTTAAGCTTATCAAGCTTGCAACAAAATGCTGCCGCAAAACTTTTGCCTGGGTCTAAAAAGAAGGACCAAATTTCCCCTATTCTAGCATTCCTCCACTGGCTTCCCGTTTGTATATAAGGCTTTTCCTGGCCCTGCACCAAAACATATAGTGAGCTTCTTCAGCCATACCATCCTGCTAGAACACTCAGATCTTCTTATCCTTTACTTGTAACACTATGTCACAGTGTCGCATAGTCTCCTCTATCGTGTGAGGTCTGATCCTTCATTGGACATTTTTAAGTCTACTCCAAAATAATACTTTTATTAGTAGGCTTTTGGAAATTTGTAAGAGTTGCTTTTACAGTGTAGATTTGCTATTGCATACTCTACAACACTTTGGATCAATTCATATTGTGTTTAACTGTGCTTTATAAATGAATGCTGTTGTTGTTGCTGCTTAAACATCTGTTCTCCTGTTTAATTTTCAGAGTGATCAGCCGAGCTCCAGGACTGAAGCTGGTCGTTGAAACACTGATGTCATCACTCAAGCCTATCGGGAATATTGTGGTCATCTGCTGTGCCTTCTTCATTATTTTTGGCATCTTGGGAGTTCAGGTGAGTACAAAAAATAAAAATATATATATCCCTACAGAAATCACCACCTTAAACAAGTTTATAATAGTTTTCTGGTAGTTTTAGAGAGATTTTGAGCACTTTTCAGCTTGGTCAGCCTGGCAGGCCATCTTAAACCAACTTCACCTCACAGTTATGTAATGGATATAATGTTTCTTGCTTGGATCACACACTAGTAAAGTAAAAGGTTAACTTTAGGGATTAATTGGAGTAATTCCTTCTAAAAACACCATATATAAAGTAACATATAACATGTGACAGCTCTGTGTGTTTAATCCACAAGATTGCCTTTAAAGGAGTAGTTCACTTTTTTAAAAAACTTTTGCTGATAATTTACTCACCCCCATGTCATCAAAGATGTCCGTGTCTTTCTTTCTTCAGTTGAAAAGAAATTAAGGTTTTTGATGAAAACATTCTAGGATTTTTCTGCATATAATAGACTTCATTGGGTACCAAATGGTCCAAGGTCCAAATGACAGTTTCAGTGCAGCTTCAAGTGCCTTTAAACGATACCAGACGATGAATAAGAGTCTTATCTAACGAAACGATCGGTCATTTAAAAAATAAATTAAAAAGTTTACGTTTTATAAGCACAAATGCTCGCCTTGCTCTGTTCTGTGATGTGTGTTTGTGACGTCATGTAATACACAATTACGTTGAAAAGGTCACGCTTCTTGACGTATGTAGAAGTACAGAGTCAGTGTTTACAAGTTGAACGTGCAAACAAAGTCAAACGGCGTTTACAAAAAAAGGAAATTAAAAGGTAAAACAACGATGTCGGGCGATTTTGAGCTTAGAGGAGAAGATGAGATGGAGTTTTTCGCCCTGCCCTACCTTTTTGAACCGGAATACACATACGTCAAGCGTGACCTTTTCAACGTAATTGTGTATTACGTGACGTTACAAACGTGCATCACAGAACAGAGCAAGGTGACCGTTTGTGCTTATAAAACTTAAACTTTTTTATTTATTTTTGAAATGACCGATCGTTTCGCAAGATAAGACCGTTATGCATCGTCTGGTATCGTTTAAAGGCACTTGAAGCTGCACTGAAACTGTCATTTGGACCTTGGACCGTTTGGTACCCAATGAAGTCCATTATATGGAGAAAAATCCTGGAATATTTTCATCAAAAACCTTAATTTCTTTTCGACTGAAGAAAGAAAGACATGGACATCTTGGATGACATGGGGGTGAGTAAATTATCAGCAAAAGTTTTTTTTTAAAAGTGAACTACTCCTTTAAGACTCTTAGTGATTGTGAAAGAGGTGGTGCACAGAACGAATACATGATTTTCTGTCATTTCTGTGAATTTGAAACATACTCTTCCTACCCACAGCTGAATAATTTGACTATGATTAAAATGTTCTGTTTTCCATACTTCCACAATTTACATAAGACCGTAGGGGAACACTGATGCAATTTATCTTCCATTCTTCCAGGAAAAGATGCCTGGGCTTTTGTGCCTGTACGATGTGTCAAGATTAACATTGATTTTGTCCTTGTATGATTTCCACTGAACAGTCATGCTGGACTTTCTGTAATGGGGACATAATCATATTGTATAAGGTTGTAACAGTGTCTTGAAATTACTCATTAGATATCCTAGTAATTTGGGGTAAACCTGACTGTTAAGTTGGTCAAAAAACTACTACATTATATAACAGGGCATAAAGTGATGATATTGGCATATTCTAATGTCAGTACTCATTTAAAAAAAATTCAATTGAAATATATGCTCTCTCTTAATCTCTGTTAAAAAATGAATTAATTGAATTATTTAGTTATTTCCTTAAAAGAGCCTAGGGTTGTCTGAGAAATGTGTATGTTTTCCAAAAAATCGTTCGCAGAGAAAAGGAAGGTTGGTTGTGTGCTGATAAAATTGCTTTGTTTCCACAGCTATTCAAAGGAAAGTTCTTTGTGTGTCAGGGGGAGGATACAAGAAACATCACCAACAAGTCAGATTGCAACCTAGCTCAATACAAATGGGTCCGACACAAATACAACTTTGATAACCTTGGGCAGGTAAGCATTTAAACTGGCAATGGTTGCACAAACATTTGCTCAAGATTCTCTTTTAAATGTACCTAGAAGCGACTGGTAATGCCACTTCCAATTTGAAAAAAAAAAAATCTGTTGTGGTCTCGTCCCGTTTTTAACAGTCAAATGGAGCCATTTAAGTCAAATATTTATTTTAACCTTTTTTATCATATTTCATCTCCCTCAGGCTCTCATGTCCCTTTTTGTTCTGGCTTCCAAAGACGGTTGGGTGGACATAATGTACGATGGACTGGATGCTGTCGGTGTCGATCAGCAGGTATTGACAGTATCAGAAGCTCCTTTTACCTGCATAAAATGTTATTGTAATAGTATTTATATGGATTTTCATGCTTGTTGATTCACCTTGTGATACATTTGATCCACAACTATGGACAGTGTGACAACCTTTTCATTTAAGTGGGTCACAGTTTCTAGAGTACAAACAAATTGTGGGCCAGAATATAACTCCGTCGTGCGCATTCTCTAATAACCGAAAACTCTGATTGGACAAACTCCATGAACTGAATCAGAGCTGAAAAATCATTGATCTGCATTTCTGTTCCTAGCTTCAAAGAACTGCTTTCCCATTCACCAGTTATTCTGTAAGCTCCTTACTGTCCATTCATCAGATATCTTTGAAGTGCATTATTTTACACTCTTTCCTCCAAATGTCTATTTTATAATACAATTAGAATTTTCAAATAATTTCTGAATAATAACAAGTAAAATGTTTGCATGAAAAGGAAGTCTCCATGCTTCATGTGTGTTCATTGAAAAGAGTCCAGCCCCCTGTCCTAGCCAAGGCATTCATGTGTTTGAATTGGAACAAATCTCTTCCTTAGTGCCTGCCATGTGGCCTGTGCCTCACCATTGCATGCAGAATGCTTAATCTAACTAGAGGCAGTAGACTTTTGAGTCTCCAGTAGGACAAACCTTTGAATTGAAGTGTTATTGATATCATAAATCTCCATAATTCTTAACCTCAGGCTACTCCTTCGGACCTGACCTAGATCGATCGATCGATCGATCGATCTATCTATCTATCTATCTATCTATCTATCTATCTATCTATCTATCTATCTATCTATCTATCTATCTATCTATCTATCTATCTATCTATCTGTCTATCTGTCTATCTGTCTATCTGTCTATCTATCTATCTATCTATCTATCCATCCATCCATCCATCCATCCATCCATCCATCCATCCATCCATCCATCCATCCATCCATCCATCCATCCATCCATCCATCCATCCATCCATCTGTCAGTTTATCTGTTTGTCTGCCTGTCTATAGTGAGAAAGAGAGGGAGAGAGAGAGACTGTAATTTTTTAACTTAAGTTGAGTGTGATGCAGTAGATTGCCTAGTTTTTTCAAGTTGGCTCAACGTGTTGTTTTAGTTGCCTTGACAATATTTTTTTAAGTTCAAAAGACTACCTGTTACTCAGGACACGAACAAAAGCTTTTAAGTTTACTTTAATTGGAGGAATTAGTTGAGTTAACTTAAAAAGTTGAATGTGATAGATTCTTTTAAGTTAGTTCAACTTTTCTTTTCTACGGTGTGTATACACTGCCATTCACATGTTTTGAATCAGTAAGACTTTTTAATGTCTTTAATACAAATAAAAATACAGTAAAAACAGTGATATTGAGAAGAAATATCATTAAAATTTAAAATAATTGTTTGCTGTTTGAATATATTTTAAAATGTAATTTATTTCTGTGTTTGTAATGTTACATTTTCAGCATCATTACTCCGGTCTTCAGTGTCACATGATCCTTCAGAAATCATTATAATTTTCTGATTTGCTCAAGAAAAAATTATTCTTATTATCAATGTTTTTTTAATAGAAAGTTCAGAAGAACAGCATTTATCCGATATAGAGATATTTTGTTATTTGTATGTGTGAGCTTGTGTGTGTAACTTCCTAACTAGCTTAACCACCATTGTACTCTGTACATTGACACGTGTTGTGTTTATCTGTGTTGTAGCCCATCATGAATTACAACCCATGGATGCTGCTCTATTTCATCTCCTTCTTGCTGATTGTGGCTTTCTTCGTGCTCAACATGTTTGTCGGAGTGGTGGTCGAGAACTTTCACAAGTGCCGACGCCACCAGGAGGCTGAAGAAGCCAAACTACGCGAGGAGAAGCGCCTTAAACGCATGGAGAAAAAAAGAAGGAGTAAGGAGAAGGAGCTAGCTGGTCGGTAGCCTTTCCACACCTTTCTGAGTCCTGCTTGATCATTTTTATTTGACCGCGTGCTAAATTAGATGCTAATGCTAATTAGAGTAACCGGCGTATGAGGAATGAGATGCTCGGGCCCGTAACTAGCTAGGAATCCACTCCCCGGCTTGCCCCCCTTTTGCCTGGGAACGTCTCTAGAGCATGTCCCATGGCTTGCATGGTGATCTGCTTACTGAGAGAGCAGGGTGTGTGGTGGCCCACCTTCCTCACTGCCCACCCTCCTCATCTCTTGCATGTAGGGCAGTGCAGTCTGAGAAGTAAATAAAAATCCAGTCTTGTCACACAAGTTGTCACACAAATTGGTTACATCCATCAGCTGCCTGCTCCAATGCTACCCAGGATGCACGGCGTGGTATTGATGACCTTCTCTTTTGGTTCCACTTCCTGCTATTCTCAGTACAAGGCGTTAGCATTAAAGCGACTTCATTGAGGATCCCTGTGTGGATGCTAGCTGTTGTTTCGACATTGGCTTGGACATTGGTCCAGCATGTTTGATCTTTAATCAACAGTTAAAAATGGGAATTTCTTTTTTAAGCCCTTGAGAAATACAGATGTAAATAGGTGATCTATAAACTATAACATTTGAGTCGGACCACAAGATCAGACACTAAAACTCAAGCAAGGAAAACAAAGCTATTCTCATTGGCACACACCAACTTTTATCACTTAATCTCAGTTCAGAGGTCAAATTTATTCCCTCTAAATGTCCTATCACACCATACTTTCTCATTCAGATCTTTATTTGATTTGCGCATTAGCTGATTAGTGTGTCCTTTTGTTTTATAGCGCTATCATGCCATCAGCTTTAGCTGGAGAGGGAAAAGTGCTTCATTTTACCCTCAGTTCTTCATCTTTTCTTTTTGCTGCAAATCTAATTTTCCGTAGGTGTGTATGTCTGACGGAATGTGTCAGGTTTATAGGGTTGAAATGGGATTAAACCGTGTGTCAGCTTTCCCTGGCTCGATTAATATTTTGAATCTTCTTTTTGAACGTAATATCTAAATATCCTGAGGTAACTTTGTGGACTTTTGGTATTAAAAGTTGAGCAGAAAAGTTTTGGTTCCTTTCAGGTGAACTTGTTGGTATGACTGTTATCATAAACTGAATAAGTTTACTTGCTTAGATATTTCCATCCACAAAGCCCTTAACAAGGACTAATAATCTAGATCTTAAACAGCCGGGATAAATAGATTTAGTATTAGAGTTTACACACAACAATAGGGATTTTTTTTTTTGGACTCAGAATAATTGGAACACCCACCGGCATATTCTCCCAGAAAATCCATTCTATTTCAGCTCCTTTTACGGTTTCTTTGCTTGCCCTACCTGATTAACATGGTTTCGTTCTTCTAGATATAATGCTGACCGGTGTCAGTTGGTCCAGTCCTGATCACACACAAGGTACAGATTGTATATGGCATGTCTATGTGTTCACCGTGGTGGTGGTGGTTTGGGATGAGGGAGGGGGGGAACACCGGGTGGGAGGGTACCATCAGTGCCCTTGTTCTCACATCATCAGATATGATCTGGCCACACAAGAATTGTCTGTGGAAGTGTGTTTGTCCGGTTTCCACACCTCATCAACAGTTCCAGCCAGCCCAGCCTCAAGCTCACACAGGGGATGGATAGAGAGAGAAAGAGATAGAAAAAATGTAAATGTTTTTTTATTTATTTATTTATTTATTTATTTATTTTTAATATCGTTATAGTTCTTGATGTATCAAGTTGAACTCACCTCAGCCTGCAGTAAGTGCTTTGGTGGTATTATAGGTCCGATCTCTCGATGTTGCCCCCATTGTGACGCACTGTGGCTGACTGTTCGAAGGGAAGAGTATCACTGTTAATGTTTTTAGCTTTTTTTGATCTGTCTGCTTTAAAGTTCTCTCATCGGTTTGATGTTGTGGCATAGTGATTCACTTCGTTGTGTGATGTTTCCCCATAACCCTGTTTTCCGAAGTTACTGACTTGCTAAACACAACACCACACCGTGCTGTTGTTCAGAGGCTGCATGACGTGTTGAAACTCATTTGTGACTAATGTGAGTGAAATGTTTGTGTGGCACACTTGTTCCACTTTGACTTAAGAAAATGTTGCTGTACTGGGCTACTCCACATGAATTTAACTGATACAGTAACTTGATTATAGCGGAGTTGTTTGTATATAAGAGGATACAATACAATATTTGTTCCAATATCTGTTGTTTCAATTACTCCCCATTTAAAACCTAAATTTGATGTTTGTTAAGAAAATGTAACTGTAATAGTGACATTTACACACTCACTCTCTAGAAGTGCTTGCATTATAATATTTTTATTATGATATTTAATAATATAACTTTTTACTATATAAATAATTGCAGCCTTGAAGAGAATAGGAGATTTATTTCAAAAACATTAAAAAAAATTACTCCAAACTAGTGTAAGTAGTAAATGTGTTTCATGAAAAAAGTATGCTTTTACTGCTTGAAGTGGCATCACTGACAGATGTGCTCTGTGCACAGTGTAAAGACCTTACTAATCAATAATGGAATTCATTATCGATTATTTTCATTATCAGTTATTATCAGTTAGTTGTTGCAGCCCTAGTATTAGTCATATGTAATTGAAAATTAAGTAAACCTGACCGAAATGGCATTTTATTTTTTGGATCCATTCCCAACTTATGATCTGTTGTGCAGAAACAATTGTCAATGACAGTTTTTAGATGCAAAAAAAAAAAAAAAAAGTTATGTAACACAAAAAGCAGAATATTTGTGTGCATGGAATTTGTTTACTTGTTCTCAGTGTAGCTGAGAGACTCTTATCTTTCCTTTTCTGTCTGTGTTCTGCCTCGTGAAAAAGAGCTCCCTTATGAACCCCTTTTTTCTTTCCTCCCTGTCTTTCTTTTCTTTTCTTTCCTTCTCTTTTTCTCTTTCCAACTTTCTTTTGTCCCTCCTTGCCCCTGTTCACCTAATAGCAAAACATCTCTTGTTTTTCTTTATCAATTATCCATTTTAAAACCCCTTGAATTTTGTTTTATTATACCACTGTTTTATAGAGACTTCTTATAAGAGTCAAACTACTAATGTGATAATTATTATAAATGTGGTCATACTTATTTGTGAATATAGAGTATAGTTACAATCAGTTATTTAAAAAATATTTGTATAAATATATTTTAATATTCATTTTTGCGATTAAATAATGTGGCAGCAGCTAATAATCATATGTAATGCATCCACACCAGAAGGTGTTAGTGTTGCATCCAAGACCACCGGAATAAATGAGCAAAAAATAAACAAAGGCATACTTGCTGCATCCAAAATCGCATACTATATAGTAGGTACTACATTTGGTTTGAAACTTACTTTGTGACCTTTGAAAAAGTATGTTATATATAGAAAGAATGTGTGCAGTATGACTGAAATTCGGACATATACTACTTCCGCCATGTTGTCATTGCCATGTGACACAGCGTCAGTTGTGTCGCTTCACTTACATTCACAAATTCTCTGCGATGGTCTCATCACGGGATAGTAAAGCGTTCATCGAATGCGTAGTTTAGAATCTTTAGTAGGTCAGTCGGGTACTTTTTGACTACTGTTTTATGAATAAAATGAATTCGGACATACTACACAGCTCATACTGTTTTTTCGCCAACTGTATGGTATGGAAGTCTTCTTATACACACTTCTATCGTAGTTGATATATTCCCCCTTTCCACCAGAATGGTTCGTGTTCTGGAAGCTACTATGTGTTGTTTACCTGACTATATCAAATCTAAAAAAAAAAAACATTGGGCATCCCGGTGTTTCTGCTGGCAGTGCGGCACTTCTGTTTTGCTGTTCACGGTATCTGGAGTGATTCTAGCGAAAACATTGGTTCACTCACTCTATCACTATCGATCACGCTAGGTCTCTCTCGCATGCATAGTTTTATATATTTAGATAAGAGCAATATAGTTCAACATTATTACATTGCTCAACGAGACAATGTCAGCATTTCTCTTCCCTCTGCTTCCCGGCTCTGTTTCAGACCAGTTTTTAGGGCTGGGGTTAAACCGGTCTTCCCGGTCCGGATCCCTCTTTTCTGCAGTGGAAAGTCGAGAACGGACTCAGGCTGGGAAACCCACAACAGAACCGTGTTGGTGGAAAAGGAGTGGTATTCGCCCTGTCCCAAATGGCACACTTCATGTGCACTTGCGGTCTTGTGGACTTTCTAAGTAGGGTGTCACATCTGTCATTTTAGGTTTCAGAAGGGTGCCCACTTGCATCCCCTTTGCAACTGGTATGCGCCCTCACAGTTGTGCTGAACCCCCGAGCTCCTCATCTGACTACATTCTACACGATAGTCAAAGTGACATTATGTCATTAAGTTGTGGATTTGGGAGAAGATTGAGAGGGCTTAGAGTTCCATTTGGGACAGGGCCATTGCTTCTTGTATAGTTGTATAAGTTGTATATGCTTATATATTCTAACATGAGAGCTCTGCAGATTAGTCTGAAAGTGTAATTAACATATTTTACCCTGAGTGTATCGATCACACTTTTTCCATATATTAAACACAGTTCACAGTCGCACACGTCAGCGTTGTTCACAATGATTGAGTTATGCTAACGCATTTGGGATGAAAAATGACAGGCTTCATTTTGCTTCTAATTAAAGACAATGTGTTAATTACTCAACCATCCAGTTACACAGTGCCTCAGCATATTTTATAATTCTGTTTTGGATATCTTTTTTGGGAGAGGTGGGGGTGTTACCACCCCGCCAGTCTGTCTCTCTCGATTAGCTTATGTTCCCCTCCTGTTGGACTGCCGTCGCTCTGTATACTTGCGTATGGGAACAAAGGGCTGGTTAATCATATCTCACTGCAGTAGGGCTGAAACCATCTGCCTCTCCTCTACCTGTGTCCTCCCCCAGTCGCCATTTATTAGCCGTTCTCTGAGGTGCCTCATCAGAAATGTGTTCTGCCAGCAGTTTGCCCGTACACACTATATTAACAAGCCATATCATTTGGATTTACAAATCATCTTATTTACAATAAGTCCTTTTAGGCTGCAGCATGATATTAATTCTTATCCTGCTACTATCGAGGGATGTTTGCATTTTTCCACCCATTCAAAATCTCGATTGTGGATTGGTGATGAGCGCAGATGAAATCTACAGAAGGGTCATTTTCAAATTTTTTTGTTGACATTTTTAATTCATTTTAGTTTTCACCCATAAAAGCTTATGATCTGTATATAATAATACCTTGATTATTAATAATCATAAGAATGACTTATATTCATTTCAAAGATGAGGCAAAGGATATAAAATCAGTGTAAATTTTTCATAAAATATGATGTAGATGTCAAAACACATAATTGATGAGACATACTAATTGGCAATTGGTATACATTGATTGCAATTATTACAGTACATTGTCATTTAACCCTTTTTTATATTAAATCGTGTAACATCAAATGATAGAGTGAAGTAGACTTTTTCAATGTGATGTGAAAAATCACCAACCGCTGAAGAAAAGATTCTTCTTACTCTTTACTTTGTAAATATTTAATGCAATTTATTGACATAGCGCTTTGCACATTGTTCCAAAGCAGCTTAAAAAAATAGAAAAATAAAGAAGATAAAAGGACAAGAAAAATTGTGCTAGACAACCCCCCATTGAGCAACCTAGAAGCAATGTTTGGCAATGACAAAAACACCCTGGATTTTCAACTATATTAACTACTTTGTGTTATTTATTATTGTTTATATTATATATTTTGCTGCCTAACTCAAAACTAAATTATTGTTTATTAATTATAAATAAATAATTATAAATGTCATAAATTGTGTACCGTGTGAAAGGAACTATATTGTTTTGGATTATAGAACAATCTCTTTTTCATGGTCTAGAATATTTCAATTTGTTAATGACTGAAAGCTCATGTTTGTCATCATATTTTGAGAATGACCCTGCCATTTTTCAGTTCACCTTTTCTGGAATTGTACATTCTTATTCATAGCTGTAAGCGCAATCTAATTAGCTAAAGTACCTAATTAATGAACTGGGATGTGAGCTGCAGACCTTCATTAATGATGGATGTTCTAATTCTGCAGATCTACAGACTTATTCATTGGGTTTCATGTGCAGAATCAATGTACAGTTACATTTGTGTAAAAAACTATCCCCCATAGCAATTTTGCCTTAACGAAGCTTATGAGCTCAGCATTTATTCAATTTGTCTTTCTGCACCCACGTAGAACTGGAGATGACCCACCTATCTTTCTTTTCATCTCTAGCAGACTAGTATACAGTCTCTCGACTAATACTGGGGGAGCAATGAGACAGCGAATGACAGAGGGAGAAAATGAAATTACTAAGTGTCGTGTAACCTCCACTCTTGGCAGCAGAAGGCAGCACGGTCTCTTATGTAACCTGGCAGCTCCAAACACCATTTCCTTTCTTCCTACTGCAAGTGAAAATGACTCAAAGTCTTCTTTATGTAACTTGGGCACGCAACAGCCCCCAAAATTAAACAGATGGCATAAAGTTTTCAGCTGAAAGAATTACTTTTGTCATGAAATGATCCTTTACCTTTAGATAGTTAAGGCTCTATTGACATTCTAATAGAGTTGCATTTGGACACTGTACATATTTAATGCAGTTTGTGATTAGTAAATGCATGGGTGAGTTGTATAAAGTCCATGTAACCATCTTGAAATGTACTGTATATAAATATAAACTGCTCATTAACTGGAATAATTTCGACCTCGGGTGAGGGTACAAGAAACATTCCACTTAGTTTGATTCTGATTAAAAATGCATACAGTGTCCTACATTTCATCAGACTCATACCTTTTCGCAAGAATCTCTTTATGGGTCTTCATGGTTCATTCTGTATAGGGAGAAGGTTTATTAACAGAATAGATCGAGAAAAAAGTTAAAAGTCTTCTGCAAGAGTCGCTGTAACCTCTTAGTGCGACTTGATCTTTTTGTAACCTCACAGAGATTTTGTACAGATATGGCTGGCTTATTTGTCATCTTGTGGGAGTGGAGGCTTGACAAATACCAGCCGAGAGAGGGATGTAACGCTGTCTGTGAGCTATAGAGAGAAAATTACAGGGGAAGAGGTAGAGATTCTGCGGAAGTAGCACCACTTGAGCAACACAAGTGAACTGTGTTTGAAACTAATGTATCGGTGGTTATAGATTATAGATGTTTATGTGATTGGTCATATAGATTGTGTTTGTTTTTAGTAGAATCAGTAAAAGTGCAGGGTTTTTCGCAGACGAAATCTAGTCATTTTAAGAGGAATCCACGCAATCAGGAACGATTTCCCCTTACAGGTTTTACAAATTCCAAAAAGTTGACCAAGAAATAGCTGCTTGGCTTGAAAGTGGCATATGCGTGAGCCGTACTCCGTAAATTAGCTTTTTTTGCTCAACAAATTGTTGCCTGAATTTCGCTAATGTGACCGGACCTTAATACATGACCAGATGTATGCATTTATCAAAAAACGACTTATAAATGTAGAGTAGTGCAACATAAGTAACAACCAGTGTTGGGGAAGCTACTTTAAAACTGTAGCTTGCAAATTCATTTTTATAACAGTATAGCTGACTTGTTATTTTTTTCACGTAAGACTGAGAAGTATGAGCTGAAAGTGATAAAAGTGATCCTTCAATTCTTTTTCTTTTTATGATTCAAATATGCAGTTGCTCTCTCTGGACCAACAGTGTTTGCATTTGGAGGTTTTACAATGAAAAAAAATGATGGGATTATGTTTCCCTTTTGTGTAGTAAACAGGGGGTGACTGTCACGAACCAAACATATTACCTTGAATGAGAACAGGTTTTGATTGTCAGATATGTCAGGCACTCTAACTAACCTCTGATGTTGAGTAATATAGAATGACATCACTCTCGCGGCACTCTGCACATCATCACCGTTGCCCATCCACCAAGCCTCTGTCATTCTACCTCCATCTCAGATGGCCCATCTTGCTCAAGTCAGACTCAGAAAGAAAGTGTGATTTGTCTGCCAGCATGATATATTATATGTATGTCTGTGTTTTTCGTCTCACCCTAGTCTATCCTACCGTTTATGTTTGCTGGTGTTTGTGTATGAATGTATTTTCTTTACCATGCTCTCCCATTACTGAATATACGATTTATTTTTGTATCTATTTATTTATCTTAATATATACACACATATATATATATATATATATATATATTTATTTATTTTTTTTTTTTTTTTTTTTTTTTGCTTTCTCCTTCTCCTCTTTTATTTTCCACTATTGCGGCAGTTTTAAGAAGGCATTTAGTCTATAATTTCTTGTTGGTTTTGACTCCGTGTGTGCTGGCATATTGTGCCAAAAAAAAAAAAGAAGGGCAGTGTATCTGCCAAACTAATTTTTACATTTGGGTGCATCAGCAGTATGTCCAGCAGACATCGACTCATTACTTTTGGAGCAACTCATTGACCATGCACTTCAGGGGGGTAAAACCAGCCTCAATTAAAAACCATTCGGCTTAGAGCGAACAAAGCTGCAATTTGCTGCCTTCCCTATTCAGATGGCTGTTTTTATCATCTTTGCTTTTTCCCCTTTCTATTTTTGTCTGACATTTTGCCATGCAGGCTTTAGAATTTTTCTCTGGCTCTTCCTTTAAATAACAGTCTAGTCCTCCCACTGCCCACAATTCCCTATTGCTCATGACTTTCACCCCACATGACTCAGGATGTCTGCATAATGGACAGATATTTCTTGAACATATTTCTTAGTGGTGTAGTTTGTTCACTCTATAGGGACATGTCAACCTTAACATGAATAATCAACATCAGAACATTGTTGATGTCCATATTTAGACCCTCACCCTCAGACCCTCAAAATTATCAACTATTATTTAAAAAAAGAAAAGAAAAATAAACAATTTCCTTTTGTGTGTGTGTGTGTGTGTGTGTGTGTGTGTGTGTGTGTGTGTGTGTGTGTGTGTGTGTGTGTGTGTGTGTGTGTGTGTGTGTGTGAGCAACATTTTATAGTGTTTTTAGAGTACAAATAATGTTGATAATGGACCAAAGTTTGTCTGTATTTCCCAACTGACTTAGCTTCTGAGGTACTAGCTGCTAAATGGTTAATTTCTTGGATTTACACCGTCCACAACCTCTCTCTTCTCTATTGTGCATTGTCAAAATATTTCTGAAAGGACTTTGGACCTCCTAAAAGATAGGAAGATTCAAAATAAATCATGTACAATTGATTACTGGATTATTTATTTATTTACTTTTGTAATGTATAATTTGTATTCATATGTACATGTATATAAATATATATTTCAGCATCTTGTTTCGTGATGGCTCTATCAGTAGTATACTTTTTGCAAATATTAAAAAGTAGGGTGTTCATGCATTTGCCATTAGTAAATAATTTTATGGGGTCCAGAGTCCCTCAATTTAGAGTTATTTTTAAGAACTTTTTTTTTCCCTCCAAGTGCACGTGAGTTGCGGCAAAGCCATAATCATGTTGAAAGCATCAAGACCAGCATGAAGTCTCAATGTGACGAAAAGGCTAAGAGATTTGTTGTCTTTGAACCTTTTTGGGGGGTTGATGGGTATTGCACTGAGTTTTAACAGTTAACATGTCCAGAACCGGTGGGTGACTAATGTTTTGTGGCTAGATTCAAATTTGATATCATTCAGCCCAAAACCTTCAATTGCCTCACCCAATAATCTGACCGTCATTCTCAAATGTATTCATAGATGGAATTGGAATGGGCTAAAATTGCCATCTAAGCAAAGAATGTCTCATTAAATCATAGTCATGGTATCATTAGCTTGTGCCAAAAAAATGGAGACAGAGATGGAGAGGTCCCAGACCCACATTCTCCATCGCTATTTCATTCTTGTGTTGGTTAAAAATAGTTTTAATCCATTTTCCTTCTCTTTAAATTCTTTTAAAGCTGATTTGGCTGATGTGGACGTTAGTTGGACCCATTGCAATGGCATGACATCAGAGTGGCACCGCTGCCACTAGGAAACAAAAGTTCAATCCATTATCCAGTAAATAGGATGCCAAGACCTTCCACTTCTCCCAGCTTTTCTCCCAGACAAAAAGCCATCTTATATGAAACTCTTTCGTTAAACTCAGTGCGGTACTCAGTAGATATAAACATACGGTTATGGAGACTGCTTTCCCTCTGTCACAAATGTATTATTAGTGTTATTATTGTGTTTAAGAGGATTGGAATTAGCAATGTAAGCCAAACAAAACTGAGTTCACTGAGTTAAAAAAAAAAACACACGCTTTTTTTGAATGAAAGTGCACAAAGGGAGAGAGTCTCACTACAGAGGGTAGGAGGGATGTAGTTGAGTGGGGGTGTCCTATGGGAGCTGACCTATCAACTGTAAAACCAGGCTGTGAACATGCACCTGTTCCCATCTTACTGTCCTCCATAACTGAGCACCTTTGAAACTGGGGGACTCTACACAGCAACCGTTTTCGTTCCCAATGAATGGTTTTGTTTGCTGCCCCCCTAGATACTGTTGTCTGCAGCCCAAATAAATTAATTTAGAACACATGGGTTAAAGAGCAGAACATTGATCTCATCGCAGATTTTGTTAGATCCTAGGAGTCATAAAAAAACAATAAATAGGCGAAATAAATAAATAACAACTAAAGTGGCAATGTTTTGCCAAGTCTGGATATTTAAGATTCATAAGCTGTACATTATGAAAAAGCAAAGGTAATGTCAAGTCAGCACATTTAAAAACACCAGGAGCATGGCTTCAATTAGCAGAATTAAAGCCAGATGGGTTAGAAGATTCCTTTAGTAATTACTCGCAGAACCAGCGTTGCTGACATCTTGTCCTGAGAAATCAAAACAGAGTGACCCCATATACGTCACAAGCATATTTAATAAATAGGACAAGTGTGAAATTGCTTTTATACGTTAAATAAATAAGTTAATATTAAGTAATTAACATCTGAGTTATATTTCCAGGTTTGTTTTTTGCTAAAGAAAGCAATTACAAACAAAGTCAAAAACAGAACTATTGCATGTTTGTGAGCAGAAAACAGTAGTGGCGTTTTGTTCAGTGTTTTCAAATAAATCGGTTGAGTCAGTGATTCAGTGACTTACTCATACAAACAGCTTATGAATTTAAAATAGCATACTATTACTACTACTATTTACTATATTCTACGACTACTTCAACTACTACTATTTTTGCCGTATTTTTATATAGAAGTAGTGGTGGAGTGGTATGCTAGTGTGTTTCAAATTCAGCCAGTCACTTGTTTTGTTCCTGAATGAATTGGCTTTTTTTAACAAATCAGTTCATTAAATTAATCAATAACTCACTCATAAAGACAAAATGTCTATTTAATAGTCTTAACCTGTTGAAATAGTCACTCCCAGAGTTATCGTTAACTAAATCGCTTTTGTTAAAGCTGCAGTTCGTAACTTGTATTCAAAAGGTACAAAATGTATATAATAAGCGAGTACATCATGAATCCATTTTCCAAACCGTGTTTTTTTCTTATCCTGAATCACTACGGTACACCTAATAAATGTTTATATTCTGACTATTTTAGACTGGTACGGGTCGTACCATTACAGAGTAGCCCAGTACCTGCGTGACTCGTCATAGACATAAACAGAGAGAAGTAGCTCCGGCTACAATGTTCTTCCGCAAGATACATGCAGTTATGTTTATTAACTGCTTGAGCGCCAAAAGTTAAGGACGGCAGCTTTAATTGAAATCAAGGTGAAATAAAATATATAAATATCAAATGAACTAAATGAAAATTAGAAATCTTTATGAAATAAAATAAGTTGAAGTTGAAGTACTAAAATTACTAAAACTAAAACTGAAATAAAAATAAATTAAAGCTAAATAGAACTATTTAAAAAAAATAAGAAAATAATTTACAGGCACATCACAAAATACAAAAACTTAAGCTAAAATTAAAATAAAATCTGAAAATATAAAATAAAAGCTAATTCAAAGTCTGTATGGAATGCACAAACACAGACAATGGCTTACTTGTAGAAATCTCAACATATTAAACTGAGATTAACATCCAAAAAATTACTTCACCTTTAACAAGCAAATAATTTGGACATGTTCTAGATGAGTCATACTCATATTCACTATCCATTGGGGATGATTAAACAAATACTGCTGATGTGGCTCCATTATATATAAAAAAGAAAAGGTTGAATGCAGCACCTGTTCCTTCAGTCCAGTGCTGGTGCCAGGAAAAGCCTGGCTAATGGGCTGACAGGACCACAGGGAACACAGCTGCTGCTCACAGTGTTTTGAGATAAGCCCCCCCGGACTCCTGCTGCTCTGCCATCCCTTCAGTCCTCTCAGCCCTCAACGAGCAACAGAGGAAAAACACAAACAATAAAAATGGATCAGAAAGACAAGAATATGCACAAGTCCGTACTTGTGGAATGGAGATTCGTTAATATTTAAGGGAATCTCATTAGAATGTCCATGATGTAACAGGACAATTTGTTTTATTTAGGTATCTGTGAGTGAGCAGATCTCAGGCACATTGACCCCTCAATCTGGGCTCCTCTGCCTTTGATTTGGCATTGACCACAGAAGCGTAATCGCAGTTAAAGGAAAAGTTCACACGAAAATGGAAATTGTAATTTACTCACCCTCATTTAGTTCAAAACCCATATGACTTTCTTTTGGACTATTCAAAGAGAATTTTCAAAGAATGTTATAGCTCATCAAAAGCACCATAACCAAAGTATCATAAAAGTGGTCCTTTCAACTCATCGACTATTACAAGTCATACAAAGTCGAATTTATTGAAACTCACTGAAAAGTTTTGTAAGATTTGTAAATGAATCATTATTTTGAGTAAAATCAGTGACTGATCCAGTCCATACAACTGAGTGATTCTCTCACAAATTGGACTGATCCAGTTCTCACATTCAAATCACTGAATTAATGATTCATTTGCAGTGATTACCTCTGATACCTCACACAAAGCAGTCATAAGGAATCAGAAAACTTTAATATGATACACAAGTCATATGGGCCAGTTTTATACGTTTATTGTGCTTTTGCAGCATTTTTAGAGACTAAAAGCTCCAGACACCAGACCAATTATAATATTAACATTTGTTATTGCATTGGAAAAGAGCTACCAGCTCTGTCTTCAGAAATTCTCCTTTAGGGTTTTACAGAAGAAATAAAGTCAGGCAGGTTTTTGAACAACATGAGAATGAGCAAGTACATTTTCATTCCTGAACTTATACACATATGTTCTATCTCTTAGCTTCTTTTAAACTGGTTATTTCCCTCTCCCTCTCTTTTGTCAGTGTGGGCATGAGTGTGTTCAAAACCATGTTTGTTTCAGTACAGTTATTTCATGCTTCCTCCCTGTACCCATGATATTTCAGAAGCCCAGAGTAAACCCTATTACTCCGATTACTCACCTACACGGCTTCTCATCCACAAGATGTGCACCAGCCAATATCTGGACCTGTTCATCACGATAGTCATCGGGCTCAATGTCATCACCATGTCCATGGAGCACTACCAGCAATCTAAGGTATAGAGCAGTGAGAGTGCATGCGCTTTTTGATATTTCATTAAGGAAATAAACTCACTGGATATATAACTGCAGACAATGTTACTGTAAGTTCAACTTTAACTGCAACTGCAATCTCACTTTATGATTCTGCATAATGTTTGCTGGTTAGGCAGCTAATGTTTATGTATTCTTTTTGCTGTACTACATTTTGATTAAATCATAGCGGTGAGTATATCATTTTCTCTATATTATTATACTTATTTGCACTTTCATTGTGCTGCTCCAGGACATTTTATACCATTGCCTGTGTATAAAAAGCCATTTGAGGGAAATGCCTCACCAAAATAAACCACACTTGTAGTGTATGCACTGAAAAGTATGCATATTCCCTCATCAGTCTTTCCCCCTCGCACAACACTGTAGAGACAATTCATGAATATTCAACGAAAGACTAAAATAATAACACGAGTTGACAGAAAAGCTCTGGGAGTTTAGGTTGGTTTCTGTGAATCATTTAGGTGGTGTAATATGTTCTTTTCATTCCTTCTGCTTTGTCATAAAGGAATGAAAAACTCATGGTAAACAACCACTTTAAATATGGTCATTTCAACTGGTAGTCTATATGTATGTATGTATGTTTGGTTTGTTATCTCTCCTCAAATCAAAACTAGTGTTTACTATCCACTAGTGTTTATTTCACCCATCATTGATGGAGGTCCGTGACCTCACCTGTGCAGTCTGTTTTAATTAGAGCCCGGGTGGCCTGCAAAATATTGGAACAAGTGGAGCAAAGGGGATTGTTAGGCTTTGACCACTAACACTCATTCCGTGAACAAAATCAATTGATTTTCTGGTGTGTCGTCACACTTAGCCTGGACTTAATTACTGTGTGGTGGACGAGGGAAGGCTAGATCCCTGGCTATGTCCATTGACTGTTTTCATTGTGCAAATACCCGCCTTTAATAACTCATCATTTTTCCACAGATTGACTATGAAGTGACCTATTTGGCCATTCATAGACCAGAGTTTGTGTATTTATTTATTGTTCTGAAGGAGTAAAAATATCCTCACTTCTGTTACTTTCACTATTACATTTTCTTTGCAACTGCTCTGCTTTAACAGGTCCTAGATGAGGCTCTGAAGATCTGCAACTACATTTTCACTATCATATTTGTGCTGGAGTCTGTCTTCAAGCTTGTTGCCTTTGGATTCCGCCGCTTCTTCAAGGACAGGTAGTAGACGTGACCCTCTCAAAAGCTACACTTAAGGTAGTTGATCCAAAACAAATCAGAAATTTACAGTAAAGCCATTTACATGGAGGTGCTCCATTGCCCCTATTTCTGTTTTCTTTTCTTTTTTTGTGTGTGTGTGAACACAATAGGGTTTGTTAGTAGTCCTAAAACCACATCCTTTGAAATGATATCACAGCTTTGAGATTCCTTGGTTTGCCTCTGACTGTCAGAAGCACATCGAGGGCTGAATGCACTGGCGTCTGTGGTGGAAAACAAGAACCGAATTTATATCACTTGTGGTTTTGGTAAAAGAAACCCATCTTGAAGCATGCAAAATCACACTGCCTGGGGCTTAAACAACGAGAAAGCCTCTTAAATTGCATTTATTCCTCTTAAATTAGTGACAAGAAGTGCTAAGTGTCCAATGTTACAGCTTTATATGTGTAGGCACAATTTAACATATTTTCTTTATAGAGTTTAAATGATCCATTACTCTTTTAATTAGTCTTGAATAATCAGTCAATATGTGAATTAGGCCCTTTAGTGAAGTTGATAGGCCATTAGAAGTTCTCATGTAATCAGCTTTTTCTTTCAATAGAGTAATAAGTAGGGAAATGTAAAGCAGCTATTTGCATACTAATGAAAACTTTGACATAACATAATTTATATGATTTCAAAACGAATCTCTCACCAAAGGCCCTACTGTTAGACATTTCAGAACATGCTGTTCAGGAGGCGAAGGTTTAAGAGTTGAAACTTTAAGATTTTTTTTTGTATTGATTTACAACATTTGAAATGTCTTTCTGTTACTTTGATTGGTTATTTCATGCATCAAGCTCCAAGTCTGCAGGGATGGATGATAAGTACATTTTGATCACCGGGCCCCTTAGCAAATGAAGCCAGTGGGAAACATGTAGAAATGTTTTGTGTAATCATTTGACTCCAATTTTCCAACATTTCTAATGAAACACCTCTCATGGCTGCAGGCCCCAGCAAATTGAGGTGTCCTAAAACAGGCTCTAGGCTCTACCTCACCCATGAAAGTGTTATATTTGACCCTCAGGCGGAGTTATTTAAAGTTAGCAGCAAAGTTTGAAGCCATATTTAGACAATGAACATGCTGAGAAACTTGCTGGAAAAGAGTTACATCCAGGGTCAAATAAGGGTTATTTGCTCAAAATGATGATTCTTTGATCAAATTTCCATTGCTTAGAGAGACTCAGTGTTTTGACTCCTGCATGGAATTGTTTGTATTGCATGCTTCTGAAGGATACAACGTTACCTTCAAGTCCTTTTCTGAAGTTTGAGGAAGTCATATTGTGATTTATTTTCAAGGGATTTTAAAAATTAACATATTGGGCAATTTCATATTTCTTTCTGTCTTTTTGTCTGTTGACTAAGACAGTTGGGTACAACAAAATAAAGGATGCACATTAGGTGTGCAGTTGATGTTTTAACAATGTATTTTTACTTTTTTATTTATTTATATTTTTTATTAAAATTGTTATATTTTGTGTGCTGTCACAGAGAATTATGGGTAATGTAGTTTTGTTGCAGCTTTTGCTAATCTGACAGCAGTACACAACATTAATACAAAATAAATTATGACAAAAAACTAAATTATAAACAATTTAATATAATTTAATATAAATGGTAAATAAAACATTAATGTCAATACAACCATGAACAAAAAAAAAAGTTTTGGATTGGTAATATTTTTTTATATTTTTTAAAGAAGTCTCTTATTCTCACCAAAGCTGCATTTATTCAGAAAAAGATATTTATTTGATCAAAAATACAGTATATTTAAATCAAATGTATTCTTTTGATGGCAAAGCTTAATTCAGCAGGAATTACTCAAGTCACAATTACTCCAGAAATCATTCCAATATGGTGATTTGGTACGCAGTAGTAAAAAAATAATAATATATTTATTAGTATTATTATTATTATTATCAGAGTTTAAAGTGGTTGCACTGTGGAATATTTTTGTGGCAACTTTTTTTTCAGTTTTATTTTTTAACTATGTAAACAACTTTACTGTCACTTTCGATCAATATAATGCATCCTTGCTGAATACAAGTATTAATTTTTTTCTTAAAAAAATAAAAAAGACCTCACAATTTGGAACATAGTGTACAATCATTCTAACATTAAATAAGGAAGCATTATTCTTTTATACTAATTAACATAACATGTGTCTTTAAACAGGTGGAACCAGTTGGATCTTGCTATTGTTCTGTTGTCTATAATGGGCATAACACTGGAGGAAATCGAGGTCAACGCTTCTCTGCCCATCAACCCCACCATCATTCGCATCATGAGGGTGCTGCGTATCGCTCGTGGTTTGTATTCTCTTCCCTCTTATCTTCCATACAGCTATGGTCCATTTCTCTTCCCTGTGAAAGTTTACACTCCTCAGCAACTCAGCCTGTTAGCCTCAGTAGATCAGACCCGGTTGTGTGTGTGTCACCCTTGGGATCTCTGTTGTTTCACAGACTGCTCAGCAGAAGTCGTAGTCTGTGTTGAAAGAGTCCAGATGGCTGTAATGAGAAATTCAGTTCACACAGCCACTCTTATTTCTTACACACACACTCACAACACACACAGTGTAGGAAGCTGGGGTGCTTGTCTGCTTGGAACGATTATTCTTCCTCTAATGAAATGGCTGCTTGGCGAGTCTTTATTGATTATTCCCTCATCAGAGATGGCCAAGCAAACACACCTGCTCAGATGTCTGTGTTCTCATCAGGTGTGTGTGTGTGTGTGTGTGTGTGTGTGTGCGTGGGTGCGTGCGTGTGTGCGTGCGTGCGTGCGTGCCTGCCTGCGTGCGTGCCTGCGTGTGTGTGTGTGCACGTGTGTGTGTGTGTGTGTGTGTGTGTGTGTGTGTGTGTGTGCACCTGTGTGTCTGTGTGTGTGTACGTGTGTGCATGTGTACTAGTAAGGGTGCGCCTTACGTCTTCGCAGCCTATTTCCTCCTGGATTCATTCAGACATTCCTGTAATGAAAGTCACTGGCATCATCCACTTACGGGCCTGATTGCAATTAACCAAACCTCCACAATGGCATCTCCTCCGTGGCTGAACGACCGTCATTAAAGCTCCGTGTGTGTAGTGCACGACCCTAATAATAGCATTCTGTGTGATCTGACCACTGTGAAAATTACATGAGAATTAGTTTCCACTGGTCACTTTTAAAGAAACAGTGAGGTCACTGTTTGCGCATTTATTTCTGTCCAATCAGGGCTCTAATAAAAGAGTCACAGTTTGAGTTTCACAGTACATAAAGGTCCATTTTGTTTTATTTTATTTCCCAAATGCCACTTTTGTCAAAATTAGAAGCATGATTCTTTTTTGCGATTCCATGATCACTGAATACAACACAAAATCAACAAAATGTCCTAATGTCATGTATGACTACTGTGCAACATCTAGCTAGATCACTAGCATGATCTAACATACTAATATGGTAAATGTGGTATCCTAATTCTAAAATAAATCCCATTTTTCACAAATATCTGGAAATTACCAGCACAAAATTAGTCATTTTGATTGCAAAAATCACCAAAAAAAGAAAAAAAACTGCTATATCCTGGTGGGATTGATAAAGTCTGGTGTCTGTATTTTATTTAATTTTTTACATTTTACATGCAAGGTTAAAATATTCTAGCTGACAAAATTCTGAATTCTGAGAAAAGAAATCCAGAATTGTAAGATAAAAGATTTCTAAATTATATATTTTTTTTTCTCTTTGAGGTGGAAACAAGCTTCCATACTGTGGTCACGGCTGCTGAAAATGTAGCTTTGCAATCACAGAAAAAAAAAAAAAAGAAAGAAAAAGAAAAGTGTAAAAAAAAATCGAATCAAATAAATAAATAAGAACAAATTTAAATTGTTTTCTGATCAGATTGTGTATAAGCTGGCTCTCCTCTCCTTTTAGTGCTGAAGCTACTAAAGATGGCCGTGGGAATGCGAGCTCTGCTTGACACTGTGATCCAGGCCCTGCCTCAGGTACTGCACAAAACTTTTGTCTTTCTCCTTCATAAAGTTCAGCTCTCCACTCACATCCCATGAATCCTGCGCAGCGAGAGAGCTCCCGGTCCCCGTTCCCTGTTCTCATGTGGCCCCTCCGCTCTCCACAGGCCTCATTTACATAGTAAATCTGCCATGAGGAGGCCACAGTAGTGCAGATTGGCTCTAATGGGCTGCTTGGAAAATAGCAGAAGCCACTGAAGAAAATCTCCTGCATGCACATTCTTTGATAACATCAGGCTTCACCACCTCCTGCAGGCTTTTTGATTTGGAAACATGCCGCACCATAGGACACACTATTAATTCCTGTCTCTCTGCAGATATGCGCTTAGAAAATCAGACATGTAATTCTACATTTAACTAATTGTCACTAATTGGATTAGACCATGTTTAGCCGTCGCCTCCTATAACGCCCTTTCACTCCGTCGCTGTGACTTTCACACAGTTTCTTATTTGTTTTATAAAGTGGCTTTCTGTGGTTTTAGGCTATTGATCCACTCTTCTGCAATTTGTGAAAGGTGTTCTGATCCTTAAGAGTGTTCTGAGATATCCTGCCAGATTGTGTCAGCTTTATCCTTGTTTCTTGAATCACTGTGAATCCAGCTGGTGAAGAGTGCACTTAAGGGAGATTAGGGTGGGAAAATAGCCAGCCTTGGAAAAAGAAATGTCAATGCAATCGGATTTGTCAGCACTTCTAATCTGACTCTCTTATTCCTTTCCGCTTTCCTCCGTTTGCCTAATTTTTCAATCATGCATGAACCAGTCGTCTGTGATCGTCATATGTTTCGCGTGATTCTTCTCCGAATCCAGCTGGGTGTAGGTGGGTTCTTCCTGTTCTGCAGTGTCATTTTCTATACAAGGGTATACCAGAACGGGGTTCACGCACTTAAACTATAATAAAATAATAATAAGTATAAGTATTATTATTATTGGTAATAATCATTATTATTATTGTTGTTTTAATATAATATTTCAAGGTAAATTAAAACAGGCTTTTTTTCTCTCAGAATGATGGGGCAAAATTGGCTAAACTTAAATTTAATGTGAGGTACTTTGATTTTGTTAGTTTTTAAACCATCATCAGACATTTACCATTTATCATAATATCAAACTGATTATCATTTATATAACAGGATGGAATATTTTTAGTCAGACCGATAAACTAATACCACAAAACATCACATTATTATGTTCAATTATACAAAACAAATTTCCCAAGACAAATGTTGCTCAACGTTTTGATTAGAGAGAAGAAAAAAAGAATAAATTGTCTATACATAAATTCAATATACTGAAAATATTCCTTAAATTATTTTTTTTCTCTCTCTCAGAATGACAAGGAAAAATTGGCTAAATACAAAGTTCTGTCATGAAACTCTAGATGGCGCAGTCTAATAGGTCCTTAACTCAACCTGCTTGAATTCACATCATTCTCTATAGGGCACAACTGATTGGTTCCTGTTGTATCGGGAGCCAATGAGCTTGCATGCTCAACCTTCAAATACTTAGTTAGAAATTACTGTTCCAATGCAGAGTGCTTTCAGAAACCCTCAACTTCCCCAGCTCCACCTCTATAGATCTGCTACGGGTAATTCATGCACGCTATATTGTACAGCAGCAGCAAGTCTTACTTGCTCACAGCAGTGTGGCATGTATGTATTTGCAGTAACAAGTCCCGTACTTGCTCTGTAGCCTCAGTGTAGAATTTTTTTTTTTTTTCGCCAAGACCAAATATCAACATTTTCATGCCCATTACCATTCCAAAACATTTAGAGTTGTCATGACAGAAATACATTCAAATCAATGTAGTGAAGTTATTTAAAAATCTGTTTAAATTGTGAAAAAAATTAAAATAGATATAATTTTCATCTTTGAAAATTATAAAATTAATATTTATCCAATATATTAAGACGCATGATGGTGACATGAAAATGTACTGCATAATAAAATTGACCAAGTGCGAAATAACTTCGAGGTTTTTCATTAGGATATGAAAGGATATCAGAAAAGGATATCAGAAAACAAGACTGCAGATTTGTCCCCCATTAACATGTCTGGAACGTGTGCTAATGTGCAAAACTACTGCTGCAGTAGGCTATGGCTTCAGCATAGTTTGAGACCTAAGTTTACAAAACTGTCAAGCTCTAATCAGGTGGAACACAGCTGTCATCTTCTCACCTCATGACTCTCTCTTATTGGCTCCTCGCAGGTGGTATTTCTATGTCTGCCCTGTCAGTTTCTTTTGCGTTCCATGACAATCTCTCTCTCTCTCTCTCTCTCTCTCTCTCTCTCTCTCTCTCTCTCTCTCTCTCTCTCTCTCTCTCTCTCTCTCTCTCTCTCTCTCTCTCTCTCTCTCTCTCTCTCTCTCTCTCTCTCAACAGGTGGGTAATCTAGGTCTTCTCTTCATGTTGCTCTTCTTCATCTTCGCTGCTCTGGGAGTAGAGCTGTTTGGTGACCTGAGTAAGCATAAAAAACATACATAAGGGCCATTCTTCTTGTGGAAAAACACACACACACACACACACACACACACACACACACACACACACACACACACACACACACACACACACACACACACACACACACACACACACACACACACACACACACACACACACACACCTATGCAATCTTCCTGTCTGGATTTTATTTACACTGAATTGTAAATTACTTAGAAACTCTAGGGAACCGCAACACTACTGCTGGGAGTCCAAAAACATTTTTTTGTGGAAAAAAAAAATGAAAATATGCTCTGTACAAAAATAAAATATTAAGTTAACTTAAAATAAATCTAAAGTTAAAATGGCAAACTAACTTTCACTGACTGTGCCACATTAAAATGTATCGTTAAATTAAATTGTATATGATTTTCACTGGCTTTTCAATGTAAGTGTCTCAACAAAGTGTAAACACATTAGTATGTTACTTTACAAATGATATTATAGAACTTAAATGCAACACTCAATTCAATACAATGGTACATATACTGCATTCTCCATTTCTCTATTCATTAAGGGGGACTGAAAAAACTTTGAAACACTTTATGATATTGATAGGGCACTGATGTTGTAACTCTATAATCCTCTAATGTAGCATTATTGTGTTCTAAATTGCTCGATTTATTACTCTTTATTTGTTTTCAATGGCTGTAATATCAATTTCACATATTTTCACAAATTTTCCAGCAATGTCTGTGAGGGCAAACCTTAAATATAGTACCTGCAGCAGATTTTCTCTATACGTGGCAGCACATTTGGCACTGGTTTACTGAATTCAGCCTGGTGTGATTCATTGCACCTCAGCACAATACCAGGGTTGATGTCATTTCCATTTCGAATCAGCCTGCTCAAGATAAACAGAGACTTCATAATTCACATCCAGCTTTACAATGCTGTCCAAGTTCAATATATGGCATCTGCTGGCTGAACTGAGATTGACTGTCTGCAAGGCAAACTTTTTTCTGTGTCTTCCCAACATAGGATTGGGCTAAATTGATGACTGGTCGATTAGTAGTCCACCAACCAAATTGTTTAGTGAGATTGAGTAGTTTATCTAGATTTAAATGGTTGCCTATATACTGTATGTATGTTGTTAAATGTTAAGTACACTGCATAGAACGTTAGTACATTTAAATGCCATTTCACCAGTGGATAAAAGGTAATACATTTTTTTTTATAATTTGAGTCTTTAAATATACATTTAGCATATTTCTCTCTACATCAAGTATACATCAAAATTAAGGTGCAAGTGAATTCAGCATCATTAAAATAGTAGAGTGACACCTTGTATAGTATAAACCTCAAAAAACTGTTCTGGGCTGTCAACAGTTTCTATGATGTACTTAGGCTTTTGGGAAATGCAGCCCTGGTCTTTGGTCATAAGCATTGAAGTATGTTGTTCCATCATGCCTAGATATTTAAAAAAAAGAGCTGCCTGAGCCCCACAGAATAAAGGTTGCCGACACGTATGAGTCTGGGAAAGGATTTAAAGCCATTTTCAAGCTATTCAATATAAACCATTTCGTTGTACCAAATTCACCCCAAGAGCAGATGTTTAAGGAAATCTATATGCCTATATGATGGTCTAGCTTTTCATGGGGTGCATTTACTTTTTCACAGCATTGGGGTGTGTTTGTTCATTATGAATTTTCACATTTCCATGTATGTACCTTTGACATTTTGTTTATGTCCCAGTATGTGATGAGCTGCACCCCTGTGAAGGTCTCGGCCGTTATGCAACATTCAAGAATTTTGGCATGGCTTTCCTCCTGCTGTTCCGTGTATCCACTGGGGACAACTGGAATGGCATTATGAAGGTGGGACACAATCACTTCATATTGCTGAATTCCAATGATGCACACAGTTTTGTTTTAAATGCTTTGCACATGTTCTGAACACAATTGTTAGCAAACCTCTAATTTTTACACTCTGTGTCTACGTCGCAGGACACGCTCAGAGACTGCTCCCAAGAAACCACCTGCTACAACACAGTGGTGTCCCCCCTTTATTTTGTGTCCTTCGTCCTGACTGCGCAGTTTGTGCTGGTCAATGTGGTGATCGCTGTGCTCATGAAGCACTTGGAGGAAAGCAACAAAGAGGCCAAGGAGGAGGCTGAGCTGGAAGCCGAGATGGAGCTGGAGGCTGCGGGTGGAGATGGAGGAATATCCCGAGGGCACATGCCACCTTTCGGACCTGGTGACATGGGTGGGCCAGGGGGGTCACCCTGGATCTCAAGAGTCTCTGGAGACCTGTCTGGGCCACTTTACCCCACAGACAGCCCACCTGCAAACATACGCAGGGACTCTGAAGATCACATAAAGACAGATCCTGATCCTCCTCATAATTTGGAGCAGCCTTTAGAGGTGAGTGAGAATGCTAGGTGTGAGGTCAGTTGTCTGTACCTCCTATGGTGTCATTTCCAGGTTCAACACATGAGTCAGACTAAATACCAGCTGGTTTCTAGCTGGTCTAAGCTGCTTATAACCACATTAGACCAGCTAGAAGCCAGCTTAAGCTTGTTTTTCCAGCTGGGGTGTCCTGCTTGCTTTTGTTTTGTTGAAACTTTTGACTGTCAAAGAGTGATGCAGGGATGTATTTTTGTTGGCAAAAACCTGAAAACAAGTTAGCATTTTAGCTTTTCTGGTTTCATCGTTCCGAAGTCAATGTTTTTTTTATGTGTTTTCAGTTAAATGTCCGAATAAGGTCTGTGGTTAACAATCTCAAGATATTTTCATTTTGTATTATACAACATAAAATACACCAGTAAAACCCCCTTGTGATTTTTTGTCTTAAAAGACTGGGACAACCTGTCACACACATGAGATCGCAGCAATAGTAAACAACAATTCCCGATGGAAACAATCAAGTCTTGTCCTACATTTTTTCTTGTTTAAGAAGCCAGGTTTGTTTCACTTGGATATACGTCACAATAGAGAAGAAAAGTCTAATGCAACTTCCTCTTCATGTCATTTCCTTTTCATTCCACTACACGTTAGTGTAGTTTGTTTATAGTCTATATGTTTAGCTTCTTACTTCTGGCGATTATATTTAGACTTCCAAAGCCATAAAAGTTGTGTTCATTTGTGAAGACTATCCTGATGAACAAAATGAGAGTCATGAGAGTCAAAAGAGTCAGAAACTTTTGTTGGTCACAGAGCTTATTTTCTGCAATAATCCAAAAGCCACATGAAAATTCGTAAAGTTTTATTTTTTTTGGAACTTGACAAAAAATGATAACTTCTGGGTTGGCCTACAGAAATATGTCCACTTCAGCACTCTCTTATCGAACTTCACACAATACTGACAGACAACATGCCATATGCTCCCATATGAGCCTGAACCCATTGACGTCACTGATGCATATATTAAAAGGAATGTTCCTGGTACAATTAAACTTAAGCATCTGCTGCATGCTCCCCATTACCACTGAAAAGGATTTTGTCCCTCAATTTGTTAAAACAAACAGAAATGTTGTTTACAGCTGTGCAATTACAAAGGAAAAAGGTTCCAGCTTACAGTACCCAGAAATGAAAATTCTGTCATCATTTACTCACCCTCATGTCGTTTCCAACCTATAAGACTTTTGTTCATCTTCAAAACACAAATGAAGATATTTTAATAAAATCTGAGAGATTTCTGTCTCTCCATTGACCATCTACACAACTACCATTTTGATGCTTCAAAAAGTTCTTAAAGAGATCGTAAAACTAATCCATATGAATTGAGCGGTTTATTTATTATTATTTAGCGGTTAAGTGTTCTGAAGAGACACAATTGCTTTATATGATGAACAGATTGAATTTAGTTTTTTTTTACATAGAAACATTAATCAACGCACACATCAGATACGATAAACTTAAGCTTAAGTATGCTTGCTTGACGTGCGAGAACCAAAGAGGTTAATTCTCGTGTGTTATTCAGCACGTTTTAGCTTCCGCTAGAACCAATGAGGTTTGTTTTCATGCATCAAACAAGTATGGTTCAGCTTCTGTTTATGTTTGCTGATCAATGTTTATATGTCAATAAAAGCCTAAATTCAATGTTAATCATATAAAACGATCCAGTCTCTTTGGAAAATTTGGACTAAATCGCTTGATTCAAATGGATTAGTTTTACAATCAATTTTTTAGGCGGCAAAGTGGTAGTTGTGTGGTCTGTCAATGGAGGGATAGCATTTCACACGATTTCATAAAAAATATCGTCATTTGTGTTTCAAAGACAAACGGACGCCTTACGGGCTTGGAACGACATGAAGGTAATTCGATTTTTTTTTAACCCTTTCTAACCCTTTAAAGCATTCATATTTGTCAATTTATATTAGGACATCTGTGCAAAAATTTGTATTATTTGAGCAGTAGGTTTTTTTTTTTTTTGCAGTGGGACAACTGTTCTAAACAGATGAGATTTTGATTCTGCACTACCGTTGTAATTCCTGTGGATTTCTCTCTATGTGAAAAGTCCCTTCTCGGCCCTTTTTGGAAATTTGAAGGGTTTACTGGCTTTATATGGTCATGAGATGAACTGAAGAAGATAGTAAACAATTTTGTTACTCTGGTCTCACATGCATAATGTTTAAGCCTTGTGGTAATACTTACAACACTGCATGCTTTAACGTTTATTAAAGTCCAATGCAAATGCCATTGACTTCCATTTAAGTGAATAAATGTAAACATGGTTTTTGCTTGTACATAGTACAAATCATTTTCTATGGTAATTAACAGCATACAACTTAAAGGAATATTTGATCCAAAAATGAAAATCATTTCATCATACAGTGTACTCACCCTCATGTTGTGTCCAAACTTGTATGTTGTCTTGTTTCATAAAAAAAACTGGAAAAATCTGATTGTGAGCAAAGGGTGAGCATTTTTGGGTGAACTATCCCTTTTACTTGTCATCCGGAACATCTTCTAAATATATGATATGATATGATATCAGACAATGTATAAAATATGCTTCTTTTTTCCATGGGTTAATGTAATCAACAGTGTCCAACATACAATGAACCATGTATTAGTTCAAAAAATGAGTCATGATGCAGATGTAGTATTTGTCAGGGCTTTTCAGAGCATTATAACATGCAAAACACTAGACTGTTATTTTTAAAGTGGGGAAGTCCATCCATTTCTGCTATTGTCGTACATGCCTGTTGTTTGCTCCTTATAAACTCGGTGGTCGGAGGTCAGACTGGTACCATGGGAAAGTAGTGATACAGGCCTCCTCTTTTTTAATGCAGGCAGGCTATTTCCAGAATTTCAGCCATTTTTAATCTTAACAATCATTAAAACTATCTCTCTAGCCCTCTTTAGTGTGGCTGTGTCAAAATGTTTTGCTCATCATCAGGGCAAATGTTCATGGAGCTCTAGTTCCACCTTATGGATGTCGGTGATATAATCAAGTATTTTACCTGTGAGCAATGCATCTTTGTAAGTTTAGAGCTCTACTACTCTGTTCAGCACATAAATAAATCGTGCTACTGGTTTACTTCTAATTTAAAGTATCAGTTCACCCAAACATTTTAATTCTACTATTTTCCTTGTGTTGTTCCAAAGTCGTATGGCCTTTTTTTTTTTTTGTGGAACACCAGCAAATTCTTAAAAATAAATATTTTTTGTGTTCCAATGGAAATAAAGCATTTTTGGGTGAACTGTTCTTGTTTATTATTTTGTAAATCTTTCTTCTGACTAATTGTGTTATAGTCTGCAACTTCTCTCCTTCCTTCATTTCTCCTCTGTTTTTTTCTCTGTGTGATGTCTTTCACATTACCCCTTGTCATCTCCTCTGGCTCTGTCTCTGTCTGTACTCTTTCCCTCTCTCTCTTCGTCATTCATCCTGTCTTCCATGCTGGGGCTTTTAGCGGAGGCCTATGCTAGACTCAGTTTCCCTGGTGATCCAGGGCTCACTGGAAGGAGAGCTCAGCCTCATGGACAACCTATCTGGCTACATCTGCCACTACTACGCTCTGCCTCCCCTTCCCAGCAAGCACCGCACTGAGAAACAGGTCAATGGCTTCCCTGTTCACCCAGCTTGCCTTGTACCACACTTCACTCCTCTCTCTACCTGTCTTTTTCCCTTCTTCTCTCCCTCCTTTTCTCTCTCTGGTCCACTTAAACTTACATAATAGCACCGATGCTTCTGTGTGTCAGTTACAAAACCACCTCTGCTCTCTGGGATTTCCAGCGCTCTTTAGAAGGCAAGGACTTGGTTCTGCTCCAGGAATATCCAAGTGTACTTATTTCCCGATCCCATAAGAGTGACAAAGTCTCGCAAAATTGTGTGAAATTTGTGCCTCGTTCATTCCAAAGATCATAAATACCCTGAAAAGTGATCTGACTGGAGTCGGAGAGGTATGGATCGATAAAGAGCTGGGCCGCTGTTGAATTATGCAAGAAAATCTCTTTTGGTCTGTTTCACAGAGAAATATTTCATTCAATTGCATTAGCATTGCAAAAAATGAGGCTTCTAAAATCTTTCGGAGAATATGTAATGTCTTTATGGAAATAGCTGGCTCTTTTATTTTGACGACTTTGCAAAAATTTCTTCCAGCCCAAACTCTCAGGGTCAATTACACAGTGCAGTATGCAGGGTTTATTTAAGATCTATGAAAGAGGTTACACATTATTTCTCTTCGAGGGTACTCTAATATGCCTTTAATATCTGAGGACCATTAAACATTACGATATCTATCATGGCTACTGACGGAAGGTAATGTGCATCTTGTCAGCTTGCTTGGAGGGTGTTTTCATCAGGGCTAAGAAAAATTTTGATTTGAAGAAGTGAATTTGAATTGCATTTGCCACACCCCACAGGAAGCTGAATTGGAATCTGCATCAGAATGACAGGAAGAATTTACAGAATTTATACCAGTTTCTATCCATCCACATTTTTAAGCAATGCTTTGGCAAGCCAACATTAAAAGTTTGTCTTGATTTCAAATCATTTTAATTCTACTTCATTACATTGAGGTTTGAATTGCAATTCTGAATCCTGTTTGCTACATCAATCGAATTCAGATGAAATAAAGAAGAAAAACCTGGAATATAAAAGACGGAATTTAAATCAGAATGTTGCACAAACATGGTTTCTACGCACTGAACTGTTATATTCGCAAAAATGAACTGACCTCACCAGATAAAGTTGTATTAATTGTACCTCCATGTGTGAAAGTCTGAGCGTGTCTTCTAACTATGCATGTGCTGGTTGCCCATCTCACTCTTGGCTCATCTCTTCTTCTTTAGATTCCTCTAGCCGAGATGGAGGCTTTATCTCTGGCATCGGAGAAATCCTGGTCCTTAGCTCTGACGGATGACTCTGTCCCAGATGATTTTAACCCCCTCTTACTAACCAGTCAGGAGTGCAATGTATTTAACACTAGAGCAACGTTCATTTTCCACTCCTGCCTCTCAGCCTTGCACTGCTTCCAAAGACATCCACCCTCTCCACCCTGCTTCAGCATTTGGCCCTGAATATTTTATCCCCAGGTCTTTTGGCCATGTAATACATTTGCTCTGTTCAGTTAAATAAAATAAATAAATAAGTGATAAAAAAAGATGCTGCTGTTTTAAGCTAGATACAGCACAGTTTGAACTAAACATTCTTCTGAGTGGTGTAAGGACTCCTTGGTTTCATACGGTACCTATTGTGGAGTTACTAAATTAAAAGTGTCAAATCACAGTGACACTACTAACTTAACAACTAAATGTAGGTGTTTTCAAAACATGCAGCTTTTGACAGACTCCTTTTTTTTTTAGTGAGCAGCAGTTGACAAAATGCTACAATAATATTGCCGTCATTTAAACATTTATATAATATTTAGTCAAATGCTGCTGTCAATCATTATTCAAAAGTTTTGGGTTGGTCAGATTTTTTTAAGAAGTGTCTGACACCAGTAATACACCAAGGCTGTATTTTTTTTTATTAAAACTAGAAAACAAAAGATTAATATTGTTTAATACTTTTACATTTTAACTCTTTTCCATGTTAATACATTTTAAAATTCTGTTTATTTCCTGTGCCATTTCTTATCTTCAATGTTAAAAACAGTTGTGCTCCTTAATATTATTTGGAAATCATGATACAGTTTTATTAGATTTTTTTAAGAATAGAAAGTTCAAAAACAGCATTTATTTAAATACACATCTTTTTTTAACATTATAATTGATGTTACTGTCACTTTTTATAAATGTAATGCATCCTTGTTCAATAAAAGTCTTAAAAAACCTTACTGACCCCACAATGTTTGTACATCAAATATAAATAAATATTATATTTGGATTTAATATAATATGATATAATATAATATAATATAATATAATATAATATAATATAATATAATATAATATAATCATGCCAGTAATCTGTTTTCTGACACTTGGTAGTCTGATTAATTTGTAAAAGTAGAGGACAAACATCATAAATTATTTATGCAGAGCTCAAAGGCGAATGTTTTTGGAACTTTGGGGGTTTCTAACCATCCACTTTGTTTGTTCTTTCTCTCTATTTTCCTCTCTTTGTACATTTCCCACCAGCCTGTTGTTTGTATGGTCCAGTCCAGTCCAGTAGAGTAGTATTACTGCCTGTCAATCTGCCCATTTCCTGTCTGGGTTCTGCAGCTATGTCCCTATTCTTCTATCAACACGTCTAAAGGCCATTTCTGAACCTCTTCTCCATTGTCTCTTCATACTTTTTAGATGTTCCTGTTTCTATCCCCAATTTATCTGTCTGCATATTTACCTGTCTCTCTCTGTGTTTGTTTCATGATTTTATCATTGTCTTTATTTTTTTGTGTATTAAAAGTGAAGTTTCTCCCTAGTACCATGCTTCTTGAAAGAATATAGGAGTGTGGTATGGGGTCGGCTTCTGCTGTCTGCCAGCTACAGTAGTTCAGGCTCTGGGCACAGCTTTTAAGGGAGAAGGCTGATGGTTTTTGTCACCTCGTAATAGAATTCATATTTATTGTTTCAGAACTATGCCCATAGAACCATAAATAATTTATACATAGCATTTTTCAGATGAGTGAGATTTAGATCCAGCATGTTCTCATTTCTCTGTCGTATTTATGTGGATGAAAAATGGCAGAAAAATATGCACTGAGAATATGTATTACTCATGTGACTACTCATGCCTATACCATGAAGCATCATCAAAATGTTTCACCATTAATGTTAATGGGTATGTAATTGTTTCCCACAAAGAATGACAGTAAACAGTGGAAGAGTAACAGTTTTTTTATAACAATGTGAACAGCACAAATCACACGGAATCTGATCTTGTCGATTCTGATTTGAGCCACTTCCATAATGTGGTCCTAAATCAGATACAGGTCCGATGACTATGTCGGAACAGTCGTATTGGAATTTATGCAACTTTTACGTCACTCTAGAACAACATTTGTCACAATTCTCTTCTGATGGGAGTCACGCCAAAGATTTTACATTCCGGTAGTTCTTTGGGTACTTTGTGAATATGGAAGATGGCAGCAAAGTTAGTCAGTGGAGGAACGGTGAGCTGTTATATTCAATACTGACTCCTTGTTTCCTTCCGTAAAATTCAGTGCTGCGTGCAGACTTTGTTATTGTTCTTTTGCTCATGCAGGACAGTTGAATTCAGTTCAGGATAGTGACCTGTTCTCAATCAAATCTGATTTTGGCCACATTTTTTTAAATTTATGTGAACAGCCGAACAAAACAAAAAATCGGATCTGAGGAATATATCAGAATTGAGCACTAAGGCTTGCAATGTGAACTTGGCCAAAAGTGAGTCTGATTCAATGATTCATGAATTATTCAGACAGATTGTGTGAACTGGATGAGTCGATTTATTAAAAAAGACATGACTCCGATGTTCATGTCTGATTGAACTAATACTTTAAGTCATCTGTAATTTGAATATGTGCGTATTCGTATGACAAATATGAATTTGTGCAACATGATTTATGTATATCAACATTTCCTGATCAGTCTTCTCCCTTTGTCTAGTGCGCAGTGACGTGTGCCTTTCATTGTATGCTAACCAGTCCAGCCTCTATGTATTAGGTACAATGTTTGCGTGTGCGTCCATGTGTTCATAAGGGCCCCTGATGCTCCAAACACAAGTACCAGATCTCACCTTGACTTGCAACTCTTTTAATGTCCTTCAGGATAAAGCTCCACCAGAACCTCTAGAGCCGCAGCAGCCAGACGAGCCAACGGATGAGCACTTGTTGTATGTGAAGAAGACCTCAGTGGGCCGCACACATTCTCTGCCCAACGACAGCTACATGTTCCAGCCGCTGCAGCCTAACTCGAACCACAGTACCCACACAACCTCAACTCATCTAACTCAGACAGGTCCACTGCAATATATTTCTGAATTTGTTTCAAATGTGGTTAATGCGTATGTGAATAATATGAAATGTCTCCTCACACAGGGTCTACAGGCTCTGTCCAATCTCAAACAGAAGAACCCACCCAGCACTTGACTGTGCCCAACGATCTGTTCAGACCGATCAGTCCTCATAGCCTATCAGACTCAGAGACCATCCCACGTATTCCCCCACCTCGCCGGGCACACACTCTCTCACGCACCCTACGCAGACAGGTGACCTCAGGTCTATTACTTTTAATTGTGTCGTACTTACAGAGTATGTTCTATTAGCTATTCGTTTTGTTTATTGCACATAGTTGCTCTGTTGCAAAACCTAATGAGCTGCTGTTCAAAATGTTTTTGTTTATGAAAGAAGTCTCTTATGCTCACCAAGGCTACATTTTTTTAATAAACAGTACAATAAAACCAGCAATGTGAAGTTTTATTACAATTTACAATAACTGTTTTCAAATGTAATGTATTCCTGTTTTGCTAAGTTGATTATTTAGCAGCCATTACTCCAGTCTTCAATGTCACATGATCCTTCAGAATTCAGTCTAATTGATTTGCTGTTCAAGGAACATTATTATCAACTATTCTTATTAATATCCTCAACATTTAAATATATCTTTGCTGCTTAATATGTTTGTGGAAACCATGATTTTTCTATAGTCTTTGATGAATAGAAAGTTCAAAGGAACTTAAATTATTTTGTAACATTATACATGTCTTAATCAATTTAATGCGTCCTTGCTAAATAAAACTATTCATTTAGTGCTCTTCATACAAAACATGTGATACATGTTGCTAAGTGAACATTATGATCTAATAAGCTTACAAATACATAGCACACACTTTTTAATTCGATCATTTTTACGTAACTATTTTTATGTATACTTTTAAAATATTGATTGAAATATGTATTTGTATTTTTATAATCAGCATTTCCATTGATTTTGTAGAACAAATAGTGAAAGTAGTGTCTTCACACTGATAAACAGCAAGGCATGGAGCACAACAAGTAGGCAACCCGGTAGGCAATAAAAAAACGTTATGCACTCAGTGGTAGGTGATTGACTAAACATGCTAAAGCTATTGCAGCAACACATGATGTGCATTTGTTTAATGTTATTCTTTAGACTTAAAGAACAGTGAATGCTTCTGTTAGTAAAAACAAAACAAAAAAGATTTGTGTTTCATTTGAGATGGTTTATTTCCGAGTTAAAAAAATGGACAACTTTGGGTAAAACCAAACACAGCACTTATTACTGTTACTTGTTTACCCAGCACGCCAATCACAGTGGATGAAGGGCGGGACAAATATACCGGCAACAGACGACAACAAGAAGCACAACAACAGAGCACAATCGTTTAAAACAAAAGCCAGAGCAAACACTTTACATTGAATACAATCTAAGTTACAAAAAAACTTATTTTAGTTATCAAAATATTTAAGTTGGAATAACCTACATAATTGGGGCGACATATGTCTCCTTAAAATAAGCAGCTCGCTAGGTTTTGTAACAAAACAATTTTCTCTCTGCTGGTCTTCTTTCATAATGCATAATATCCCTTGTCTTCCTTTATGGATTGTGATTGGAGACTTATGGTGAATGTGACTGGTATGAAGTCTGAAACCTCTGCACTGTTGATCTCTCCCTCTGGCTAGTATATTTCTTCTTTTAATCCTTCCTGCATTCTCTTCTTTTTTTCTGCTGCTTTTTGGCCTGCAAACCATCTAATGTGACTTACTCCGAGCAGCTCAGCATGGTCCAACTCAAGCCTGACCCCGAGCTGCTCCTGAGACACAGATACTCCTGTTTCTGAGAGAGCTTGAATGGGCTGCTTGAATCAGCTGGCCTACAGCACCCTCTCCACAGATCCTTGAACTCCGTCCCCTACTCTGTCCCACTTTGCCCTACCACACCCCTTAAATCCCGTTCCTCCAGCCTGACACATTTCACCATGGCTATACTGTAAAAGCCAAAAATGCAGGGTAAAGATCAAGGGGAATTAAATTAGTGGACTAATGTCTCATACGCACAGTTAGTTGCATTTATTTAAAACAAATACTCTAAAGAAATTATCTGCAGTATTTTAGTCATATCAATTGATTTTTAAAGGAACCTTAAACATTCACATTAATAACATTTTTGTTTATTAAATTAGTAATTATTTAGCTTTTTTTGTTTCCTAGACATGCTATTTAGTCAATCACGTGTCATGCTAATGTAAAAACAATTTCCTGCCACTAGGTGGCAGCATAGTGTCATACAAGTTTCAACACAGAACAAGGACACGTGTGGCTTGGTCTCTTACTCCATGTTGGCTTACTTTCCAAATTTGGCATGCTTCCTCTTGATCTTTTGCCGCTCCCAAAACACCCATCTCTCTCCTACTGGGCCGGTGTCTCTCTCGGGCTTCCTCGATTAAGAGAAATAGACAGATTATGGGGAGTTCTGAGAGAGAGTGACCTCAGGAAGAGACATGGGTCTTGTGGTCTGTTGCAGTAGCCCAGTGGCTCAGAGTGCAGTCTGCCAAACAGTGCCTGTAGTTTTGCCCTAGGGTAAAATGTTTATCTGCCCTAGTTAAAACAATACACCTATTGCTAACTTTTCTCTGAAAGTGCAATTTATATTGTAAGTTTTCACCTATGTGACTTCACCCAGAGCAGTAGCATGTACAGTACTGCTACTCAGGCAGTGTGTCAGTTTAGTACATGGGAGTAGCTACTTAGCTCATGTCAAAGATTAGACATGAATATACAAAGCAAAAGGGAGACTAATATTGATTTGCCAATTTCTCCAGTATACTGCACACTTTCTGATTTGGTTGAAAGTACACAGTACACATTTCCTGTCAGGGAATGCAATAAAAAGAACCAGGGGCGGTTCTAAGATCAGGAGGTATTCGGGGCTTATTCCAAACCTCTTTGGATGCACAAGTCATCATATGATTAAATATTAAAAATACTTTAAACTTTAAATACTTTATAACTTTAAACTATATGTTGAAATGTTATGAATTATTTTTTTTTATATTACTGGAGATAAAAATAAAAAGGTCTCATCTGCATGCATGCATAAGTTTTTACCTTCAGGCTTTCTGTAGTTCTGTGTATAGGTTGACCGTTGTGTCATGACTGTCACTTGTCATTGCAACTGTTTCAACTGTGTTTATAACCTACTGTTTAAAAGAGCGCTTTGAGGGGAAAATTGTTGATTTACCAAAGTTTGCGAAGTTTATGGCCTTGTTTGTGGTCTTTATATAACAGTTTCTAAGAGCCGCAAGTTTCAGGCTTAAGCTCAAATGTATATTCCGTTTGTCTGTGAAATAGTTGGTGCTTATTGCATCTGGATGGAGTGCAACTCTGACCAAAAAGTCAATAGATCCTGTAGTTTCTTCATAATGTCTGATTTATAGAGCAGATGAGAATGACCTGACATTAAAACTCAAAGTAATAAAAATAAAAAAAATAAAAAACACCCTGGAAGCCCATCCCTAGGACTGCCCATGAGACAGAAAGTACTAAGAATCTTGTTGAACTAAGAATGTTACTTCAGAATGTGTAACTACTATTGAGCAAGTTTTATTGAACTTTTAGCACAATTTAAACCCTATTTTTGTCGGTTAAAGGTTCAGTGTGTGGGCGGGATGATTTAGTATGTTTTATGGTGAGTTACATCATTTGATACTTTCAAGTTTGATACAAACTTTTAAAAAGAAGTCGGCTACCTCTGATTGGGGCTACAAACACATTCAAAATGGACGCCTTGAGGCGATTTTTCTATTTTTGTAATTTCAGCTCCAATCCTTTGAAACAGAGCGCTTGTGGAGTGCAATGCTAATGGTGAACTCCACTCTAACTCCACGGCTCCCCTCCCCTTCCACTGGCTTTTAAACCCATGACATCTCATACTAACCAGTCTCCCTCTCACATGTTCATGTCCTAATCCCTAATGTTACCCCCTACCTTCCCCTCACCTCCTCCCGTCCCTGCTCTCCTCAGGTTGCAGTGAGTGCTGACTCTCAGGAGACTCTATACACAGAGGGAGAGGAAAACGAGGGTCCCCTGGGACTTAGGGAACTGTCGGACACCCCTGTCAACCTTCCACCTCAGCAGCAGCAGCTCCAGCCTTCGCTCTTTCTCGTCCCTGCCACACCAGGCGCCTCTCCGAAACCATCCCGACCTAGTGTCCACACACAGCACAACCCCTACGACCAGTACGTGTTCTCCAGTCGTTCCCACTCGCCGGCCCTACAGCCGCCGCCACCACCGGCTGCACGGAAGCAGGAGGAAACAGACTCTGTGGATCAGGAAGTATCCAGAATTATCCGTGCAGGGCTCACAGGGAGGAGCAATGATGGAGTCGGAGGAGGGACGGAAGATCAAGGTGCAAGACGTCAGCTTAAAAAGTACCACAGTGTTGACACTCAGGGCCAGCGAGCTCTGCTGTTACCACGGCCCTTGTCCTGGCTCGACGACCCGCGCCGGCACTCCATCGAGGTGTGCTCATCCGTGGAAAGCAGTCCCCAGCGTAGTTCGATCTCCTCCGGCTTCGTCTCGCGAGCTGACAGCCTCCAGCAGCAGTCCTCTCCACGCCCCCGCAAGAAGAAGATGAGTCCACCGTGCATCTCCGAGGATCCGCCCGAGGGGCCGGAGCTTCCGGGAGGATTTCACCCTGCTCTGGTTATGGTACCGCCCCCCTTGCCAAGCCGGGACACTTTCCTGAGGAGGCGCGCTCCCTCGAGTGACTCCAAAGACTCATTTGATTTGGGTGGAGGAGGAGATGGGCTGCCTCAAGAGGGCATTCCCAAACTCCAAGCTATTGACTTTGCCTAGTTTCTCTTTTGAGAAATCAAGCTCCGAGCACTGAAAACTGACTCGCACGATCACGCACACACATGCGCACACGACACACGATGCACTCCGTGTATCAGTGATGGTGATAGTAATAGTAATAATATCTTAGAGAGTAATAATGCTAAATACAACAATGGTGAATATTACAAGATCATGAGGAATAGTTACTATACCTTGTATTTTTTTTCTCTACTGCCAAAAGGACACAAAAGGAAGTTACGCTGAGGATTAAACAAGCTAATAACGGGACTCTCTCTCCTCAAAGATACCAGCGGATCCGTTGGCAACCACATGACCTCCTCGTGGAGGTCTGTGTAGAGCCCGGGGGAGAGCGTCCCCTTCTGGCCGTTGTGAAGACTTCACAGCACTGTATTGCTGAAATCCCTAAAGGGCACTGATGAAGGTACAAAGCAATATGAACGTTTTAGAGACACTATTTTCTTAAATTATTGGGCCATAGTGTTTGTAAAGGATGTAGAATTTCTTTTCTTTTTTTCAATTTCGTTAAAGTTTATTTGTCTTTTTGTGATTTTTCTCTTTTTCTCAATGTTTAAATCGTTTGTTGTTTGCTTTATTTTTTCACCATAGGATATTTTTAGCTCTCCTGTTTTAACAAAGACAAAAAGAAAGAAAACATTTTTCAAAGTGCCAGGATCCATGTATTTGTAGGAATATTATTATTATTAATAATAATGATATAATATATCTCTTTAAAAAATAAAGCATTAAACAGCTCTTTGATTTTTAAACAAATATTAGACTGGTGTGCCTTGACTAAAGATCAAGTCTTGTGACACTGCCTGCAGAATGGATTGTGTGCTACTTTACTGACTTTCAGACAGAAGAGAACAAATACTTACACTAATTGAACTCGAGAAGCAGAAAATCACTGCAAAACACGCACATGCCACTGAAAACACGATAAGTGTTTTGGTTTCAATGGAAATCTCGTTTAAATTCTGATTATGTTTTTGGACTGGTTGTTAATTAAATGATGTTTTATTAACAAAGTTCGGGAGAAGCACGTTCAGATAATTAACACGGGTGGAGAGCACTCAGCAATCATGATTAAAACGTGTATATATAGACTCAGCAGTCTCACCTCATTTCTCTGACAGTTTAGCAGCGTTTGGCCCCTCAGTACCAACATGTCCGAATCGAGCTTTTTGTTCAATGAATAATCTTTCATCCTTCAGAATTAGGAATCTTTCCCGCAATCCTCTGGTATTATCTCATGGGCGTCAGGCCAAACAAACAGGTCCTCGCAACCGCGGGCGAAACATTCCCAATCTACTTCTGCGTATTTCTTTAAACCGGACCATTTAAAATTCCTGCCATAGAGAAATTGACAATAAGGCAATGCTGCCCTCTTAACGCAAAGGAACGGGCCTTCCTCCAGCATCAGGCCGCCGCAACAGGCCCTAAGTAAGCTGCGCTGCAGATTCAGTCCCAGCCAGTCCACACTCTCAACATCTGCCAGGTCAACTTCATGAGTGCTTAGCTCAAAACCTTTTTGTTTTCTGTCCCTGATTTGAACTTCCCATCGCTTCAGTTGTTGATTCACGAGCAAGTCATGCTATCTGGATACAAATTTGATCGGGGGAACACGTGTATTAAATGGTTTCTGTACAAAGGATTTGCCGTTCATTAACGCAATACTTCCTGTGGCGTAAACTCCCATGTAAACAGTAGGTTGCATATTACGTGCAGATTGCACACAGAACCATTAAGAACCTTTTGTTGACACTGTCCTGCAATTTATTTACAAAAATCGCTTAGAAACTTAGTTATAGCATAAATGTATTTTTATTTTTGAAGTAGGTAATTTAAACCCACAGCTTCACACTATTAATTTTTCTGATTCAGAACGAATGGAATTCGTTGGAATGGAATGGCATGGAATATGACCCATAAAAAATTATGAAAATAAAAAGAGAAATAAGAACATTTTCAAACGTTTAATCCCTCAGCCCCGCACAGTTTCTGCTGAGTTCAGGATTCCAATTGCACAGGTTAAAACCATGGGTTCAGCCTCGTCCATTTGAATTTTGGGCATTAACTTGGATACAGGTGATTTCCAGGCATCACTGCACAAAACTCATCCACCTTCCCAGATAGTCTAAACTGTTCTAAACGTGAACTGCTATCTTTGCCCGGCCACTTAAACTTCAGATGCGCATAATCATGCAAGGATTTAATCTCTCACCTCCTCTTCCTCGCGTCTTCGATTAACGTGCAAGAAGATGAGCATCGATCGGCCAGGCCCCAATCTCCTCCTCCCTTCACTCAGCCTCACACCACAGGAGCTCAATTCTCCAGGAAGTCTGTTTCTCTTCCTAATTTCCTCCACTGCCACAGCAGTGATGCCTCCTCTGCTCCCACAGGAGCTCTGTTTCTCTGGCCAATTTTCTCCACCGCCACAGCAGTGATGCTTCCCTCCTGCAGGAGCGCAATTTCTCCAGGTAATTTTCTCCACTGCCACAGCAGTGATGTCTACTCTGCTCCCACAGGAGCTCTGTTCCCTTTCGTTGTCACTCCGAGTTACGTCGGATGACGACGAATGGGGTTTCGCTTAGAAAGCCTATCAGCTTCGAGTATTTAAAAACGAGCCAATGGCAAAGAAATGCCATGGGTCTGCGGAATTTGCATGACGTAACTCCGCCCCACCTCGTGGGTATAAAAGGAGGACGCTGGCAACATGCAGTTATGTTTTCGCTTCGGAGCCAAGAGCCTCTCTTCACTCCACAAAGCCATCTCTGAATTTGTCAGCTTTCACATACGAGTTCCTCTGGTGTTGGTGTTTGTGGCGATATCCAGCGAGCGCGCGCTTCCTGCTTATCTGTGCAGTGGTTTGCCAGAGAGTGCGTGTCTCCCCGGGCGCTTCGACATCAGAGTGTTTCTCTCTCTCATAAAAGAGCTTGCACGCGGCATGTCTTTTTAAAGATGCCTCGCCCTTGCACTTCTGGTTGCAGCAGATATGTGTCTGACTCTGATGGGCACGAGCGTTGCCTAGTGTGTTTGGGCATGGATCACGCTAGAGCAGCGCTCGTGGATGAGTCATGTTCTCTCTGCGGGAACATGACCATCGCGTCACTAAGTTCGAGACTCAATGAACTCGCAAGAGTGAGAGTCCCCTCATCCACACCCCGATCTAACGCTCCCCCGAGGGGTGCTACTTCGGGTGGCCAGGGTGACCTGAGGGTAACGGTCTGGAACCAGGCGGCGACTATGTGTCCGCGACCCCAGCCCCCCTCTTCAGTGACGGTGCCCGCTAGTGAGCCTCCGATTCCCGCGGGTCTACCTTCGGGTGGCCCGCGAGTTTCGGTTGAAGCTACAGAGGAGGATGCCATGTCTGTAGCAGCATCACAAGGTGGGCTTGATTCTTCCGGAAGTGAAGATTCAGCGCAGCTGCCACCTTCCGGTGTGCATACGGCTGTGCCTGAATTGGATCCGGAAATGACGGCCATGCTTTCCCGGGCAGCCGCGAGCATTGGTTTAGAGTGGAGGCCTCCACCCTGTCCCGAGCGCTCGCGGCTGGACGATTGGTTTTTGGGTAAGGCTGCCGACCCCCGTGGTCCACGGCAAACCCCAGTACCATTCTTCCCGGACGTGCATGATGAGATCTCGAAGTCCTGGAAGACCCCCCTGTCTTCCCGGGACCGCTCGCTGATCCCATCCACCTTTCCTCCCCTCGATGAGGCGGCCGCCCGTGGGTACACTGGGCTTCCCCCGGTTGAACGCTCTGTTGCGATGCAACTGTGTCCTCAGAGTGCTTCTTCTCGGGGCGAGCCTAAGCATCCATCCAAGGCCTGTAGATTTTCGTCGTCTATGGCGGCGAAGTCTTACAGAGCGGCGGGACAGGCGGCTACCTCTCTGCATGCTATGGCCACTCTGCAGGTCTACCAGGCCCAGATGCTCAGAAACATGCACGAGGGCAGGACAGACCCAGGGCTCTTCAATGAGCTGCGTGCCGCAACCGACCTCGCTCTCCGGGCGACGAAGGTAGCCGCGCGCTCCCTGGGTTTGGTGATGTCCACTGCGGTGGTCCAGGAGAGACACCTGTGGCTGAACCTGGCTGACATGCAGGATTCCGAGCGGACTCGTCTGCTCGATGCGCCCCTGTCCCAGGCCGGCCTCTTCGGCGGCGCAGTTGAGGACTTTGCCCAACAGTTCTCAACTGCACAGAAACAGACTGAGGCTATTAAACACATTCTGCCCCGCCGACCCGCTGCTGCCTCGTCGTCGGTCGGGCAGACGTCTCAGCCTGTTTCCCGCCGAGGGCGCCCTCCTAAGGCTCCCGCCCCTCCCGCTCGGCAAAAGCAGCAGCCTTCACCCAGGCCGACGCGTGGAGGAAGGCGCCACACGGGCTGCTCAGGGATGACGTTTGTTTCTCAGGAGATGGTAGCAGGGCCACTCCTTCCCCCGGTGGAGGGCCGGGGGAGAATCTTTTGTTCTCCACTCCCCGCTGCTCACCCACGGGTGGGCAGCACCCTAATGTGGTTAAAGACAGAAACAAACCTCTCACCCCTGAGCACACAGAGTTCTCGGACGACACAGAGCGCCGCCCACCAGCCGTGCTCTCCTCGTCCCCCTCTGTCCCAGAGTCGGTTGACACGGCGTGCCGCCCACGGGCCGTTTCGTCCCTGTCCCACTCTGTCGCCAGACCCCTGGCAGAGCAGGCCCCCGTGGAACGCTGGTCCTTCCCTGGCCTCCTCTGTCAGGGCGCGGATGTTAACTGCGCCCCCACACCGGATCGCTATGCCGTCCACGTCCGGGCCAGTTACTCCGCTTCGCTGCCCCTCCGGGGGGACGCCGGTGGTCCGCATGACCCCGCTGGTGCAGTTCCTAGAAGCCTGGCTAGAGCTTCCCCAACTGTCCCGCTGGGTCGCCCGCACCATCCGGTTCGGCTATGCGATTCAGTTCGCACGGTCTCCTCCCCGATACAGGGGAGTCCGCTCCACTTTGGTCGGTGGCAACGCCCCGGTCATGCGAGCAGAGATTGCCACTCTGCTGGCGAAGGGTGCAATCAAGACTGTCCCTCCAGCCGAGATGAAGTCCGGCTTTTACAGCCCTTACTTCATTGTCCCCAAGAAAACCGGTGGGTTACGACCAATCCTGGACCTGCGAGTATTGAATCGCTCCCTTCTCAGGAGGCCGTTCAAAATGCTCACCGCCAAACGCATTTTCGAGTGTGTGCGGCCCCAGGATTGGTTTGCAGCGATCGACCTGAAGGACGCCTACTTTCATGTCTCCATTCTCCCTCGTCACAGACCGTTCCTCCGGTTTGCTTTCGAGGGACAGGCATATCAGTACGCGGTTCTCCCGTTCGGGCTAGCCCTGTCTCCTCGCGTCTTCACGAAGGTCGTCGAGGCAGCCCTTGTTCCCCTTCGGGTTCACGGGGTTCGCATCCTGAACTATCTCGACGACTGGCTGATTATAGCTCACTCTCGAGACCAGGTTTGCGAACACAGGGACCTTGTGCTCCGGCACCTAGCCCGTCTGGGCCTTCGGGTCAACTGGGAGAAGAGCAAACTTTGCCCCGTGCAGAGGATCTCTTTTCTCGGTATGGACATCGACTCCGTCGCCATGTCCGCGCAGCTTACGAGCGAGCGCGCGCAGTCACTGCTGACTTGTCTGAGACAAATACAGGGCAAGAAAGCGGTTCCACTGAAACATTTTCAGAGGCTCCTGGGGCATATGGCATCTGCAGCCGCGGTGACGCCGCTCGGATTGCTTCATATGAGACCGCTTCAGCTTTGGCTTCGCGACCGAGTCCCGAGGTGGGCATGGCAACAAGGCAAGCTCCGAGTTCCAGTGACTTCGAGCTGCCGTCAGACCTTCACCCCGTGGTTGAAGCTCAGTTTTCTCAGGGCTGGTGTCCCCCTGAGACGAGTGTCGAGGCACGTTGTTGTCTCAACAGATGCCTCCACCACGGGCTGGGGCGCCATGTGCAATGGTCATGCTGCCGCGGGCTCCTGGACAGGACCCCAGCGCCTATGGCATGTCAATTGCCTCGAGTTGCTGGCAGTATGCCTTGCTCTGTACCGCTTCCGAGCGCTGCTCATGGGTCAACACGTACTAGTCCGATCAGACAATACCGCCACAGTAGCGTACATCAACCATCAAGGTGGTCTACGCTCCCGCCGTATGTCGCAACTCGCCCGCCACCTCCTCCTATGGAGTCAGAAGCATCTGAGGTCCCTTCGTGCCATTTACATTCCCGGAGCCCTGAACCGTGCTGCCGACGAGCTGTCACGGCTTCAGCCCCTCGCTGGAGAATGGCGACTCCATCCCCAGTCGGTCCAGCTGATTTGGGACCAGTTTGGCGACGCACAGATAGATCTGTTTGCCTCCCGCGACTCATCCCATTGCGCCCAGTTTTATTCTCTGACCGAGGGCACGCTCGGCACGGATGCACTGGTGCACAGCTGGCCGCGGGGCCGCAAGTATGCGTTTCCCCCAGTGAGCCTTCTTGCGCAGCTCCTGCGCAAGGTCAGGGAGGACGAGGAGCAAGTCCTTCTGGTTGCGCCGTACTGGCCCACCCGGACTTGGTTCTCCGAACTAGTGCTCCTCGCGACAGCACCTCCTTGGCCAATTCCTCTGAGGAAGGACCTCCTTTCTCAGGGACGGGGCACCCTATGGCACCCTCGTCCCGATCTGTGGAACCTCCACGTGTGGCTCCTCGACGGGACGAGGCAGGTTTGAGTACCCTACCACCTGCGGTGGTGGCTACCATCATTTCCGCTAGAGCGTCGTCCACGAGACATGCCTACGCGTTGAAGTGGAACCTCTTCGTCAATTGGTGCTCTTCTCGCCGAGAAGACCCCCGGAGTTGTTCGATCAGTTTCGTGCTTTCCTTCCTTCAAGATGGGTTGGAGCGAAGGCTGTCTCCCTCCACCCTCAAAGTTTATGTTGCCGCTATTGCCGCTCACCACGACTTAGTGGAAGGTAAGTCCATAGGGAAGCACGACCTGATCGTCAGGTTCCTGAGGGGGGCGAGGAGACTGAATCCTCCTCGCTCCTCTCTCGTTCCCTCTTGGGACCTCTCAGTGGTCTTAAGTGCCCTGCAGAGTGCTCCCTTTGAGCCTTTGCAATCAGTGGAGCTTAAGTTCCTGTCAATGAAGACAGCGCTCCTGATTGCATTGGCCTCTCTCAAGAGGGTCGGGGACCTGCACGCATTCTCCGTTGACGAAGCGTGCCTGGAATTCGGGCCGGCCGGTTCTCACGTGATCCTGAGACCCCGGCTTGGATATGTGCCCAAGGTTCCTAACACTCCCTTCCGGGACCAGGTGGTGAACCTGCAAGCGCTGCCCTCGGAGGAGGCAGACCCAGCCTTGGCACTGCTCTGTCCAGTACGCGCTCTCCGCGCTTATGTAGACAGGACGCAGTGTTTCAGGACCTCAGACCAGCTCTTTGTCTGTTATGGTGGGAAGCTGAAGGGAAAGGCTCTCTCAAAGCAGAGGTTGTCTCACTGGATTGTGGACACCATTGCTTTGGCTTACCAGCAGCAAGGTCGACCGTGCCCCCTTGGTGTGACCGCCCACTCCACCCGGAGTGTGGCATCCTCCTGGGCGCTGGCGCATGGCGCCTCGCTAGCAGACATCTGCAGAGCTGCAGGCTGGGCGACACCTAACACATTCGCCAGATTCTATAATCTCCGAGTGGAGCCAGTGTCCTCTCGTGTTCTCGCTTCAAATAGCTAGTTCCGGACCCGCTCAGGTGTCTTCGCTTGCTCGCCATTCCTCTCCGCGGACTGGATACGTGCGATATTCTGCTCAGGTGAGCTTCTCCGAAAGCCCTGAGTTCCTCCAGCACCCCTGATGCTAGCGCCAGTGTCTATTGCCTGGGCGTCGGCTAGGTGCCTCCGTGTGCATGGTCCCTCCCATGAGCTACCCCCACACGTGTATTTCCACTGTGAGCCTCTTTGAGCATGTGTCTTTCCCTCGGCAAGCCACCTTGCCACCCCTGAGGTTGAAATATTCCACCTGCGGCTGGACACCTCAGAGTTTCTCCATATGTTCCTTCGGGTCATATGTGTATTTTCAAATGCCCCCCCCCCCCCCCCCACTGGGTTGGTGATATTTGCATATTTCCCCTTAAAAGCTTGGGATATGCTTCCCAGTGTACCTTGGTATTCCTGTGCTAAATAGGAGTCCTTCGTCCTAATATCTCGAGGGCTCAGATTTTCGCAGGGCGCTGGAGGACAGCTGTGAAGGTGGCGTGATTTGACTGGTAACCCCATTCGTCGTCATCCGACGTAACTCGGAGTGACAACGAAAGGGAACGTCTCGGTTACGAATGTAACCCTCGTTCCCTGAGTAGGGAACGGAGACGTTACGTCTTCCTGCCACTTCCGTTGTGCCGCGGGGATCGCCTGAGTTCAGTCTTGGCTCCTCAGCGAGAAAACATAACTGCATGTTGCCAGCGTCCTCCTTTTATACCCACGAGGTGGGGCGGAGTTACGTCATGCAAATTCCGCAGACCCATGGCATTTCTTTGCCATTGGCTCGTTTTTAAATACTCGAAGCTGATAGGCTTTCTAAGCGAAACCCCATTCGTCGTCATCCGACGTAACGTGTCCGTTCCCTACTCAGGGAACGAGGGTTACATTCGTAACCGAGACGTTTCTCTGGCTAATTTTCTGCTCTGGCACAGCAGTGGTGTCTACACTGCTCCCGCAGAAGCTCTGTTTCTCTGGCTAATTTTCTCCACTGCCACAGCAGTGATGTCTACTCTGCTCCCGCAGGAGCTCTGTTTCTCTGGCTAATTTTCTCCACTGTCGCAGCAGTGATATCTACTCTACTCCCGCAGGAGCTCTGTTTCTCTGGCTAATTTTCTCCACTGCAGCAGCAGTGATGTTTCCTCTGCTCCCGCAGGAGCTCTTTTTCTATGTTTCTTCTTTCTCTGTCCAGCGAGCATTGGTCTCCCAGCGGACATAGCATGCATCTATGTTTCCTCCTTCTCCATCCAGTGAGCATGGTCTCCCAGCGGATGTTGCATGCATCTATGTTTCTTCTTTCTCTGTCCAGCGAGCATTGGTCTCCCAGCGGACATAGCATGCATCTATGTTTCCCCCTTCTCCATCCAGCGAGCATGGTCTCCCAGCGGATGTTGCATGCATCTGTTTCTTCTTTCTCTGTCCAGCGAGCATTGGTCTCCCAGCGGACGTAGCATGTATCTATCTCTACTCTTTTTCCATCCAGCGAGAATTGGTCTCCCAGTGGATGTTCTATGTACCGTAGGATTACAAATCTATTGAAATGTTAATTTAGGTTCCAATATGACAGCGAAACCAGGCTTCAGTCCCAAAGCGGACACAGTGAGAACTTTTCCGGTAGAGCACTTATGTTTTCTCTTTCGTCCAGTGACGCAGTGTGAGAAAATCTCCCGGTCGAGTACTCATTTTCCTCTTTCCCGTTTCCTCTTTTCCAGCAAGCATTTTGTCTAACAGCGCACACAACGAAACTTTCCTGTAAGCCTAGATCAGAAGGGCCACTCCACAGTCGGCAGATAAGCCCTAACGACCACAAGCCCCCCCCTGTCGAAGCTACATGGGCCTCTCGGTCTGTCGTCCGTGATTTGCGTGAACAGCTCCCATCAAGAAGGCACAACTCTCCTAAATTTGCCATTCCTAATTACAATTGCTCCCTATTCTCAGGTCAGCAGGGCCTGTTAGTCCAGTGCAGTGAGCCGCCACCACGGGCCCTCCCGGCCAAGCGCCCAGACCCTTTCACAAGATGCCAGCCCGCCAAACTCGGCACTCATTTGGGGGGTCTTTAGTCCGGCGGCTGTCCTCTGCTATCTAGCCTTTTGGGGGGAGTACTCTGGGTTCGGGCTGAATTCCGAGCTCGGAGCCCTCCCCCCGGACAGCACGCCAAATACGCATTATACTTTATTCCCTTTAATTGTATGTAAGTGTGAACTTGTGAAATGATGTTTTATTAACAAAGTTCGGGAGAAGCACGTTCAGATAATTAACACGGGTGGAGAGCACTCAGCAATCATGATTAAAACGTGTATATATAGACTCAGCAGTCTCACCTCATTTCTCTGAAACTTTAGCAGCGTCCCTACACCACCCCTTCTCCACTCTTCTAATACTAAACCACTTTACATACAGGGAGGAGTACTCTGGGTTCGGGCCGAATTCCGAGCTCGGAGCCCTCCCCCCAGACAGCACGCCAAATACGCATTATACTTTATTCCCTTTAATTGTATGTAAGTGTGAACTCGTGAAATGCTATATTATCAGTACAGCGCATGCAAAATTTATGCAAAATTGTAACATGAAAATATTTGATCTTGAGTTTCTAAAAGCTGTAAGGTAGTGGTTTTCAACCTTTGACTCCAAGACTCCCCCATTGTCAAGATTTCATATATATTTTGTAGTGTTTATAGATTAAAAATAAAGTTATTTATTTTGTGATTATAGAGGTCTCAAGAACTGTATGTTCTTTAATAAAAACAACAGTTGTTGAGAGGACAAATAATGTCCCATTTTGTTGGACAGATATGTAATTCTTTTACTCTGCACAGTAGGACTAGGAGAAAGAAATGCAGGACCAAATTGCTATATTGAGGTCGAGAGTGGACAAAAAGTAATCTATGAGAAAATTGGCAGTTTTGTTAAAATAATGTTTTGTTAATTTATTAATAATCAGTAGGAAATACAGCTTTCATTTATCTGCTCTTAATGACACATTGTTATTTTGAAAATTATGTTAAGGTAATTTTAAAATAGCTTTGACAATTTTGTAGTTCATCCTGCAGCCCCATTGGAAGTTTGCCAAGGCCCTGCGGCTTCTTTGAGAACCACTACCTAAGTGACTGTATTAAGCAGTTATGTACATATTGTGCCACCCTTATTCTTTACACTACACATGTGTGCTTAACGTATATCTAGTTCTTCCATTTAAGGCTCTCTCAGAATCAAAAAGAGTGTTGATTGAAGCTGTTGTCAAGTGCACTGTGGGAGACTCACTGAAGCGATTGCCTTTTGACACATCTGCAGGCCTCCTTTCAAACTCAGGAAAGCTTGTGCTTCACAAAGTCCAGTTCAGTAATATACCTCTATTTTGCTTCAAAGCCCTAGTTGCAGTCCAAATCTGTGGCTGCAGTTTGTACATGGCTTTGATGTGTTTGAACCTGTTTTTCTCATTGGACCAATTTCAGAACGATTTACCAGTTTAGCAATCTACAATAGCTTTCTATAATCTCACTTGAATTATGCATGTACCAAATACTTTTTTTTTTGTGAGAGGGATGCATCAGAATGGAGTTTATAATAATTGTAGAATGCACCTTTGCACCTAATGATGTTCTGTAACAGCTCTCCATTGCACCAGACATTTGGTTACCATATAAACTATTTATTAGTGGTGTTTAATTCTACCTCTAGGATATCTTCAGCGTGGATCATTTTGATCAAGGTGATGCTAAAACAAAATAATGCAAATAGAGATTGTCATGTGTTTGCTATAATATTTAATACTTCGTTACATCAAACATTTGGCTTACACATCACAGTAAAAATTCTTCATTGACACTGAAAGAAGATGATGATGTTCCCACTCAGCTTTTCTGTTAAACTGCAAAATCCTGGAAAACAGCTTGAGTGACCAGATGGAAAAGGAAAACATTTAAGTTATTGGTGAACATCCTCAAGAGGAAATGACAATTAACCTCCGCTGTTCTTCTAGGCATATAGATCATGTTACCGATTTGGCCTCTCCCTAGGTTCCCACTCCTGAAATAAAGCCTGATAGCTGAGGACCCTTCGATATTTGAGCTCTCCATCCCTCCTTGAAGAAAATGAGTATTGGAAAATCTATGATAACTTCATTTACTCAACAGGCTGAATCAATTTGATTTACAAAACATGACGCAGTTCCCATTGAAGACTGTGATAAGATGGCCTGGCTGAAAATTGAACATTTGGGAAAACAACACCTCAAGAGAGATTTTGAGGCAAGTTAAAAACTCAAAGGCCTTGTTTACCAGCCAAAAAGTCATCAAGACACTTTGGGAGGTCCTCAGTGATTGGCCGAGTTTCTTTAGCAAGTGTGTGCTCATCAATGTTGCACTGGTGCTCCGCTGAGCGAGAGCATGTGTTTCAGAAAGTCAGAAGAAATCCATTCATGACCTCCAAATGATTGATAAAACAAGCCTTATCACATCACATGAGCATCAACACAAAAACATATATTAAAGACAAAACAAAGTGTTGAAAAGGCAATAAAATTAATAAAAACATTTTAAGTTTCAGTTTACAAATAAGCCAAATATGTCATCAATTTTGGAATAAGACTAATAAATGGGAATCATAACATGGGGAGGGGAGGGGCTGCATATCAGCTTACTGACTTAATGACAGCAGTGTTTTTTTTTTGTTTTGTTTTTTTACACACAGGGGTTGGACAATGAAACACTGGCCAATATAGTGTTGGAGGATTCACACCTATATGCGCGGCCTCATATCAATCTTCACTGATTTTACGTTCCATCAGTTAGAGGAGAGTGTAAAGGTTGAATTAGCAGAGCAATTGCACACCTTTACATACATTTTTGCAATCCACACAACATAATGGGAGACATATCAGAGTTCATAAGAGGACAAATTATTGGTGCTCGTCTCGCTGGCTCATCTGTGACTTTTGTGGTGTATCGTGAGCTATGGTATCATATATGGTAATAATGTTGGAATACCACGGATATCAAGGTACGACGGACCACAAGTGCAGGGGTGGATCAGTTCGAGCTGCAACATCATGGACCTATTGTGCTTGGTGGTTCATTATTCAAACCATGAGTTGTTTCATTGTTTACATTATTATCTGTGACTGTGAGAGAAAATCTTTTTCTTTTTTTTTTTTTTCATTTCATGTTTCAGGTAAGTGAGTTGGAGGTTAAATAACAGAACTTGTACAGCCACACACCACTTGAGTCCTGATTTCCCACATGTAAATTATAAAAGTAGCCTATCCATATTCATTAAGCATTTTTTTTTTTGTCTTTGAGATCTTGAACCTGTAGGGGATCAGGTCATCTGAAACGATTCATTACAGGGGAAAAAAATATCTAAGAGCACATTATGATCACTCCAAAAGCACTTTAAAATATTTCATGAAGACAAAGTAATTGCCTTTGGGATTAAGATAGCCTTCATGCCATCACTTAAAGAAATCCTTCATAATTTTGTTTTATTTGGGTAATTTTATAAAGAAAGGTTTTGAAAGAGGCCAACAGAAACATTCTGCACACTCTGGTAAGGCTCTCTGGTGTAACCAAGTTTTTTTTTAGTTTTTTTTATGTCAAACAGCTGTCTGAAATCAAGGATGGCTATATATTTTTAATTGGTTGAAATCTTCTGTACATTATTTCCACGTTTTTGTTATCTGCTTAGAACGATTGGTCTGAATAATTTTGGGTTTGACCACTGTAGCCTAAATAATATGCTGTTAGTAATTACCATAGTCTTGAGATGAAAACATGTGACGTTCTTTTCGGAGCTTTTCAAGTCCTCTGACTGGGATTTATGCCTATATATGGCAACACTATCAAGACCTAAATTAATTTGCAGCGCTAGATTTAGCTACTTTCCAGACCCCATTAGTGATTTTCCCTAATAAAGCGGCAAGCAACAAATCCAGTGACTATACGGCCCTTGGACAAACCTTATCTAGAGTCTCGCCGGTTCTGCCGCATGACCACGAGGTCTTGCTTTCCCGCCCCGCACACACCTCTCTGCATGTGCTCTGGTCAGCGAGTGGCTGAGAAGCAGCGCTTTCATGTAAAATATATATTATGTTGCTCCCAACCTGGATATAGCCGAGATCACAGCACTTTATCTTATGGTTATGTTGTCAGACGACGTTTCGACTCAAGATTTATAGTGCAGATTAACAGTTTGGAAGGGAGAGCTGGTTTAGTTTTAATAGGCTGCGTTTCAATCACTATTTCATATTCATCAGATTATCTGACAACAGAAACAGAAAAATATATAAATGAAAACCTAATTTTCCCCAAATGAATTTGGCTGTATTCAAATACAGTAAGTAAGCACATTGAGTAGGAGAGAAGCAAACAAATGTAAAGGGCTGACACTATAGGCAGATATGGAAGGCCAATAGAGTCAAAACGAGAAACTAACAGCTTAATGTGTAATTAGGCTACTTGTTAATGCGTTATTGTGTGTAAATATTAAGGGTTAATTAGTTAGTTTGGCTTGGCTATTAGAAGATATCTTTCAGCATGGTGAGATAAAGAAAATAATAATTAAATGAGGATTATTACCGCCCATTTTCCAAATAGGTTCGATTTCTGGATCATTTCTTATAAATTAAGTTTGTCAGTCTGTCCAGTGAAAATTAAAACCCGTGCAGATATGTTCATGAACTATTTTCGAGAAATCCTGCATTTTTTGACAAAACCAAAGAGCATGAGCCACTGTAAACCTCCATCCTCACCCTTACATCTCTAGCAATATGGTAAATCTTTTAAATCAAGGCTTAATAGTCTGGAAGGAGTTCAGTTAAATCGTTACATTTGCGTTATGTGTATCATCATGCATTGTGGTTGTGTCTAGGAGCAGGTTCACCCATCTGATCTGGATACGGCCTGGATCCGGCTGATTACAGTAAACCTCAGAATAAGCAGAAAGACTAACATTAGCATAGATGCCATTCTTCTTATGATGTAACAGGTAGATCAGATGTTATAGGTAATGTTCCTGGTTCCGGCTGACTTAATTTATGCAGCCTAAGAATCATAGAACTGATTTGAATAATAGAAATGTATAATTTTTTATGTGTATACCAGGTTTAAGAGATATGTTTTTAGTCTAGATTTAAACTGACAGAGTGTGTCTGCTTCCCAGGCAATGTTAGGAAGACGGTTCAAGAGTTTAGGTGCTACAGTGCTTAGCATAAGTGAACACACCCATGCTAAAGTTGACTAAAAAGAGGAATAAAAAATAATCTTTTGGAAATTTATCTTAATGCCTTAATTTAAAAAAAAATCCAACCTTTAAGGACACCAATTTTCTTTGTGAATAAATAATGTAAATAAATAAATGTTCTTCCTTAAAATAAATGGGGCATGGGGTACTTTCCATAAGATCATCTCTCAATGCAAATCAAACCAGCTATTAGGCTAACTGAAATAAAACCATGCCAATCTCTAGGTATGGTGAAGGGTATGTGATATGTGGTATGTGGGGCTATTTTAATTCCAAAGGCCAAGGGAACTTTACCAGGTATCCTGGATCCATGAAATAACTGGCCTTTAAAAATAAAAATCTGCCTGCCTCTATGGGAATTTAACATAGGGGTGTCCTGACTTATGCCCCCTGTATTTTAAGGAAGAACATTTATTTATTTACGATACATTATTCATTCACAAAGAAAATTGGTGTCCTTAAAGGTTGGATTTTTCCTCACTTTTTAAATTAAGGCATTAAGATCAATTTCCAAAAGATGAATTTTTATTCCTCTTTTTAGTCAACTTTAGCATGGGTGTGTTCACTTACGACCACTATTGAACCCTATGTTAAATGAACAAATTCAGACACTTTTAAGTTGTGCCAACTTTAAAAATTACACTGAAACAGCTAAACTGCATAATCTTTTTTTTAAGCTGATTCATCCATACTTGCATGATATGCCTGATATGGCAGCTGTTAGCGTGTTCGTTATAAGAGCTATGGAAATTATTGGACTGGTCTAATTATCAACAATGGATGAATGAACAGCATTGTAAAAAAATGACATACTACAAGCAAGCGCAACAACAACATAGAACGCAAACAAGTTTACAAATAAGAGATTTTCTTACTAGTCCATCAACAAAATCGGCAGGTCAGCATCACTGTTGCACCCAGTGCTGCTTTTTAGCTCGAGTGAAAGCCTGACCGAGTGGGACTCTTGTCCGGTTCCTCACGCGGTCAGATTCTCTTTTCCTTTTCCTAGTCTCTTCCGACCATGTTTTCTTTGCTTTTTCCATCGTCGAGTATCACGTCTGAAATGCACACAAATGTCTTTGTGCTTCATATGTTGTTGTTGATGTGTGTGACGTTGTTGCCGTAAAGCATGTCATGTTTCTCGCAAGATTTGTCGGGTGTGCTCCTCTCAAACTTGCATAGCTGTTTTTTCCAGCGGCGTCCCCCCCAAGCTTTACTACCAGGATGATTCGCCCTACTATGAGTTGGTTTACCACCGAAATGACTTTGAAGCTGTTATATTAAGGTACAATTCTTGCATAGTGTGCCTTTAAAAATGAAACTTTAGCACATGATAGTCAAGATTTCTCGAATCATCCTCGACATTTGCAAAACAGTAAGAGCGTTTCTCAAAACAATTCGTACGAATAGCAAAACACCATTACCTGCAAAAGCCAGTCTCTTGCTCAAAATCCTTAGTTTGTCTACCAAAAGTAAATATCTGTGTCAATGAACATGTCAGTGCCATCAGAATGACAAGTCCTTGAGTCATTGTGTGCGGATGAGACAGTTAAATTGCTTAGTCATGTTATCAATATAACAGTGTTCTCTGGAGGGATGTTCTGATGTAAACTATGGCTAAAGTTTTGATGACAATTATTGTAAATTGTACATTTACTGTTTTTACTGTTTGTACTGTAATTTGTTGACAGAACATGTCATTGCGATACAGAAAGGAAAAGACAGCACTGCATAGCACAAAGAAAAAAACAAACAACAAAAGTAGAAATGTTAACATAGGACAATCTCCTTAGGGAAAACCCCCTTTTCCTGAAAAAAAAAACATGCTTCACAAGCTATTAAAAACCTATAACCCCGCCATCCTGTATCCTTAAACTTACCCAATGGTTGAAGAAGCTAAACACAGGCTGACTAATAGGCTGCATCTCCTTTTCCAAACAGAATCTTGAGCCGCCCAAGATAATCTCAAGATTAGGAATCCTGCATGTCAGCCCCTCATATTATTAAAGGAAACAGTTCACAGAAATTGAACTCTCCCAAGCCAAAGTTCACATTATTCAACACATTTGGTCACTGCCATCAATTTGCCTGCACTAGAGTAAAGAAAAAGTGTGGTCTGGTTTCTCCACTACAGGCAAACACACTTGTGTAGCCTGTTTTAGTCGTTTAGTTCTGTGTGCAGTACATTGTGTGTGGCATACATTAATGCAATAGGGGGCCTGGGTAACAGCATCTGCTGATGCTATCTCCTCTTCTTCCTGTCGTTAAGGTCTATGCCATGTTCTTCATGTCTCTATCGGTGACCACACATATTGGGAACATGGCCAAACTATGTAGAACTCTGTGAAAGTAATAGATTGAGATGATAAGCGGAATGACAGTGTGAACTGCCCTTTTCTTGTTCAGGGATTGCTGCAGACTTATTTTAGTTTAAGAATGCAACAGCAGAATCTGTCAAAATTCACAATATCTTTTGAATCTGAGCAGTTATAAATGGATGTTGTTTTGGCACTTTGGAGTCAGACATAATTTTCTGAAAGAAATATTAATTTGTTCAAAATACAGTAAACCGTAATATTGTAAAATTTAATACAATTCAAAATAACGTTTCTATATAATACACTTTCAGCAGCCCTTACTCCATGTCAAGTGATCCTTCCTTCTAATGTGTTGATTTGGTGCTCAAGAGACATGTATTGTTATCAATGTAGAAAACAGTTATGCCGCTTAATATTGTTGTGTTTTCAGAGTTCTTTGATGAATAGAAAATTCAAAGGAACAGCATTTGAAATAGTATATATATAGTTTTTAGTGTCACTTTTCAATCAGTTTAATGCATCATTGGTGAATGAGAGTATTCATTTTTTTTTAAATTTTAAAATCTTATTATTATTTACAATGTAACATGAACATACAATATATTTTTTCTTAAAAAAATGTTTTGAAACCATTTACTTGCAATGTCTTAATATTTTGCAAGTAAATGTATTTTGGATGCTGATATTTACATTATATACATATTTAAAAAAAAAAAAAAAAAAAGATGTCTCCTCTACATTTTTCTATACTGTGGGATGGGATGTTTAGATACTCTACTGGAAAACACAATTGTTTTTCCCGCGGTATGAAAATAAAGGTTCGTCACTGCAATCTGACATGACACTTCATACCCAATCTTTGTGACTGATGAAGTTGAGTACACCCAGCACTTTTCTCTGAATGTAGAATCCCTGTCTGATAAGTGCTAAAGATAGATGCTCATGAGTTCCCTTGAGCTCCAGCAGCTCCCTTGGCATAAAAAAAAAACTTTCTTCACATTGGCCCTGATGATTCATTCAATTCCTAAGACAGTGTGACACCTCAGGAATTATTAATGGCTGATACAGGACAAGTGTGAAAGCATCATTGATTCCACTTGAGGAAATCAATTGTCTATACCCCTCTAGATCTTAAGAGGTTAAAACAATGGTGTTGTGGGAAAACCTTGACATTTTCTTTGACATTTTAGATCTAGAGACAGCAAAACATGCACAGTGTACTGCACCTGAATAATGAAGAGGCTGACATACATTATAAATGCATTGTTCAAATACAGCTAATTTGACTCAAAATTATCAAAAATCTTTGGGCTCCGTACAGTGTGACATTCCATGTCTGCACAGCAATGAATGTCACTTCAAATGTCACTTCAAATGTAAAAATGTGCAAAGTTAGATATTTTTTTTCATAGGGTCCCTGAGGCAATGTGAAAAGTACTGTGTGCCACGGCTCACTGATTCACCAGTCCTGCTGGGACCTCTGGCTGCCTTTCCATACCCATTTATTGAAATTGCTGTGACACTCTGCAGTTGATCACATTAATGCCCTGCTTAGCTTTATAATGTCAAAAGGCACTGCAGCATGTCCATTTCCACATGTCTGTTAAAACCAGTAGTGACTTTGGATATAGACTCAAAAAAGGATTTGTATACAATAAAACGTTCCAGTCGGTGAGAAATCAAGCTTTGCTAAATCTGGAGGTGCTCCGTTTCAAAATTCAGTTCTCTAACCTGATGTAACACTGATCTAAACAGTCTTGTCTCACAGTGGTTGGAATGAAACTATTGTAAGATCAATCATCCTTTAGGCTCCTTTTACATTGAAGCATAAAATGACCCAGTTTCGTATTAGCGCAAAGGGGCTGTGCAGCTGTACCCTTCAACATTCTGAAATTTTGGTCCCACCATTTTGTTTGAAACCTCCAGTGTGTCATACTTGTAAATAAAGGTTTGTCCATGAGATGGATACTATACAAATTGTATTTTTATTGTGATTACTGTTGCTTATAAAATCTAAAGAAATAGTGCTCACAGAAATTTAAATCCTGTAGATATTTCCTCAATTTTAAGCTCATGTGAGTTTTTTTCTATAGACCACAAAAGAAAGGGTCACGTTGCCTTACACAGACTACGAGCGATTAAGTTCCAGAAAAAGTAGTAGTTCATGTAGTTCATACAACTTGAAGACAATATTTCAAGTCTTATGAAGTCATACGATTTGTGTGAGAAAAAGGCTGATTTCAAACCCAAGTACTGAAAATCTTTTCGTCGTGAACCAATAATATCAATCCTAACTCAGCTCATCTGCATATTTGAATACAAATGCTACTGAGATTTGAGTCACAAAATATTTAAAATAATTATAGATTTTTTTAAGTTTTGGGTAAAATGTCCCTTTATGTTATGTCAGTAAATTATCTTTAGGAATAAGATAAATATCTTCATAAACTACATGTAAATAGCCTGGGCGATCAGGTTTCTGTCAGTGTCTGTTCCAGTAATGATTTTCCTTTCAATCACCTTCTGCACCAGTGGAGTCGCTTGCTCCTGCAGACTCCATGTCACTGACTTGTTTCAATAATTCACATACAACCAGCTGCCACACTTTGATTTCATGTGTTTAGCATTCCTGTTGTTTCAGGACAATCGTGATAAGCTTCACAATTCATGTGAGCACGGTGTGTGCAATATAGTTTAGGTCAGGCTTTCAAAAAAGGATATTTGCGGCTTTGAATAATCACTTTGGGGCGAATAAACACAGGCATTTCAGGGATTTGCAGTTCCTCTTTAGAGATGAGTAATGTGTTTCTCCCTTTGCATTGGTCCTTTTTGACTAATCCTGTTTGTGATCGTTTAATTAGATTCTAGCTCAAGTGCCAGAGCCCTCTAACCTTTCAATTTCCCCCTGCTGCATGGCAAAAATTATAATAATAATAATTTTCTTAATGAGGATTATCATTATGTTTCTAGTAACCCTTACGAAAAGAGGTATACTTCAAGTTCATTTTATGAAGTATACTTAAGTAATGTTCAAGTATACTAATGTCAATATGTACTAATAGTAAGTACTAATAGTAAACTTGTAAGTGTACTATTTTAATAACGCTTGGGACTAAATTGGCCCACTTTTATTGTATAAAAGTATAGGTTTAAGTGTACTATAAGTGTAACGGTAGTAAACTTTAAGTGCAAAACTAGTTAATAATTATGCTTCTCATTTGTACTGCAAGTGAACTTATGGGTATACTAGTAGTTTACTATTTTAATACTTGTTGCACATTTTTAGTTTTATGAAAGAACATTTTGAAGTATACTCTCAGTAAACTACTAGTTTAGTAGTTCTATACTGCAAGTATACTTGCAAGTTTTCTTTTAGTGTACACTCAGTAAACTACTATTTTAGTTTTACAAGTTTTCTTTAAGTGAACATTTCAGTGACATTTTGTTTTTGTTTTTTCACAAACCACGCATAAACGGCATTATCTCAAAACTAAAAACTTTTACGCACATGCTACTGACATATTACTGTAGCAGAGTTTGTGCTGAATACAATAATCATAGCCTGGTTAAAACCAGACCATTCTCAGTTGTAACTGAGTTATGGTCTTGCAAAGCGTCATAGACAAATCATTTCCAGAGGGGCGTCACCAACGGACGTCGCGGGTAGACCTAAAACCAATCAGAGCGATGAAGGAAATGACGTATGCAGAGCGGCGGCCGGCGGAGAAGTGTTGTTCTTTGCTCGGTTTTTAACAAAAAGGAAACGTTCAAATCGCTTAAAACAGACGCGATAGCTGATTCAAATGAGTGATGTTCGATGGCGGCATCCATCTTTGTAATGTAGGCTACAAAATAATCTGCTTCAAAATCCCAGCACTGTCGTCATCGTGTAAAGCACGCCCCAACGTTTCTGATCGGTGCCTCGATTTCGACGGATTGGAAATGGGCTTGAATGAGCTCTTTGCCAGACTAACTTTCAGAGCAAATCTAAATTTGCCGGAAGTTGTCTGGGTTTTCCCAGGCTAGTGTAATCAGACTTTAGTCATGAAAATGTCACAAGTATCAGAAATAAGCACAAATGTCAGAGCATGTCAGAACACCTCCAGGAACCATAAAACACCTCAGACCCAAGAGGGTTAATAAACCCCAAAACACAACCACTAGAAAATAGGTCAAGATAGGAACAAACACATTGAAACAACGCAGAGTCCTGACAGTTTGCCCCCCTCTGGAAAGGCACATCCTCACGCCGAACAAGGTCCAACTGAGAGGAATTCAGGGGGCTCTGGAGGAGGATGTAAATAATAATAGGGGCAACAGCGGTCCGGGACAATCAAACCAGTCCATGGGGGAGTGCAGGGAGGAGGGAGGCAGGAGCAGCTAAGTGGAACCCCCAGAGTCCAGCCAGGATGGAGACCCAAGGTGGCGTCGAAGGAGGGAGGAGCCATGGCAGTGATCTCCTTGAAGAGGCCATGGAGAAGACTGATGGCGACCAATCTAATTGTGGTGGAGCCGTAGGCGGAGACGGAGAGCAGATGAAAACAAACAACCCCGAAGGCGACAACCCCCAGAGGTGGAACCGGAGGGCTAAGGAGGAACTGGAGGGAGGGCAGAGCCAGATGGAGCCATAGGAGTGCAGACAATGTGTGTCTTTGTGTGCAGTCTCAGTATGTCCGTGGTGTAGAATGGGCAACATCTGACCCAGGGGGAGCCGATGGTCAGAGGGAGCCCGGTGGAGCTGTATTAGTAGTATTAATACAGCTTGGCAAGGCTGTTTACATAGTTTTGCTGTTTTACTGTTCATTGACAGGCCAGATCTAAAAATTCCTTTGTATGGTCCTCCAGCGAACGGTCCAGCTGCTCCAGGTACAGGAGTTGTACGGCGGGCAGGTCCATAGTGAGGGGAAAAAAAACAAAACAACTTTTTTTCTTCTTTTTTTGTGAGGGTGGAGAGGACTACGAATTTAAATATTACAACGACTTGAAGCCTGCAGGAGGCGCATTAGGGACAGCAGAAACAGCGGTTTCCCCGGTAACGGCTGTACCCAAACAGCGCTCATAAACGCTTTTAAAATTTTGACTTTGAAACTTGCAGTGCTCATGTTTATTCAACAATGTCAATAACAACCACAAATAGATTTTCCAAAAGTATGTGTTGATGTGTTTGACAGCTATCAATTCTGCCCTACAAAACAAAAAACTGCATTTACAGTCAAAAATGAGTTATTAATCATTTAATTAAATATGAGGATTAATATGTACAAAGAATAAGATAATATAAAGTAACAAAACAGCCACATGTCCAATAATCTACCTACAGCTGCCTTTTTCCTTTGTAGGGCAGAATTATAGTTGAACATATCCATGTTCACACACAGCTGTGCATCACCACAGTGCAACGATGAAAAGAGACCCTCTCAAACAGTGTCGATCGTTGTAAAAGCAACATACACCGGTATTCGGTAAGAACCGGTATACCGCCCAGCACTAAGTCACCCTCTTCCCAAATCCATTTTCAGAGCCCCATGACTCACCATTTAGAGACCATTTAGTTAATCCTCAAGTTCCCTATCGGTCAATCACTACAACGTAGGTCATGACTGACCAGTAGGAATCTCGCTAGAGAGGCCAATCTACTTCGAGTGAAACTAAAACAGGCCAATGCACATTGGCGTGCAATCATTTGCATCAGCTGCGCGGCCTCGTTAGCGAGGGTATTTAACGAGCAGCTGAGCGATTGCACAGTTAGCTTTTTGCTTCGGAGCCAAACACTTCGTTGCCTCTACAGCTACAGTGAAAACTTTGACAGGCTTTTTTAGTTTCTTTTGGACCTCTTTCTTTTCGGTGCTGGGCGTGACAGCACGGCAGCGTGAGCAGCCTCCTCTTAAAGAGCAAACAAAAAAGCTGTTTTTACGGCTGGTAAGATCTCCCAGCGCACAGACGGGTGACCTGTGATCGCTGAGGCTGCTCCCCTGCGAGCTTCAGCACCAGTGAGAGTAGTCCCTAAAAGAGCAAACACAGATAGTTCGCGTCTTTTTCAAGATGACGTTCTATCTGTGTGTTTCTGGATGCGGTCGTTACCTGGGGTCGCGGGATGGTCACGATCACTGCCTTGTGTGTCTGAGCCTCGAACACGCACAGGCAGTGTTCGTGGATGAGTCATGTACCCATTGTGGGAAGATGACCATCTCGGAGATGAGGTCGAGACTCTCGTTCCTGCAAAGGGGCGGAGTCCCCGTGCCTGCAACTCGGTCCAACCCCCCTTCGCGGGTTGCTTCCGGCAGTGACATGGGTGACCTGAGGGTTACAGTGAGCGCGCTTCCTTCGGGGAACCAACCCCCTAGGAACCCTCACTCCTCTCATGCTCCGCAGCCAGTTCAGCTGCCAACGGAACACGTCGGACCATCCTCAAGATGTGTACCGGTCATTTCGTTCGGCGCTCCCTGCAACGACCAGATGTCGATCGCTGCATCGGAGGGTGGGTCAGACCACTCCGCGGAGGACGGCTCGGAGCCGCTGCCTCCTTCGGGTGTGCCAGCTGTGCCCGAGTCGGACCCGGAGATGATGGCCATGCTTTCCTGGGCCGCCAACAGGATCGGGCTTGTGTGGAACCCTCCACTGTGTCCCGAGCCCTCGAGGCTGGATGATTGGTATCTCGGGGTGGCGCGCGCTGGTTCTCAGCAACCCACCCCAGTGCCTTTCTTCCCGGAGGTGCATGAGGAGCTCACGGGGACGTGGACGGCACCTTTCACTGCCAGAAACCGTTCCGGTGGCTCCTCCTCCCTCACCACCCTTGATGGCGGGGCAGCTAAGGGATACACGCGTATACCGCCAGTGGAACGGGCCGTTGCTATGCAACTGTGCCCTAGCTCCACTTGGCGTGGAGAACCGTGTCTTCCTTCGCGCACCTGTAAGTACTCGTCGGACTTAACCGGCAAGGCTTACAAGGCCTGCGGGGAAGTTGCCTCTGCCATACACGCTATGGCGTTGTTGCAGGTTCATCAGGCTAAAGCACTGAAGGACCTGCACGAGGGTGGTCACGAACCGCAAGTTCTCAAAGAACTGCGTACCGCGACGGACCTCGCGCTTCGTGCGACGAAGGTTACCGCGCGGTCTGTGGGTCGTGAGATGTCCACTTTGGTGGTCCAGGAACTCCCCCGTGTCCCAGACCAGCCTCTTTGGCGACGCGGTCGAGAACTTTGCCCAGCAGTTCTCAGCTGTACAGAAGCAGACTGAGGCCATCAGACACATCCTGCCTCCACCCCACCGCCTGCGGCTCCTCAGTCTGCTCGTCGCCGAGGGCGTCCTCCTGCGTCTGCCCCTGCTCCCACGCCGCAGCAGCAGCCTCCACCTAAGCGGCGCCGTGGAGCCAGTCGCAGGCAGGGCGCCCCGCCCGTCCAGGCCCCCGCCAAGAAGGGCGGCAAAGCCAAGGGTAAGCGGCCCTAGGACGGGTGACCCGGAGATGGAAGGGACTGCTCTCCAGGAGACAATGACCGCATCGCTCCCTCCCCCGGAAGAGGGCCGGGTGGAAAATCTTTTGTTTCCTTTTGTTTGTGTTCCGCCGCTGGCCTTAAAACCAGCGGTATCCAAATTCTCAATAAAAGAGTAGTTTCTACCATCTCTGGGTCCGAAGGGGACCCGGAGAGCAGTGGGGGGACAGAATCCTCACCACTCTCATCCGCCTCCTCTATCGCCAGTGAGCAGCAGTGTGCAGTTCGAGAACGCCACCGAGCCGCCTCCTGCACCTCCTGCCCTGTGGAACCTGGTAAGTGCTGCACAGCACACACAGACCCCGCTTCGGGCCGCCTCCCAGAGAGAGCCCCCCGAGCCGCGTCCCTGTGTTCCACCTCGCTGCCCCACTCCGGGTACGCCTGCGGTCCCTTTGGTCCCGCTTGCACGGTCTCTGAGAGCCTGGTTAGCCCTCCCCAGTCCGTCTCGCTGGCTCATTCGGACCATCAGGCTCGGCTATGCGATTCAGTTCGCCCGGCGTCCCCCTAAGTTTCGGGACATCCACTCCACTACAATGAGAGCAGCCGATGCCCATGTCTTGCGTGCGGAGATCGCAGTCCTGCTGGCGAAGGACGCGATAGAGCCGGTCCCTCCAGCCGATATGAGGTCAGGGCACTACAGTCCCTACTTCATTGTACCCAAGAAAGGTGGTGGGTTACGACCGATCTTGGATCTGCGAGTTTTGAATCGGAGCCTCCACAAGCTACCGTTCAGAATGCTCACGCAGAGACGCATTTTCGAATGCATCCCCCCCCCCCCCAAGATTGGTTTGCAGCGATCGACCTGAAGGACGCGTACTTTCATGTTTCGATTCTTCCTCGACACAGGCCGTTCCTGCGCTTTGCGTTCGAGGGTCGAGCATATCAGTACAAAGTCCTAACCTTCAGGCTGTCCCTGTCCCCCCGTGTCTTCACGAAAGTCACGGAGGGGGCCCTTGTTCCCATGAGAGAACAGGGCGTTCGCATCCTCAACTATCTCGATGACTGGCTTATACTAGCACACTCTCGAGATCAGCTATGCGAACACAGGGACCTCGTGCTCAGGCACCTCAGCCAGTTGGGTCTTCAGGTCAACTGGGAAAAGAGCAAACTCTCCCCTGTGCAGAGGATCTCTTTTCTCGGTATGGAGTTGGATTCGGTCGCTCAGACAGCGCGCCTCACAGAGCAGCGTGCTCAGTCGGTGCTGAACTGCTTGAACACGTTCAAAGGCAGGACGGCGGTCCCACTGAAATTTTTTCAGAGGCTCCTGGGGCATATGGCAGCAGCAGCAGCAGCGGTAACCCTGCTCGGCTTGCTTCATATGAGACCGCTTCAGCACTGACTTCACGGCCGAGTCCCGAGATGGGCGTGGCATCACGGCACTCACCGGGTGGCAATCACACCGGCCTGCCGTCAGACCTTCAGCCCGTGGTCAGACCTTTCGTTCCTTCGGGCAGGAGTCCCCTTGGAACAGGTCTCCAGGCATGTTGTGGTATTCACAGATGCCTCTGCCACCGGCTGGGGTGCCACGTACAACTGGCATGCAGCGTCAGGGGTGTGGACGGCTCCCCAACTGCATTGGCACATCAATTGCCTTGAGTTGGTAGCAGTACATCTCGCTCTGAGCCGCTTGAAAAGGCCGCTACGGGGCAGGGACGTACTAGTCCGCACGGACAACACTGCGACCGTTGCATACATCAACTGACAAGGTGGTCTACGCTCCCGTCACATGTCGCAACTCGCCCGCCATCTCCTCCTCTGGAGTCAGAAGCATCTGAGGTCGCTTCGTGCCATGTATGTCCCCGGTACGCTCAACCGTGTGGCCGACGAGCTATCACGAGCTGTGCTTCCGGGAGAGTGGCCACCCCACCCCCAGGTGGTTCAGCTGATCTGGAGAGAGTTCGGAGAGGCTCAGGTAGACCTCTTTGCCTCCTCAGAGACCTCCCACTGCCAGCTGTTTTACTCCCTGACCGAGGGAACACTCGGCACGGACGCACTGGCACACAGCTGGCCCCGGGGCCTCCGCAAATATGCGTTTCCCCCAGTGAGCCTACTTGCACAGACGCTGTGCAAAGTCAGGGAGGACGAGGAGCAGGTCCTTCTGGTGGCTCCCTATTGGCCCACCCGGACTTGGTTCCCGGAACTCATGCTCCTCGCGACAGTCCCTCCCTGGCCCATTCCTCTGAGGAAGGATCTTCTGACTCAGAGACGGGGCACCCTATGGCACCCGCGCCCAGACCTCTGGAAACTCCATGTCTGGTCCCTCGGGACGCGGAGGTTCTAGGTGACTTACCCCCAGAGGTACTTAACACCATCACTTCAGCACGGGCGCGGTCCATGAGACGTGTTTATGCCCTGAAGTGGAACCTGTTCGTCGAGTGGTGTTCTTCTCGCCGAGAAGACCCCCGAAGATGTTCGATAGGGTCTGTGCTTTCCTTCTTGCAGCAGGGGTTGGAGCGTAGACTGTCCCCTTCCACCCTCAAAGTACATGCTGCCGCTATTTCTGCTTATCACGACCACATAGATGGCAAAACAGTTGGAAAGCACGACCTGGTCATCAGGTTTCTTAGGGGGGCGAGACGATTAAATCCTCCTCGACCCCCCTCCATACCCTCTTGGGATCTTTCCCTGGTGCTTCGAGCACTTCAGGATGTTCCCTTTGAGCCTCTGCAGTCAGTAGACTTAAAGCTTCTTTCCATGAAGACTTTGCTGCTGGTTGCATTGGCCTCTGTCAAGAGGGTAGGAGACCTGCATGCATTTTCGGTCGACGAATTGTGCCTAGAGCTCGGGCCGGGTGACGGCCACGTGGTACTAAGACCCCGGCCTGGCTATGTGCCCAAGGTTCCTACCACTCCCTTCAAAGACCAGGTAGTGAACCTGCAAGCGCTGCCTTTGGAGGAGGCAGACCCAGCCCTGGCTTTGCTCTGTCCCGTTCGCGCCCTGCGTATGTACGTGGACAGAACTCAAAGCATCAGGACCTCAGATCAGCTCTTTGTCTGTTACGGAGGCCAGCAGAAGGGAAAGGCTGTCTCCAAGCAGAGGTTGGCCCACTGGATAGTGGATGCCATCGCCTTGGCTTACCAAGCACAAGGCGTGCCCTGCCCGCTCAGGTTGCATGCACACTCCATGAGAGGCGTTGCATCCTCCTGGGCGCTGGCACGTGGCTCCTCGCTAACAGATATCTGTAGAGCTGTGGGCTGGGCGACACCTAACACGTTCGCTAGATATTATAGCTTACGTGTAGAGCCGGTCTCCTCCCGTGTTCTCACCCTAAACGGGTAGAAGCACTGAGAGGTCTGGCTCTGTCGGCTTGCTGCACCCTACTGTGCACCCTTATTGCTCCAGAGTAAAACCTGTCGAGTCCTCCAAAACCCCTCGGCCCGGACTTGGCGGAGCGTCTGGCGCCAGGCCCTTATCCGCTGAATCCTTGAGAACCGGATCTGGGCTGGGTTCCATATGTGTGACCCTACGGGGATCCCATTTGTGTATATATTCCACGGCTGCTCCTATCGGAAGCCCGTGTCTTTCCCTTGGGCTAGTCACCCATTATTTCATATGCAGTACAGCTTTCGGGCTAGTCCATATGTATTTCCACATAACTCTTTGAAGAAGTGGCTTCCGCAGCGTTCCTTCCTAAATTGAAGGGGCACGCTTTCCCAGTGTTATCCAATATCTCACTGTATGGGTTATCACGGAACAACAGTGTCAAACTCACTCTGTGTAGGCCTCCTCCTATCGTCCTTCCAGGCAAGAAGGTGTAGAGGCTTGCACGGGGGTGCTGGATGGGGTGCAGCAGCTGTGGCGCTTTGGTAGGGATTCCTATTGGTCAGTCATGACCTACGTTGTAGTGACTGACCGATAGGGAACGTCTCGGTTACATATGGTAACCCTCGTTCCCTGAGGGAGGGAACGGAGACGTAGGTCCCGTCGCCAAATCTGCTGCCGCCTGCCGGGGCGGCCAGCTTCTCAGGCTTGGCTCCGAAGCAAAAAACTAACTGTGCAATCGCTCAGGAGCTCGTTAAATACCGGCGCTAACGAGGCCGCGCAGCTGATGCAAATGATTGCACGCCAATGTGTATTGGCCTGTTTTAGTTTCACTCGAAGTAGATTGGCCTCTCTAGCGAGATTCCCATTGGTCAGTCATGACCTACGTCTCCGTTCCCTCCCTCAGGGAACGAGGGTTACCATATGTAACCGAGACGTTTTCAGTTGCTTCATCTCAGGTTGTGTTTATCAAGTGTCCAGCAAAACTGAGCACAGAGAAGCCAAAGATAGAGACAAATATTATAAACAGAATAAATACTAGATTGGAGTAAAGTGTATTTTAAAGCATTGATATCAAAGGGTGAGAGGTCTTCTACCATCTCTTGGGAATGAAGAAACTCACTCTTTATGTAAGTCAACTTATCTCTTAGCAGGTTCCATTTGGGAACTTGGGATGAGCTTAGGACACCATATTCCTCTTAAATCCTCATTTATAATTGCAATGGTTTCATCACAAATTTAGTCTCATATTACCATTATTTTGTAATTTATGTATATATTTTATATAGCAGTGAGGTTTACTGTATTTTGTCTGTCTATAGTATGTGGAGTAGCATCCAAGTAAGTTTTCATTGTACATAGTCACTTGTACACATTTTGTACAACTTTGACTTTGACGTTTACTTAGATTTGAAACAGACTCTGTCTGTACAGAGGATTATGTTTTTGATACCTATAAAAGCAAGTGAAATGTTTCAGACTTTCACAACAAGATGTGTGACACAATAGCGCAGGTGTTTGAAAGCAAAAAAAAGAAAAGAAAGAACAATATTAGTGTCTTTAGTGTGACTGGTTGCTGAATCGCATTACCATTTTATTCCCCACATCATCTTTCAGAACTCTCTCATCTACTTTATTCATTACAGTCAATTTTTAGCTCCAGGATCCCAAGCAGGTAAATAATTAAGGAATAATGTACAGTCAGATGGTTATTGTTAATAAACCCAACAGAGAGTTCTGTATTTTGTCATACTGGCTGTCTGTACATTATACTGTATTTCTTATAACATGACTACTAAATAAATAAATAGACATCATATATTAATGTGAGTTTATTTTGTTCATGTTTTTGTGACTATAGGGCCTATATAAGAAAATAGTCCATTGAAACAGAAAACACAAAGACAAACAATGCAACATAAATATGATAATATCAATTTATATATTCATATTATCTGCAATCTAGGTTACTTTCTCTATGGACTAGTTAGCCAACACATTTAGCTATAAAGTAAGATTTCCCTCTATTTTTAGTTTTCTCTCATCAAGCTATGTGTGTCTCTTAAAGGGATAGTTCACCCCAAAAATAAAAATGTTGTCATCACTTACTCACCCTCATGTTGCTCCAAACCTGTATGAGTTTATTTCTTCTGCTGAACACAAAAGAAGATATTTTAAAGAATGTTGGTAACCAGAAATACTATTGAACTCAATGGCTACCATCAGCAATAGTATTTCTGGTTACACTTTATTTGGATAGTCCAAATTAGACATTCTACTAACTATAAGTAACTTAGCAACTACAAGTCAACTAACTCTCATTAGACTATTAGTAGACTGTCTGCTTAATATCTGATAACACTTTATTGTGATGGTCCTCCTTGACTATATGTAACTTGGCAGCTACAAGTCAACTTATTCTCCCGAACCCTAACACCTAACCATAACCTAACAGTCTACGGACATTCTACTAATACTCTGAGAGTTAGTTGACATGTAGTTGAAAATGTACCTATAGTTAGTAGAATGTCTAAAGTGGACAATCAAAATAAAGTGGAACCGTATTTATTTTCATAGAAGTCAATGGTAGAGTTAACTGTCTGGTTACCAACATTCTTTAAAAAATCTTCTTTTGGGTTCAACAGAAGAAAAAACTCATACAGGTTTAGAACAACCTGAGGTAGAGTAAGAGATTTTTAGGTAACGCTTTAGACTACAGCCCGGAAAGTACTGTGTAATTAAGAGGAATTTACAGCGTAGCTTTCTGTAATTATAGTACTTATAAAGTACTTGCATGTAAGAGAATAATATGTAAAGTTTGGGGAATAAAGGGGTAACCAAGAGAATTAAAAAAAATTATATTGTAAGTATTATAGAACTAAGGGGTACTTATTACTATTGTAATGAAGCAGCAGACACTAGGGGATCCATTTGCAGCATTTATAGAGTAGTCAAACAGGCAGGGATCAACAACAGCAAACAGGGCAATGGAGACAAGGCAGAGATAAACCAGATAACAAGCAATGGTCGGGGCAGGCGGCGAGAAGCAAGGTCCAGTAACAATCCAAGTCGAGGTAGGCAGAGAACGATCAGAAACGGGGTACACAGTCCAAGGTCAAGGCAATAAATAATCCACAGTAATAAACGCTCAGAATGACAGCCTGGAAAGTCAAGACTTCGCACTGGTGTGGTGCGTGGAAGTGGTTTATATGTGTGTGTGAATGAGATGCAGGTGTGTGTAATCAGCGCCGTGCAGGTGTATGGTGTTTGGTGTAATCAGTCCAGGGAGGTGCATGATGGGAAATGTAGTCCGTGATAACCCAGGGAGTGAGTGGCTAATCGTGACAACTATCATGATACAAAAATCTTACATTTGGGAGCAATTTAGTAAGAACATACACTAAGTACCTTTTTGTAATAATTGTGTACCAATACAGTATAGGCTTTTTAAAAATGGCAGGGTATATATCTATGCATTTATACAATTTTTATTTATTGTTTTGATAGCAAAAGTGCAGTGCCCGGTTGCATAAAGCACCTTAAGTTCCCTTTCGTTGTCACTCCGAGTTACGTCGGATGACGACGAATGGGGTTTCGCTTAGAACACCTATCGACTTCGAGCATACAAAAACGAGCCAATGGCAAAGAAATGCCATGGGTCTGCGGAATTTGCATGACGTAACTCCGCCCCACCTCGTGGGTATAAAAGGAGGACGCCGGCAACATGCAGTTATGTTTTCGCTTCGGAGCCAAGAGTATCTCTTCACTCCACAGCCATTTATGACTTCACTCTACGAGACGAGCCATTCTCTCCGGTGTTGGTGTGACGGCGATCTGCGGCGAGTTCACATTGCCTGCTGATCTGTGCAGTGATCTGCCAGTGAGTGTGTTCTCCCTGCTCGCTTCGACATCGCATAGTTTTTTTCTCCTCTCACAAAAGAGCTTGCACGCGGCACGTCTTTTTAAAGACGGCTCGCCCGTGCATTAAAAAAAAAAAGTGGCGGCAGATTGGTATCGGACTCTGATGGGCACGAGCGCTGTCTAGTGTGTTAGGGCTTTGATCATGCTTGTACAGCGCTCGTGGGTGATTCATGTTCTCTCTGGGAACATGATCATCGCGTCATTTAGGTCGAGACTCAATGAACTCGCAAGAGTGAGAGTCCCCTCATCCACACCCCGATCTAGCGCTCCCCCGAGGGGTGCTACTTCGGCTGGTGGCCAGGGTGACCTGAGGGTTACGGTCTGGAACAAGGCGCCGGCTATCTGTCCGCGACCCCAGCCCCCCTCCTGTGTGACGGTGCCCGCTAGTGAACCTCCGATTCCCGCGAGTCCACCTTCGGGTGGCCCGCGAGTTTCGGTTGAAGCTACAGAGGAAGATGCTATGTCTGTAGCAGCATCACAAGGTGGGCTTGGTTCTTATGGAAGTGACGACTCGTCACAGCTGCCACCTTCTGGTGTGCTATGCTGTGCCTGAGTCTGATCCGGAGATGACGGCCATGCTTTCCTGGGACGATTGGTTTTTGGGTAAGGCCGCCGACCCGCGTCCACGGTAAACCCCAATATCTTTCTTCCCGGACGTGCATGATGAGATCTCGGTGTCCTGAAAGACCCCCGTGTCTTCTCAGGACCGCTCGTTGGTCTCATCCGCCTTTCCCCCCTCAACGGGGCCGCTGCCCATGGGTACACTGGGGTCCCCCCGGTTGAACGCTCTGTTGCGATGCTACTGTGTCCTCAGAGTGCTTCCCGGCGCAATCCTAAGCACCCGTCCGAAGCCTGTAGTTCTTTTCGTCTACACTAATCTGTGGCGAAATCCTATAGTGCCACAGGACAGGCAGCCGCCTCACTGCATCCCATGACCGTTCTGTGGTCTACCTGGCCCAGATGCTCATGGTTATGCATGAGGGCGGGACTGACTCGAGGCTCTTTAATGAGCTACCAAAAAGCGCACCGCCACTGACCTTGCTCTCCGAGCGACGAAGGTGGCCGTGCGCTCTCCGAGTCAGGTGATGTTACCACTCTGGGGCTGACCGGTCTGATGTGCAGGATGTCGGCGGACTCGTCTGCTCGACACCCCCACATCCCAGGTCGGCCTCTTCGGCGGTGCGGTTGAGTTCTTCTGCCCAATAGTTCTCAACCGCCCGGGAGCAGACTGAGGTTATTCTGCCGACGGCCCCGCCGTCCGCTCAGGTTCCTCAGTCTGCCAACCGCCGAAGGCGCCCTCCCACGGTTCCAACCACGCCCGTTCACCCAGGCTGGCTTTGGAAGACCGTGGGGGAATGCCTCAGCCCTCTCCAGCCCCGCCCCCCGCTAAACGCCGGGTTAAGCGGCGCTTTTGAGATGGGCTGCTCAGAGATGGGAATCAGTTCTTTCCAGGAGTTGGTAGCAGGGCCACTCCTTTCCCCGGTGGAGGGCTGGGGAAGAATCCTTATTCAGAAAGAACTGACTCTCTCGTCTCTGAGCACACAGAGTTCTCGGACGACACAGAGCGCCGCCCACAAGCCGTGCTCTCCTCGTCCCCCTCTGTCCCAGAGTTGGTTGACACGGCGTGCCGTCCACGGACCGTTTCGTCCCTGTCCCACTCTGTCGCCAGACCCCTGGCAGAGCAGGCCCCCGTGGAACGCTGGTCCTTCCCTGGCCTCCTCTGTCAGGGCGCGGATGTTAACTGCGCCCCCACACCGGATCGCTATGCCGTCCACGTCCGGGCCAGTTACTCCGCTTCGCTGCCCCTCAGGGAGGACGCCTGTGGTCCGCATGACCCCGCTGGTAAAGTTCTTGGGAGCCTGGCTAGAGCTTCCCCATCTGTCCCGCTGGGTCGCCCGCACCATCAGGTTCGGCTATGCGATTCAGTTCGCACGGTCTCCTCCCCGCTACAGGGGAGTCCGCTCCACTTTGGTCGGTGGCAATGCCCCCATCATGAGAGCAGAGATTGCCAACCTGCTGGCGAAGGGTGCAATCGAGACTGTTCCTCCAGCCGAGATGAGGTCCGGCTTCTACAGCCCTTACTTCATTGTCCCCAAGAAAACCGGTGGGTTACGACCAATCCTGGACCTTCGCCTGCTGAATCGCTCCCTTCACGGGATGCCGTTCAAGATGCTCACCGCCAAATGCATTTTCGAATGTGTTCGGCCCCAGGATTGGTTTGCAGCGATCTACCTGAAGGACGCCTACTTTCATGTCTCCATTCTTCCTCGACACAGACCGTTCCTCCGGTTTGCTTCGAGGGGCAGGCATACCAGTACGCGGTTCTCCCTTCCGGGCTAGCCCTGTCTCCTCGCGTCTTCACGAAGGTCGTCGAGGCAGCCCTTGTTCCCCTTCGGGTTCACGGGGTTCGCATCCTGAACTATCTCGACGACTGGCTGATCCTAGCTCACTCTCGAGATCAGGTTTGCGAACACAGGGACCTTGTGCTCCGGCATATAGCTCGTCTGGGCCTTCGGGTCAACTGGGAGAAGAGCAAACTTTGCCCCGTGCAGAGGATCTCTTTTCTCGGTATGGACATCGACTCGGTCGCCATGTCCGCGCAGCTTACGAGCGAGCGCGTGCAGTCACTGCTGACTTGTCTGAGACAAATTCAGGGCAAGAGTGCGGTTCCACTGAAACATTTTCAGAGGCTCCTGGGGCATATGGCATCTGCAGCCGCGGTGACGCCGCTCGGATTGCTGCATATGAGACCGCTTCAGCTTTGGCTTCGCGACCGAGTCCCGAGGTGGGCATGGCAGCAAGGCACGCTCCGAGTACCAGTTACTCCGACCTGCCGTCAGACCTTCACCCCGTGGTCGAACCTCAGTTTTCTCAGGACTGGTGTCCCCCTGGAACGAGTTTACCGGCATGTTGTTGTCTCAACAGATGCCTCCACCACGGGCTGGGGCGCCATGTGCAATGGACATGCTGCCGCGGGCTCCTGGACAGGACCCCAGCGCCTACGGCATGTCAATTGCCTCGAGTTGCTGGCAGTACGCCTTGCCCTGCACCGCTTCTGGGCGCTGCTCATGGGTCAACACGTACTAGTCCGATCAGACAATACCTCCACTGTAGCGTACATCTACCATCAAGGTGGTCTACGCTCCCGCCGTATGTCGCAACTCGCTCGCCACCTCTTATGGAGTCAGAAGCTCTGAGGTCCCTTCGAGCCATTTACATTCCCGGAGCCCTGAACTGTGCAGCCGACGAGCTGTCACGGCTTCAGCCCCTCCCCGGAGAATAGCGACTCCATCGCCAGTCGGTCCAGCTGATTTGGGACCAGTTCGGGGACGCACAGATAGATCTGTTTGCCTCCCACGACTCGACCCATTGCGACCAGTATTATTCTCTGCCCGAGGGCACGCTCGGCACGGATGCTCTGGCGCACAGCTGGCAGCGGGGCCGCAAATATGCGTTTCCCCCAGTGAGCCTTCTTGCGCAGGTCTTGCGCAAGGTCAGGGAGGACGAGGAGCAGGTCCTTCTGGTTGCGCCATACTGGCCCACCCGGACTTGGTTCTCCGAACTAGTGCTCCTCGCGACAGCACCTCCTTGGCCAATTCCTCTGAGGAAGGGACGGGCACCCTGTAGCACCCTCGTCCCGATCTCTGGAACCTCCACGTGTGGCTCCTGGACGGGACGAGGCAGGTTTGAGTACCCTACCACCTACGGTGGTGGCTACCATCACTTCCGCTAGAGCGTCGTCCACTAGGCACGCCTACGCGTTGAAGTGGAACCTCTTCGTCAACTGGTGCTCTTCTCGCCGAGAAGACCCCTGGAGGTGTTCGATCAGTTTCGTGCTTTCCTTCCTTCAAGATGGGTTGGAGCGAAGGCTGTCTCCCTCCACCCTCAAAGTTTATGTTGCCGCTATTGCCGCATACCACGACTTAGTGGAAGGTAAGTCCGTAGGGAAGCACGACCTGATCGTCAGGTTCCTGAGGGGGGCGAGGAGACTGAATCCTCCTCGCTCTCCTCTCGTTCCCTCTTGGGACCTCTCAGTGGTTTTAAGTGCCCTGCAGAGTGCTCCCTTTGAGCCTCTGCAATCAGTGGAGTTTAAGTTCCTGTCAATGAAGACAGCGCTCCTGGTTGCAGCGCTCCTCTCTCAAGAGGGTCGGGGACCTGCACGCATTCTCCGTTGACGAAGCGTGCCTGGAATTCGGGCCGGCTTACTCTCACGTGATCCTGAGACCCCGGCTTGGATATGTGCCCAAGGTTCCTACCACTCCCTTCCGGGACCAGGTGGTGAACCTGCAAGCGCTGCCCTTGGAGGAGGCAGACCCAGCCTTGGCACTGCTCTGTCCAGTACGTGCTCTCCGCGCCTATGTAGACAGGACGCAGTGTTTCAGGACCTCAGACCAGCTCTTTGTCTGTTATGGTGGGAAGCTGAAGGGAAATGGGAAGCTGAAGGAAAAGGCTCTCTCAAAGCAGAGGTTGTCTCACTGGATAGTAGACACCATTGCTTTGGCATACCAGCAGCAAGGTCGACCGTGCCCCCTTGGTGTGACTGCCCACTCCACCCGGAGTGTGGCATCCTCTTGGGCTCTAGCGCATGGCGCCTCGCTAACAGACATCTGCAGAGCTGCAGGCTGGGCGACACCGAACACATTCGCCAGATTCTACAATCTCCGAGTGGAGCCTGTGTCCTCTCATGTACTCGCTTCAACTAGCTAGTACCGGACCCGCTCAGGTGTCTTCGCTTGCTCGCCATTCCACTCCACGGACTGGATACGTGTGATATTCTCCTCAGGTGAGCTTCTCCGAAAGCCCCGAGTTCCTCCAGCACCCCTGATGCTAGCGCCAGTGTCTATTGCCTGGGCGTCGGCTAGGTGCCTCCCGTGTGCATTGTCCTTCCCCGGAGCTACCCCCACTCTGAGCATGTGTCTTTCCCTTGGCAAGCCACCTTGCCACCCCTGAGGTTGAAATATTTCACCTGCGGCTGGACACCTCAGAGTTTCTCCATATGTTTCCTTCGGGTCATATGTGTATTTCCAAATGCCACCCCCCCCCCCCCCCTGGGTTGGTGTTAATTGCATATTTCCTCTAAGCTATGGGATATGCTTCCCCGTGTACCTTGGTATTCCTGTGATAAATAGGAGTCCTTCGTCAAAAGACTCTCGAGGGCTCAGATTTACGCAGGGCACTGGAAGACAGCTGTGAAGGTGGCGTGATTAGACTGGTAACCCCATTCGTCGTCATCCGACGTAACTCGGAGTGACAACAAAAGGGAACGTCTCGGTTACGTATGTAACCCTCGTTCCCTGAGTAGGGAACGGAGACGTTACGTCTTCCTGCCACTTCCGCTGTACCGCGGGGATCGCCTGAGTTCAGTCTTGGCTCCTCAGCGAAGAAACATAACTGCATGTTGCCGGCGTCCTCCTTTTAAACCCACGAGGTTGGGCGGAGTTACGTCATGCAAATTCCGCAGACCAATGGCATTTCTTTGCCATTGGCTCGTTTTTGTATACTCGAAGTCGATAGGTGTTCTAAGCGAAACCCCATTCGTCGTCATCCAACGTAACGTCTCCGTTCCCTACTCAGGGAACGAGGGTTACATACGTAACCGAGACGTTCTTTAATACTTACAGTATTTTTTTTTAATTCTCCTGGTTGTTACCCCTTTATTCCCCAAACTTAAAATATTGTTCCCTTATATTTATATTGTAAATACGTTATAGGTACACTATAATTACCGAAGGTTACGCTGTAAAATCGTTTTAATTACGCAGTACTTTCCGGGCTGTAATCTAAAGCGTTACCGATTTTTATTTTTGGGTTGACTGTCCCATTAATGTTTTTTGGGGGTTTTTCTGAATGACATTTTCATTGTCATGAAAGGTGTCATGAGCTTACAATCAATCAAAATATAAAAGTTTACAAAACTGATAAGTGATAAAAAGAGACTGCAAAATATTACAAGAGACCTAAAAAAAGCAATGTGATATTTATATATCACAAAGAACAGCTGAATATACAGTTTAATGGTCACTATACCAAAATATTTCATCAGTTAATGACCAATCAGAATCAAACATTTCAGAGAGCTGGGACAGTAAATAGTAAACAGTAAATAATTTACCTAAAACAACAGTGAATTAACTTTGCCCCAAAAATTTAAATTGTCATAATTCACACTTATCTCGATCCAAACTTCTCGACCATTGTTTTCAATGGCATGGAAAAAAACTTTCTATGTTCCACAGAAGAAAAAATGTAAAACAGGTTTGAAACAAAAGGAGGTTGAGTAAATGATAACAGAATTTTAACTTATGGATGAACTATATCCTGTTAATGTTACAAAAGTTATGGGGAAAAGCTGACCTAGCTTGACAATTTCTGGCTTTAACATCAATAACCCAGACGTACTGTATAATCTTCGCTTAAGGGGTCGAGTGAACAGTCTCAGTATCCCTCTATATCCTTCCATATCTTTAGAACAGCAAATACAGCATAAGCTTGTATTAGAAACCGATACAGTAAGACTATAGTACCATAGTTTAAGATGGGAAAAAAGAAAATCTCAAATGAGATCCCCAAAAAAATGTCTTTCTTGGTTTAGAATGTGTGCACAGCTGGGATTGAATGACATTTGTATAATTGTGCAAATAACTTTCTATATAAGGAAGTCCAGCTGATACATGGAAACTAAATTGACAGCATACAAGGTCATTCAATTTCCTAAAACGGAAACAGAGGCAAACACAACAGCTAAACAAAATTGGCAGCACAACTCAAAGACACCCTGTGCTCTGTATACCAGGCTCTGAGCCAATTTCTCTCAACTGCAATTTCGACATGCAGAACACAATACGGCACGTCCGTTCTGTGATAAACACACATTTGTTTGGCCTGCAGCGAAATAGCTGGAGGATTTTCTGGGTGTTTGATTTGGCATGGTGCAGGCGTACACAGGATATTTCACCAAGTGGTGAGAGTAATGAGAGAACAACAATAAATATGCTCTACAAGCAAAAACACGCTGAAATGACACTAGAATGGTCAGAAGAGAGGAGAAGTGTCACATTAGTGGGCAATACTGGCAATAAAAATCAGAGGTCCAACTGTAAAAGCTGGGCTGCTAGCATGACCTCTGCTTGATTAGTGGTGTGTCCCGGCCAATTCCCACTCTCTGCATGCTTGTTCACATACTATCCCTTGTGAATCCACTTGGGGTCATTCTAGGTATGCGTAAACGAATAAAAAAAACGAGCTAATTTATAACACGAGCCACTGGCTTTTTACATCCCGGTGATTTTATTAATCTCTTGCCTCTCTAGGTTATGGGTTCTGAGCATGCTCATTTGTGTTCATGAGAGGAGAGGTAGCCGAGGACACACCATTTCCGAAAAGCAACAGCAAAAGCATACAGAACCCAGATGCTGAAGGAAAAATAGGCTGTGACTCATCAGGCAACGCATTTTCAGGATCAAGCCTGTCTTGACCTCTGTACTGCTGTTGTTGCAGTAACAACGGCTTGATAGAACCAGATGCTTCATGGATAGTTAGGGAGGGATTGTGGCAGAGTTTTTAGTAGATTAAAGGTAAGGTCTGAAGTGCTTCAAAGAGTATTGCAAAGGGGAAAAAATCCATCCATTTATAATGGTTTTCACCGGCAGAACTGCCTGCTCAATTATGTCATGGATTTGCTCATATGAAGTGCTATTTGAAAGCCTTAAACAGCATTTTTGCATAATAATAAGGTATAAACATTGTTGAGGAAGCTACGAATATAAAAGCTCATATTTTCATCAGTGTGCCAGGCGTATTTTGGCTCATGAATATTATGTTACTATAACTGATTTGCTGAAAGACGTTGGCAGGTGAGCATTAGCGCATTTGTTCAGCAAATTGCTCAATTAGTCGAACAGCAGAGACTTTTTGCTTTATATTGAAGTTGTTGTTGTATGTGACCAGCTACAATTTTGTTTTATTCACACCGCAGTCAAGCTCAGCGTAATGAACTGAAAGTGCAGGGAGACCAATTTGGCAATTTATAAAAGTTGTAATCATTTCTACGCCCCTGGTTGAAATGCTCATGTAGACGATTATGCAAATCATCAAATGAAATGGCTGTAAATAATAAATGAATGTCCTGAAATAAATCAAGCTTCCTGGTCTTTAATCCTGATTCATCCTTATAAAAACAAACAGCGCCAAAGGTAGATCACCAAAGCATAATCTGAGATTAATTTAATAGATATTCGATTATTTGTTGTTTTGCAGGGTCAAGCAGGGTGGTGGGCCATGGTCATCACTAAAATGTGGCCCTCTGAGGATTGTATCATAGATAAGCAGCTTTTTATTTCTTTAAAAAAAGTACGAGACAGTGCTGTTGTTGTTTTTTTTTTTCAAAAGAGTGTGCGTTGGGAGACTGGGAAGTAATGCTTCAATGGGCAGTACTTTAGATGTGAATCTTTTTTGGATGTCACAGATTAATGTGAAAAAGTATGCAGCTTTTGACCTTCTACGTCAACCTCCTTCCTTTTTTACTTTTGAAAAAGTGTATGCACTTATTTTTTAGATACAAGGGGAATGGAAAGTACCTGACAATATTTTAGGCTTAGTGAGATAATTTCTACCAAAAATCATGAAAACAAATCATACATTTATTAACAGCCCAACAAGCAAGTTTATAGTTCTTTAGCGTAGGGCCTGTCCGTAGCTCGCAATATGAGGGTAACGGAATCGGCTTTTCCTGCCTGAAGACGAAGGCAGGGGCGCAGCCGACCCCCTGGGAGGTATGGTAAGGGACCATCCTGGTGTTGGTGAGGAGGATGGAGGTGAATGTTGGCGTCAGCATCTGCGAACTCAGACATGTGTAAGTAGCGATCATTTATACTACGAGTATTAGAACACGATTGGTTAAATGTAATAAGTGACAAAAATTGAATCTTCCTGGCAGAACTTATGCTAAAGCTTTCATTTATGGATCCATTTAAATTATTATATTATAGGTCCAGTTTGGGCCACATTACAGTGTATTCTGCCTATAAAAATTGCCGCAGGCAGAAGTATGCAAAATTAAAGAGTAGCAGGCTATGTTGTCCCCATATAGCTTTTGCTATATCCTATATAACTTTAGCCTCAACTATTATTTGTTTCAATCAGATGTTTTGCTCATTTTATAATTTCTACACACACACACAAACACACACACACACATGCACACACACACACACGCATGCATGCACGCACTCACACGCACACACAAACACACACACACACACGCACACACACACACAAACACACAAATGTGGGCATCAAAGCTGTTCTGTGAAGAGAGGCCTTCCAAGGTGATCAAACATGTCCACAGGGCAACAGCTCTGACTTGGTTATAATTGTAGATTTATTATAGACTTGTTAATTTGTGGCCAGAATAAATATTAGAGCTCTTCTAAAGGTTGTGATTGGCTCACAGGGATGAATAAAAAATAAACCGTATTAAACTTTTAAATGGTGCTAGAGGGCAGTATGGTGTTAGGTTGTGCATATCACTCAGCCATTACTGTAATACTAAAATCAAGTATCTCTCTGTTTCACTTGGGCTCTCTCTTCCATGCTCTCCTTTTTATTTAAGCCTATAACGCAGGAATAAGTGTTACTCTTTCTTTCAAGCTTTTCCTTTTATGTATTTGTGAACCTTTGAAGAACCTGTTTCAGTAAACAAACAAACAGAGACGCACATAAAGGCTTAAAATTGCAAGGAGACGTTTTCAGACAGTATTCCAGTGGGGTTTTGCTACAGATTAAGTTTATACGTTAGTGATGATCAAGAAGTGCCTTTAAAGGTAAACCCCCCCCCCCCCCACTAATCCCTAAAGATAATTTGCAAATTAAGACTTCTGTTTCTCAAAATTATTCCCTTGAGAAAACCATGCTGATAATCTCCCATGTGTCTCCTCCAGAGTTCTCTGCATTGTCACAAACTGTGCTCAGATTTGCCAAGATACCATGTCTACAATTGGCAGTGAGACATTTCTTAAAATGGACATTTCTTATAAAATACCAAAAGCATACTGATTTTGTAGTTCTATATTCTTATTTTATGTCATGCACATTTTTTTTTTTTTGGGAGAATTTAATAAGAGACACATTAAACTTAAATGTGGAGTGTGTAATATTTGTGCAACTCTCTTGGCAAATCATAAAAAAAAACATTTTGGCAAATAGGTGGCTAAATTGTATAAATTTGAACAAACTCATTCGTTAGTTTTCGTATGGTCAGCTTACAGCCTACAGATTGTTAGGTTTAGGGGTGAGGGTAGCATTGTACCTTTCTTACAATATAATTGCGAAATAATTACTTTTTCAAAGTTTAATATTGCAAACACTCCCCTACCATCTTTTGTTTGGAGAAAGAGTTTGTCCCGCTCCAAAGCCTTTGGTTGAACCAATGTTGTTATGTTCACTCGAAAAAAGTATTTAAAATTCCATTTGATTGTTAGTTGTGCTGCATAAATAACATGCTTCACCTTCAAGCTGCATAAATGAGATCTCCACTAGATGTTACAGTAAACTATGCCAGAGAAATGTATGAGCAATTCAGTTTTCCTCTCGGTGAATGTGGAATCACAGTGGCAGACAATGCAGGAAAATGACACCATGGTTCAAACTAATTAGTAAGGGTAATAAACAGGCACAAAAACCTCTCAAGCCACATCGTAACTTTAACCACATCTTTGCTGATTCAGTCACTGAAGAAGTGCAGGGTTAATGGTGTCTCCAGATACTCAAGGGTTGCAAGGGAAAAGTTGTTGTCAGCACATGTGTTGTCCTGACACAAGGCAGAGTGAAGCACTCCGTCAAAGTCATAACACACGTGACTCCCCTTTACATTCCATGTACCTGAGCACATTGTGTTCATGAGGTGATTTCCTGCTGTCCATCAACCCCAGCAGAGGCGGCAGCAGGCCAAGCACTTCTTTACCAGATGGACGTCTGCACGGACAGTAAATCCCGCTCAAGAGATGGATGTCATGTATTTATGTAATGAGTGAAGGGTTTGCTGATCATTCAGATGTCGAACGTTTGGCACAGTTTTACATAGATTGTCCGGGTTTTACGCACAGTGTTAATATTTCTGATACTTTTTCCATCCATAGATTAAATTCTCCTGCACTCTCACAGACTGTCAGGTTTGATTTGATGAGAGTTTTTTGATTTTCTGAGTTTGAAGCATTGTGTGAATATGTGGCAACTGATGAAATAACATGTATTCATTAATCATTTAATCACACATTTATCCTAAGTGACTTACAAACTAACGTATCTTTGACTAACATATATCTTTACTGAGTCTGTACACTTAAAGCATCAAGTCTTAACATCATCTCAGAAGGTTCACTCATAGTATTTAGGTCTATACTTGAGTGAACATTCTGAGATGCTGAGCAGCTTTGATGCTTCAAGTGTTGCAACCTGAGACGTGTCAAAATTAAAAATATTCATAAAATGAAAAGTACGGATCTTCAGTACTTGATTTTGGACAAAGCTACAGTAATGGTGTTTCAGTTCCTGAATGAAGAGGTTCTTTTTAACAAATTGTTTCAATGACTCATTCATAAATACAGCCGCTTGCTTGTTTGAATTGATTAAATTAATGATTCATTGGCAGTCATTTGCCACCACTAGGGTTGTAACGTTATGATTTTTTTTTTCCGGGTATGATAACTGTCTTAGTAAATATCACACTTTCAAGGTGTATGGAATTAAACAATCAATTATTAATATTATTATCTTTTTTTTTACAATGATCATTAAATTAATGAAAACAGTTTTTTTATAAAATAAAAAACATTTTAACTGGTGCTTCATTATAACAAACTTGAAACCATTTGTTTATTTTGTTTATTCAAATTACAATAATCAAAAGCATGTCAAATCGGTTCAATTGATTATGTATTAAATTGATTATGTATTCGATTTACAACTTATGTTTATCGTTAATAATTGGTAAACTTAAAAAAACTAATAGAGTCTTATGAAATGCATTTTATAGCATATTTTATAGGGTTTTCTTACCAGTATACCACTACAACCCTAGCCACATGGCTTAACTGTGTAACATACAACGACTAGCAGAATCCTCACCAATCTGACAATCTGTCTAGAATGCACATTCAGGAATGGACCAAGTGTCTATAACTGTGGTATTGCTACAACTATGATAAGAACAAGTAGCCTATAATAGTCAGTAGACTCAGATTGTCAGAGCCATTATAGTTTCCAATGGCTGACATCACATCAAAGGTTGACAAACCTTAGAGTTTAGAACAAATGGACTCATCAGTCGGTCACCATCAGTTACAGGACAACTTGAGAATCAGACAAGAAACGTCTCGGTTACGTATGTAACCCTCGTTCCCTGAGTAGGGAACGGAGACGTTACGTCGGATGACGACGAATTGGGTTTCGCTTAGAACGCCCATCGACTTCGAGTATACAAAAACGAGCCAATGGCAAAGAAATGCCATGGGTCTGCGGAATTTGCATGACGTAACTCCGCCCAACCTCGGCGGTTTAAAAGGAGGACGCCGGCAACATGCAGTTATGTTTCTTCGCTGAGGAGCCAAGACTGAGCTCAGGCGATCCCCGCGGTACAGCGGAAGTGGCAGGAAGACGTAACGTCTCCGTTCCCCACTCAGGGAACGAGGGCTACATACGAAACCGAGACATTCCCTTTCGTTGTAACTCCGAGTAACGTCGGATGACGACGAATGGGGTTATCAGTCTAATCACACCACCTTCGCAGCTGTCTTCCAGTGTCCTGCGTAAATCTGAGCCCTCGAGACTTTGGACAAATGACTCCTATTTATCACAGGAATACCAAGGTACACTGGGAAGCATATCCCATAGCTTAGAGGAAATATGCAATTAACACCAACCCAGAGGGGGGGGGGGCATTTGGAAATACACATATGACCCGAAGGAAACATATGGAGAAACACTGAGGTGCCCCTTGCCAAGGGAAAGACACATGCTCAGAGAGGCTTACAGTGGAAATACACGTGTGGGGGTAGCTCCGGGGAGGGACCATGCACACGGGAGGCACCTAGCCGACGCCCAGGTAATAGACACTGGCGCTAGCATCAGGGGTGCTGGAGGAACTCGGGGCTTGCGGAGAAGCTCACCTGAGGAGAATATCGCACGTATCCAGTCCGTGGAGTGGAATGGCGAGCAAGCGAAGACACCTGAGCGGGTCCGGTACTAGCTAGTTGAAGCGAGCACATGAGAGGACACAGGCTCCACTCGGCGATTGTAGAATCCGGCGAATGTGTTCGGTGTCGCCCAGCCTGCAGCTCTGCAGATGTCTGTTAGCGAGGCGCCATGCGCTAAAGCCCAAGAGGATGCCACACTCCGGGTGGAGTGGGCAGTCACACCAAGGGGGCACGGTCGGCCTTGCTGCTGGTATGCCAAAGCAATGGTGTCCACTATCCAGTGAGACAACCTCTGCTTTGAGAGAGCCTTTCCCTTCAGCTTCCCACCATAACAGACAAAGAGCTGGTCTGAGGTACTGAAACACTGCGTCCTGCCTACATAGGCGCGGAGAGCGCGTACTGGACAGAGCAGTGCCAAGGCTGGGTCTGCCTCCTCCAAGGGCAGCGCTTGCAGGTTCACCACCTGGTCCCGGAAGGGAGTGGTAGGAACCTTGGGCACATTTCCAAGCCGGGGTCTCAGGATCACGTGAGAGTAAGCCGGCTTACCTCCGGGGGTCTTCTCGAGAAGAGCACCAGTTGACGAAGAGGTTCCACTTCAACGCGTAGGCGTGCCTAGTGGACGACGCTCTAGCGGAAGTGATGGTAGCCACCACCGCAGGTGGTAGGGTACTCAAACCTGCCTCGTCCCGTCCAGGAGCCACACGTGGAGGCTCCAAGATCGGGACGAGGGTGCCATAGGGTGCCCCGTCCCTGAGAAAGGAGGTCCTTCCTCAGAGGAATTGGCCAAGGAGGTGCTGTCGCGAGGAGCACTAGTTCGGAGAACCAAGTCTGGGTGGGCCAGTACGGCGCAACCAGAAGGACCTGCTCCTCGTCCTCCCTGACCTTGCGCAAGACCTGCGCAAGAAGGCTCACTGGGGGAAACGCATATTTGTGGCCCCGCGGCCAGCTGTGCGCCAGAGCATCCGTGCCGAGCGTGCCCTCGGTCAGAGAATAATACTGGTCGCAATGGGTCGAGTCGTGGGAGGCAAACAGATCTATCTGTGCGTCCCCGAACTGGTCCCAAATCAGCTGGACCGACTGGGGATGGAATCGCCATTCTCCGGGGAGGGGCTGAAGCCGTGAGAGCTCGTCGGCTGCACAGTTCAGGGCTCCGGGAATGTAAATGGCTCGAAGGGACCTCAGATGCTTCTGACTCCATAAGAGGAGGTGGCGAGCGAGTTGCGACATACGGCGGGAGCGTAGACCACTTTGATGGTTGATGTACGCTACAGTGGCGGTATTGTCTGATCGGACTAGTACGTGTTGACCCATGAGCAACGCCCGGAAGCGGTGCAGGGCAAGGCGTACTGCCAGCAACTTGAGGCAATTGACATGCCATAGGCGCTGGGGTCCTGTCCAGGAGCCCGCGGCAGCATGTCCATTGCACATGGCGCCCCAGCCCGTGGTGGAGGCATCTGTTGAGACAACAACTTGCCGGGAAACTCGTTCCAGGGGGACACCAGCCCTGAGAAAACTGAGGTTCGAGCACGGGGTGAAGGTCTGATGGCAGGTCGGAGTAAGTGATACTCGGAGCGTGCCTTGTTGCCATGCCCACCTCGGGACTCGGTCGTGTAGCCAAACCTGAAGCGGTCTTATATGAAGCAATCCGAGCGGCGTCACCGCGGCTGCAGGTGCCATATGCCCCAGGAGCCTCTGAAAATGTTTCAGTGGAACCGCACTCTTGCCCTGATTTTGTCTCAGACAAGTCAGCATTGACTGCGCGCGCTCGCTCGTAAGCTGCGCGGACATGGCGACCGAGTCGATGTCCATACCGAGAAAAGAGATCCTCTGCACGGGGCAAAGTTTGGTCTTCTCCCAGCTGCCCCGAAGGCCCAGACGAGCTAGGTGCCGGAGCACAAGGTCCCTGTGTTCGCAAACCTGATCTCGAGAGTGAGCTAGGATCAGCCAGTCTTCGAGATAGTTCAGGATGCGAACCCCGTGAACCCGAAGGGGAACAAGGGCTGCCTCGACGACCTTCGTGAAGACGCGAGGAGACAGGGCTAGCCCGAAAGGGAGGACCGCGTACTGGTATGCCTGCCCCTCGGAAGCAAACCGGAGGAACAAACCGTCTGTGTCGAGGAAAAATGGAGACATGAAAGTAGGCGTCCTTCAGGTCGATCGCTGCAATCCAATCCTGGGGCCGAACACATTCGAAAATGCGTTTGGCGGTGAGCATCTTGAACGGCATACTGTGAAGGGAGCGGTTCAGCACGCGCAGGTCCAGGATCGGTCGTAACCCACCGGTTTTCTTGGAGACAATGAAGTAAGGGCTGTAGAAGCCGGACCTCATCTCGGCTGGAGGGACAGTCTAGATTGCACCCTTCGCCAGCAGGGTGGCAATCTCTGCTCTCATGATGGGGGCATTGCCACCGACCAATGTGGAGCGGACTCCCCTGTAGCGGACTGAACTGAATCGCATAGCCGAGCCTGATGGTTCGGGCAACCCAGCGGGACAGACGGGGAGCTCTAGCCAGGCTCCCAGGAACTGAACCAGCGGGGTCATGCGAACCACAGGCGTCCCCCCGGAGGGGCAGCGAAGCGGAGTAACTGGCCCAGACGTGGACGGCATAGCGGCCGGTTGTGGGGGCACAGTTAACACCCGCACCCTGACAGAGGAGGCCAGGGAAGGACCAGCGTTCTGCGGGGGCCTGCTCTGTCAGGGGTCTGGCGACAGAGTGGGACAGGGACGAAATGGTCCGTGGACGGCACGCCGTGTCAACCGACTCTGGGACAGAGGGGGACGAGGAGAGCACGGTTTGTGGGCGGCGCTCTGTGTCGTTCAAGAACTCTGTGTGCTCAGAGACGAGAGAATCAGTTCTTTCTGAATAAGGATTCTTCCCCAGCCCTCCACCGGGGAAAGGAGTGGCCCTGCTACCAACTCCTGGAAAGAACTGAGTCCCATCTCTGAGCAGCCCATCTCAAAAGCGCCGAGGTGGGGCTGGAGAGGGCTGAGGCACCCCCCCACGGTCTTCCAAAGCCAGCCCGGGTGAACGGGCGGGGTTGGAACCGTGGGAGGGCGCCTTCGGCGGTTGGCAGACTGAGGGACCTGAGCGGACGGCGGGGCCGTCGGCAGAATAACCTCAATCTGCTCCCGGGCGGTTGAGAACTGTTGGGCAGAAGAACTCAACCGCACCGCCGAAGAGGCCGACCTGGGATGTGGGGGTGTCGAGCAGACGAGTCCGCCGACATCCTGCACATCAGACCGGTCAGCCCCAGAGTGGTAAACATCACCTGACTCGGAGAGCGCACGGCCACCTTCGTCGCTCGGAGAGCAAGGTCAACGGCGGCACGCTTTTTGGTAGCTCATTAAAGAGCCTCGAGTCAGTCCCGCCCTCATGCATAACCATGAGCATCTGGGCCAGGTAGACCACAGAACGGTCATGGGATGCAGTGAGGCGGCTGCCTGTCCTGTGGCACTATAGGATTTCGCCACAGATTAGTGTTGACGAAAAAAACTACAGGCTTCGGACGGGTGCTTAGGATTGCGCCGGGAAGCACTCTGAGGACACAGTAGCATCGCAACAGAGCGTTCAACCGGGGGGACCCCAGTGTACCCATGGGCAGCGGCCCCGTTGAGGGGGGAAAGGCGGATGAGACCAACGAGCGGTCCTGAGAAGACACGGGGGTCCTTCAGGACATCGAGATCTCATCATGCACGTCCGGGAAGAAAGATATTGGGGTTTGCCGTGGACGCGGGTCGGCGGCCTTACCTACAAACCAATCGTCCCAGGAAAGCATGGCCGTCATCTCCGGTTCCGACTCAGGCACAACCGTATGCACACCGGAAGGTGGCAGCTGCGCTGAGTCTTCACTTCCGGAAGAATCAAGCCCACCTTGTGATGCTGCTACAGACATAGCATCTTCCTCTGTAGCTTCAACCGAAACTCGCGGGCCACCCGAAGGTCGACTCGCGGGAATCGGAGGTTCACTAGTGGGCACCGTCACACAGGAGGGGGGCTGGGGTCGCGGACAGATAGTCGGCGCCTTGTTGCAGACCGTAACCCTCAGGTCACCCTGGCCACCAGCCGAAGTAGCACCCCTCGGGGGAGCGCTAGATCGGGGTGTGGATGAGGGGACTCTCACTCTTGCGAGTTCATTGAGTCTCGACCTAAATGACGCGATGATCATGTTCCCAGAGAGAACATGAATCACCCACGAGCGCTGTACAAGCATGATCAAAGCCCTAACACACTAGACAGCGCTCGTGCCCATCAGAGTCCGATACCAATCTGCCGCAACCCCTTTTTTTTTTTTTTTTTAATGCACGGGCGAGCCGTCTTTAAAAAGACGTGCCGTGAGCGAGCTCTTTTGTGAGAGGAGAAAAAAACTCTGCGATGTTGAAGCGAGCGGGGAGAACACACTCACTGGCAGATCACTGCACAGATCAGCAGGCAATGTGAACTTGCTGCAGATCGCCGTCACACCAACACCGGAGAGAATGGCTCGTCTCGTAGAGTGAAGTCATAAATGGCTGTGGAGTGAAGAGATACTCTTGGCTCCGAAGCGAAAACATAACTGCATGTTGCCGGCGTCCTCCTTTTATACCCACGAGGTGGGGCGGAGTTACGTCATGCAAATTCCGCAGACCCATGGCATTTCTTTGCCATTGGCTCGTTTTTGTATACTCGAAGTCGATAGGTGTTCTAAGCGAAACCCCATTCGTCGTCATCCGACGTAACTCGGAGTGACAACGAAAGGGAACCAGCCTTTCTCCTTCCCTCACTCCCACATCTCTGTTCATCAGGCTGTACACTGTTATTATAATTACAGTGCTCTACTTTCCAGCCAGACAAACAGACTCAACTTTGCATTATGTTGTTCAGTTTATGACTCAGCTGTCATTTTCTCCTTCTATTCCTCCTACCTTTTCTCATGTATCCCTTCCCGATGTCCTCCAGATGTGACTTTCAAGGAAGCCACATGAGACCAGCACAACATCTATTAATCTGACAGTGGTCTTGGAGTCCAAGAAGAACAGACCTAAAATATGAGTTGCTTTTGACATGAGGTTATGGTGATCTTTACTCTGGCCCTCAGAGACGAGAACAGCTAATTTGCTCGAGAGCAAAATGGTTGACCTGCAAAAAAATATTCCCTGAATCAAAATATAAGCTACTCCAAAATGCTAGAGCTGTAGATGGTGTTTACTGTGTACACCAGAGTGTATTATCGACTTGCATTGCCCATCTATCTGAAAGGGCAAAAATTCTCTAAAACACATTTCCAGCCCTTTGAACTTTTACCAACCGAGGCAGTGTGCCATCATGTGAACCTGGCTATATTAAAATTGGAGATATGACTTCCTGAGGATTCCAGATCAGATTCATATTGTTGACTTAGGGAGACTGGAATATTTCAGCCAAAATGGTGCATTATAATTCGGTTGTTTTTTCCCCCACTGAATTGATGATCAAATCCTAATGTGTTCTTTGATAAGCCCAGTGCCATTGATTGCATTAAGGTGGTGTTGACATATACTGAATGATTGTTCTGGCATTTGCTCTGACCTCTCACCTCTTCATGGTTTCCCAATAATTGAGATGGTGCTATGACAAATTTGCATGACTTATCTCATGATGGAGACTGACATTAATTTTGCTCATGTGTTAATTCAACATTAGATCACACCGACTGCCACATGAATACAAATGCTGTATGCAAATTGCAGTGGAGAGTTTTTTTTTTCCTTTATTGTACTTAGTTTTTGTTCCTTATTATGTACTTAATTATATGCATATGCACCCAAAAAAAAAACATTATGGTAAAACATTACAATGAAGTTTGTTTTTGCCCACCCTCCCCCATGAGAGATGTTTGTTATAGAAAAGCCCTTCAATATTTGGAAAAAAGGGAGAAAATGTGTTTGCTTCATAACACAGAAGATTCAGTAAAAATGTGGGAGTATTCTGTATAGAGTTCATTCTAAATTTATGCCATCTCGACATCCTTCAGTAGAGTCGTAAACAAGCTCTTAATGTGGATTCCTCTCTTTAAGGGTAACATATCTTTGTGAAAAATCCGAACAAGGCTGGCTTTCTTTCATAAAAGAGCAAAAAACTCCCAGGTATTTATTAAGTACCTGCTGAGAATAGTCTTTTGAGCCATTTTTAGAGGTATAAAAAACTAAAAAACACCATCTTTAAAGTAAAGTAAAGGACTTTAGCACTACACCCACTTTCTGTCATTCATGACTCAGTGCTTATTATGTGAAATCAACTCTGCAAAATGTTTCCCTTGGAACACCAAAGTGAGAGACATTTTGATTGCATCGCTAACAGGAACTTGACAGAAGGGAAGGGTAAATAGCCTCAGTCAAAAAACATTTACCTTAAACCTGTTTTCTTCAAATGCCTGCTGATTTTGTTTTGCGAGAGCAGCTTTTTATGGTACATTATGTTCTGTGCTTCATTATTATTTCTCTTTATTCGGAGACACAAAAACACAAACATGTAATACAAATCCCCATGTGTGTCAATCTCCGATCTGCTAGATGAATGAATCAGTTCAGGTTGTAGCTCATTAGTCATTCACAAATAGCACACACACATACATAACCAGAATGCGTCCTTACAATGCTTTCCCCCCAACCAATCTTTCTCGTTCGCTCGCGCTCTCTCCCTCTCCTTTCCGCTCTCCTTCATCTCCCCTCCCACTCTATGCTAGTGTGTGCGTAGCTCTCTCTCTCTCTCTCTCTCTCTCTCTCTCTCTCTCTCTCTCTCTCTCTCTCTCTCTCTCTCTCTCTCTCTCTCTCTCTCTCTCTCTCTCTCTCTCTCTCTCTCTCTCTCTCTCTCTCTCTCTCTCTCTCTCTCTCTCTCTCTCTCTCTCTCTCTCTCTCTCTACCCCTTGTAGGCATGCACTCTGTCAGTGGAGGAGAGGGTTTCGAAATCCAGCTGTAGCTCAAAGTGATCGCCTCCTTTGGCATATCCATCTAAGAGGATTCTGCCCTCTTTCCCTTTTTTCCTAGTATCACTTTCTTTGGTTGTTCTGAAGCTGTAGGAATTGTTTTATCTGTCACTCAGGTTTGTGATATAGTGAGTGTTCTGCTGAAGAATAACAGAAGTTTTTCTTACATGGCTGAAGCACCTGCAAATCTTATTTGTTATGTTTTTATTGACGTGATTTGTGTGTCCTAACACACATGACAGAGGTTTAATAATTTATTTTTGGTCCACTGGAATTGTTTTATTTTGCCATTCAAGGATTTCTTGCTGACAACGTGGAAGGAATCCCTGAGTAAACTTGTCAGAGAAATCATGAGTTGGACTCATTGTAAATGCTAAACGTCTGTTTGCTTGGAGCTACGCCATCTGTGGAATTCAATCAAGGTAAAGCACAATTTTTCTTCATTACATTTGGCTGGGGACGTCATTTGTCCGAAATGCCCTTACTGTTATTGTAGATAAGCATATTTCATTAATTTGACGGTGCAATGACTTGTTTCATATATTAAATATTTAATTTGATGCTTAGGTATTAATCATTTGATAGAGATAGTTAATTAAAATCAGCAGACTTTAAAGCAATTATATCAAACAGTGGGAAAGTAAATCCACCTCTCAACTTAATTTTTCATTGATAGGACGGGTGTTTTTTTGTTGTTGTTTTTTTTAATAATGTAAGGCACACTAAATAATAGACAACCTTATCTACACCAAAGGTTAACATATTATTGTTTTTTTTAACAAAACACGCCTTTAAAGGGAATTTAAGGCACATTAAACATGTCTAAGCTTGTACTATAGGTTAAAATATTGTTTTATACTAATTTTAAACAATTCTTTAATTTATAACTTACGAAACAAGCCTGTAATTGGAATTAAAGTCAATAGAATCTTTGACCTAATATACAGAATGGGTTAAAATATATAAATTATTATTAGGAATTGAAGGTACACAACCAATTAAAATATGATTTTAATGTTGTTTTAGTTATTTTATTTATGTTGCAACTTTTTAACCATTTTTGATCATTAATTCCTCTGTAGAGATGACAACTGTGTCAATGGAGCCCATAGTGGCGATGGTGGAAAAGATTTCCAATGTCACCGAGCATCCAGTTGAAGCTTCTACTGAAGACCTGGCTGCCACCTTCACCATTGGCACCATCCTGTCCCTAATGTGTCTGGTGGGTGTGTCTGGAAATATCTACACGCTCGTGGTCATGTGCCACTCCATGCGCTCTGCTGCCTCTATGTACATCTACATCATCAACCTGGCACTAGCTGATCTGCTTTACTTACTAACGATTCCATTTGTAGTATGCACACATTTCCTGAAGGGATGGTACTTTGGAGATGCCGGGTGTCGGATCCTCATCAGTATGGACTTCCTTACCATGCATGCCAGCATTTTCACCCTGACTGTTATGAGCACAGAACGTTACTTTGCCGTACTCAAGCCTCTGGATACAGTCAAACGCTCTAAGAGCTACCGAAAAGCAATCGCTCTTCTGGTGTGGACTGCTTCGCTAATTCTCACCTTACCCATGATCATTAGCGTCCAGCTGATGACGGAGAGCTCCAAGCCAATGTGTCAACCCACCCTGAGCCCTCTCTCGTATAAAATCTACATCTCCTTTCTCTTTGGCACGAGCATTGTGGCTCCAGGGGTGATAATCGGGTACCTATACATACGCCTGGCACGGACCTACTGGATCTCCCAGACCGAGACTTTCAAGCAGACCAAGAAGCTCCCGAACCAGAAGGTCCTGTATCTGATCTTCACCATTGTGCTCCTGTTCTGGGCCTGCTTCCTACCTTTCTGGATTTGGCAGCTTCTAGGTCAGTTCCAGCCCACGCTGGATCTCTCCACCAAAGCCAAGCGCAACATTAATTATCTGACCACCTGTCTGACCTACAGCAACAGTTCTATCAATCCGTTCCTCTACACCCTGCTCACCAAGAACTACAAGGAGTACCTTCGCAAGAGACAGAGGACTTGGACGGCTGGCAGCTACCTCAATCGACGGAACCGCTTCCAGAGGTCGCCCCGTCGCTCCTTGTCCTCCAGCAGTCAGCAGTGTACGGAGAGCTTTGTTCTCGCACATACTTCTCGCACCAACAACAGCAGTCTCTGAGGTAGGTCTTTGACCTTGTCTTGTTGGCCTTCTATCGGAACTACATGCTGTTTTCCAGACAATGTAAGTTGATGTGAAAGATAAAGATCCTGTCTGAATAAAACCAAATTTTCTCTAGTTTAGCTTCTTCTTTGCTCAGTCCAGCAGGTCCTTTTTGAATCAAGCCAGGGCCAGACTGTTTTACTTTTGTGGTCGTAGGTCTGATTTTCTGGTCGGCACGTGTCCCTGCAAAGGGATACAGATGAGATATGAGAACTTAAAATGCTTGACAAATCCTTTTTGGTTGCTCATTAATATTTTTTAAACTGACTTGTTCAAAACAGTTCAAGACTACACATATGACTAGAAAATACAGGAATGGAGAGACATTCAAAAATGCTTTCAGTAGGAGAAAATGTATCATTTAATGAGTCACCATTCTGTTTAGTTGTATGAAAATCTTTCATTTATTCCATGTCTATGGTTTCACTTAATTTGGATGGTCCCTTTAACACATTCTGTTGACTATAAGTAACGTTGCACCTACATGTCTACTAACTCTCATTAGAGTGTTAGTAGAGTATTAGTAGACTGGTAGGGTTAGGGTTAGAATAAGTTGACATGTAGTTGAATAGTTACTTATAGTCAGTAGACTGTCTGTTGGAGGACCATCACAATAAAGAGTTATCAGATATTAAGCAGACAGTACACTAATACTCTAATGAGAGTTAGTTGACATGTAGTTGCAAAGTTACTTATACTCACCAGAATGTTCAAAAGGGACCATCAAAATAAAGTGTTACCATAAAATATGTTATGTTAGCAATTTACAACAGATTTAAGTAGATCAAACATTTAAAAAAAAAATTGAAACAGAACTATGATGCCATTTATGTCTCAAGACAATAATTGGTTAATAGATAATTGGTCATAGTGCAACTGCAGGTCTGAATAAAATAGGCTACATGATAATAAACTACTCTCCAATCAGTAGACCTGCCACCTTCAAAATAATCTACATGATACTGAATGCCTGCATCTTATGAATGACTGTAGACTGAAAGAATAGAGCTCTAACAAGGCTGGAATGGGCTATGAGGTTGAGTAAGGAAGAAAAATAAATTACTTGAGTAATTCCAGACATAATTATTACATAAAGACACTGCTAGGAAAAAATATATAAAACTCTTGCCAGATTAGAACTTTATCTAATCCTAACATTTATTTTAATTTCCCACCTAATGACAAAATTAAAAACAGAGCAGAGAAAGGAGAGAGGGAAGAACATACTAAAGCTCCTTTCTATTATAGGCTCTCAGATCCAATTTGTTTCAGTGTGTCTTATTCAGCTTTTCATTTTGCTTCAGCAGAATACATTTTTGTCATAGGTTTTCTTTAATGTCTACTAATGATACAACAGGTAACATAATTTTAATATTCTTCATTAGGTTAGCACAGTGATTCTCAACCGGGGGGGCGCGGACACTCTCCCGGGGGGGCGCGAGTAGGTTAGCAGAATTTCTTTTGTATCATTTACACAAAATCTGCAATCATTCCTTTTGAAAGAGTTTAGTCTCCAAATTAATGGTACTAATTATTATAATGTAGGGTACTGAAGAAAAAAAAATCACAGCATGTTTATGGTATAAAACAGACTTCTGAGCACCAGACAAACTGTTATAAGAACTACACAGTCTATATTTAAAAAAAATCATAAATAGACTAAATAATCTCAGATAAGATAATTATTTACTGAGAGCATTAGAACTCCACTTCACATATACTGCAGCCTGATCTTGTCATAATAATAATTAAAACGCACTGTAAAAGCAACAAAAAAAAGAATAAAACTGGAATGATAGTTTGAAGAAAAAGTGCATAGTTCTTTTTCACAGTTCAAAAGAGAAATATAGAAAGATATGAACAAACACACCAGTTAACTGAAAAAGAGGGGGACACAACTTGAGAGCTGAACAAGGTATCAAACAGTCGATTGAACCACTGCCATGATTACAATTTCATCACTTCCCAGGTGTATACATTTTGAGTTTCTTTTTTTCTTTTCTTTTTTTTTATCGTATTTTGCTTGCATTGTCTAACTTCAGTGCAGTACTGAGAGAGGAAATCAGTCAGCAGAGCATTTTTTCTGAGGTATTGTCTCTTGGGTGGATTTTGATCATCAGTTTTTGGTGGGCCACATGACCCACATTTAGGAAGTGATGGACATTGCCAGAAGGAAAACCTGTGTGTCACTGTAGCTCTAAAGATAACCTGTCCTCTACAACAGCCTCTCCTACAATCTCTCCATTTGGTGCAGACACTAAATCAACATTACACGTAATGATTACTCTTCCCTTGGGTTTAAATATTGATTCACCAACACGGAGCGTGTGATTGCTATAATTAGGAGGGTGACAAATATGACTTCTATGCCTGGTTTCACAGACAAGACTTAAGCCTCGTCCCAGGCTAAATGCATGTTTGAGCTGTCTTAAACGAAAGCAATTATATTAAAATATGTCAATACACTCCAGTAATGTTTTTTTTCTAAGGTGCATTTTAAAAACCTACTCATATGTCCTAATTTAACTAAGGCCTAATCCTGACCTAATATAAGCCCTGTCAGTGAAACCAGGCCCCAATGTTAAAATCACATGAAATATAATTCTGAATTCACTATGAGCAATTTCATATATTTGTATTTATTTATGTTCATCATATAATATATAATTTTATATGAACACATGTTGTCTCTTTGTCAACAATTTTTATTTAATTATAAATTAATACATAAAGTTTTCATGGCATTCTGCCAAACAACCAAAACGTGAAGGTCAGCATTTACATTTAGAATTGCTACCTGCTGCTTATCTATTTTTTGCATGGTAAATTTAGCTACATGAATAGTCTGTGACAGTAGAATGCAATTACCTGAATTTGCATCCATATAATCTTTTACTTAAGGCCTAGATAATAACTTAACAAAAGTCACATTTACCATTCAAATCAAAAGGAAGCGCAAACTCAAAGTGTCCCCAGCAAAGCCTTAACTTGCTAACTAAACTCACCTTGACAAAGTTGTTATACAGTATAGGTAAATAAAAGTTAAATAAAAAGGACCCCCTTAGTTGTTTCAATCTGGACACCAATCTTTTTCTGTCACCGAGTGAGAGACCATATTTGTCTAGATGGTGGGCTGATTCTTCTGTTACTGATCCAATAAGGATCCAAATCAATACATCTCATATATTCCAGGAGCTCTTCCAGACCATCTTGAGCCTAGCATTAGATTCTCCTGGCAGAACAATTGCATGATGATGAACTGTTCTGATCTTTGAAATCCAAAAGTAAGAAGAATGGCACATATTTCCATCATACTCTATAAAAATAGCCCTGGCTCTGATCAGTAATCAATGTTGTTTCTGCCCTACAAAAGCAGCAATTATAATTGATTTATAATTCACATTGATACCACAAATCTGCACACTTTTCTACCCCAGTCGTGAGAGAAAAACAGGGTAATTCGTTGCATTCTTGCTGAGAGCACTATTGGTAGCTGAAAGCATTATTATAATAGCCAAAGATTTTTGTAAATAAAAGCTCAAGGGATGGGGGAAGGGTGTGCAGAACTTGACGGATTCTGCAGAAATATGCTGAGCTTTCCTTGCATGGCTAGTTATAACAGCTGTGAGTGGAGAGCTGGGCGAGTGAAATACAAATGCAGTGGCTGCAGAGAGATTTGAATGTTAAACGTTCTTTGGTATAGAGTGAGTGTGTGAGATTCTTGTGCAATGGGCTGTAATGAAAAAAAAAACGCTGTAGGTAAACAGGTTAAAGAAAACGAGAATCAGCAGGTGGTGCATCAAAATATGCCCTGACTATTGAATGTCTTATAAAGTTTTGATACTGCAAAGTCGGATTATGCCCCAGCTACAACATTATGCATTATACATATGCCGCAGAGCTGCCTACATTCTCTAATTAAAAACGACTGCAAGTGCAAACATTGCACAATTCTGGGTACATCAGGATATCTGAAAGGTATGCATTTGTTTGCTATACACAACGGGGTTGTATCGTTTTGTATTCCGAGTCAATCGGTGTGGGTGTATAGGTTGTAATGGAAGTGAATCAAGAAACAGGTTCACTGAAGACCTGTTAACAGCAGCAGCTCACTGACCGACCCAGGACAGCTGGCTGAGTTTATGAGGCTCCGTTGTTCTTGTGTTCGTGCTTGTAAATACCTATCCAATGACCCCGATCCAGGCATCTTATCTCACACATACTGTATGTATGAACGCTCGTGAACAATCCATTGTTCTGCATTAATTTTTATCTGTGCCTCTAGGTGGGATACTGAGATATCAATCTCTATTTAGAGGCCCACGGATTCCTTCTGTTTCACCATTGATCTGAGCACTGTAAATGTGTCAGGGTTTCCCCTTGAAGAGGACAGTGGTGAATGTAGTTTTCTCTGATATTAGAGGGTCACAGAGTTCCATCACCCGGCAGGCTACTGCAGTATCCGTCTTACGAGGTGAGGTGAATGAGCTTCTACAAGGTCAGGCCATTACAGACAGTTGACAACGCCATCACTCACTCAGCACCTTGCTAGTTTTAATGCACACATCTGTGCTAATGACTTTTTGTAAAGTAATCAGTGCGGCTCAGATCCCTTTCGTCTTTATCCTGTCAAAATGTACAGGAAACTCGGCATGCTGTGCCAAAATGACCAGCTCCTTCCCATAAAGCTTACCTCTTTCCTTTCGCAAACACTGGAAAGCATTTTTGTTATGCAACTTAAGAAACATTACAGACTTATTATCTTTGTATCTATAAATGTGTCCGCATTTTAGATGAAAATAAACTGAGTTTGTTTTATTCTCTTGATTATTCTGATATCCACTGGAGGTTTGCCATGTTACACTGAGAATTGTACATGAAAGCTTTGGTTTTAGTGCTTTGTCAAGGCTTTGGCAATGTAAAAAAACAAACGCTTGAATGATTGATGTTTTAATAGTACTTCCTTGTGCCTGTTTTTTCCTGATGTTTTAAGATGATGAATGATAAATGTGATTCTAGGGTGAGAGATTACAAAGTGTACTACTCTCTCTGTGTTTTCTTTTTCCATTTATCAAGCAAAAAAGATGTTGTACAAAAAGGAAAATTATTAAGGTTACAAAGGTAGGTATTATCTGCAAAACATTTCTCAAAACTAAGCACCATTTTCCTGTCACAATTATAAAATAATATTAGTATACATTAAACAATAATTGGTAACACTTTACTTGAAGGGGTGTGCATAAGACTGACATGACACCGTCATAATCATGACATGACACATGTCAAATATGACATTGTTTGAGATGTCTTTGTTATGACAACTTGACATTACTAAGACAACACAACCTGTCATAAATATGTCATAAACATGACATAGCAGATTAATTATCAAACTTAAGACATCACCACTTAGCTTTATGGGTTAACATTTCATTAAACTGTCATGTGGTTGGTTTTGACATTGGCTGTCATGAAGCCATTATAACATGGTTATAGAAAGTATATATTAAGGTCAAGAAAAACATTCATGACACAGTTATAATGGCCTCATGACAGCCAATGTCAAAACCAACCACCTGACAATTTAATGAAATGTTAACCCATATAGCGAAGTGGTTTCTTAAGTTTGATAATTAATCTGCTATGTAATTTTTATGTTGTCATAAGTTGTCAAGACAAAGACAATGACAGGTTAAAACAGCATAGGCAGTGTATGCAAGTTAAAGCAAAAAACATTAAAAAAAAGAAAACATAATTCATTCTGAGTAAATTCCCAATATAATGTTCGACAATGTCGAAGAAGAAGCCCTTCAGTGCCTTTGCTACCAATAAGGATGTGTGCTGGGGTTTTTACTGCATGGGCTGATAATGGCAGATATAAAAAACATTTTGTCACACTGAGGTTTTGCACTCTTGGACACTTGGATGACTAAGGAATGTTCTTCAAATCATGACTAAGCTTTTAAGACAAGGGCGTTACAACGGCAAGAGACAGATGAGAGAACAGGGATTACAAAGATCAACAAATTGAGGCATTAGAGGTCAGAGAGATCCAATAATACTACTTAAGCATTATCTTTACTGACATTGAGCACAGAAACAGAATGTGAATGCAGCAAAGATATTAACCATCACAGACTTTAAACTAATATTCATTAACAGGTATACATTCTCATGTTAAAGACATTATGCATTTTATTATATTTCCCTCAGAAAACAGTTTTTGTTATGCAGTCCTGTTAATGATATACAAACATACCCCTAATGTTTGTTGTATCTATCTGAATTACTTAAAGCCAACCTTTTGGTTGCAAAAGCCTACAATTGATGAGAAAAGTCAGGGCTGATAGTAATTACAAGCAGATGTTTAAAACAAATAATGAGCAGATGTGATTCACTAAATTTGAGCCGCAAAAGTTCAGCATTGTTGTCATGAATCGTGCCGTTTCCATGTATTTACAACATCGTTTTGATGCCGTACATGGATTCTTCGTTAGAAGGTAATCAATAATGTCACCACCAGATCTACCCCTGAAAATATGACCTGCTTTATGCTGAGAAAACACCAAACGCGCAGAGATAAGATACAAACGGTCTTAAAATATATTCCCTGGAGTTGAAGGTTGATTTAGTTTCGAAATATTTACTTCTGGTGACCAGACAAACAGTATAAAATGAAGACATCAAGCTTTTTAAAGAGGAGTAGCGGCATTCATATTCAATATTTGTTCAGTTTTAACTTAATTCTGTACAGTTTTTGTGAACATATATTCATATGTAAAACAAATTATGTTCCCATTGTAACTAATAATGAAAACACTCTTTTTAGCCCACCTCACTCCACATACCTGTGTCTAACAACAATTTTTATTAGATTGCCGAGTCTTTAAAACATTCAAGAATGATTCAGACTAGGCATTGTAGTTCTGTGTGATTAAATATTGCAAGGGTGTTTGTACAAGGAAAAGAAAATACACAGTGGATGCAATGGGGCAATTGCTTTTATTTGCATTTTTTCTAATTAAAAACAAAACAAAATAATCTGAAGATTACAGAGCGGTTTGAGAAGAAATATCTGTCAATCCACTCATACTCTTCTAGAACGGATTTTTAGCCAATGCATTGCTTGTTTGATATGCAAAGCTTGTGTTTGGCTTCCTCTGGAACTGTTTTAGTTGGCTGAGATTAAATATATGAATAACTAATTGGCCAATTTTTGTCTGAAATGTATTAAACAGAAATGTATTGTACTGAAAAGTATGACATAATTGACTTATTTATGGAACTGTTACATAAAACAATGCCACAATATACTATACTGATCTTTTTTATATAATTAATGAATTTAAAAAACAAAATGTTTTTGCTTGCAAACTTTACTCTGTATGTTCTCTCAGAGCTGTGTGTGCCTTTTCCTGGCATAACATTTGCTTACTGCAATAGCTGAGGAGTATATTTTGTTAGCCAAAATGTGTGAGTTTCCCAATGCCATGTGAAACCCTCAATGATGAACTGGATCATAGGGTCATTTGATCCACAAAGCATCAGTAATGAAATAGTACAGCAGCTCTGTCCCTCTGTATTCTGCTTTCCACAGGTGTAAGGCAATTTAAACAAAGATTCAGAGTGGTAGGGTGTATTTACTTACAGAATCAAAGTATTCTATGTTGTGCAAAAAAAAAAATGGTACACTGTGTGCTGAACCTGTGTTTGTCTATCTTGTCTTTGCTGCAAGTGCATGGCCATGTCTGTACAGTTCATTATGAAACACATAACAATACTGCTGATGCCCCCTGATCTTTCTGTGTTGCAATGTCGTTTTACTCCCTTAAAGCGATAGTTCAACCAAAAACTAACCCTCTTGCTGTTTCAACTTTCTTTCCTCTGTGGAACATAAAACAATATATTCTGAGAAATGTTCGTTTTGTGTTTTGTTTTTCAATACAATTGTAAGTATGTATTAACAAAAATGGTTTATCTTCTTTTGTGTTCTGCAGAAGATATGAAGGAAATAATCCAAAACACCCAAGACAATGACTAAGCAAAACTTCTATAAATGCATGTTTTACCTGATTTTTTTTTTTCTACTTTTAAAGTCACCTTAGTGTACTTTAGAACTCTAGCAAACTTTGAAATGGTTCTATTTTGACATTTCTGTTTCCCAGAAATGGAATGTGAAATTAGATCGTGTTTGACCTTGAAGGTGCTGTTGGCGATTATCAATTTTCCTTATTCAGCCACCCCCATAACTTCAACCAAAAACCCTTTCTCACAAACTTCTATAGACGTGACTGCAAACCTAAATGAGCAACAGACAAAACTTTCAGATTTACATACCTTTTATTGCTTGTAGCTTCATTGCTTTGCATCTGGTTAGGACACTGTGTTGTCGTCACAGAGACACGTTGATTCCTCATGACATCTATTTCTGTGCTATCTGTGAGGAAGTAGGGACATATTATGTGTGGTGTTCCAAAAAGCCACTTACAGCACAAATAAAGACATATAACAGTCTCAAGAGGCTAAAGTCACTTCCTGCTGTTTCTAAACAGTTACTATTTCCCCTTGGCAACTTCTTAGGGCTTTCTGGAAGTTGAAAATTTAGCTGATGGCTCCAGTAACACACATTAACACATCCATACACACACTCACACCTCATAATTTTACCATAATCCTATCTATGCGGCCCATGCTGTGAGTTTCTCTTTTCCCAAAGATCAGAGCGGTGAAGCGGCAGCTTTCGGGCTTGTTTTGAATGGAGAGGAAGTCCTTGACGGTGTTGCAGCAGAACTTATGGGGATCAGCAGGGTGAGCCAATAATTAGAGTTATGTGGAGTGTCCGGGAGGAGCGGAAAGAGGAAAACTGTGAGCTGGGACGATGCTGCAGTGGAAGCTCGGGGCAGGGAACACAGGATAGGGCAGGGTGTCTCTTTGGAGAATTATAGCTCCACAGTGATTCCAGGTGCTGCGTGCTGAATGGTTTTATTTTTTTAAGTGGTCGGAGAGGGAGGGCATTGCCGCAACGGGTATTCTCTCAGGTGCTAGAACCATTAAGGGAGCAGGAACTCAGATATGATATATGGTCTTGATGCACAGTCCAAGAAAGACAAATAAAGACTGTGCAAACAGCCTTTGTGTGGCCTTCTGGCCTTTGGGATTCAGTGGGGAAAACAGAAGCTGGATTGGACAATGATGATTGTGCTGCGATCGTGCTCTCTGTAGTTAACTTATAAACCCATTGTCCTCTGTAAAATCACTGTTGTTGCAGAACAAATCACTTGTTTAATTGTTCTGGACTGCTTGTTTATGTTCGGTAAGAACATCAGTTTAGTTTATCTCAGCTGGAAGTAAAAGGTTTTGTAGCCTATGTTAAGATTTCCCATCTTTTTGGACCCCAATGTCAAAATTCTCCAAGAGGCCTTGGAGACCTTCATGGATGGGGGATGTCTGAACACACAGTTCACACTTTAACTCACTTCCTGTTAAATGTCACTTTACATGACCATGAGATATCAAGCTGGCTATTTCACCTCAACTTTCCAGGTGAGTTCCCCACTTGGCGAACACTGGTTTGAGTTTCATCCTATCATCTTTCGGCAGTCAGATGCGGTGGACGCGTCAAACACCAGGCCCAGTACTCGAGATGAATGCCCGGTTGATCAGCCCTTGTACTGGGCAAGATGCGCATGTGCTGTGATTCCTCTTTGGTAATCCCATATGTGTATTCTCCCACGGTACGGTTTCCCTATCGGTAAACCCGGTCACTAATCAGCGACAATCCTACATGCCACACCCTATGTAAAATTATTTTAAACTACATTTTTATAATAAAAATAATTTTGTCATGGATGTTGCAGATTTTAAGTTTCATATAAACCTATTTTAACAGCATTTTCCCAATTATTTTATAATTATTATGCATGTAGTTTTTATAACTGACCTTATAAAGATTGTTTTGTCACACTGCAGGACTATTTGAAATGAAATAATGAACACAAAAGGGGATTTTTAGTGGTAAAAAACTATTCAAAACCCCTCAAATATACAATCCTTTCATAAACGTATTTAAACATTTATCTGAAATATTCATAGGGATTAAAAGGATGTTCATGGATATGTTGTGTGTCAACTATCTATATTCTAAATTTAAAACAAAACTCTTGATGTGGTTTAAACATCTGAACATCTGCACAAGCATAAATGAATAAATAAATGAATTAATTAATGTTATTATTCTGTATTTTCAATATGCTCTACCTTACACTAGTATACATAATGTAGAAGAAGGGAACGTAATTAATTCATTACACCCATATGGCTCTGTGATCATCTCCTAAATAAAGACACTGATTTGACAGCCGCTGATTTGTGGATTTTCACACTGAAATATTTAGTGAGAGAGCTTCTTTATGGCCTGTGAATTTCGTTAGTGTGTCCTTGCAGGAGAAAGTGACCTAGAGAGAGGTGTCAAGCAGCTTTATAAAGGAATGTGGTTCTCGTGCCCTCTGGCTCAGATCATATTGCAGGCTTATGTCATGTTCCCCTGAGATATGCTCTTCCATTCACAGCTGACTGTCTCCTCGAGGTCAAAGTCCTGAGGCATCCCAATAATCACTCACCCCACAAAATACATCACAAAGCCACATAACACTTGCTATTCCAATTACATCTGTACTAAATATTCCAGTGAACATAATAAGTGTAATATTCCGAACATTTGTCTCGGTTAAGAGCTTCGCCGAATTTGCTCATGCCTCATTTATTCAATAACATACTTGCAGGTATTTAAATTGGGTTTTTGGAGGTGATGAACCCTCTAATGAACAAAATATGACATGATAAAATGTTTCAAAAATTGCTAAATGTACTACGCTGAAACTCACTTGTAATATTTCTATACACTATATATATATTTAAAAAATTGTACTGACCCCAAACTTTTGAACTGTATGCTAGCAAAAAAAAAAGATTAAAATAAATAATTAACATTCAAAAAGCACCTTCATGTGCTATTATTCTTGCTTTAGACACAAGCAGTCCAAGGAGATCTCTTTTTTTTTTCAATCAGTTGTGTGGGAATGCCTTTGTTTGGCACTAACTTGATGTAACTTGTACATAATAGCTGTTACCTTTCACCAAAGGTCAGCTTTTTAACTCTTTCTTGGGTGGTCTTGTGTGTTCAATGTTTGATGTTTAAAAAACACTTTTGACTGCTTGTTAATTCTACTTTTTCAGTCATATTAGTTTAGACTTCCTGTTCCTTAAAAAAAAAAATATATATATATATATATATATAAAATATATATATAATTGTATTTTAATAATGTGAATATTACTTCCATAATGATTGTTTTGCAAATATATTTGTATACCCAGCAATGATTTATAAGCAACAGGGGACGTCTAGAAAACATCTGGATTTAGCTGAATGACTAAGCCATTTAGAAATGATCTTTCCCAATGATTTGGGTAAATGCCTAAAGAAAGTGATGGCGCAGACTGCTTCAGACTAGCCGTTACACACTAGACTGCATGTAGACTGTCCAAGAAGCAGGAATGTGTAATATTATGAGGTGCAATTGTTTAGATTGTTCAAGAAACTTGGCAGACATCCTACAAAGATAATGATTGAAGGTAACCCTAAACTAAAAACATACAAAGGCAGGCACAAACACTACAAGATCTGCTACTGGCTGAACAAAAACACCATGTGTGAGTATCAGTGGGGGCCTGGCTGATGCAAGGCTTATTAAAATCTGTTCACAAGGTTGAACTGGTGCCTGAATTTTGCTAACTAGATCTTCTCTGGATTCCTATATGGCAAAAGGCAGCCAGCCAGTGCACCTCTATTGAATGAAACAAACTAAGCGGCATTAAATAACATAACTAGGCTTATGCTTTTAGCCTTAAAGTTCCTATTCGTAATATGATAAAACTACATTTCAATGAGAAACTTTAAGATGATAAAATCATTTCCATGATTTACTGTGAAAATCATTTCCAGAGTAAATTTACTTGAGTACAGTACTTAAGTACAATTTTGAGGGATCTGTACTTTACTCGAGTATCATTTTTGGGGAGTACTCATGACTTTACTCAAGTACATTTGAGAGGCAAATATTGTACTCTTTACTCCACTACATTTCTATCCATAACCGTGAGTACCCATTACTATTTCTAAAAAAATGTAAAAAAAAAAAAAAAAAAAAAAAGGAAAAAAGAAAAATCTCAGAAACCCTAAATTTGTTGTTTCCCTCTCAAACGTGATTGGATTGTGCAGGCACCACTGATTGAGACAGCCTATCAGCAATCACCTTCAGCTTTCTGCCAAAGTCAACTCCATGGTCAGATTTAGATAAGAGACAATGGATGAAGACGCAGCAGGTCCATCCCGGGAATGTGCCGCCCGTGGCCCCACCTCCCCAGACTATTTACATTTTCTGAATTTTCTGAAATTTTCTGAAATGTTAAATAAAGCAACATGGTAAAAAGATGAAAATGACTTGCTTTTACTTTCAATTAATTTTACATTCTCCAAGGTATTAACATTTTTCATAACCCCACGTAGGATGTTTCTGTACATAAATGTAAACACCGTGGCTGTAGTAATGCAATATTTAGAAATGTAGTCTTGTACTCTTGATACTCAAGTACTTTTAAAAACAAGTATTCAGTACTTTTGCGTAAGTAGACATCTGACTGTAGTACTTTTACTTGTACTTGAGTAAAATTTAGCAAGGGGTATCTGTACTTTTACTCAAGTAATGAAGCTGTGTACTCTGTCCGCCTCTGGCTGTGTCCCAAATAACACACTGGACATGTTCTTGCAGTCTTGAGATGTTTATTACAGGTACTGTAGGGTGTCCCATTTGTCATCTTACGTTTCAAAAGAGTGCACATGACTGCTGCCCTTGCCACTGCTGTATGCCCTTTATGCACACTTCAGCCGCGCATGCAATGATGCTGAAAATGCATTTAGATCTGACAGTTTATGCGCCATTTTCACTAGACAAAGTGTAGACTTTAAGGGCTGAAAGGGTTTAGGGTAGCAAGTTTTAAAAATGACTTCAAAAATGTAATTCTGTCATCTTTTATTCACCAACACATTGTTCCAAACCTTTACGACTTTCCGTCTTCTGCGGAACATAAAAGAAGATATTATGAAGAATGGATGGATTTTGTATTTTTTTCCGTATGCACTCTTAATTACTATTTTGTAATCAGAAATGACTTTCAGAAAATGTATTTACATTGGATTAACCACTGGCTGATTCAAAATGAATTAAAAAAAAGAATGTTTGTAAAGAGCTTCCATGTAATGTGAGTTTGCTAAATTTAGAAAAAAAATAAACAAGTTGCCTGCTTTAAAGTCATGCCTGGTTTTGACATAATGACACCTGAATGGAAACAAACTTGTTTTAATGACCTTTAACGTGTTCAGTTGTGAACAATTTAGTGGCTTGTACAAAAGAAACATCATTCACATGTTGAAATGATATATCTGCTGTTCCAGCTTGATCCTTTAAAAACAGTTGAATGAAAAGCATGATCAGTTGTAGCCAGTTAGTCATTATTTAGCTTATCCAACTTTACTTGGACTGGCCAAAAAAAAGAAGGCCTTTTTTCATTACAGGTTCTGCAATGTTAATCACAGATGTGCTCTCTCTGTGAATGCTGCGATACTGCCTTTTATTTCCTACATCCTTAGTAATTATTCAGAGCACCTGTGGTGTGAATAAATCGTTTGGGTTTTGAGTATAAACCTGAGTTGGAAATATTTGAATGGTACACCTAATAGTTTATGTTTCCTCTTGAACTAATTAAGATTTTGTTTGATGTAGGTTAGGTTGCAAACATATAATTTGTGCACAGCTGTTTGCCAGAAGCCGCTTATGATGGAGTTATCATCCAATCCATTATCTCCTCTGAGCATTAAAAGCCCTGACCTCTGAAGAAATCACCTGTGACCTTTAAGGCCATGAGTTCCAATTAGCTTCCATTCACTAATGAAAAAAAGTTCTCAGAACAATGGCTATTTATGGCAAGCATTAGTTTAAATGGACACAGAGAACATGACCATGTGACGACATTATTGTTTCATCTAAAAGTAAACAACATGTTTTTCTTCACCAAAGCATGTGTGCGACTGTGTAACAACCTGAGATTAATTAGAAGCACATCTGTAAAGCTGCTTGGAGATCTTAATTATTTCCACTTGTGTTTCAATCGTATATCCTGGAGAAATTCGATTCGGTCTCATCATGTGTTCTGTTTTCCCAAGGGTATCTTTTTTTCTGAAATACAGACATATATTACTTTCCACTTGTGTTACTGAACCCTGTCTTTGTTTTGCACGGTTAAGTATGTGGCATATTCTTGCTTATTGAAGGGTGGAACGTAAGTAATTATGTGCAAGCAAGTGTGCTGCAGTGTTTCCAGTTTTACTGCAACTGTTGGGCAGGATCAGAACCGGAACAAATACAAATACGGGACCCTGAGAGCTCAGTGGAATCCTTCAACCTTGAATTTTGATGAGAGTCAGGTAATTCATACGGAAAGGCAGCACATACAATCGTGCTTTATAACAATTTTGAGGCAACAAATACGAAATGAAAGTATATAAACTATTATGTATTGAGTGTTACGCAGTTTTAGTGAAGTATGACCCAGAGGGTTCTTGCTAGGGAATTTCGTAGCCTTCATAATGATGTAAGATCTATTAATGCAGCAGTTAAGTAGAAACAATTATATTATTCCAGATCCAGAATGGTGTAAAAGAGTTTTCTGCTCTATTGTCCGCTCTCAATACTTACAGCAAAGGAATTCACATAGGAAGGAAGACAGAAAGAACACCGCAAATTTCCACCAGTGTGTATTTGTGCCTTTTATGGCAATGAACAAATTGAACCTTTACTGTTCACATTTTTGGAGTCTGTAAGATTTTTAAAATGTTTTTGAAAGAAGTAAGCTCACAAAGCCTGTATTTATTTGATCAGAAATATAGTCAAACCAGTAATACAGTGACATATTATTACAGCATAAACTGACTTCAGTGTCACATGATCCTTTTTTACTATCATCAATGTTGAAAACAGTTGTGTTGCTTAATTTTTTTTCTTGAAAACTTGACACTTTTTTTTCAGGATCCTTTCGTGAACAGAGTTCAAAAGAACAGCATTTGTTTAAAATAAATAAAACATTTTAAATGAAAAACGATTGAATTTTAAAACTTTGGATTACTGTCTGAAAGAAATCTCAAATCTTTCTTATTAGTTTTACTTCATTTAGAAGACTTTTGGACCCTACCATATATTATGAGATAACTTACAGATTTATGTTTTTAGCAGATACTTCCTCACCAAAACAATTTGCAAAAAGCACATATATAGCCATTACCATCACAGGTAACTGCTTTTGGCTCAATTGCTTGCTCAGCTAGCCTAAAATGTGCTTAGTGAGTCTAGACGCATTCTGCCCAGAGGTTCTGTTTAAAGGAGGTTGGAAATTTAGCCGTCCTGACAGTAATAAATGAAGAGTAGCGCAAAGTGATTCAAAAGTATTACACTGTCAAATATTTATTTGATTTTTGTTGTTGTTGTGATTGAAAACTGAAGTTCACTTCTCAAATCCTTCCAACAGTGTATAAGATGTTGCAACGTTATGATAAACAGAAAAGGCATATTTCTGATGAAGCACCTCTAATCCTGCACCAAAGATGTATCGCTTGCCTGTTATAGGGCAGTTAAAGGTTGTCCCTGTCAGCTGGTATTTTTGCTCAGACATGGACTCAAAGTAAATTACAGTATCATTGACGAATACGTTGTGTGCTCTGTTACCCGCGGCCTACCTTTCAACCACGGCAGCCAACAGCAGACTAATTGCCATGGCGGTCTCACTGGAGCAGTCTGAGGTGAAGACCCTTGCTCACGGGTCCTGTTGTGATTGAGAACTCAATGTGCCCCCAGTGTCATTTCAACCTCACAATGATACTTAACCGTCCAACTACCTCTGACTCTCTGGATAGTGTGTGATCAGTTTTTCCTCAGACACTTCAACATTTTTTTAATATGTTTAAGTCTGTTAAAGATGATGTCCATCATATTAAAAACACATTTATTGGGGATAAATGTCAGAGCTGATGCTAAATACCTCTGGTATTTTAAACTCAGCATATTACATTTTATTTTGAAAATATAGTGCATAAAGATGAGTATGGAAGCTTGTTTCCGTCACTGAATAAAAAATAAAAAGGTAATTGCGACTTTTTATCTCACAATTCTGACTTTTTTCTCGCGATCACGAGAAAATCAAAATTCTGACTTTATATTCAGATTCAGATTCAACTTTATTTGTCATTATGCAGAGTACAAGTACAGAGCTAATGAAATGCAGTTAGCATCTGACCAGAAGTGCAAGAATATAGTGCTTTATATACATAAAAGTGCAGAATAAAATAAAGCTATGATTTACAGAATGTACAGTGGATTTGCTATATACAGTACTAAACAGAGTATGTACAGAATATAAATAGAATGCAAATGTTCTCAGTCTGTGCAAAATATGAGTAGTGTAATGTACTGTAAATACATGTATATAAAATACTGTGACCAGTGCAGTAATAGGCAGATGCAAGTTAGATTGGTGGTGTGGCATTCAGAAGTGTCACAGCCTCGGGGAAAAAGCTCTTCCTGAGCCTTCTGGTGTGAGAGCGTAGGCTCCTGTAACGCCTGCCGGAGGGAAGGAGGGTGAAAGGTCCATGGTTAGGGTGAGAGACATCCTTGATGATGTTTCTTGCCCTTCCCAGGCAGCACTTATGATAAATGTTCTCAATGGAAGGTAACTGGGTACCGGTGATCCGTTGAGCAGTTTTCACCACCCGCTGGAGTGCTTTGCGGTCAGATGCGGAGCAATTGCTGTACCATACTGAGATGCAGTTCTGAGTATGCTTTCAATGGTACAGCGGTAGAATTCCACAAGGATCCTGGGAAAGATCCTCAGGTGAACTTTCTTAAGGCTCCGTAAGAAGTAAAGGCGCTGCTGTGCCTTTTTGACCAGGGTGGAGGTGTTATGGGACCATGTGAGGTCATCTGAGATGTGGATGCCAATGAACTTGAAGCTCGACACACGCTCCACCACAGCTAGATTAATGTAGATGGGTGTGTGTGCATGACTCCTAGTCCACCTGAAGTCCACAATGATCTCCTTTGTCTTCTGGGTGTTTAGTTCCAGATTGTTGGTGGCACACCACACAGCCAAGTGCTGCACCTCATCCCTATAGGCAGAATCATCTTTGATCAGACCTACCACCGTGGTGTCATCTGCGAATTTGATTATAGTGTTAGAGCCATAAGCAGGAACGCAGTCATGGGTGAAGAGGGAATACAGGAGAGGGCTCAGCACGCAACCCTGTGGCACGCCGGTTTTCAGGGTGATGATGGAGGAGGAGAAGTTATATAACTTAACAGTCTGAGGTCTGTTAGTCAGAATATCTAAAATCCAGTTACAGATGGGTGTGCTGATTCCAAGCTGGCTGAGCTTGGAGATCAGCTTGGAGGGGATTACCGTATTAAATGCAGAACTAAAATCAATGAACAGCATTCTGACGTGTGTGTTTTGTCTGTCCAGGTGGGTGAGGGCAGAGTGAAGTGCCGTTGAAATGGCGTCCTCTGTTGACCTATTGTGACGATAGGCAAATTGGAATGGGTCTAGTGTAGCAGGGAGACAGGATTTTAAGTGGGATGCAACCAGTTTCTCGAAGCACTTGGCAATGATGGAGGTGAGTGCAACAGGACGGAAGTCATTAGGGACCGAGGCAGTAGAATGTTTCGGTACTGGCACCACGGTGGAGGTTTTGAAGATAGTGGGAACAGTTGTTAGGGCCAAGGACAGATTGAAAATGTCCGTGAAGACCTCAGCCAGCTGCTCCGCACAGGCCTTGAGCACACGACCAGGTATTCCATCAGGGCCAGCTGCTATCTGTGCATTCACCTTACGCAGAGTAGAGTAGACATCTGAAGTGGAGAGTGTGAGAGGCAGTTCACTGATTTGATGCTCAGCTTTAAGGGAGATCTCATTATTTTGATCAAAACGAGCATAAAAGTGATTGAGCTCGTCTGGGAGAGAGGCAGAGCTGGAGGGGAGCACAGAGTTAGATGGTTTGTAGTCTGTGAGAATTTGTATGCCTTGCCACATACGCCGAGGGTCTGAAGACTGAAAGTGTTCTTCAATCATCTGTTTATGTGTGAGTTTTGCCTGACAGATACCCTTCCTCAGGTTGGCTCTGGCTGAGCTGTAAGCCTTCCGGTCTCCAGACCTGAAGGCTGCATCTCTTGCTTTGAGCAGGAGGCGAACCTCTCTATTAATCCAGGGCTTCTGATTGGGGGAAATTTTTATTTTCTTGTGTGTAGTCACTCTGCCCACACATCTATTGATGTGCTCCAGGACAGAGTTGGTGTAAGTGTCTATATTAATCTGAGAGTTTGTGGTAGCCTGTGCAGCAAACTCACTCCAGTCTGTGTGCTGGAATTGGTGTTGGAAAGTAGAGTCAGCACCTTCCAGCCAGATTTTAACAGTCCTTATTGTAGGTTTCACACATTTGATGACCGGGGTATACCTGGGGAGTAAGAACAAAGAGAGGTGGTCAGACTGACCAAGGTGGGGGAGGCGTGTGACTTTGTAGGCATAAATCACATTAGTATAAACGTGGTCCAATGTTTTATGTCCCCTTGTAGTGCAGGAGACATTTTGATTAAATCTAGGGAGAACAGATCTTAAAGTGCAGTGATTGAAGTCCCCAGCAACAATAAAGGCTCCATCAAGGTGCAAGGTTTTTAGTTTGCTAATAGCAGCACAAAGTTCTTTCATAGCCACGTTAGCCTTAGCGTCCGGACGTACATAAACTGCAGCAGCAACAATGCAAGTAAACTCACGAGGTAGATAAAATGGCCTGCACCTAATAATCAGGAATTCCAGATCAGCAGAACAGTGGGTATCAACAATGACAGTCTTTACACCATGATTTGTTCAAATAAATGCATACTCCACCACCCTTGTTTTTACCAGAGGTTGCTGCTACTCTGTCAGCCCTGAAGAAGGAGCGACCATCCATATGCACCACGCTGTTTGGGACAACGTTGCAGAGCCATGTTTCAGTGAAAAACATAATATTGCAGTCCATAAGCCATTTCTGTGTGAGTGTCCAGATCTTTAGTTCATCCATCTTGTTCATCAGAGACCGCACATTGGCAAGGAAGATGCTGGGCAGAGCTGGTCGATGTGGGTTTAGCCTTAGCTTAGCACGCAGACCTCCACGCTTTCCCCGTCTCTGTTTGCGGTCTTGACGCCGACGCCGAGCACTTCCGGTCGGTGCGAGTGATGCGCTTGTCCTCGGTGATCTCAGTAGCTCAAGCGGGAGTTCGCTGAAGTCGAAAGAATGATCTAAAACTATGTTTGAACACCGTTTGTTGATGTCCAAAAGTGACTGTTTACTATAGCTGTAGTTTGCATAACTGAGTCGCGCGAACACAAATGAAATAACCAGGTAAATCAACACTATTTTCCGAAATCTGGTAAGACACCGAGCCTCGCGATGTGATCGCGCCGCCGCCATTTTCTCATTTCTCATTTTCTCATATCTCACATTTCTGACGTTTTTCTCAGAATTGCAAGATATAAACATGCAATTACCAGATATAAAGTCAGAATTGTGAGATATAAAGTCAGAAGTGTGACAAACTTTTTTTCCTCAGAACTGGACTTTATAACTCGCAATTGCGAGTTTATATTTCACAATTCTGAGAAATTAAGTCAGAATTGTGAGATGTAAATTCACAATTGCGAGAAAAGTCAAAATTGTGAGTTTATATCTCACAATTCTGAGAGAAAAAAAGGCAGAATTGTGAGATAAAAAGTTGCAATTATCTTTTAAATTGTTTTATTCCGTGGCGGAAACAAGCCTCCATAGATCAGAAATGTCCAAGCACTTTAATAGCAAAATTGTCCAATTCTGCACACAGATGAGCGTGTGTATCGTGCATGTTTGTGTGTATAGATTGTGTATTTTGTCAGCACTACAGATGGAGCTAATTGAGGAATGAGTCACAAAGGGGAAGTAACAAGGATCAGACATTAGTGCCCCGGGTTCACTCGTTTGATGCATGATGTACCATATGAACCATCCATCTGAAATATAAAGGAGAACTTTTCCTCACCTTCCACACATCATCAGTACAAGACATGATAGGGGAGTTTGAAAAACACATACATTTCTCCCCCGAAAAAAAAAAAAATCTTTTCAAGATTCATGAAATGCATTTCTTTTCTCCTTTAAAGAACAAAGAGGTAGTGTTTGCATGCCTTACCACAATAATAACTGAGGAAATGGAAAGTGGGGGAAAAAATCTTCCTCTGATCTTAGCGATAGGGACTTCACTGCAGGGTTTACTTACACAGAAATCACAGTGGCACTGGTGTGCACACACTTCTGCCCATTCACCCGCTGCTTTAGCTGCTGTTCACTGAACTAGCCATCATCAAGACTTCAGCAGAGACACCTGATCCAGAACTTTACATTATCCATTCATGAGATGCATACAAAATGACCTTGCTGGATTTTTCCATGAAAAAAACAGTCAATGACCTTAAAAGCTTTTATATAATAAATAATTGATAAAAAACATACTGGAACATATTTTATTTTATCATGGAGGTGAAATAAGTGATGAGTGGATGTTACATTTCAAATTAAGCAAGATAAATAGTTTAACCAAGTGTAACATTTTAATTTCTTAAAGGAAAATATCAAATCACATAAATTTAACTTAACTAAAATGCACAAGGTATTGCAATCATATCTGTTATTGGCAGACAATTGTGATTTTTTTTCCCAGGTTGATAATATTGTTTTCAAATTAATACCCAGCAAGGACACATTAAATAGATCAAAAGAGACAGTAAAGTCATATATACTGCTGTGTATGTATTCTGCTAAAGATTTCTAATTTAATTAAATGCTGCTTTTATCATAAAAGTATCATGGTTTCCACAAAACATATATGAAGCAGTTCAACTATTTTCAATATTAATAATAAAAAAAATGTTTCTTGAGGACCAAATCAGCACATTAGATTTGTTTAAGGATCATGTGACACTGGAGTAATGGCTGCTGAAAATTCAGCTTTGCCATCACATGAATAAATTATATTTTATAATATATTGAAATAGAAAACAGTTATTTTAAATTGCAATGATATATCACAATGTTGCAGGTTTTTTTTATTGTATTGATGCAGTCAATAAATGTAGCCATGGTGAGCATAAACATTTAAATAATAAAAAAAAAAGTTTTACCAACCTCAAGCTTTGTTTGCCTTTATCTAATGCAAACTTTATGGGTTAGTTCACTCACAAACTAAAAGTATATCATAATGTACTCCTCTTCATGCCATTTCATACCCATATGACTTTCTTTCTTGTGTGGAACTAAGATGTTTTAAAAAATGGGGTCCAAACAACATACTGTAGACTTTCATTGTATGGACGAAAAAAAATAAAAAAGCAGTCAAAATACACTCACCTAAAGGATTATTAGGAACACCTGTTCAATTTATCATTGGTGCAATTATCTAATCAACCAATCACATGGCAGTTGCTTCACATTTAGGGGTGTGGTCCTAGTCAAGACAATCTCCTGAACTCCAAATTGAATGTTAGAATGGGAAAGAAAGGTGATTTAAGCAATTTTGAGCGTGGCATGGTTGTTGGTGCCAGACGGGCCGGTCTGAGTATTTCACAATCTGCTCAGTTACTGGGATTTTCACGCACAACCATTTCTAGGGTTTACAAAGAATGGTGCGAAAAGGGAAAAACATCCAGTATGCAGCAGTCCTGTGGGTGAAAATGCCTCGTTGATGCTAGAGGTCAGAGGTGAATGGGCCGACTGATTCAAGCTGATAGAAGAGCAACTTTGACTGAAATAACCACTTGTTACAACCGAGGTATGCAGCAAAGCATTTGTGAAGCCACAACACGCACAACCTTGAGGCGGATGGGCTACAACAGCAGAAGACCCCACCGGGTACCACTCATCTCCACTACAAATAGGAAAAAGAGGCTACAATTTGCAAGAGCTCACCTAAATTGGACAGTTGAAGACTGGAAAAATGTTGCCTGGTCTAATGAGTCTCGATTTCTGTTGAGACATTCAGATGGTAGAGTCAGAATTTGGCGTAAACAGAATGAGAACATGGATCCATCATGACTTGTTACCACTGTGCAGGCTGGTGGTGGTGGTGTAATGGTGTGGGGGATGTTTTCTTGGCACACTTTAGGCCCCTTAGTGCCAATTGTGCATCGTTTAAATGCCACGGCCTACCTGAGCATTGTTTCTGACCATGTCCATCCCTTGACCATGACACCAGATGCCCCAAAACTGTCAGGGAAAAGGCACCCTTTGTGATGTCATTCTTTCATGGTGACTGGAAAGTAAAATGTGACTGAATCACACAGTGTCACCCAGCAACCTAGGGGTCTCGACACACATCATCACACAGTATCCAATTATGTTCAGCACTTAACCAAAGACACTTCTAGGACTGTGTAGAAAAGAAGTGCCCTGCAGTACACCGATAAGCACAGGGGATGAAACTCACTGGGATTAACTGAAATGAGAATGGGATGGGATGGGATCCTGGAAGCCAGGCTTCATGACAAAGTGAAGTGGTACAAAACACTTCACCCACCTGCCATCTCTATATCAGAAGAATGTGTAACACATATCATAATACTCATAATAACGGCCATTTAGAAATAATGGTTTTGCATTATACACTGTTCCTCCCTGCTAACCTGCAAATGAAAGCACTCTGATGAGGAAGCTTTGGCAATATTGTACTATTCAGATGGCATGCTTCAGGGGTGTACTGGCCAGGATTACTGTGCCCGGCACACGGTAGATGGAGCACAACTGATATGCCCTGCCCTCAGTTTCTAGTCTGCCTCTCGCTGTCTACATCTCACTGATTTACAAAGCATTTCAGGTCATTCCACAGACCGCACCATAATGCACTGTATTGTGGTTTTCCACTGTCAGCCAAACACTATATTCCAACAGTTTGATTTAATCAGAAACAACACAATAGATTTACTAGTCCAATGCATTAGACCATCAATCAGACCACAGAACAATACCTGCTTTTTTATGTATTTTCCCCCATATTTTTGACAGATTCCTATTTTAATTCCCTTAAATTCTCAGCAGATAAATGAGAAGTAAATCAAACAGGCTTATCCTGCAGGCAATGAAGCAGAAAACCTTGATGACTAACACCACCGAAAATATCCTAAAAAAGACTATCCCCAAAAAACATATTGTCTCAATATCATTGTTTTTTTATAATCAGCCGGTGCTTTTCATGGTTGTTGGTGAATTAATCAGGGTGGCAGTTAAACAGGTTTATATTGGGCTGGTATTGAAATAGAAATAAGACATTTTGTGACCTATAAACGTGTACAAATAAGTACAAAGCACAGAGAAGAACAGGGAGGACAGATTGCAAATACAAGTGCAGAGCATTCTGGTTCATTTGAAAATAGATGACTTTGAAGTCAAACAATGGTAGTGAAAGGTTGTCTTAACATTCTTGCTGTTTTAAATCCTTTTGCATGGGAAATAAAACAGCTTTTATTAGGCAACTGATATCACTGGAGGCTACATCTCATTTGAATTTACATATAAACATATTTTTATTCATTTCTTTATAAACACAACTTTTTGATGGTGAAATAATTACAAATGCAGTGCATTTCAAACCCCTAAAGAGTGGAATCTATAATCTAGGAAATTTAAAGGATATCTTATTTCCATTGCAATTTAAAGCAAGGTACTATGCCAGATGGGATTGTCCATATACCGTAGGAAATGTAGGCCTATTAAGTGGCATAGAATAAAACATGCCTAATAAATAATTAGGCATATTAAGTAAGAAAATAAAGGGTTTTGAAGTTTTGAACTCAAACAACAAAAGCTTGGAGTAGGCTCAACAGAATCCATGTCAATTGGAATGGGCACGAATTCCAGGCACGCTTCGTCAACGGAAAAAGCGTGCAGGTCCCCTACCCTCTTAATGGAGGCCAATGCAACCAGGAGCGCTGTCTTAACTGACAGGAACTTAAGCTCCACTGATTGCCAAACTGATCCCAAATCAGCTGAACCGACTGGGGATGGAGTCGCCATTCTCCAGGAAGAGGCTGAAACCGTGAGAGCTTGTCGGCTGCACAATTTAGGACCCCCGGAATATATATGGCACTAGCGGAACAAGGGCTGCCTCGACGACCTTCGTGAAGACGCGAGGATACAGGGTTAACCCAAATGGGAGAACCGGGTACTGGTATGCCCGCCCCTCGAAAGCAAACCGTAGAAATGGTCTGTGGATGGTCGAGGAAGAATGGAGACATGAAAGTAGGCATCCTTCAGATCGATCGCTGCAAACCAATCCTGCAGCTGCACTCACTTGGAAAATGCATTTGGCCGAAAGCATCTTGAACAGGGAAGGAGCAGCGTTCCATGGGGGTCTGCTCTGCCAGGGGTCTGGCGACAGAGGGGAACGAGAACGGGGAGGCTCGTAAGCGGGCAATGCCCCAATGCTCGCGGCTGCCCGAGAGAGCATGGCTGTCATTTCAGGATCTGACTTGGACAATGCTGGCACAGCCGAATCGTCATCTCCCGATGACTCGAGCCCACCTTGTGATGCTGCGACGGACATGGAATCATCATCTGGAGGACGATCCCACGCGTTCATTCAGTACACTTGCGGATTGCGGCACGCAAGAGGGGGATGTGGGCTGGGGAATGATCGTCGGCGCTTTGTTCCACACAGTAACCCTAAGGTCACCCTGGCCACCAGCCGAAGTACATGCTCGCGAGGAGGGTGTAGATCGGGGTGTGGATGAGGGGACTCTCGCTCTAGTGAGCTCATGGAGTCTCGATCGTAGTGTCGCGATGGTCATGTTCCCGCAATGAGAACATGAAACATCCACAAAAGCTGCTTTAGCGTGATCAATGCCCAGACACGCAAAGCAGCTAGTGTGCCCATCAGATGGTGAAATCACCCGACCGCGACCAGAAGTGCGGAAGACGAGACATCTTTCACAGTTTTGTTGGAAAGATGCATCGCGCATACAACTCAAATAGGAGAGGAATAAACCCCGCAGGTGCTGAAGCGACCAGGGAGAAATGCACGACTGGCAATCACTGCTCAGATCAGCAGGCAATGTGAATCTCGCTATAATTCGCCGTCACACCAACACCTGGAGAGTAGCTCGTCTCGAAGAGTGAAAACTCAGAAATGGCTTGTGGAGTGAAGATAAAACTTGGCTCCAAAGCTAAAACATATCTGTATGTTGCCGGCGTCCTCCTTTTATACCCATGAGGTGGGGCAGAGTTACGCTGTGCAAATTCTGCAGACCCATTGCATTTCTTTGCCATTGGCTCGTTTTATATTTCTCGAAGTGTATAGGCTTTCTAAGCGAAACCGCATTCGTCATCACGACGTAACTCGTAGTGACTACGAAAGGGAACAGTAATCACTGCATTAACCAAAGCCCAAGAAGCAAAGTGGTGCGTCAGCTGTGCTCCTGGAAATGGAGATTGTCAAAAGCTTTTTTTCACATTTTCTTTTTATTTTTTTGATTGGATTGACTTAAAGTAGCGTGAAAGGGTTGTACAAAATTACAACCGCCCTAAAGGGGTTCAATTTTGTCCGACCAGAATATACTCAGAATTCAGGGCATCACTCATAGAATGCTGCGGTAGGTGCTAACAGGTAAGATGATGCTTGGTGCCTGACTAAATCTAATTTATTGGATTTCCCCCTCTTTCTTTCACCCAGTGATGACATTTCTTCACTATTTCCTAGTAATCACAGTAAGGAGATTGTGGGCTGTTCTGCCTGGCTGCTCAGCCCCTGATCTCCTGGACCTGATGCAAAGTCATTCTGTTTATAATGAGCACAAGCTTCATTTATTTTGGGCTCATTTCTAATGACCGCTGGCATATAATGATGTCTTCCTGTTCTTGGCTTTTCTGGAGAAAATTCACAAATTATTGCACATCAGGAGTGAAGTCTATTTTTGAAAATCTAAACAAGAACTAATGGAGAATGTGTCTGCTGAATGAATATACACAAAATGGTTAGTGGCAGATATGCAATTTATCGTAGGTGTTAAGAGGAAAACATTTAGGTGGGACATTTTTGGACATGACATGATTTTGGTTGGTAGGATCTAATGGAATTCAAACAGTTGGAGATTGATTGCAGTGTAAACAATCTGTCTGCTAATGTGTGATCGGTAGGGCTGCGCGCAGCTGGTCTGTCCGGCAGATGTCACCTTGCTGAAATCCCACTGTGATAATTCCTCGGATGAGGACCTTCGTGATTCTTTTATTGCCCAAAGTAATAGTCTAAATGGCCACTGACAGCTGCACATATAGCATCTTCTATTTACATTATTCAAATTATGCTATACTGTTAAAAAAACGCTATGCAGTGTTAAAATAAATATTCAAGTGTAGATTCATGGGAAAAAATGTAATGAAGTTTAATGTTAAATATTATACTACTGAAATGACCTTCAGGACTAAACACAGTCAAGTATTTGAGTGAGCAGTGCTTACAGAAATACACAGAGGCAACCGGTTCTCAGTTCACTAGGTCAACAAATCTTTGAAGCAGCTGAATAGATCGTTCTATTATTACTGTGTTATTTAAAGCACAGGCCTATATCTCACCTTCTGATAGCTTCAAGGGTAATGGAAGATTTTGACTCATGTCATGACAAGACACAGCATACACCAGCTGCTGTGTGTCAGCACCTTCCTGGGCAATGGGACAAGCCCCCAATCGTGACACGAAGGTGTTTGATTCCACACTATTCTCAGGTTTATATGCAAACAAAGCTGTGGGACTGGACTCAATATGGTAGGTTATGACTTGTGAGGGGGCAATATGGTCACCAAAGAACTGGAGTACTCTCATAATTATGCTTTTCAGTACTTTTTTCAGAACTATTTGATTTTTTTCTTTCATTATAAGGTTAGCAACAGAGAAAACCTCAGACAACTACGAACATCATCTAAATGCCTCTGGATAATTGGATAAAAGAGGCATTTATCGCTCTTTGTAATTCATATGTCAAGTAAATATTGTTGTTTGCAATGCCATTGCAGAGCCAGACCTCTATAATACTGAATACTGAAGCAAGTTTAAAGTGAAGTAAATTATATCTGTTTTGCTGTATTAGAGGCCAGAATCTATAAACCACAATTTTTATGGATTACACCCTGTAGGCAGTGCATTCTAGTAATCGAGCACTACCGTAATAGGTAATAGGAAAATGTAAGCTAGATAAAGCAGGAGTCTTGGCCCCCATTCACTGCTTAATCAATTCCACACAGAGCAAAGAGTTTGCACAGTCACATACTGTTCTTGTTCTTTTTCCCCTTCTGTTCAGAACCTGACCATATGGGAGAGCAGTCTGGGTTAGCATGAACCGACAGACTAAGAGCATGTTTATCTGCCAAATCAGCTCCACATAGTTTAACTGGTTGTTCTGCTGCCGTTACAGGGAAAGATGACTGTCTGGGGCAAGACAAGAGCAAAGCGAGCCAAGGCGGCTGGTATCTCCCTCCTCCAAACAGAAGAGGGAGGGTAAAGGAAGAGCACAGTGGGCAAGAGAAGAAAAGCAAGTCATGGCACAAGGAGATTCCCAACATTAAGAGGCCAATGTGGGGTTGGACTTGCCGCCACCTCATCTGTTGATTTGTTTCAATCCAGGATAACTTTTAAGAGGAAAGAAACAATCCCCAGTTCATCGGTTTTCTCAAACTTTGGGCTATTATCACTGTGAACTATTTTTATATATTTATTTTTCTGATCATCTGTCAAACTTTGTCATCAAGGATCAAATTTGAAAGCAGGTCAATAACCAAGAGAAAAACGTGAGAACTTACATCTCCACCTCTCCCTAGTGACTCACTTTGATGAGAATAATTTCCTTCAAACAACTGCAATATTAGCCATCATTATCTTTCCTAACATGACTCACATCAAAAAAGAGGCAAATACAAAAATCAGTTTCTCTCATATTTATGAAAATATTCTTGCTCTATTTGATCATTTTGGCTGTGTTTGACATGAACCTATTCTATTTGATTTGTCTTTGATGATTTGATGATCTTCATTGTAGGGTACTACATTGCAGCCATGGCAATGCAGTCATGGAACCCTTCCCTTCTGCGCACCCTTTAATTTTGTCAGAGTAATTTATTCTATTCCTCAGGCCAGTCAAATGCATTCTCTCTGATCACTGAAGATTCTGTCTGCTACATCCCATTTCCTTGAGGCCGACAAGACTGGAGGGTTTGCGTTGACCTCAGACTGACCTGAGAGCTGTTCCTCCAAACTACAATGCAAAGGATGCCTGGCTTTGACTTCTAATGAGTTGTACATTTATACTGTCCATTCTGACCAGTCAGAACCCATCCATATGGAAGGCCTGTACACATATAGGATACACACAATGTCCACAATATGAGCATTGCAGAGTGAAACTCACCAACTTGGCAACTTTAGTTTCCTGACTCCAAAGGAATAGATTATTTATCTTAATGCACAATGGTGCTTATTATTGTTGGACTCTCTATTTGTTTTACACAAAAGATAAACAGGAAAGTACTGCCCAAAGTTTGTATGTTGCTTTGGTATGTTGAATCTGTGGAATGCCTGTTTTGTTTTTGTACAGAGTGTTTAAATATACTTGGTAACACATTACAATAAGGTTGCATTTCTTAACAATATGTATAAAACTGCATTAAGTATGCATTACTATCATAAACTAATACTAAACATTTTAAAGCAATTAATAATCTAGGTTAATGCTAATTTAATTTTAAAAGTACTATTGTTCACTTTTAATTCATGTGTGTTCACAACATGTACATGAAATTTTTATTTGAGTTGGAATTATCGTAAAGCTTCGGCTAAGAAAAAGCTACAGTGTACAAAACAACCAGTCTAGCAACAAAACAAACACTAGAACTGAGGTCCTCAGAGGTAGTGTTGTCACAATACTGGAATTTCTAACTTCGATACGATAACTTGGAAAATATTGATATTCGATACCATTGGGAAAACTGCCATAAAAACCACATTGCTGAATTCGAAACAACATACTAGCATACTACTCTTACTATGTCTGCCATAGTAATCGTAGTACGAGAAGTAAACTACTATGTGGTTCCGAATTCAGTGCCAGTTTCCATTGGTTGAACTTTCAAATGACGTTGGAAAACACAGCGTCGTGATCACGACACGATCGAATCCTGTAAGTCCTATAGCTTTAGCCAAGCAGCATGTCATGTCACTCCGTGATCTACACATTGTCTTATGTTGTGTTTGGGCTCATTTGAGACCACCTGCTCTAAATAAAGATATGTGATCTAATTATGGTTTACAAAAGTTTTGTGAAGTTACAAACAAAAATGTGGGGCAAACGCTTGTGTATACACTGCGGCTTGGTATAGTTTGGTCTCTATGCACAATGATTTTACAGATCACAATTTAATGAAAAGCAGTTGTTTTTTTTCACACTATGAAAATAGAGCACTTCTAATATGTCAGCAAATTTAAGTTACAGCATATTCCATATTCACTGTAAAGCCAAGCATCTACGCTTTAAAACGACCCTTATTTTGTGTTGGTCAAGCAAGTATAAGGTAACGTGATGAATAGCGCCCTCTGCTAGGGATTGAAGAGGTTAAGGTTAACGATTAATGTATTAATTGATTTTTAATTTAAACAACAATCGATTATGGGAATTTATGTAAATTGACATCCCTGATCGAAATAGCGATATTTTAACAAAACTATTTAGGTAATTTTCTCTACAACCGATTACAGAGACAAGTTACAGGATGAGCAGAGTGATACACAGCATGTCATTATGTTGAAAATAAAATGTAAAAATGTGGTATTATACATAAAAATTAACATTCACCTATAAACAAATGCTGTAAAACATATTGCTCCTTGTTATTCCATGATACCTAATGCACTAATGTTCACAAATTATTGTAAAGTGTTACCATAACACTTTTATGTCCGTGTTGTATTTTATGTTACATTTATATGGGCAGATTACTTGTATATATTATAGCTATGTTATTTAAAAAAAATGCCTACATCTTTGTTTACAAAAAAGCTATTAGCAATCAAAGACCAGGTGAAGTACACAAATATGTATTATTTGAAATATGAAAAAAAAAAACTTTTTGAAATATATGTAAAATTTGCACCTATTGCAAAATGAAAAAAGAAAAAAAAGAAAGAAATCAGAGGGAGAAGGCTTTCATGGAGTACGAGAATTCATAGTTCCATGGCTGAATTGTGTACCTCAGGCCAAATGACTAAAACAGCAAGCTTTTTCGACTGTGTATAGCAAGTTCATTTATTTATAATATAAACTTTCAAATGGACATGTTTTTGGAAGAGCATTTAGTGTGCAACTACAAACAACCAGAGGCCATTCAAATGCAATGCAGGAATGCAGAAACAATGTTATTTTTGAAGCTTATGTTCTACGGTATATTTTCTCTGTGTCTTTGTTTTGCTATAGTGATGTGGTGATGATGTTTTTTTCCCCACATTTGTCACTGTTTAGTCTATGTGCAATTGCAGAGCTTCTCTTTACAAGACACAATGATGCTTGCTGAGCAATGTACCTTACATGCACTCAATAAATATGTTCAGCAAACAGCAGCAGTACTTGAAACTTAACCTCATTTTTGGTAACTAACTCTTACTAATTTTAGATTAGCATAATTAAAAAGAGCTGATTAAGGCAGTAATTATGGTGGATCAGTAGTTTGCTGTCATTCTTGTTTTTATTAAATCAGAGAGTACAAAATATATTGTGCCTTGAAATGGCAGAAATGAATTAAAAGCTTTTCTTTTGGAAATGTTATTTTTGCAATGAACTGCCATTTAGATTTCGCAGGAGACTTAATGAGTCAGATGTTTCAACAAATGTTGTCATGAGAAGCTTGGAGAGCCTGCCAATGGACAGCATGTAAATATTGCTGTTTTATCCACTGATGTGATTTACAGTAATATTAGCTATAATTAACTATTGTGTCAATCTGAAGAACCGTGCCAACTTCGTTTTGAAGCCTCATTTTTGCACAGATGATTCAAATTGAAAACATGTATGGCTAAGAATCATGTTAACAAAGAACCTAATTAGTGGGTTATTACATTTTTGTATGTATTCAGATTGCCAGACTTTTTAAAATGCATTCAAACTTTAGCTGATCTATTTAAAGTGTTTATAACAAACACTACCGTAAGATCAATATAGAGGAAACTCTAATTAAATACTTAACACAATTCTAGTGAAGATTTAATGTAATATTATATCTAACAATGAATCATGCAAACACAATGAATATTTATAATAGGTCTAAAATGTGCATCATATTTAGAAGTCCAATAACGAACGTAATTATATCCAACCCGATCACACTAAATGCGTCTCTATAGCACGCAGTGTGTTTATCGTGCAATTTATACGCGAAAATGAGTTTTTTTACGTGCATAGGATACGCATGGGTTGGTTAGGGTAGGTTTAGTAGTGGTGTGGGGTGCGTGTATTATACGCATGGGTAGAATTAGTGGTGTGGGGTGCGTGTGTATTACACGCAAATGAACTGCGTATCAAATGCACGCGAAAACTGCGTCGTCGGTGACAGTGTAAGTGTCAATAAAAATTTCAAGAAAACAGAATACTCAACGCTATCTCACGACCAATCGGGTTGGAATACTACTACATCTTCATATAACAGAAAGAAAAAGGGATCTAAAGCAAAATAATAGTGTCAATTACTACATGCATACTCTGGTAATATGTAGATGCAAATTCAATGCATTTTTATAGAAAAAACTTATTTGTATGCAGGCTTCTTGCTTCTCTCTTTATTTTTTTCTTATTTAGTCAATCTGCACCTACTGCAATTCTTTGGGTGGCTGGCCATAAGTGATGCTCCAAACCATGTGCATTTCACAGGTATCTTAATTGGAAAAAGATAGATTGAAATTTGAAATGTAAGCTTCCACACAGGTTCCACAGAGATTAGACTACTAACCACAAGGCTTTTGCTTCTAAGAAAATGAAATGACTAAATTCATATCACTGTCAGTGTTGGCTGATTACATTTGAAATCAAAATAGTTTATAATAAATACCTTACCTGGAAACATCAAACGGGAATTTCTTCAAAAATCCACACAGTATGATATAACAGCGATATATCATAAATATGCATTTAGATACCATGTATTCCTGTTTGATTATTGTTGAATACAGTTACATTTAGTTGTAAAGGTAATTTAGTTATTGGGCAATTCTTAGACTATATGCACTTTCATGTCCTTTGATCATATTTTATTAAAAAAAAACATTTAATTTTGAAAAATGAACACTTTCATAGTTAACTTTACAATGAAAGTACTTTAGGAACTTTTTACCGATAGTATACGGTGACTTCTTCACCTTTTTAAACATCATTATAGATCCAAATATTGATGTTTTGTGCTTGTCCCACACCCAGAATTCTGATCTTCAATAATGAAAAAGAAGTGTAACAAAATGATTTATCTATTTATATATATATATATATATATATATATATATATATGAAAAAATTAGTAAAATAATCAAAACATAATTGTGCTATTTAAGGTCAGACAACTATTAATGTGATTTTATATGCAAAATGTAGTTGTCCCACAGTATTGCCGTCATTTCCACCACAACGCTGTAATGTCCCTTTTAAAACGTTTTTTTGAAAGATTGTTTGAGATGAACAATGACATCACAGCACATGTCTGATATAGATGAGATTTCACCAACTTGGAGAAGAGAACTCAAGGTAAATATTGCTTAAAATTAAAATATTGTTATTATATGTTATTTCCAAACATGGCGTAATATCAATTGAGTTTGTAAATAAATAGAACATTTATGAACATAAATAGATGTATTTTGCATGCATGCAATGCTAGCTACCAATTCATAGCTAATCTGTAATACTAGCTTGGATTTTTTTTTACGAAATACTGCAGGATTGACAAGGGTGAGGTGGAAATGACATTTATGCTTACAAGGTGCAATTCATAGATTGTGTGGCTACATATGCATATTTTATTTATTGAAATGTACAATGCTAATGTATGTATTCAAATATATATATATTTGTTGAAATGCTTTTCATCTATGTTTAAGATGCCGTGGAAGTCAACTGCTGAAAGGTCTCAGTCTTATAGGGACAGACAGAAAGAGGACCCTGACAGGGAGAGATACATTGGGAAAAAAGAAAGAGGGGTATAAAGCCAATTGCAGATTTGTCAAAGTGAGAACAACGCAAAAGAAGGAGACAATGGAGAACCAATCAAAGGAATTATCGGAAGAAGATGAACGAAGCTCATAAGGTACAGGCCTACCTTTCTACCACTACACCACCAAACTCTCCAGATTCTGTGCAGCCAGAACATGATGTTGATCCACACCCCACACCACCCTCACCATCACCCTCTGCCCAACGTTTAAGTCAAAATCAAAGGGGAAGGAAAAAGGTTCTAAGAAACCGTTCAAAAGTTTATGCAGCATTGTATAAAAGCAATGCTGAGCTTGGGAAGGCTCTGCAGAAGGCCGAGAGGTATCGCAAACGGTATAACCAATTAATGAAGAAAGTGAAGCAGGCTGACTCCCCAAATGACAAGTCAAAAAAGCAGATGGCAACACCACCACACACTCTAAAAAGAACTTTGCTTGCTGAGCTGAGAGACAAATATGAAAATCTGTCCTCCGAGAGAGAAAAACAACTTATGTAGAAGTTAATGGCAGGACAGATCCTCAAGAAGTATCGCCTGAAAATGGCTAGAACAGAATTTGGCTTCTCAGCCAAGAGAATGAGAAATAATGAAAAGAGGTCAGCAGCACTTAAGTACACAAGGAAGAAGCAAAAAAACAGCATCAGCACAGACACAGAAGAGTAAATCAAGAAATTCTTGGAAAGAGATGAGAACAGCAGAGCAACAACAGGTAAAAAGGAGACTGTGACAGAAAAAAATGGAAAAAAACAGAAGAGATTCCTTAATAAACCCATGGAAGTACTTCAAGAGAAATTTAAGGAGTATCCTGACATACAGATTTCTTACAGTGAGTTCTGCAAAAAATGTCCTTTTTGGATTATAAAGCCCACAATTAAGGACAGAGACATGCAGATGCATAACGCATGCCAATATGCAGTTAATGGCAGACAAACTGCTGCAGCACAAAGTGATCAACGGCAGTAAAATTGAAGGTTTGGTTGTCTCTCTGTGCTGTTCACCATACACCAAGGAGTGTATGTACAGAGAATGTCCCAACTGTGTGGACAAAGAATTGCAGATCTCGGCCTTTGACTCTGGGGCACAGACATTTTGGCACACATGGAAGGCAAAAGCTGAGGAGAGAGAGAAGAAAAAGAAAGATGGAACTAAAGAGAAAATCACAGTTCATCTCACTGTTAAGGAGAAAATACAGGGCACACTGCATACTTTAGACTTTTCAACAGATCTAAAACAAAAATCTTGGAAAGCATGTGTATAACATCAGGCATCAGTATGCAGCTCTCCGTGGCCTAAAGGAAAACTTGAGAGAGGACGAGGTCATTCTGCATATTGATTTTACAGAGAACTTCCAGTGCAAGTACAACAGTGAAGTCCAGGCGGTACATTTTGGAGATTCGAATCACCAGGTCTCACTCCATGGTGTGGCCTACCTGGTGTGGTGTGGATGTAAAGTCATTATGCTCAATCAGCTCTTCTTTTCGCCACGATCCCTCAGCAATATGGGCACATCTGTGGTCAGTGATGAACCAACGACGCAATACCGCTAAAAAAAATACTTCTTCCTCCTCACCAATATTCCTTACAAAATGGGTTGGAAAAGGGTGACCTGGAATTTCTTAGAGGCTGGCCACGGCAAAGGCCCAGCTGATGGGATTGGAGTGGCGGTGAAGAGAAGAGTGGATGATCTTATTGCAAGAGGGAAGGACATTCCAGATGCACGAGTACTGCTTGAGGAGCTTAAGCAGCAAAAGTCTGCCACAGAGGTGTTCTATATTGAGCCAGATGCCGTTTAGGCGATGGATGTTCACGTTCCATCTGAATTACAGACAAATTCGTGGCACGATGAAAATTCATCAAGTATGGTCTCGCTGTAGTTTCTTTATACATTTTATGGTCTTGCTGTTCTCCTTGCAGATCACCTCTCATTCTCCAAGCCAGATGTCATGGAGGATTCTTAGTTGTTTTTGCTCTGCACCCAACGATTGCAACTGTTTCACACCAGAAACTGTCAGGTTTCAGCCATGGGATGAAGCTACCCCCACAACCAGTACACTTCCTGTCACATCCCAAGATGGAGGTCTGCAACCAATATTGGACTTGAATGAGGGTCTTATCGGTCAATGGTGTGCAGTGGTGTATGATGGAGATGTGTACCCAGGTATTATTCAGGATGTTGAGTTATAGGGTGGTGCTCAAGTGAAAACAATGAGCGGTATTGGGATCAATCGCTTTTATTGGCCACTGAGAGATGATGTCATCTGGTACCGACCCATGGATATAATAGGCCTCATCCCCAAAAAATAAAATAAAAATAAGCCTCATCCCTGAGCCCGTACCAGTGACAAAACGGCTCAAGGTGTTTAAGATGGAAGTTTGAAAAGAAATCTGCAAGATTTGGCCTTGAATCACATTGCTACCCTCTCTCTCTCTCTCACACACACACACACACACACACACACACACACACACACACACACACACACACACACACACACACACACACACACACACACACACACCCTCTCTCCATGCTTACTTCTCTCTCTCTCTCTCTCTCTCTCTCTCTCTCTCACACACACACACACACTCCCTCTCTCCATGCTTACCTCTCTCTCTCTCTCTCTCTCTCTCTCTCTCTCTCTCTCTCTCTCTCTCCTCGCATGCTCAGCCCTCGTGATCAAGATGCTTTACAGTTCATGTTATACGATAATTGATATGATATAGTTTAAGGTGTCTTTTAAATGTTCTCTTCAGAACAGTGTTCATCTAAGAGACCGATTAGAATTTTACAATACCAAACTCACTCACATACACAGCGTGTGCATGCTCAAGATGCTTTATAGTTAATGTTACAATGCATTGACATGACTAAAGTTTAGGTGTTTTTTTTAAGTATTCCAAAATTCAAAACAGTGTTCATCTACGCAGTTAGAATGTTACAATTTTACAATCACAATTTATGCTTAACTTACATTTTTCATGTGACTATTTGTGGTTAAAGTTGTTTACAGTAAGTCTGTAACTGTTCATCTGGTTATGGAACCAAAGAGACAAATGACTAATGAGACTAATGATTTGTTAAATGGAATTGTCTGCTTCAGAATGTTTCAAATAAATGTCTTCTGTTTTTCTACATGGACGTCCATTCATTGTCATTTCCACAACAGTCATTTCCAACACCTCATAACTTTTTTAAAAATATTTACAAAATTCTAATCAGTCATTAAAAGCTTCTGCATAGTTTATGGGATAACGGTCCACTTAATATAATAACACAAGTAGTTATTTTTATGAAATGTATCTAACCAATCCAATATTATATTTCAGGTTATGGTGGATGTAAGCTTTGTGTTTGGGCCTCATGACAATTAATTTACTTAATCCACAAATCTATGGTAATTGCAATATAGATATAAACTGGTAAAACTATGTGTGAAAGTGGTCCTAGACTGTTAAGAAATTATGAATATCATAATATTTTTAAATAGTAATCAAATATTTACATGTTATGGAAATTTAATTTTTTCAGTGCGGATCGGAAAATATGTTAAAAAAAAGTGCGTTCTCTTATGGATCATTAAACTAGACTAGTTATATTTAACTGTTAGACTGTGATAATTTTGATTTGAACACTTTTTCCCCCCTCAAGTTGACAAGGCCAAAAGTGCCTGTAGTTGAAGAACCATACTTTTAAGTGTTGCTAAGAAGTACTTTTTATTATGAAATATCTTTATTTTGATGGTCCAATTTACACTTTCTAATAACTAATTTGTCAACTACATGTCAACTTACTCTCATTAGAGTATTAGTGGACTGTAGTACACTGTTAGTAGACTGTTGGGTTAGGGTTAGGTGTTCGGGTAAGTAGAATAAGTTGACATGTAGTTGCAAAGTTAGTTGTCAAAGTCTTTTGGGAGCATCAAAATACAGTGTTAGCAGATATTAGCAGACAGTCTACTATACTCTAATGAGAGTTAGTTAACTCTCATTAGAGTTATGTTACTTAATCAATAATTTGTTTAATCTAAAATGGTTTACTGACATAGCCTTAATAGATTATTATGAGCATTGATTGGGGACAGTTGCTTCTCTCTTGAATACTATTTAAATTTTGCATGAATAAAAAAATACCTTTTTTTAAATAGTGTGATGATGATAAGGTTATAAGGTCTATAGTACAATGTTTGACCAATTTCAATTCAAAACTGCAATGTTCACAACATTTGTTTCATTGTTTGTGATTTCACTAGAATGAATAGCGAGCTGCAGAAAAGCAAATGGAGTACCTGAGCAAATGAAAAACTGCCACTTTATCTTTCTGCCACTATGTAAAAAATGTAAAAAAATAAATCTTTTGCCATGTGCTTGTGCAGTTCAATGTGAATGTTGTATAGTGAACATGAGATCTACCTCCCGCCTCTATATCTGTGTTCTGAGTTCTGTGTTCTATAGTGAAACAAAGTGATTTACCAGGTGCACATTCCTAATCTGTCAGTTGTCAGATCACTTAGCAGGGACCAGACATTTTAGCCCCCTCCAAGGACGTGTGGTAAATGAGCTCATTATTATAAGTTATTATATAGTTTCAATAGGAATAAAAATGAGGGAAATGAATCTGTCTGGCTAACACACTTTAACACAGCATGCCTCCTAACTCAAATGTATCATTCTTATGTTCAGTTTCACAGTGGCAGATCTCAGAAATCTGAATGAAACTGAAGTAGGTGGTACACAAAAGTAAAACGCACACAGGTAAAGTGTCCCTTAAAACCATAAAATATGAGACACCACAAAATGAAGCACATTTCAAAACATGTGCAATGAATACCAAGTCATGCCAATATTTACAGTTTATTTAGTAATGGCCCAGAGCAAAATACAGTCAGAAGTCCCAGAATTCCTAAGCTATGACCCTGTAGTGGAATGTTTTGCTTGAAAATTGTCCCTAGTTTGATGTTTTGTTATATAACACAATTATATTAATACATTTTGATTGTGGTCTACGCATCCAAATACATTTTTGACTCGCTGTTTAAATATTAACTGCCTCAGAAGTCAACTATGTCCATTCTATGTCATATTCTTTTCTCTGAATAAAACAGAGTTGGCATTGATAATCTGTCTTTCTCAATCCAATTACTTACACAGTTATTTTTTTTATACTGGAATTATTATTATATTTGTATTTAATTACCGGGAACACTTTCTCTTATAATTCTAAAAGAATAAAACATTTTGGTAACATTTTATTTTAATAGTATACTTTAGACTTTAAATTTGCAACTAGTCATTATTAGAATGGTATTTGTAGACTTTCTGCTTAATATCTGCTAACAGATATTCTACTGACTATAAATAACTTTACAAGTATATTTTCATTTACATTTACACTTAATGTAGAAGACACTTTTTGCCAAAGTGACTCAAAATTGATCAATACAACGTGTGATTATTTTTAGAGAGGCAATAAACACGAGAAGGGCTATTAATACAAAGTTTCAGCCATCGTTCATAGTATGAGCTACGATTGGGGGATTAAGGAATAACATATCTGAAGAAATAGTGATTTCTTTTTTTTTTTTTTCTCAGCAGGCTGCAGTTAAGTGCTCATGAAAGAGATGAGTTTTCAGCTTTTTTTATTGAAAATTGTCAGCATCTGGATAGGGTTGGGAAGACCATTCCACCAGCATGGAACAGTGAACGAAAACATTCTTGAGAGTGACTTTGTGCCTCTCTTTGATGGTACCACTAGGTGCTGCTCACTTATATACTGGTAGCTCATTGAGGGCACTTAGAAGAAAGAGTGGAGGCATGAAGGTATGGAGCCTGAGGCCATCCTGCAGGCAAGCAATAATGTCTTGAACTTGTACAATGCATTCTGAATCATTTGTAAGGGTTTGATTGCACATGTTGGAAGTCCAGCCAGGAGAGCATTGCAGTAGTCCAGCCTAGAAATTACAAGGGCCTGGAAAAGAAGTTGTGTTGCATACTCAATAGGAAGGGCCTGATATTCCTGATTTTGTACAGTGCAAACCTGCATGATAGTGTTGTAGTAGCAATGTGGTCTTTGAAGGTCAGCTGGTCATCGAAGATTACTTGATGGCAATATTGATGATGAACTTAGCCGGATGGAAAAATTGTGCTGATGAGGCAGTCTGAGATCCGTGCAGCCTCCGTAGGATCATGGTTGAAATGAAAAGTAGAGCTGTGTATCATCAACATAGCAATGGTAGGAGAAACCATGTGCCTATAATGGGTCCCAGTGACGTAGTGCATATGGAGAAGAGGTGAGGTCCAAAAACGTATGCCTGGGGTACCCTGGTACCCATATGATGTGTTTTGGATACCCCCCCTCCCCAATGTTCATGCTAACCTAACAGTCAGCTAGTGAGAGTTAATTAAAAAGTGATTGCAAAGTTTAGTAGAATGTCTAAAGTGGACATTCAAAATAGTGTTTACAACATTGTTCACACATTTCTTTAGCTCATTGCCTTGGTTTCTTTACATGAATCTTAACTAACAAGAGTCAGCTACTCTGTTTAGGGAGAGACCTTAATCAACCTTAGCCTATCTTAAACTATTAGAAGAGTTATTACTCACGGCAATTTCAGATGAGCAAAACAACATTATGTTTATATCAAACTTTTAAGTTTAGCTGTAGCCTTTATACCCCCCAAATAATTAGGAAAAAATTGCAAGAAGGGAAAAATAATTCTTCAAATTAGTTTTTAGAGGGCAGCAGCATAGAAACAAACAAAGAAACCAACAACAACAACAACAACAAAAAAAAAACATGTAGTCTTCCCATGGGGAAAAGGCCCAGAACTCAAAACATCATTTTCTATTTATAAAGATCTTAATCACTATACTGTGACTATAAAATAACTCTATGGATGTAAATTCACTATGGAATATAAACTGCTTACTTTACTGATGCTTTCAAGTTTGTCACATTATCTTTTAATCATCTTAACAGTAAGATAATTCACATGCACATAATTCAGAAAAAAGCATAGCACATGTCCCTTTGTAATGTATTAAAATATATTATGTTTTTTTTTTGTATTCATATTTATTTATTTTACTTTTTTACATTTTATATCTCACTGCCAAATGTCTCTCATTTTGAATGGTTTATTAGATGTCTGGCACACTGGGAAGTTTGTGTCTGCATATGTTAGAAAATGCATGTGTGGGGGTGGAACACAAAGTTCCAGCTTCCATCACCATTATGGATAAATAAAGAAACTATAATAGACTGATTGAATGATTGATATGCGTGTGTGCAGACAGAATCCCTGAAATGAAGAGTGACCAGATGACCTCAGCTAGTTAATGAATACTGAGCACCTCAACCACAATCTTCCCAAGGGTCCCACCTTTCAATGGAATTTGGTATGCAGCTTAATTGAATTTTTTTTTTTAAAGCCCCCACTGCATCACATTGTTGTAAATTTAATGAACATCAGCACTGACACCGCAATTAATGAATAGATCATATCAGATGTGAAGTTACTAATTAAACTGCTATATTTGCATGAACTAAGGATGTACTTGGTGCTGGCATCTGCTAAAAACTGTTTACACAATATATAGAGAAAGCAGATACAGTAAAGAAAATGTCATAAATAGTCTTATAGTGTGGAAAGCTGTTACCCTATTCTTCTGAAGAAACCCTTTAGAGTTACTGTCCTTCACCAGAGAGCTGATCTGAATGAATAAATTAATTAAATCAGTTCTGCTCATTGCATTGCTTGTCTCGAATATTGACAGAAGAATGCCACTGCAAATCACTTAGCCATGCACCTAATAAGCGGGGATGGTTTTACCCATATACATTTTAACAAAAAAAAAAAACTTATCCTGGCGATAAAAAAAAAATGTTTGGTTCAAATTTGCAAACAGTTGGTTAAATTGTTTCATAAACACGTCAAAACTTTTATTATGAAATTGCATTTAATATTGCATAAGTATATAATATTCCATTTTCTATATATCCATATATCCATATTCCTAAGTCTCAGTACTCATCTGGCTGGTTCTATCTGCTGCTTTCGACACAGTTAACCAGCAGATCCTCCTGTCAACCCTTATGACTGGCATCTCAGGAACTGTACTCCAATGATTCAAGTCTTACCTCTCAGGTAGATCCTTCAGGGTGTCGTGGAGGGGTGAGATGTCTAAGTCGCAGGATCTAGCTACTGGGATGCCTCAGGGCTCAGTGCTTGGACCACTTCTCTTCTACATCTACATGTCATCACTAGGATCTCTCATTCAGAAACATGGCTTTTCCTATCACTACTACCCTGATGACACACAAATCTACCTCTCATTCCAGATGATTCGACGGTAGCAGCTCGCATCTCGGACTGACAGACAGATACATCTTGCTGAATGAAAGACCACCACTTTCAACTCAATCTTGTGAAGACGAAACTGCTTGTGGTCTCAGCGAACACAACACTACATCACAACTTCTCTATTCAGCTAGTTTCGTCAACCATAAGTCCATCCAGGACAGCCAGAAACCTTGGAGTTGTGATCAATGATCAGTTAAACTTCATAGACCACATTGCTAGAACTTCCCGGTCCTGCAGATTTGCCTTATACAACATTAGGAAAATCATGCTCTTACTATTGAAGCATGCTACACAACTCCTTGTCCAAGCTCTTGTTCTATTCAGACTGGACTATTGTAATGCTCTCTTGGCAGGCCTCCCAGCATGCACTGTCAAACATCTGCAACTGATCCCGAAAGCTGCAGCAAGAGTGGTCTTTAACGAGCCGAAGAGAGTGCAGGGGACAGCTCTCCTCATTAACTTGCATTGGTTGCCAATTGCCACTCGCATTAAATTCAAGGCACTTATGTTTGGCTACAGAACAACCACTGGCTCTGCACCCCTATACATAAACTCACTACTTCAGACCTATGTGCCCTCCAGAAGCTTGTGTTCTGCAAGTGAAAGGCGCCTTGTGGTGCCATTCCAAAGAGGAACAAAATAACTTTCACTGACCTTTACCTTGACTGTTCTAAGCTGGTGGAATGACCTGCCCATCTCTACCCGAGTCTTTAGCTAAGACGCATCTTTTTCATCAACACTTGACTCAATAATACTCTCACTTACTATTCTATATATCTATTTAAAAAAAAAACTTGCTATGTGTACTGTGCTAGACTAACTGGCATATTGTTGCAACTTGCATATTGTTGCTGCATTGTTGGTTTGATTACTTCTATTACTTTCCTCATTTGTAAGTCACTTTTGATAACTTTGGTCTGCTAAATGATTAAATGTAAATGCACTTTTGCCATACGCAACTCCAATGATGCATATTATCACAAGGACAAATCAGAGGCTGAGCAGAAAAGCACTTGTGGAGACAAACAAAGGAAAAATCCATTTATATATTCAGTAACTATGCTGTTATTTCAAGAGAATCCATTTCAGCTGACGACAGTTGACGTAAAAAATAATGTTCTTTGAATATAACCAAAATGCATTTGTATTTAACGGAGTCAAGGATAAAAGTTGTTGAAAACTTAGAGAAACTAAATGATCCATGGCTGTTATTTGTAGTAAAACTGTCATTAAATGACGCATAAAACTGTGAGGCAAAGATTTTCATCAAGAAAAGAAGAAAAGTTCTACCATTTTAATGCAGAGCCATTAAAAAGGGGACAACCAAGAACATTATCTCAGATTTTGTATTGAAAAAGTCTTTCAATAACTGACAAATATTTGGGTATTTCTGCAACTTAAGTTTTTTTATTTTTTTTTATTGTATTTTTTTTATTTGGGCACTTTTATGTCCTAGGGTTTCATTTTCGTTGAAAGTAAAATTGTATTGCATAAAGATTACAGTGTTATTACTTTTTACCATGCATTTATCATTTATTTTTGCAACTTTCAAATGCTTTTTTTTATATATTGATTTGTCCTTGCCCCAGACTTTTCATCTTAACCTGTGAAAATCCATCATAAAAAACGTAATTCATACATTTAAAACTGATAATCTGAAATTAATAAGATTTTTATTGTGCGTAATTTTCAGTCAAGCTGTTTTTTTTCTTCACATTTTGCAATAAGTGAGAAAATATTTATATATTACAATATATAATATATTTTATTTAGGATACATAAAATGCTACTTCTGAAATGTTAAGTGCCACATCAGAACAGCCTTACAATTTGTCATTATTATGCATCTTGTGTTCTACTCAACTTTGCAAAAGAAAATCAAGAATAAAAATGTGTCCCATTGATTAATGCAATGGACCTAATATGATATTAAACTTAGCAAGAAACATCCCTTTTTCAGGATACTGTACTTTGCAGGTAATTTTGCTTTACACATCTTTATTGGATATCGCATATGCACCTGTAGAACCTAAGGCCCTAAGTCACTAATAGTTTACAGGCGGTAGACAATTAAGGCCATAGTTACAATAGGACAGTAAAGAGACCTTTCTACTGACTCAGAAAAACATCATAAGAAAGATGCCCAGAGTCAAAGCCCTGCTGCAGAGAAGCATGAGGACTGCAGATGTGGCCAGAGCAATAAACTGCAATATGCGCAATGTAAGATGCCTAAATTCAAGCTCACACCACAGAACTGAGACTACATGAATTGCCATGGTGCTCACACTACACAACAAGTTTTCTTGTCGTCTGTCATCTTCTTGTCTTAGCAGCGCTCATACTACACAACACAATGCAGATAACGTGCACAAACTACAAGATCTTTGGCAAAGCGGCAACCCTAGACCAACAACGAAAAAACATTTTCTCACATGAATTCACGTGAGACTTTAATCTCCTTTAATTAATAGACTTTGATGCCCAAATCATATGTGCAAAATATAAAAAAAATGAGAAAAAAATAGAAAACTTGGCAGAAATACATGTCCATCTCTATTCAGCCAAAACGTCCTCGGGTTACGACTGTAACCCTTGTTCACTGAGAAGGGAACGAGAACTGCGTCGAATGACACTTTGGGGGAACGCCCCTCAGCGTAGCGCCTCTGAAGCATGAATGAAACTAAGCCGATCTCCGATTGGTGCAACGTAATGATGTAATGTGTGACGACACATAGGCGGAACTATAAAGGGACGCCGGCACACACAAAATGTCAGCCTCTGTGATGAAGCAAGCGCTCCCAGTCAGGGGAAGGCGTGGCCAAGAGACACAGTTCTCGTTACCTTCTCAGGGAACAAGGGGTTACAGTCGTAACCCGAGGACGTTCCCTTTCGAGGGAACTCCAACTGCGTCGAATGACACTTTGGGGGAACGAGTGCCCACTACGCCACAACGTGCCCTGCCTGCCCTAGTGTGAAGCTGCTCACAGGCACACTTAGGACGAGAGCACAAGAGCGCCGGGTGTTGACGGAATGTCCAGACTATACAACCTAATAAAGGTATGAGGGGTAGCCCATCCTGCTGCATCGCAGACCTCCTGGATGGGGGCCCCAGCGAGAAGGGCTCTAGAGGACGCCATGCCTCTGGTAGAATGAGCGCTCACGGCCAAAGGTGAAGGCATAGCGCGCACCTGCTAGGCCGTGGAAATCGCCTGGACAATCCAGTTGCTGATGGTCTGCTTTGAAGCGGAGAGCCCCTTCCTGGGCGACCCGAAACACACCAGCAACTGGTCCGACTTCCGCCATGAAGAGGACCTCTGAATGTAAATACTCAGTGCTCTGACAGGGCAGAGCATGTGAAGTCTCTCTTCATCCGTCGTCACGTGAGGTGGAGGATGAAAAGCCTGCAGAACCGTAGGCCATGCCGCACTAGACGGCACCTTAGGCAGATAGCCAGGCCTAGGGTGAAGGATGGACTTAACGTTGCCTGGAGCAAACTCCAGGCACTCGTTAGATATGGAGAGCGCCTGGAGATCTCCTACCCTCCTCAGAGAAGTAATGGCCAACAGAAAAGCGACCTTCAGCGACAGGTTCTTGGCCTTAGCCGACTCCAGCGGTTCGAAGGGGGCCTCAGCCAAACCTTCAAGAACCACGCCAGGTCCCAAGTACGAGCCGCAGGTCTCATCCTCCAAGCCCCACGGAGGAAACGTACGACCAACTGGCCCATCACTCAGAGGAGCGTGGAAAGCCGCAATGGCAGCCACGTACACCTTGAGTGTGGACGGGGTAAGACTAGTGGAGAAGTGATCTTGGAGGAACTCCAGCACTGAAGCCACTGGGCAGTTAACTGGGTCCACCTCACCCTCTCTACACCAAATGGTGAAGACATTCCACTTCAAGCCGTACAATTTCCTCGTGGAGGGAGCTCTAGAGCTGAGTATGGTCTCCACTACTCCAGCTGATAGGCCGGCCTCTAGGTACTGTGCCCCCTCAAGGGCCAGACCCACAGTTTCCACAACTCGGGCCGAGGGTGAAATATAGAGCCCTCTGCCTGTGTCAGCAGGTCCCTCCTGATGGGAATCTCCCATGGAGGGCCGTCCAGGAGCAAAATTATGTCGGAGAACCATACTCGGGCCGGCCACAATGGGGCTACCAGCAGTAGACTGATCCCGTCGCGACGGACCCTCTCTAGAACTCCCGTGAGCAGAGCGATCGGGGTAAAAGCGTACAGACGTAGCCTCGGCCACGTCTGCACCATGGCATCCAACCCCAGCGGGGCTGGATGGGTGAGGGAAAACCACAGTGGACAGTGGGTCGTCTCTCGAGACGCGAACAGGTCCACTTCCACTGGGCCGAACCTCTGAGATATTGACTCCACCACCTCGGGGTGGCCTCGGAATGATGGTCCTGCCATAGTCCCGGCATAAAGCGGCCGTCCATGACCGCGCCCCAGCCCGTGAGGGAGGCGTCTGTCGAAACGGTTTTCCGGCGACATGACGCTCCCAACACAGGGCCTTGGGAGAGAAACCAAGCTTTCTTCCACATAGATAGGGAACGAAGGCATCTGCGCGTAACCCTGATCATGCGGAACAGGTTTCCCCTCGGGGAGAACCCCTTGGTTTTTAACCACCACTGAAGAGCCCTCATGTGCAGCAGGCCGAATGGAATGATATTGGACGCTGCTGCCATGAGCCCCAACACTCTCTGGAAGTGCTTTACGGTGATGGCTTGGCCTAGCTTTATCCCGGACACTGTGGTCAGGATGGACTCGATCCGTGCAGGAGACAATTGTGCCCGCATCGTGACCGAGTCCCACACCACTCCCAGGAACGTGGTTCTCTGGGCTGGTGTCAACACGCTCTTTTTCGTATTGAGCCTCAACCCCAGGCTTTGGATGTGGGCGAGGTCGACATCTCGATGCCGAACCGCCAGCTCTCGTGACTGTGCTAAAATCAGCCAGTCGTCGATATAATTGAGCACCCTGATGCCCTGAAGCCTCAGCGGTGCCAGAGCTGCATCCATACATTTGGTAAATGTGCGAGGGGAGAGAGCTAGGCCGAATGGAAGAACCCGATATTGGTACGCTTCGCCCCCGAAAGCGAACCTCAGGAACTTCCTGTGAGATGGAAGGATGGATATGTGGAAGTATGCGTCCTTTAGATCTATCGTGACAAACCAATCCTCGGATTGAATTTGACTCACGATAATAGGAATAGTGAGCATCTTGAACCTGAATCTCCTCAGAGAACGGTTTAGGTGCCTGAGATCTATTATTGGACGCAACCCCCCATCCTTCTTGGGAACTATGAAGTAGCGGCTGTAAAACCCGGACTCCCTGTCCGGTGGAGGAATACAATCTATAGCCTCCTTTGCCAGCAGGGAGTTTACTTCTTGTTCCAATGCCCGACCCTGCACTGGGTCGACTACAGTCCAGACCACCCCGTTGAATTTGTGTGGGCGGAAACTGAACTGCAGCCTGTACCCATTTTGAATGGTGCGCAGGGCCCAAGGAGAAATATTCGACAGATTTTTCCATGCATCGAAATATTTTACCAAGGGAACCAGGCTCTCGAGCCTGGCTTCGGGTATTAATCGGGATTCGTTCTCGGCCCCCTGAAGCGGATTCCCGGCAGGGCTGAACCGAAAATGATTCTCGATGGGCGGACGCGAATGCTGCCTGACCGCAAGCCTGTGGGGCGGACAGTGCAACCTGCGTTCGCTGGAAACCGATGTGTCCCGAAGCGTGTTTAACGGCGGGAGAGCGACATCGATTTCCTGCGGGCTCCGCGAAGGAGACGACCTCGGTCGCTCCACCACGAGTGGGGCCGCCCGCAGAGATCCTACATTGGCTAGGATCTCTTTGACGAAGCCTTCTTCGCCTGCAGGACGGCCCTCAGGTCGCCCTGCTTCTGTTGAGGCCTCGCCTGAGAGTGCCGTCTATGCCCCCAGGCTCCTTGAGGGGGGGCACTAGACGAGACGCTCTCCTTTTGGGCCTGTCTGTAGGCGGAGGAGCTGGAGGATGGCTGTGGCTGCGGCTGCCCACTAGGGGCAGACTTCTTGGATTTTGAGCGGCGAGGGAGATATTGTTTGAAGGCCGCCGACTGTTTTTTCGCCTCCTGAAACCTGTCGAAGATGGTATTAAGGGCGTCGCCGAACAGGCCAGAAGGCGAAATCGGGGCATCAAGGAGGAAAGCCCTGTCCTTCTCCTTGATGCCCGACAGATTTAACCATAAATGTCTCTCCGAGACCACCATTGCCGCCATGGAGCGGCCGATAGCACGGGCCGTCTCCTTGGTGACTCGGAGAGACAAGTCAGCGGCCTTCCTCAACTCCGCGATGTCATCGGGAGTTGGACCCTCGCCCTCATCTATATCCTTAAGAAGGTCGGCCTGGTACGCCTGAAGCAGAGCCATGGTGTGAAGGCTTGCACCAGCCCGACACGCAGCCATATAAGCCCTGCCCACTAAAGAAGATGTATCCCTACAGGGTTTAGTGGGCAGCACCGGGGCTTTCAGGGATGACGCCGATACGGGGGATAAATAATTTGCCTCTACATAATAGAGCAGCTTTATTTGCAAACGCAAACCGATGAAAAGGGTTTGCACCAAGCGTGCCGCACAAGCCCTAAAAATTTAAGCAAAAGCATCTCGATCGCCCCCCGGTGACTGGTCCTAGTATAGGTCATAAACCCCGCCTCCCCGTGTTATTCAACGGGAAGTGAGATCTACTAAACAAATAAATTACACTTCAAATATCTTTTTTACAAAGGTGGTTTCTGTCATTTGCTGTCGTTTTTAATCACGCTGATGGTCTGAAGTCTCTGTTTTTTAAAAAAGTTTGTTTTTAGTTAGTTACGTGATGCTATAAAAATGGTGGTGTAACATCATGATTGACAACTGTGATTAATTGAATTAATTTATCTATACCTCTATGTGCTCGTTTTTTTGAGAACTAGAGAAAATAAAGTAATGAAACCTCCAGTATGCTTTGTCGGCACATAAAGGTGCATGGTGGAGCATGTTCTGGGTACCATATTTCAACAATAACACATCAGAAAATGTTGTAATGCATGATTTCATTTAATAATTAATTTATCTATACCTCTACGTGCTCATTTTTTTGAGAACTTGTAAAATAATAAAGTAATGATACCGCCAGTATGCTTTGTATACACAAAGTTGCATGGGGGGTCTTGTTCTGGGTACCATATTTCAACAATAACACATCAGAAAATGTGGTAATGCAGGATTTCTTTTAAAAATGAATTATCTATACTTCTACGTGCTAGTTTTTTGGAGAACTTGTGAAATAATAAAATAATGACACCTCCCGTGTGCTTTATCTGCACATAAAGGTGCATGGTGTGTGGGGGATGTTCTGGGTACCATATTTCAATGATGAAATATGGTACCCAGAACACTTTCTGAAACACATCAGAAAGTGTTGTAATGCATGATTTAGTTTAAGAAGGAAATTATCTATACCTCTACATACTCGTTTTTTTGAGAACCAGCAAAATAATAAAGTAATGAAACCTCCAGTTTGCTTTGTAGGCACATAAAGGTGCATGGTGGGGCATGTTCTGGGTACCACATTTCAACAAAAACACATCAGAAAATGTTGTAATGCAGGATTTCGTTCAAGAATTAATTTACCTATACCTCTACGTGCTCCTTTTTTTTTTGAGAACTTAAAGTAATGAAACCTCCAGTATGCTTTGTCGGCACATAAAGGTGCATGTTCTGGGTACCATATTTCAACAATAACACATCAGAAAATGTTGTAATGCAGGATTTCGTTTATGACTTAATTTATCTATAGCCTACCTCTATGTGCTTGTTTTTTTTGTTTTTTGTTTTTTTTTTCAAAATAAGCACACTGGTTTAATTTACCACATAGCTTATACCATTTAAAGAAGCAGAGAAGATAATTTTTACAGGAGTGTATATTTTTACCATTAAAGGGTCATGAAACCCCCCTCTTTCAGCTCAAGTCTAGTTCACAATCTTTTTGAAAAATGTACCTTAAATGGGCGTGGATGGCTGTGAGAAGGGAGGGAGTGGGTGTGGTATGGCCATCATTGTCATCGCCAGTGGCCAATGAATATCGACTATTACTAAAAATCTGTGGTAAAACGTGAGGAAATGTTATTATTTTATTTTTTTTATAGCTGGCAAAGTCTTAAAGTCTTGGCAGATTGTGGGAACAGCCAAAATGTTGAATGTTTACAACTCTCGTGCCCCTCCCCCACTCCCACGGATCACCCTCCCATCGAGTTTGTGCTCGTCTGTGTACAAGATTTTCTGTGAACGTCTCTTCAGCATCGATGCATCATTTTCTTTTCTTTTGTTGTTTTGGACCTCCTAGCTCTGGTTGTTAACCGAGGAATTGTAAACTTGTTAGTAGATTTTCTCTCCGCCATCACGCTTCGTACAATCCAACACACCTGCTCGTCAGTACGTGTGCATGTGATACTGTAACGCGCACAAGATCTGTGGAGTGCACGAACTGTGATTGACAGTCAGATCTCACACCCACTGCGCTGACTGGACCAGAAGAACCGGGAGCGGTGGATTTTTGCAAAACAAATAACACGCACCAGTTGGAGGTAGAAGCGCAGGGTTTTTTCTAAAACCGGCTGATTTATGTTGTTCTGTCGGCGCATAGTGTCAGTTTCAGTGAATATGATCAAAAATATTGCCGACTTCAGCTTTAGTCTAATGAAATACACTGACACTTTATTCTTGTCCTTTCAAAAGTAACTGAATGCCCTGCTAGCCAACAGTAATCGTACATGTATTATAATGTAATTATAAAATATATAGTGGTTTATATACACACTATAAATGCATATATTTGGGAAATAAATAAAAAAACATTCCGCTTAAAAAAAACTTCCGTTTTTTAGACACACATACCTCTGAAGATAGAAAAGTCCTCGGGACTTGGTAACGCATCACTAGCAAGACGCATCCTACATTGGTCGTCAACAAGGCCGAAGTCCACCATTCTGCAATTATCGAAGTTCTCTCTCGAAAAATGTTTGCGGAACACACACATATAGTTTATATGTGTCCGTGGTTGAGGTGTCCGTGGTTAAACCAACCGCCCAGAGCCAGCCTTGGCAGCATCGCGGGGAAACATATTCAACCCACTTGGACTTTTGCACCACGAAAACAAACACTTGTGTCCCATGATTGTCTCTCATCTAGGCCTACGCGATTTGACAAGGCGGAAAAAACGGTAGGAAAATAAAATGTAACCATTTTCACTCTACTATTAAATTTAACAGATGCTAACATTGTCCATTGTCAATGGTGTTTAACACATACCTCTGTTAAAATCTCAGAAAATTTGGTTTTGGGTTTCATGACCCTTTAAATGAAAAATGCTGTCCGATCCACAGCCTCATAATTCCTGTACAACTGTTCCTTTGTTAAAAAAAAAAAAAAAAAAAAAAAAAAAAAAAAAAAAATCACTGAGGGGGAGGGGTTAACAACTATACAACATTTTTAAGGTGGAGCGAATAGTTTATCGAATAAGGAACTGGCGAAAAGGGAGCTGGAGTCAGCCTCGTGGTTTGCACCAACATAAATGCAACTGCTAGGACCTTCTCTGAATGCATCCATGATCACCATAGCCAAATGAAAATGTATAGGTCGCACTTTTGACGCAAGTGTAAGTTCTGTCGCATACTGTGACAGCGGCTGCCTAAAACTCAGTTTTTCTCAGTTTACATGCAAACGTGCAAATTAAGTCTTACAAAATCTCCACTCTGGCCGGAGTTTTTAGAAAGAATAGTTTTCAGAGGCGATTTTGTTATTCGTTTGTTAGCGTTTGTTATTAATTATTATATGCCTGTTTAACCGAAGCTAATTTGGTTGGGTTTCTCCCATCCCCATACAATCACTTCTCTGTCTTTTACGGCCCTGACGAGAACGTCTGTTTCCTCGGCTGTGAACTGCTCCTGGCGTGCTCCTGGCAAATCCGCCATAATTCACCCATGGAACAAGCGCGCCTCATTTTAAAGGGAATGTTAGATGACGCTCTGGTTGGTTTGTTGCACGTTACGCCCAAACCACACCTATGAGTAATATAGCTACTTCAGTCCAACCCATTTTAGATTTGCGTCAGGCGCAATAAAGAGTCATTTATCCCGCCGGTATAATAGCAACAGATAGCAAATAATAGCATACTTGTATTTGCGTTTGTTTTGCATTTCAGACCGTTAAAATAGGGCCCTAAGTGTCAGTTGTTGAATCTATTTATGGTCATACAAATATTTACATGTCAAGACATTTCCTGGAAAAAAGCTATTGAAAGTTAGAGGATATCTTTTTTGCTGAGTTTAGATTTCGAGTCTCAATGTAATGAGAAGCACGTTGTGCAGATGCTTATACTATCATCAATGGTAATACTAAGAAATTAAGTGAAATGCAAAAATTGTTAACAAATCAAAGCCCGCTTACTCTGTAGTTTAGAATTAAGTATAATGAAAGATATGTTCTCTGTCTCATCAAAGCTGGACCCATTAGAGGCCAAATGTAGGTCCCAGCTGGACCCGAGACCAAGAAGAACATATTCAAGTCTGCTCATGCTGGTTTTCTATTCAAGAAACTTCCCTGACAGGGCTTGCACAGATTAATTCATTAAAAATTAATTTCTTGTCAACTTCTGCGCTAAAAGTTAACCAAATGTGTGAGGGGAGACCAAATGTATGATGGAAAGGACAAGAAGTGGGTCATTTTAAAGAACTGCAATAATGCACATCTGTATCAAATCAGCTGCATAGATTCCTAGAAAATTCAGAAAGTTTTGAAAAAAGTTAGAAGTTAGAAGAAAATCCTTGAACAGTTTAATTATTTTTGTCCATTTTGGACAGCTGCCTGCTTTTCCTGAGTATTTTACCTGTTCACTAGTTTAGTATATGCTTCTACATGTCACATTATTTCATTTTCAGGCTTAACTAGAACAAAAAAGGAGAGAGAGAGAGAGAGAGTCTCCTCTGGTTAATTTACTCATGACAGAGGCATCTAAAACCCAAGGGAGTTAGAGCAAAGAGATATATTGTTTTCAGAGGGTTGGTGGACAGCCTGGAAGTGTCTCACATTGTTATTGTGGTGAAGTGCCGTTTATGGATAGCTCCGCCAAATGATTATTAACCGAGCAGTATCTAGAGAATGTTAAAGGCATCCCCAGATTAGTGGGATATCGTGCCATTGCGTCATTTGGGCGTCATGGTTGCCGGTGTTGTGCCGAATTTCGACCCCCTGCCAAATTATTACCCCCTCGTTGAAGTCAATACCTGATTGCCTAATCCTAACCCCACCCCTAATCCTAACCCCTCCTCCACAACTAATCCTAAACCTACCAATGCTAGGGGGGAATAATTTGGCGGGGACCGAAATTTGGCACAACACCGGCACTCCACTCCTCTGTGTTTGAAGTAGGTGTTTGTTTGGAATGGCGTCTATATTGTTTGTTCACTTACTTTTCTGCTCAGCTGGTGTCTGTTCGTGTGTACTTATTTTACTGCTTAAGATCTCTTGCGTTGCTGCTATAGTTCCAGTTTGGAAAGAAAATCGATTGCATGTACAGCGCAGAGTGTTGTGAGTGACTGCTTGGTATGTTCATTGTATTGTTCATGTGCGTGCGCGGGACTATTGAGTAAATTTGGTGTATGACACGTTATTTCTCTGTTCAGTGAATTGTATGAGGGATTTCTGATGGGAAGTCCTGCTTGTCCCACTCATGTAAACCATTAAAGAAAAAAGTAATCTAACTTTGTTTCTTGTGTATTTTAGGCCTGTAAATTGGACGTTTGATCGTGAAATGGCTTAGCCTCGACGCTGCTTTTTTGCTTTGGTTTTTTGATTGCTTTTGATTATTTTGTGTTTTCTTTTGATTTTCGTCTGCTCCTATGGTGTTTATGATTTATTTAGTTTAACCTCTTTTTCTTTTCAGAATTATTTTTGATGTATTACTATTTTTGTAATTGTTTATTTTGTTTAGTGTTATTTGTTTTCCTTTTCTGGTTTGTCTTAAATTTGGATTTATTGCTGTGAAAATGAACAATTAAGTCTGCGGTTTCTTGTGCATTTATATTTTGTTACCAATTGCTTTGTTTTCTTTCTTTTTTTAGGAGCAGGGGTGACCCAGAGCGGGCAGGCTTGCTATCCTTGGAGAGTGCATGGAAACTCTCCTTTTCCAAGAGTGTGCGGTGTAGGTTTTCTTGCAGTGGATTCCACTGGTGAGTGTGCTTTTGAGATTTGGTGCACGGGTTACTCGTTGCGGGCTGATTTTAAGCCCACTGCTTAGCCTGCCCTACTACTGGTGCACCCCAGCTAAGTGGTGAGATCTTGCGTTTCTTTTTCTTTGTTTGATCAACCTGCTCATATATAAATCAGTGGCCTTGTTGGCCGCCACTTGTATTTTATTGCTACCAGTGGTCCTCTTTTAAACTACATTTATGATCACTTAATAAAGATCAATTTTGTACACATCCATGCCTCATTGTCTGATGATTGTGGGAGGGAGATCGAACTTGTGTGCCCTTAATTGGTGTTTCCCAAGCTAATTCAATGCTGGGGTGGTGTAGTTGCTACTTGTTATAGCTCTGCATATGAGAGCGCCCCCATCATGCCACATTATATTAGCATAATGAATAATGAGAGAGGCTGTAGAACAAATCAGTATTATGAAACAAACTGTTTCATATGAAAGGATTTTACTAATTTTCTCTGGGCCAAATATTAAAACTCTTAACACATATTAATGGATATGGTGTAAATGCTGATGTACTTTCATGTTGATACATATGTGTGCGTGACATGCCGTGCGTAGAGTTCCTCTCATGGGTTCAAACACTTTCTTTGATGTGATCACATAAAAGTGTGAAGTTTACTTTGTATTCAAAGAAGCTCACCTCGGATCACTTCAGACCGCTGGATATATTTCCACTTTGTGCTTTCTTTTGAACACCCTTAAAAGGATACGGCTGTGCTCACAATCAAGAGCTATAGCCATTTTTAAGTTTATTAGAACTAAGAACAGGCTTTTTTGTATTTGTTTTCTGTCTCTCACCAAATAATGGCACTCAGAAGTAGTGAATTACTGAGAACAGGTGTTTATGTACCTCATAACAAGAGCTGATGCTTGTATGCCAAAATAGTGTCGGAATAACTGAGAAATGTACCTTTTATTCCAACAGAATGACAGAGAGCAGTGCTTTATGGGAAATCAGGAACATAAAAGGAAAACTGAGCGATCGCTTTGCCTGGACTTTAAAAATAAAGCCTTCGTTCCTGAAAATTTTCTCATTTCACATGTTGACAGGTGGCCTCTATTGCTTGTTGAGGTCATATGCTTTGATGCAATATGTAACAGTGCTCTAAGAGTCAGAACAAACCCACAGTAATTGATCTTCATAGTACAAAGTACATAGATGGGAAAGCACACACACATCACTTCTTGGACTGACAAGGGTTCACAATGAGGGTTTAACCTTGGCTGACACACTGAATGGTACCAAAAGACATAGTCAGATATATGGCCTCTGTGCCTACAAAGACATGGGATTATCTCCAAAAGAAACAAAATCTTCTCAGAGAAAAACAAGCAGAAATCAGATAAGTATTTCCATCTCTTGTTGACTGTTATTGATAGACCCCTTTACACTAGGCATTAAAAAGTTTCACATCCAAATAGTATGTTCTTGAACTGGGTTGCTTTTAGACCTTGCCGCTATAGAAAATATAGAAAATGGAAAGCAGAGCCTACATGAGAGACATTTTCCTTAATTATTCTGAATTTGAAAAACATTGGAATATATTTCAAAATGCTTTCCATCATTTTGAAAGGTAAAAATAAGGTAATGTATATGGTCTGTTGCATTTATCCTACTTAAGATTCCCACAGTAAATGACGCTATGCAACACAGAGCTTGGTTAGACAAAAAGAGCTTTAGCAAGTTCTTGTGATATCAGAGTAACAACGCCAAGCATTGCAATATTTTAACGACAAACAAAAGTAGACCATGGAATAATATTTGCAACTCAATCTTTCAAAGTGATGAATAATGATGACTAGTATGGGAAACATCTAATATACTAGACCTAATACTCATGTAGATATATGCGGCTGACGCATTAGCATTCACATTTTCAAATGCAGTCAGAATCCATCCCTGACAACCTCTGAATGTGGTTGTTCAGTAATCTGCTCAAAATGAGCCTTGGATGGACTGTGGGTACACCTGACATTTAATGTGGTCAAGTGCTATCTGAATATGATACGATCAAACACATGTCGATGTCAGGTGAAAATGAAACCATAGTCATCCTTTCTTCAGTGAACATTAAAGAATAATAAATATCAAATGACTACATCCAAATGAGAAAACAATCTAAATGTTTCTCTATAAATGCCTGCTTTTATCAGAACAAATGTCAGAGTTTGTTATTGTCATTTTCAAATGGCATTAACCTTGTATTTTTACCTCAAAGTCTCAGAGGGAAGCGTCCCAAGAGCCATGACTGGGGAAAGAAGATGAATTCCCAGCACTTTTGACCTCAGGCCAAATTATATCTGGAAGTTTTAATTGGTATGAACTTCATGGTAGAGTGACACAACAGTCGTCTTAAAGTATTGCTTGGGTAAAAACAATCTATCACTGGCCACATTCGAACTCTGGCAAAGCTATCTAAAAAAACTTGAACTGAAAAATATAGTGACAGTAAAAAATAGATCTCTGAGCTCGAAACAGCAAAGCTGTTGGGTTACTGGCAGTAATTGAAGCCCTGTGAGTGTTCATTTTGACATCTTGGAAGACAGGTATTTCCTATTTTCTTTTGTACTGTCAGTGGGATGGCCATCTCAAGAGTTCATGGACCATACAGCAATAAGCCTAATAATGATACCAATGTATCCACACTTTGGAGTTGACAGGATGAAACCCATATCCGAGCAAAAATACTAAGAGTGTACTAAGAGGCAGAATGTATGCCTCATGGATTTCAGAATATTACATTTTCTGTTAATATTTAAAAAAAAGATAATAATCAACACTGGTCACAACATTACTAAGCCAAAACACTATACTTTCAGAAACATTGTAAAAAAAAAAAAAAAAAAAAAAAAAGTAACTATGCATATTTAGCAACTTATAATTCATAGGAAATGTCCACTGACCTTAAAGATGAGATATGGTTGTAGCACCACTAGCATCACCAAAAGAATTGCAAAAACAATGGCTGTTGCCATGCCTAAAACTCATACCATTGGTTGAGCCATTGTTGGTGTGGTGTGATCCCCCAATTTAAAAATTACATGCTTCAGCTTTAAATTTTGAATTTATCAGCTCCCATCTGAGCTCCCACATCTAAGAATATACCAAACAATCTGTGTGTAATAGTTTCCTGTTTTCTTTGTTGTATGTAGGGGAATTCAAGTTTAAAGAAATATGCCCAGATCCCCAGATGCTGGAACCAGATCTTTGACTTTTAAACCATGCCCTGACATGTAAAAATAAAAATTCCCAGATAAGGGAACCCCACACCCTCATTAAATTACACAGGACAGCACCAATACACTCCCACAATAATAAAAACATGAACTGTTATTTTGCTCCCCTTAGTTTCCATATATATATATACATACATACACACACACACACACACACACACACAATTCAGATAATAGTCCCCATAGTCAAAGAGTACATTAGGGTAAATCAGTGATACAGAGTGATGTAGGAACCCTACAATGTGATTACAACAAACTGCAGATGTTGAAAGTGCAAAAATGGTCCCAGATAACCTTGATTCAAATCATTATAGTAGTATAGTGAAATACCTTATAAAGTAAAATACCATGGAAAAATTTCCATGCAGTTTAGTTTCCATAGTGACAGTGTGACCTGTTGTGCAAACTGAGATTAATACTGTTAAAATCAACAAGATTGTTAGAGTATCTAAACGACACAGAGGAGAATAATTGTCAATGATAGCAAACGCTCACTAAGATATCTGATGACACATTTTTCAAGATCATTACAGCCCTTCTCAGTTAATTAGCTTCTACCTGTCAAGTTTATTGGTTCATTAATACTTTTTTTAAACACTGAAACAATTCTGTCAATAGCCTGCTTTTATAGAGAGTAATTAAAATTTGCAATTGATTAACCTTGAGTGTGTTTTCGGGTGACAGTAGAACATTTAATATAACAAATATACAAAAATATAACAAATATAAAAAAGCTAAAAAAGCTGTTTGAATCAGCACAATACTTGGCTGTCACTTTCAAAAAGAACAAATGTTCCTTTACCTCGTTGAAGTACCCTCCTCAACAAATCAGCAAAAACATCCTGGTTTTGGTAATATCTGCATGGTATAACTAAGGTAGTCATAATGTATATACCCTTATACATGAATGTGATAGTTGTGAAAGATTAGAGATTATAAAACAATAAATTCCGGTCCTTTAATATGATTTAGCAAGCAGCATTTCTAAGTGCTCATACAGTATGTAGTATTCTTATATTGTACTCGAATGTGAATATTATCAGGTAATAATGATGAAGTCTAAGGTCTGTTCCTCACGAAAGCAGTGCACATAAAGCAAGCCATGTTTTATTCAAGTCTATGGTACATTAACATGACAGGGTATTTTTTTTTTATATTCTTGAGCGACGTGTAGAAGGTTATTGTGACTACAGGAAATGGATAAATGCATTAAATGCATTATGAAATACACTGACTGGCACATAATTATGTAACACGGCCAAATGTCTCCATAACTCCAGCTAGTCCTTAAGCCTTTTGAGATATAATGTTCAATCAGAGTCACACTGAGACAGCATGCCCTCATTGCTCTCATTTACATCCCACCAGCTAAATTTTCCTGAAAAATCAGACCCAAAATGGCAAACAAAACTTGAGCCTAAAGTCGCACTATATACTGCAATTTTTCTGGATTGCAATTGCTCAACTAAATTTCTAAAGTTTAATTTTTCTTCTCAAAATTCTTTTGTCAACCTCTACAAAATTTCATAAGAATCAAGCATTTCTCACACATGTTCACCAGCTGTTCCCAACACCACTATTTGTGCTTGTAGCATTCCAGTTCAAGGTTTGTGTAACCCAAAAATCAAAGGTTCAGTCTTGGAGAAGGTAATAATCCAGAGACCACTCAACCCCTGACTGCTCCAGGAGAATGACAAAATAATCAAAAGCACAAAATCAAAGCAAATGTACAATGTACAAAATAAACACAGAAGTGGATGTATACTTCCATGGTCTTATGATTGATTTTCTACCATCAATGCAATAATGCCTGCATATCATGTTCTCTTTATCACTATGGTTAGCTGATTGCCCTGTTAATGTGTAATACCTCTCATGACAAATGGGTCAAACTGCTGGAAATGGATGGACAAATTAAAACATGAACAACTGAACCCACTCAGTCTACACCATTTCTGCTCACATCTGAATCACAATGTACTTGAAATGATGATTATGCCGTTTTTTCAGGAGCACTCAGATTAGTTAATGTCTCTGAACATCTTGACACCTGCAGTTTTTAAAGAGTATTTGCTAAATAATGGTCCAAAAAGGTGATTATTAATAAATGGCCTATTAGCTGAACAACAGAAAGTTAGTAGTAAATGGAAAAGACAATCTATATGAAATATGGTTATTTTTGCAGCTATGATACTCAGTATGTTTAGTAAACAAATTTGGCCAACAAAATGGGAGAATTTTAAACCATATTAGCTTTCTGTTAGCTCTGAATGAGCACTGTGTATATGAATCACTGAGCACCGGGACATCCGGTCCCACACCTATTATGTTAATCAACCGCTCATGCCATGTTCCAAGATGCTGGTGGAAAACATCTGGCAATGAAGAGTATAGCAACCAACTCTGAGCTCAACATCTCAAACCATTTCTATAGACATAATGTAAAGCAATTATGTCATGTCAATGATACCTTTGTTCGGACTGACAGATGGATACTAAAAAAAAAAAGTGTAAAACTGTAAAGAAAAAAAGATATGATGGTAACATAATATAAAGCAAATAATGATAATAATAATAGTAGCAGTAATACATTGCTTTTGCTCTAGTAAGGTGACATTTTTTTAATTATTTCATTTTGGAAATAAGATTGTGTCTTTATTCTACTGCTTAATATTTTCACCTCACACAATATACATGGCATTCTTGGCAGAAAAATTTGAAAACTCTTGGCTTTGCATATTTGCATCAAAATAAACCATGCCAGATTTTTTTTTTTTCACTTTACAGCTAAAAAAAAATAAATAAAACATATATATATATATATATATATATATATGTGGACCTCTGAATGTACTTGTTGAACATTTAATTTCAAAACTATGAGCATTAATAGAAAGCTGGCTCTCCTATTGCTGTTATAACAGTTTTATTCTTTTGGGAAGGCTTTCCACTAGATGTTGGAACATGGCTACAGGGATTTGCCCCAGTTAAGATCCAAGATCAGTGAAGTCAGGCAATTATGTTGGGTGATGGGTTTAGCTCGCATAGTGCTCTGAATCATGTTCAGTTGTGTTCAGATCTGAGCTTTGTGAGGCCACAGCACACTCAGTAAACCAATTCTTTATAATTGATGATGTGCCATGCTGAAAGCCAATGAGCTCTTTGGTACATCACATTTTACTATAAACGATTGTCTAAAGGAAACTATGTCTTTTTTTTTTTTTGTTGCTCCTGTTATTAATGAGTACATCTGAAACAGTTAAAACACCAATCCTGTTCATTATAAGTGGTGCCCATAGGCCATGTTGTGTACACTGGAAAAAGTTACCCTGTTTTAAAAGTCTGGTAATTAGAAGGTGCTTGAAGTGTTTACCCTTGGTATCAGTATGAAAAAAATGCGTTTGAGTCAAATTTTCCATAAAACCTTGCATAGAAATTGCATTGGGATCTTCCAATTTTTTGAGACTTCCTCATTTCCTGACTTTAACATCAGCAGGTTTATTTCTCCCTCTGGAAAATGGTTATAACACCTCTTTTTTCCAGAAAGTGTTTCTGCTGCGTTGCAGTGCCGGGATGCAGCCAAACTGTGTGTAGTGTTGAATTATACTAATGATTGATAGTTTGCTACATGACACTGTATAATGTGGTTGTGGCGAACAGGACGGCCGAGGGGCGTGAGAGAACGGCGCGAGGCCGGTGGTGCGATTGCTAATGAGCAGCACCTGTGAAGCACACCGGTCTCGCATCTCTCACGGAGGAGCGGAAGCATAAAGGAGGAGCGACGACGTTGATGATCGAGAGAGGAACAGGCCTGTATTTTAGTTGTGTTTTGTTTTTGTATTTTATTTTAGTTATATTTATTTTCGGTAGCCAGCAGTCGTCCGCGAGGGGCTGCTGGCGGTATTTTCGTTTGTTTGTTTTATTTTAAATAAATTATATTTTGATTGTTCGCCGGTTCCCGCCTCCTTCTTCCCTGAACATTGCTACACTGGTGCCGAAACCCGGGAAGAGGGAGGAACGCGCTGTCAGAGAGTCCTCGCCGGTGTGGGGAATCCGCGGTGCCATCGAGCATGGTGCGCGAGTCGCCGCCGCTCGCCATGGGCCGGAGCCTGCTGCCATCCGCCGAGCGAGCGGAGGAGCAGGGAGCGGGGGACTCGCGGCCACGGACGCTCGAGGCGGGGCGCTGGAGTGAGTTGCCGGTGGGACGGTCGAGCTCGCTGCCGGCCGCCTGGGTATTGGAGGGGCGGCTGCCATCCGGGAGGGAGAGGAGGAGTCGCCGCCGCTCGCCGTGGGCCGGAGCCTGCTGCCGTCCACCAGTGAAGGGGAGGAGCAGGGAGCGGGGGACTCCTACCGTCTGCCCAAGGCACCCGAGGAGCCGTCGCCGTCCACCGGGCGGCGGAGGAGCGTCGAGCCGTCCACCGGCAACTCACTCCAGCGCCCCGCCTCGAGCGTCCGTGGCCGCGAGTCCCCCGCTCCCTGCTCCTCCGCTCGCTCGGCGGATGGCAGCAGGCTCCGGCCCACGGCGAGCGGCGGCGACTCGCGCACCATGCTCGATGGCACCGCGGATTCCCCACACCGGCGAGGACTCTCTGACAGCGCGTTCCTCCCTCTTCCCGGGTTTCGGCACCAGTGTAGCAATGTTCAGGGAAGAAGGAGGCGGGAACCGGCGAACAATCAAAATAGAATTTATTTAAAATAAAACAAACAACGAAAATACCGCCAGCAGCCCCTCGCGGACGACTGCTGGCTACCGAAAATAAATATAACTAAAATAAAATACAAAAACAAAACACAACTAAAATACAGGCCTGTTCCTCTCTCGATCATCAACGTCGTCGCTCCTCCTTTATGCTTCCGCTCCTCCGTGAGAGATGCGAGACCGGTGTGCTTCACAGGTGCTGCTCATTAGCAATCGCACCACCGGCCTCGCGCCGTTCTCTCACGCCCCTCGGCCGTCCTGTTCGCCACAGTGGTCTATACATAATAGCCTACTTTATTGCAGTCACGAGAGAGAAAGTTTCAGTGGAAATGTGCTACAGAATATGCATGTTAATGATCTCTGAATTTCCACAAGCTTTATAACAAACATGGTTGTCAGTAAAAGCAATAGACAAATTGGCCCAGAGGACTATAAACCTTATTGTCAGCTTGATCCATAATCTCAATTAATCAACATCTGCCACCGCGAGTGCGGAAAATACCAACAGACAATTATTTACATTTTAAACCGTTTTGTGCCAGTGGTGATTTTTTTTTATCTCTTTATTCCATGTTTTATTTAGTTTGTCAGTTGGAACCACTCTTAATATGTCAGTCCAAATATTGTGATTTTATGAAACATGCATAGACACTACATTTGGTGGGAAATGTGTGGAATTAACCAACATTTCAATTAATTTTCTGGATTCAGTGCATTTAAAAAAATAGAGCAAAAACATTACAGCCACGATTATTCATCAATTAATAGTGCTGGAGAAGAAAGAGGAAGAAAAAAGGAAGAAAATTGAGGGCTATAGACAGAAAATTACAAAAGGCTTTTTGAATTCAGTGATTCAGGAGGTTATTTCATTTGGCCAGTGCAGCTCTGTCTGTTATTATATGTAATGAGACTGCAATGTAACTTTTCTGGTGCCAGTGGCTTGCTCATCACAGAGTCTCAAATCCGCCCTTTATGGACAAACAATGCAGATTAGAGTCAAGGCAGTTCTATGAGTGCTCATCAGAAATGCTGTAATTGTTTGCCTATTAAATTGTTTTGTTTGTATTTGAAGTTCCCTTTCAGTCAGTCACTACGAGTTACATCAGTGACAGACAAAATGGGGGTTTCGCTAGAGAGCCTTATCACCTTTGAGTTATTAGAAAATGAGCCAATGGTATCCTTAGAGCTGGTTTCCAGACATGTTGTTGTGTTGTTGTTGTGTTGTGCCATGTGCAATGGGCATGCTGCCGCGGGCTCCTGGACAGGACCCCAGCACCTATAGCATGTCAGTTGCCAGACGATTCACCTGATTTGGGAACGGTTCAGCTAACTCTCACGTCATCTTGATACCCCGGCCTGGATATGTGCCCAAGGTTCCCACCATTCCCTTCAGGGATCAGGTGGTGAACCTGCAAGGAGTCAGTGCACCAGGAGTGTGGCTTCCTCCTGGGCTTTAAAGCATGGTGCCTCGCAAACAGACATCTGTAGAGATGCAGGTTGGGTGACACCTAACACTTTTGCGAGATTCCACAATCTCTGCGTAGAGCCAGTGTCCTCTCGCATACTTGCTTCCAGTAGCCAGTAAGTAGGACCTGCTCGGTGTCATCGCTTGCTGCGCCATTCCACTCCACAGACTGGATACGTGCGCTAATTCACTCAGATGAGTTCTCCATAGACCCTGAGTTCCTCCTGCACTGTTGATGCCATCACCTGAGCGCATGCCCGGTTGATCAGCCCTCGTGATCGGTTAGGTGCCTCCATGTGCATGGTTCCCAGGTTGGGCAACCCCAACATGTGTATTTCCACAGTAAGTCTCCTCCGAGCACGTGTCTTTCCCTCGGCAAGACCCTCTTGCCATCTCGAGGTTGAAACATTCCACTCTGTGGCCTGGATACCACTGACTTCTCCATAGCATCCCGTACTCGGGTCATATGTGTATTTTAAAGGGGTGGTATAATGCCCTTTTCACAAGATGTAAAATAAATCTCTGATGTCCCCAGAGTGTGTGTGTGAAGTTTTAGCTCAAAATACCCTACAGATATTTTTATATGGCATGTTAAAGTTGTCACTTTTTGAGGGTTACCGTTTTGGCTCTGGCCCTGTAAATGTAAATGAGCTGCTGCTCATAACAGAGGGCAGGGTTTCAAGAGCTTGTGTGTTAGCATCTCCGATTACCTCACACAGACGCACTAAAATGCCAGAAACTGTTCTGCCTTTTATGTTTAAACGGAGTAAGACAAAGATGGAGAAACTCAAGAAGAAGTGACAGTAACTTTACAGATGTTGTTTATGCTCAAACAGCAACATTACACACTAACTAAAGTTAGAAAAGTGAAATCATACTTAACCACCCCTTTAAGTCCTCCCTGCGGGTAGGCGCTGTTACATATTCCATCTGGGATATGCTACCCAGTGTACATTGGTATTCTTGCGTTAGCCTGGCCCTTCGCTCATGCTAGCCTCACGACAGGGAGCAGTGGCTTGCGCAGGACACTGGAAGACAGCCGCAGTTGCGAGATTAGATTGGGACCCCCATTTCGTCAGTCGCTGACGTAACTCGTGACTAACTGAAAGGGAACGTCTACGTTACGTCCCCATGCTACCTCTGCTGTACAGCTGAAACGGCCGGGGCACACAGTCTCGGCTCCTCAGCTTGTAACAATGCGAGATTGCACTCAAGGCTCCTTTTATATCCATGCTGTAACGTTTTCCCACACTCTTTGTTAGGGGTTTTTACATGCTGGGGTGCCAGACAGGATTTCTGTCATTAATTAAGTTTAACTTTAGGGAAACGTACAAAGATCTTGTGCAGTCTGTCTTGTTCTGTCACAAAACCCGTCACTTAATGAGATAAAGATTTTACACCCATACTCAATACAATACTACCTATAATAATCACTCTTAAATAGACCACCAACCATTCAATACGACAGGACACATACAATTGCATTTAAAGATGTATATTCAGCAGTGACAGTGAAAAAACAAAAACAAAAAACAGTTCATAAATTGTCCATCAGTAATTCACAGTAATCCACAGCAAAAGTAGCTTTCACAGTCAGTAGAAAGGAAAAAAAAAATTCCCCACTCAAAAACAGTCAAGGTTAAGTCATGTCATGCTCTCATCCAGCACTACTAAATTGTACTCACGACTCCTTTTCCTTTTAAGAATCTGGTCCATATTTTCCCAGATATATGGTTTCTCAGACGTGAAGATATAGGCTCTAGGCTCCCCATCCGTCAATCAGTTTCCTCTGTAGTGTCTCAACGACAATCCACCGGTCACACAATGACGAGGGTACTTTCCTTTTAATAATCCATAACGCAATCTGCTTAGCACGCACACCGACGATATACACTCTTATCGCGGATAAAACAAATAACAGCTGCGGGAGTCTTCTGAGGAGATCCGCTAGGTACTCACTGCAGCTCGATAGCTGGCGCCATGTTTTTATAAGCAAAGCACGTCATCCAGATAACTAGGGGCTGGACTAAAGACATCGCCATCTTGACTCGGGCACACGTTACGATGACTGTAGTTACATAAATGGAGATGTTCGGATTTTTGTAGATAATGAGCTCAATGTTATGTACAGATGAATGAGGAAATAAATAAATTGTAATTTAATTGTTCTATATTTATTTATTTCCTGATGACATCGTCACACTCCCCCCTCCTTAAGAAAAGCCAGCCATTAGGGTAAGGCATCAAATCAGATGTCTTCAAATGTCTTTCTCAGTAAATCCAAGAAACTTCTCCTCATCACTGTCCTCCTTAAAGATTTCTAATAAGGGACGTTGTTGTACTTCAAGTTCCTGTGCAGAGGGAAAGCAGGGTTTAAGCCTGGAGACGTGTACCACTCTTAAGTCTTCTCCAGTGTCCTCCAGGACAATTTCATAGTTCAGAGGTCCTAATTTCCGAACTATCCTGTAGGGCCCTTGCCATTTTGGAGCAATTTTTGCTGAAAAAAACTTAACTGCCTTGGAATAAGGGTGAGTGCGCATCCATACTCTGTCCTTCTCCTCAAACACCACTTCTCTACGATTTTTGTCATAGTTACACTTTTGACGTTGACGAGCGGAATGTAGTTTCTTCTCAACGTACTCCATTAGATTTAATTCTATCAATTTTCCATAGCAAGAATCATCAGGAGACACATTTCGTGGTTGTAATAGCACATCCATGGGCCCTCTGAGTGAGTGATTGAGATTCAACTCTGCTGGGGTTACTCCTGTGGACTCATGGACAGCAGAATTAAGAGCAAACCTGAACTATGGTAGGAACTTGTCCCAATGTTTATGATTGTCACTGACGTAGGAGGCCACCATTGTTTTGAGTGTACGATTCACCCTTTCAGTGAGATTTGTCTGGGGATGGTATGCAGTTGTCATTTTGTGTCCGATGTTCCAATTTTTACAGAGCTCCTGGAAGACAGAGGAGATAAACTGTGATCCTCGATCAGACAAGATGTAATCTGGAACTCCCCATCGGGTAAGAATTTCTCTGACAAGTATTTGTGAGACAGTCTCAGCGGTGGCTTTGCGCAGACTAAAAAACTCAACCCAACGAGAATAATAATCAGTGTTGGGAATAACGGCATTTAAAAGAACGGCGTTAGGTAACGACGTTATTTTTTCAGTAAGGGGGTAATCTAACTAATTACTTTTCCCGTCGTTACAACGGCGTTAACGTTACTGAACGTTAAATGCGGTGCGTTACCACGGGCGTCAGTTTGGTTTGAAATGTGCTGGCTACAGAGAAACATTCGGACGTGCATTTTCAGAAATGCTGATACAAAGTTGTCAAACTGTGCAGCCTCTCTGCTCAACCAGTAAATAAATCCATCGATCCGCAAATGTTATTTGAATTCTTAAGTGGGCTAGTGGCAGATCATTGGCCAAGCGTGTCAGAGATTACGGGTTCGAATCGGCACTTCTATAGTTTTTTTCTCCCTCTCATCAAAACTGAATTTGTTCAGCAGGGACACGTTTGTGTGCATTTTATTTTGTGATTTCACCGAAACGAATAGTCTCCACAACGGTGATGGATCGAAGCGTGCGTCCGAGTGAAGACTGTACGTGACAGCGCGAGCCACAAGAGAACAACTATCCATGCAACTGATAGCAGCGGGAACGAGCGCTCAGCTTGATATAAAAAACAACACATTTTAGCGCTAGATCTCTTATTTAATAGCGAACTAAATGAATGCTCTGCTAACTGGAGATGTTTTATTTATTTGTATTAACATCCGTGCCTCAATGTTTCAAAAAGTGGTGGGTACAAAATGACTCATGACGGAATCTGGTGGGGACGTGTACCCACCGAAATTGACGCCTATGTGCGTTACTATTATAGACAGTAAAGGTTACTATGTAGGCTATTGATTGAATAAACTGTAATCCGAACGCACCCCGTGGCTCACACAGCTAGTGAGGAGGTAGGTTAATAACGAGGTATGCGATTATGATTGGCTAAGGCAGAGTCATGTTTCCTAGTTCAATCAGATCCAGTGTTTTTACACACATGCCAGCACAAGCGCCACACACACACACACACACGATGAAGCAGCAGAGATGGCGAGTCAGGAGCAATCCAATGAAAAGTTGGGATTTTCAAGGTGCAATAGAAGCACTACTTGTGTTCTACTAAGTTCAACTGACTTGTGAAAACTGCTAAAAAAAACTGTCTTTTTTAACAGAATTACAAATAGTTACTTTCCTTGGTAACGAGTTACTTTTATTATAGAGTAATTCAGCTACTAACTCAGTTACTTTTTGGAACAAGTAGTGAGTAACTATAACTAATTACTTTTTTAAAGTAACGTTCCCAACACTGATTATAGTCCACAAAATCAATCAGATAAACATTCCCAGATGAGCTCCTGGGAAATGGACCCATCAAATCCACTCCCAGCATTTCCCATGGGCGTTGTACAATCGTTTGTTGTAAGGTGCCGGGAAGTCGACGACATTCAGGCTTCTAACGCTGACAAAGGTGACAGTTTTGTACAAATTCTTTGACATCTTGGTTCAAGTTAGGCCAGTACACCAAAGCTTGCAACCTTTTGAATGTTTTAAATCTGCCAAGATGACCAGCAAGAGGGTCTTCATGAAGAGACTGGAGTAGTTGATATCGGAGAGCTTTTGGTATGTAAACTTGATACACAATTTTGTGTGGAAACTGGACGAGTCTGTAGACTTTATCCTCTAATATGGAAAATTTTGTAGAGGAATTGACAATGATTTCTCCTGATTCTACTATGTTCGTACAGATGGTGAATGTCTGAATCCGTCTGCTGTACTTTCCAGATGTCATGATCGGTGATTGGCAGATCTTCTGTTTCCTCGGATTTCACCTTTGACCTCAAAGATAGAGCAGTGGAACAACTCAAAAGGCCCGGTTCATTAATGTCCACAGGGGCTCGGGACAAAGCATCAGGAACCGTATTATACTTCCCCTTCCTGTACGCCACTGTGAAGTTGAATTCCTGGAGTCGAAGAGCCCACCGAATTAGACGAGTGTTAGGTTTCTGTGTTTTGAACACCCACATCAAGGAAGAGTGATCAGTAACGACCGTGAAGAATTTCTTCCAAGTAGTACCTCCATTTTTCAAGGGCCCACACGACTGCCAAACATTCTTGCTCGGTGGTGGTGTAATTTCTTTCTGCCGGATTTAAAGTACGACTGGCAAATGCCAGGACTTCCTCCGTGCCCAGTCCTGTTTGCTGCACAAGGAAAGCTCCCAAGCCGACCTCACTTGCATCAGTGTAGATGACAAATGGCAGATTCAGATTAGAATGTCCCAACACAGGTGGAGACAAGGAGCTGTTTTAGAGCTTGGAAAGAAAATTGACATTGCGAAGTCCAAAGGAATTTGGCACCTTTTCTTTTTAAGGCATTCAGGGGTTCGGCCACTTGAGAAAAGTTCAGTACAAACCTATGATACCAACCGGCCATGCCTAAAAATCTCTGGACTTCCTTCATGTTCTTTGGCACAGGAAATTCTTGGACTGCTCTGGTCTTTTCTGGATCTGCCTTAATTCCTGTAGCAGTCACAATGTGGCCAAGAAACTTCAGAGAAGTACGGAAGAAATGTGTCTTCTTCATATTAACAGTCAGGTTTGCGTCTTTGAGTTTATCCAAAACAGCCTGGATGTCCTGGAAGTGCTGTTCCATTGATGAAGAGTAGATAATTATATCGTCTAAATAGACGAAACAGTTCTTACGCTGTAACTCTCCCAGGACTCTCTCCATCAACCGCTGGAAGGTCGCTGGTGCATTTTTGAGGCCAAAAGCCATGACCTTGAAATTAAATAGCCCCTGACAGCAAATGAAGGAAGTTTTATCTTGACTTTCCTCTTCCATACGAACCTGCCAATATCCACTGTTTAAGTCCAGGGTAGAAAAAACGACAGCACCACTCAAGGACTCAAGGATTTCTTGGATGGTAGGAAGCGGATAGGCATCTGATTGAAAGACTGAATTTACCTTTCGGTAGTCTACACAGAAACGATATCCTCCAGTTTTCTTAGGTATCAATACCAGGGGAGAAGACCATGCTGAGGAGGAAGGCTCGATGACATCAGCAGCTAACATCTCATCAATGAGCTGTTTGATAACCTTCTGCTTCGTAGGAGAAACACGATAAGGCTTTGGTCTTATAGGAACATCTTGGGTAACAAACTCTGTGTGTCAAAACACTTGTTTTACCCAAAACATCTGTGCAGACATCAGAATTCTGTTTGAGTTGTGTCAGAAAACGTTCCTTTCCCCTTTCATCTAGGCAGGTGTTTTGGCATGCTACATGCAGATGGTTTGGCTCTTCCTCTGTTATACCAGGGGGAAGAGCAGAAAAAAAGAGCAAGAGGAGAAGAATTATGCCAGGCATGGAAGTGAGCATCATTTTTCAGAAAAGAATATTTTTGATCAGGATGAAACCAATAGACATTGTTCCGGATGTCCATTTGCAGCCCACTGAAGAAAAGATAGTCTAATCCTAACACAACAGGAAATGCAAGCATCTGGGGGGCAAGGACAACCACTGGTAAGGTGACTGTTAATGTTTGCACTGCAATTTGTACTTCACCCCATCCTAATGGTTCCCAAGCCCCTCCGTCAGCCAGATAAATGGGCCCCTTAGTCCAGGGTCTGAGCTGTTGAGTGTGATAACCCAGGGTTAACCACAGCTTTTCATTTAACAGTGTATATGAAGATCCTGTGTCAACCAAAGCTTGGCCCTGCCAAGAGTCAATATTTACAGGAACAATCAACTGCTGTGGTAGGGATGCGGAAAATGGATGAGTAGGTGAGTATACAGACTCCATATGAGTGACAGTGCTAACAGTAGGATGATTATCATGGTTACCTTTAACAGGAGGTGAACTTTGCTGACCTTTATAGTTTTTGTTCTTTGCAGGACCGCCCTGAGGACAAGAATTCGGAGTGTGAGGGCCCTTACACCGCCAACAGAAGGGAGATTTAGAAGAGTCCTGTGGTACTGAAGCGATTACTGGGTTATTCAACTGAACCAGAGCAGGACTGGATACTCTGGGTTTCCAAGGTTTTTTTCGTTGTTCATACTGTAGCTGATTTTCCTTGTCCTTTTCTAGCTGTTGTCCAAGACGGACTAAACCATCAACAGAGGTAACTCCATTACTTCGAAGTTGACTTGCCATCTGAGGATTGATGTTCTTCAAGATCAGCTTAATAACGTCATCCTCTTCAATTTGTGGCTCCCAGCGTTTACAGAGAGCTCGGTAAATATAAGCAAAATCTCTTATGCCCTCACCTTCCTGCGGTACACGTCTTCTTACTCTCTCTGCCAACTCATCCTCATAGTCTTCGGACAAGAACGCAGAAAGAAACTTAGATTCAAACTCCTGCCAGGTGGTTGTCTCAAGTCGAGCAACATCCCACCAGTCTCTAGCTGTTCCATGGAGCACATTCCTGAGTGTTGCTATTCATTCTTCATCAGAAAGAGGGTGGAGAGCCATGAAATCATAACATTTCTCCAAGAAGATCAAAGGATCATCACAGTCTTCTAGTCGACCAAAGCATGGGAACTGAATTTTCACAGGCTGTTTCCCCAAAAAACGTCCTCTACCTTCAGCAGTGGTAACCATTTCACTTGGGGAATTAAGATGAGAGTCACCCAGTCCACCTTGAAATGTTGAATGGAGTCACTGTAATCTGGTATTCACCCCCGGCCTTTCCACCACAGTAGAAGCAGAAGGTGACGTAATTATTGGTACAGAAACATTTGCTTTCACTGAACTCTGCTGTGATGACTTGAGAGCTTCAATGTCTGTAGCCAATTGCTGAAAATGTTGCGTGCACTGGTGGAGTTCATTCTGTAAATTACCATCTGAACTTCTCTGAGCTAGAAAGGTGTTCATTTGTTGTGTATATTGATCAGTGGTCGTTTGTATAAGATCCAGAGTATTAGCCATTGGTTCCATGACTGTATTGAAATCCTTCAATACCTCTGCATGATGATTCTTTAGTCGCCAATGCAGCATGTTATTAAACTCTTTCCTGAAATGCTCAAATTGATTACTCATAAGCTGTTTTATTTCAGTTGTTTGTGTCACAGATGCAGCATCCACATTCAAAGTGAAAGTATCTATAGAATTTTTAAGCTCTCCAACTTCAGTGAACAAGGTGTCTTTTAGACTCTGATATTGTGTTCGGGTCATTTCACTCAATTGCTGAAGTTGTCAGAGTGTCCATGAATCCAGTTAATCCTAATGAGGGCTGAGATGAAGGTGATATTGGGGGTCTGAGAGCAAAACTTCCAGTTAAGTCCATATCCAGCAGAGTATGTTGAGATGAAAAGGCCTGAAAACCTTCCAAGGTAATGCTAGGAAGAGAGGGTTGAGTTCCATCTTGATCTAAAGCCATAACATCCATAAGATCCTCTTTAAAGTCCTTGCGTGGAGTTTAGTTTTGATCTCCCTCCATTTCATGGCAAGACCTGCTGGGAGAGGCAGCCATTTTGTTTGTAGGATGGGTTGTTTGAATGATGAAGGGTAGTTTGAGTGTATTTTCTTTCTCACAAGTTTTAATATTTGGTTCCCATCTGGGGTGCCACTTTATGTAACATTATCCCACACTCTTTGTTAGGGGTTTTTATATGCTGGGGTGCCAGACAGGATTTCTGTCATTAATTAAGTTTCACTTTAGGGAAACGTACAAAGATCTTGTGCAGTCTGTCTTGTTCTGTCACAAAACCCGTCACTTAATGAGATAAAGATTTTACACCCATACTCAATACTACCCATAATAATCACTCTTAAATAGACCACCAACCATTCAATACGACAGGACACATACAATTGCATTTAAAGATGTATATTCAGCAGTGAAAGTGAAAAAAAAAAAACAGTTCATAAATTGTCCATCAGTAATTCACAGTAATCCACAGCAAAAGTAGCTCTCACAGTCAGTAGGAAGGAAAAAAAAAAATTCCCCACTCAAAAACAGTCAAGGTTAAGTCATGTCATGCTGTCATCCAGCACTACTAAATTGTACTCACGACTCCTTTTCCTTTTAAGAATCTGGTCCATATTTTCCCTGGTTTCTCAGACGTGAAGATATAGGCTCTAGGCTCCCCATCCGTCAATCAGTTTCCTCTGTAGTGTCTCAACGACACTCCACCGGTCACACAATGACGAGGGTACTTTCCTTTTAATAATCCATAACGCGATCTGCTTAGCACGCACACCGACGATATACACTCTTATCGCGGATAAAACAAATAACAGCCGCGGGAGTCTTCTGAGGAGATCCGCGAGGTACTCACTGCAGCTCGATAGCCGGCGCCATGTTTTTATAAGCAAAGCACGTCATCCAGATAAGTAGGGGCTGGACTAAAGACATCGCCATCTTGACTCGGGCACACGTTACGATGACTGTTATAAATGATGGAGATGTTCTGATTTTTCTAGATAATGAGCTCAATGTTATGTACAGATGAATAATGAGGAAATAAATAAGTTGTAATTTAATTGTTCTATATTTATTTATTTCCTGATGACATCGTCACAATGCGGTGGGTCGGAGTTCGCAATACAAATTCCGCAGACCCTTGATATTTTCAAACCATTGGCTCGTTTTCTAATAACTGATAGGTGATAGGGCTCTCTGAAGGGGAACCAGGGTTATATAACCGAGACGTTTTCTGTTGTCATGTAAATGAGAAGTTCTGGAGTGTGTTGGATCAAAACAGGAGAAGCATCTCTGGCTGGCCTGGTACTGGGAAACTGGGGTTTATTATTTATTTCTCATAAAACATCTGCTGTGAGTCTATTGTTCAATCCCTCCCCATCATCTCTGAAGCTAACACACTGATGGGTTTGGATGAGTGCCAAGGTAGGATTCAAACTCTGAAGCTGATTTTTTTTTTGTATTATTATTATTTTGAAATGTATTATTTTGCAAACACTACAGTGCAACATGCAACAATACACTTGACTAGATTATCTGAAGCCCAAGAGTGAATTTACCATAAGAATATTAATGTGTTTTGCCTCACTCTTTATAAATATTCATGTTGATGAAATGGAAAATATATATATATATATATATATATATATATATATATATATATATATATATATATATATATAATCAGCTAAATTGCCCTTTCATCCAACAACAAACTACAGTGAACTTACTGGGGAATAAGTTATCATTATGATGTAACTCACTAAAAACAATAAGTGATCTTCTCCTCATTAATTCAGTTAGTGGGGAGATTGAGGTGAGTTTCACACAGGCAAGTTGTCACTCACAAGGGCTATCACAGTAACTATGGGCCTGTTTACACCTGGTCACTTCATACATTTTCTCTGAACGGACAGCCATCCGGTCGTGAAAAAACAATGTGTACTGTACCTATATGCCCTCCGAAACGTTTCGAGATGGATTTAAATCCGATCACTTAAATCACTTCAGGAGGTGGTTTGAGACACACACCAAATGAAACTGGACAAGAGTAAATGTACATGTGTAAAATTTACTAGCCAACTCCCAAAATGGTAATAAAAAAAAAAGTGAATGTGTTATAGGCTGCCAGCAGTCAGATATGACAGTGCTATTGCAACATGCATCGTTACAGATATGTGGCCAGCCGCAATAACGGATTATCTCTTCAGCAAAAATAGTAAGACTAAATTATATTACCAGTGCTGATGCCGCTCTCTCTCCTATTGCGGTCTTTGACCTTGAAATCAGCTGACGACAAATAAAGTTCAGTTTATATCGGTAGCTTTCATTGACGTGAACTCCATTAAGTTTGCACATAGTGAAGGAATTGAAGATCGGATTTATATTAGTTTTGTGGAGACATATTTGTGTGGCCCAGTAAATCAGTAAATCAGTGATCAGTAAAAACACATGAAGTGACCATGTTCAAAAGGCCTTATAAGATTTTGAGTCAAATCCCAACTGATTTTGTACTGTTTTTCAGAAAAGTATATTTTGGGTATTGTATGAAACTAAAACTCCAATATCATTATGTTTTTCCACAACTGAAACCAATTAACTGTTTAATGATGTCTGAAGAAAGATAAAAAGAGGATGAATAAGATATGTTGAACTTTTTTACAAGGCGCACTTTCTTTTCTTTTGCCCAATCACAAATTATTTGCATTTTGCAGAGAACAAAATGAATAAAAATGTTTCCAGGTAAAAAGGCTTTCTTTGCCAGGAAATCATCTTCTGGAAGTGCTTAAATAATGCATATTGCTGTCAAATAGCAACTCAATTATGTGTTAGCTATGACACTGAAAAATATAATTCTTTTGGTTTTGAAACAAATATAGAACAGATGTGTAATGAAACATCCTACCATATGACTCTATACCAGAGTCCATCATTAGCACTGACAAAACATCAGAACGATTTTGATAAGTCAGTCTGTCATAGACAAGGACAAGCACTGAGCTGACCTTGTCAAAACCCCTAAAAACTACAAAGCCACATCTCTGCACAGGCTTAAATGTCAAATGAACACTGTGTGGAACTTTAAACTTAAAATGAGAAGATAAATCCAATAATTTGTTTTGATTGTAATGGTGGTGATGCACAGGCAAGGATATTTAATGCAGATTTCCGATAACACCTTTCGATACCACCGAAAGGTCACATTCAAATTGAATTCATAGTAATTGAATCTATTTATAAGTCTTACCTATTCAAATTGAATTAGGTCACAGATTTTTTTTTAATACAAAGATTGGGGCTCTAATTCAGAATCGCATTTACACATTTTATCCTTATAAAGGATTTCAGACTTGTTTTTCCAAATCTCTTGCGTCTTGGTGCTCTTGAAATGGCCTTTAGCAGCAAAAGATATCTGACATTTTATATATTCTTCTAAATGAAAAGCTGTCGCTGACGATATAATAAAACCATTTTAGCAAAAGAATAATTTATAATTTCCATAGTTAGAAAAAAAAGCTATAAGTCAGTTTTCTCTTGACTCCCTTGACAGGTAGAAGCTTTAATTCATAGTTATTGCAGAAATTATCCACAGAAAATACAATGTTAAGAAATAAGAAACGGCAAAGTTAATGCGGTCGAGTCTTAAGCATCTTCTGATGTACAGTAGAGCACAAATCACAGGGGCTAACAAGTGATTTATTTTCTCTTTACTCTCCTGCCCTTTGCTCCAGCAGCACAGATCAACTTTAATTAATTTTGAATTGCATATGAAATTGGATGAACATTCGCCGTTCTTCCAGTGGCAGCCTACAGTACATTCTAATGCTTCAAGTAGAAAAATCCCAATAATGAGGTAGATCAGCAGAGGAGCCCATTCTGAGAATTCTATTTGATTTGATTGCCCTGTCCGAAGTGTGAAACCCTCATCTCATTATGATTTTGGAAGCACATTCTACTTCTCCTTCCATCTTCCTCAGTCTCTCTCTTTCTGGCATTGTGTCTCTCACTGAGCCCCTGGGCTAAACCACATAATCTTGAGCAGCATTTTCCCAGACCCCCTCACTCCTCCCCAACACAGTACACAAACGCACACAACATAACAAGACTTCAGGCTGATAGAAAATTCATAAATGATCATGTTTTATAAAATTGCTGTCCTTTGATAACTATAGTGAGGCAAAGGGGAGAAAACCACTGCATGCCCAGGTGAAAAAGACGTACTATTAAATGTATTAAAAATGTACTTGAGTATGTTTTTAGTACAATAAAAATATACTATAATGCATGTTTAATACATTTAACAGTACATCTTTTTCACCTGGGTGAGGATTGTAGAGAGAACTGGAACTTGGTTAATTCGGTCTGAGACTCAAGCAAAGCCAGGAAAAGTGCTCAGCCGTAATCCATCCGTTATCAAAGACCGAACGGATTGTCCATTGCTTGATAAAACCTTAGAGCATTTGAGCCCATGCTTAGAGGTCACACAAATAGCAGGAACGAAGAAAGAAAGTAAAGTGGATCAGCTACTTATAAAGATTACAAAGTTGGTGTCAAGTCAAATAACTAAAAATAAATAGATATGGTAAAATTTACATTATTTCTTTAAACAACCAAGTAGGGAAATTATCTGCCAAATGATGCCAGTTTAACCTTTAAAAAAAACTGGTTATGCTTAATGTAAAATCCACTCTCTGAAGCATACTGTTTAGGGTAGTTCGGCTGCGGCTGGATGTAACCGATCGGCGGGAGTTGCTGCGTGCAGGCGGGGAGGAGCTGCAAACAGGTGAAGTCAGGACACTTTCTGGTTCCCATAGTGACCGCTCACGTGATGTTTACATACTTTACCACAGCTGAAGTGAAATAAATGCAATATTTGTCAAACAAAACTTGCAAACTAAACCACCCGCAAAAAAGTCACCATATTTACCAACTGAAAAGGGGTTTAGTTATTGTTTCATGTCTCTTGTCATAGTCGTGTCACTTGTCATGTGATCCTGCCATGTGTTCTGTGTTGTCATTGGTTCATTGTTTCATTGTGCACAGGTGTGTCTTGTTCAGTCATTAGTCTTGTGCGTATTTGAACCCTCATGTTTGCCATGTGTCTTTGTCAAGTATTGTCAGTGCCATGCCATGGTTCTTGGATTGATTTGAATAAACTGCACTTGGGTTCGTCAAGCTCCCCTCCAGTGGAATGATTACACATACATACACTTTGATTATATAGGTTCAATTCATTAACAATTTTATGTATACTCATACATTACCATTTTCAGCTGTATAAATTAATATAAGTTGTATTAAACTGTATTTTAATGATCCATATTAAACTTTTCGGTAACACTTTATTTCAGTAGTTCACTTTAGACATTCTACTAAGTTTGCAACTACATGTCAGTTACCAGTCATTATAGTATTAGGAGACTGTCTGTTTAATTATAATTAATAATTAATTAATATTTTACACACAAAAATAAAAACACTTTATTTTGACAATTACATGTCAACAATTAATTTGCAACTACATGCCAACTAATATTATTCTACTAACCTAACAGTCTACTAATACTCTAAAGAGAGTTAGTTGCATGTAGTTGCAAAGTTACTTAGGTATACAATGTCTAAAGTGGACTTTCAAAATAAAGTCTAACAAAACTTTCAAATGTATTATGAATAGTATATTATTAAATCAGCAAAAATAGATAAATGCTATAAATTTCTGTTGTTATGGCTTATAATTCCTAATGACAGATTTATCAAAAATTATCTGTTAAAGTTAAAAAAAAATAGTAGGACAAATATGAAAGGGGAAAAAAAGTATTTCACGGAATTTCAGGTTTATCAAGTGTACCGAGGTTCATCTTTGCTCTAGTTCAGGGTAATGTTGACCATGTCTTTTTAGACTGAAATTACTATTGATTTATTGAGCACCACAACAAATGGCATTCTTGGAAAATTCCGAACACTATATCTAAGGCACACTTCTGGGTCTTCCGTTAATTGTGTTATACAAGCCAAAGTTCAGAATATTTTAATTAGGATTCAAACCAGGTTTGACATTCAAAGGCAACCTGCAGTACCTCTGAAAGTAATTTTAGCAATACAGAAATATTTATGCAACCCAATTAGCAGACATTTCTGCTTCAAAATCACAGGGCAATTATAGTTTAGTATGAGCAGTATGAACCAACTGATAAGACCAACTGTTGGACAAAGGCAGAAAGAGAAAAAAATATAAAAGAAAGAAAAGAAGAAGATAAAGTGCCCAGTCTAAAAGCAAATCACCTCAATTGCTAGAGTAATGGATTTGAGTCTACAAACTCACTGAATGGGCTTAATGTTGCATGTTGTTGCAAGTCAGCACGTAGCTGATGAGGTCTGACATCAAACTGTTCTGCCCACATTGAAGAGAGAAATTCTGCTCCAAATAACACTTTATATTTGAGGACTGACCAAATGAAAGGCAGATAAAAGGCTAACGGCTATCTGTCAAATTGTTGTTGGAACAAATTATTTTAATATAGAGATACATATCATAATTTGAATACATATTCAAATAAAGTGTCCATTAATCAGCAGTAATTGTCATACCTGAAAAGTTAAAGTAATGAGCAATCATGCATTTCAAGGGTACATACATTTCCATTCAGCAGATCTTATGTCATATTGTCACTGCCCTGTAATTGCTGCTAATATTAGACACTAGCTGAGTAGTTGGGATATTTTATTCACCCAAACCGCATAAATAATTATGCATTGGGATGGAAATACATGAATGAATTATCTGTTATGGGCAATAAGACAAACACAATCCTATAATGACATCCTGTTCCTCTTCTGTGTGGTTCTTCAGTCAGATTTAAAGAGAACTGCTGTCCTGTGGGCTAATTTATGCAAATATTATTAGTACATGAAAGTTTACGTGATGGGAATTATTGTAATAATTTATAATTTGAATAGAGCGCTTCAGGAAAAGAAAGTAATTGGTTAATGTTATCTCAAGTTGCTTGACAAATTCCGGACAACAAAACACTGGAGGGCATCCATCAATCAATCTGAAGTAAAGTGCTGAAAAAGTGCTGCTTTATTTTATATCATAGAATTTTTTTGTAATGCTTATGCTGATGATCTATAACAATGTGGCTCTACTTTTGTATTTCAAAATAGCTGCACATCAATCACTGCTATTCTGTTAATAGATTCACCGGAGAATCGTTTCGTGGTGGCATTCTCTCTTGAGTTATCAGCTTTTCTCTGCATGTCAGGGTTTGACACATCTGGGATCTGTGCAGTGAGCTGATAACTCCCTTCTATCTCCACACCTGCAGGATTAATACGGAAATCTATTAAGGGGTTGAAACATTTGCCCACTACATTGTGCTTCCTTGAATAGAACCCTGTTCTTTTTGGATAAGCACTAAAGCATTTTATTGACTAGAAGAAAGATTTTTTTTAAAAATAAAGAGAGACAAATTCCCCTTTGGACTTGAGTTTCCAATGTGGGATAGTGTCAGAGTGAATCAGATTTAAAGGGACACTTCACACAAAAATGAAAATTCTCTAAGCTCTACTCACATTGATGTCACTCTAAAGTGGTACGACTGACTTTCATGCATGAAACACAATAGGGTCGTGAGTAAATGCTGACAGAATGTTTTGGGGAACTGTCCTTGTAAGTATTAATATTGATGAATATGTTGTCTGTAAAAATGAGCAATTCCCCTTGGTGAAAAAATATGAAATGTATTTTCCAGCACCAGCATCATATCTGGGGAGCACTTGAATGAGGAATGCAATTCATCCTTCTCTTGCTGTCTTTTATACCCTTGTAAAGACTTCCAATATAAAACAACAAGGACTATTTCTGAACATGGGAGATCAACTATATAGAGACAACTCAGATTAGTTAAGTTAATGTAAAGTGAAAAACAACAACAACAACAACAGGAACTCTCTGTAGATTAAGGCAAAGTTTGTATGATCAAAATAATATTAAAAATTTGATGTAATGATCTGGGATAAATTCTTTCAAAATGTTAAACACTTATCAAGAAAATACATATTTATTACTTTTACTTGCCATATGATTATCACTATGGAGAAGCTGGAAAATTACATAGTGACAATACTAATTAAAATATCATAAACAATACTTTTCAATCATAAACACTAATTATGATATAAAAATTAAATAAAATAGGTCAATTTCAAACTTTTAAGAGCTCCAAAAGAGCCATACAAAATATAACAAAATATTTCCAATTTATGTTTCTTCACAAAAGTACTTGAGAATACAGACCTACTTTTAAATGATTGTCAGTGAAGAAAAATATGCTTTTTAAGCCCAGATGGTGCAGTTACCAGCAGGAGCTAATGGGGCCATGCTAACAAGTCTTGATCTATGGGAATCTGTCTATTTCAGACACGTATGATGTCTATGCAGAACTCTCCACCTCTGCTTTTGTACCCCTACATTGTTTTTCTGATTACATAAGAAAACTCTGAGTCAGTCAGCCACATGAAAGCAGACACTGACTGTACAATAACACTTATATATCTGCACATACAATAAGAGCGATCCAGCTTTTCCCCCATTCAGTCAAACATGGTAAATATAGAAATCACACATCAGTGACACCAGTGAGCAGAAATGAGCAATTATTCAACAGACTTCGGCAGACTTCTCACAACATCCACCACCAAAAGGAAATGGAAGACCTGGTGGTCGTCAGAGACGCTGGGGTGATGCATAATGTATCTCATCCTTTTGGGTGTGTGTGTGTGTGTGTGTGAAATTCTACAGAAAGAAATTCAACAAAGAAGATGTTGCACACAGCCACTGTCTATGGGGAGAGAATAGTTTGGATTTACTGTAAAAGATGTCCTGTATCCTTCAAAAAATAATGTGTGAAAAATATCTATTTTAGAAACATTCATTCATGTTTATTCATTCACTTTATCCCAATGGATTACCTATTTGTGGGTATAACTATAAGAGTTTAATTATTTATAACACACAATGAACATAATTGTATCCACTTAAAGGGTTAGTTCACCCAAAAATGAAAATTAAGTCATTAATTACTCACCCCCATTCTGTACCAACCCCGTAAGACCTTCGTTCATCTTCGGAACACAAATGAAGATATTTTTGATTAAATCTGAGAGGTGGATCACCGCTACATAGGCTGCCTAAGGGAATGAAACTTGACGGCCCAGAAAGTCATTGAAGGAAATGTTTAAATATTCCATGTGCCTACAGTGGCTCAACTATAAGTTTATCAAGCGACGAGACTACTTTTTTCCGAAAAAAAAAAAAAAAACATAAATAACGACTTTATTGAACTATTCCTTTTCTCCCTTGTGGGCCTGAGACGAGAGTTCAAGAGATTTCCACGACGCATGCGCGAGAACTGAACAAGAAGTATTAGAAGAACAATGTTCTCTTCTCAGTTCTCGTGCATGCGTCGTGGAAATCTCTTGAACTCTCATCTCAGGCCCACAAGGAAGAAAAGGAATAGTCGAATAAAGTCGTTATTTTTGTTTTTTTCCCCGCACAAAAAGTATTCTTGTTGCTTGATAAACTTATAGTTGAGCCACTGTAGTCACATGGAATATTTAAACATTTTCTTCAATGACTTTCTGGGCCGTCAAGTTTCATTCCCTTAGGCAGCCTATGTAGCAGTGATCCACCGCTCAGATTTAATAAAAAATATCTTCATTTGTATTCCGAAGATGAACGAAGGTCTTACAGGGTTGGTACAGCATGGGGGTGAGTAATTAATGACTTAATTTTCATTTTTGGGTGAACTAACCCTTAAGTATAATAGATTATACAGTATATCCCATATAGTTTCATATCTTTTACTTCTCCAAGTCTCATATCTTGACATTATATACTTAAAGGGTTAGTTCACTCAAAAATGAAAATTCTGTCAGTAAATTACTCACCCTCATGTTGTTCCAACCCTGAGACTTTCGTTCATCTTCGGAACACAAATTAAGGTATTTTTGATGAAATCTGAGAGCTGGCTCACTCCTTCATAGGATGCTATAGGCTAATTTATATCTGCCAGCCCAGAAAAGGTTGTAAAGACAATGTTTAAAATAGTCCAAGTGACTACAGTGGCTCAACCATAAATTTATCAAGCGACGAGAATACTTTTTTTACACTCATCTCACACATGACCAGCATCGGCCAATAGTGAGCCTACGTTCTGACGTACAACCCAGAAGCACAGCGCTGCTACACTACGTGAACTCACTCAGCGTCCCACACAGAAGAAAATGAATAGTTGAATAAAGTCTTTTTCTTTTTTTGCGCGCAAAAAGTATTCTTGTCGCTTGATAAACTTAAGGTTGAGCCACTGTATTCACTTGGACTATTTTAACGATGTCTTAACTAATTTTTCTGGGCTGGCAGATATCAATAACCTTGCAGCCTATGAAGGAGTGAGACAGCTCAAATTTCATCAAAAAGTCTTACGGGGTTGGAACAACATGAGGGTGAGTAATTACTGACAAAATTTTCATTTTTGGGTGAACTAACTCTTTAAGATCTGCACAGTTTCATACTACATCTTATGAGTGATCTTTGTCTGCTTTAAGTAAAGTAACTGTCAGGGTTGTTGCAGGATACTGAAGACGAGGGAACAGAATTTCAATGCAGATGGTTTATTCACAAACTCAGGTTACAGGAAAACACAGGAACACACAACCATACATCTACGACGATCAACCAACAGTGAGGGAAAACACAGGGCTTAAATGAACAGGGACTAATAGGATGATTAACAGAACACAGGTGAAGGGAATTACTAATTAAACAGACTGGGAAACACTAACAGGACTAAACCAAAATCACAAAGACAGGGGGAAACCAGATCACAAAACAGAACTTAAACACATAGAAACGTGACAGTACCTCCCCCCTCCCCGAAGGCGCGTCCTCGCGGCGCATAACATCCAAAGGGGTGGGAGGGTGGGCATCCTGGACTCCAGGACGGTCCAGGCGGAGTAGGCTGGTCAGGGGACCAGGGCGGAGCAGGCTGTGGGCGTGACCACGGCGGAGCTGTCGGACCCTCGGGCGTCCAGGTCGGAGGTGACCCTTTGGGCGTCCGTGGCGGAGGTGACCCTTGGGGCGTCCGTGGCGGAGGTGACCCTTGGGGGCGAAGACTGGCTCTGGCTCGAAGACTGGCGCAGGATCAGCGGGCTCTGGCGCGAAGACTGGCTCGTTCTGGCTCGAAGACTGGCTCGCTCTGGCTCGAAGACTGGCGCAGGATCAGCGGGCTCTGGCTCGAAGACTGGCTCGCTCTGGCTCGAAGACTGGCGCAGGATCAGCGGGCTCTGGCGCGAAGACTGGCTCTGGCTCGAAGACTGGCGCAGGATCAGCGAGCTCTGGCGCGAAGACTGGCTCGCTCTGGCTCGACTGGCTCGCTCTGGCTCGAAGACTTGCTCGCTCTGGCTCGAAGACTGGCTCGCTCTGGCTCGAAGACTGGCTCGCTCTGGCTCGAAGACTGGCTCGCTCTGGCTCGAAGACTGGCTCGCTCTGGCTCGAAGACTGGCTCGCTCTGGCTCGAAGACTGGCTCGCTCTGGCTCGAAGACTGGCTCGCTCGGGCGCGAAGACTGGCTCGCTCGGGCGCGAAGACTGGCTCGCTCGGGCGCGAAGACTGGCTCGCTCGGGCGCGAAGACTGGCTCGCTCGGGCGCGAAGACTGGCTCGCTCGGGCGCGAAGACTGGCTCGCTCGGGCGCGAAGACTGGCTCGAAGACTGGCTCGAAGACTGGCTCGAAGACTGGCTCGAAGACTGGCTCGAAGACTGGCTCGAAGACTGGCTCGAAGACTGGCTCGAAGACTGGCTCGCTCGGGCGCGAAGACTGGCTCGCTCGGGCGCGAAGACTGGCTCGCTCTGGCTCGAAGACTGGCTCGAAGACTGGCTCGAAGACTGGCTCGAAGACTGGCTCGAAGACTGGCTCGAAGACTGGCTCGAAGACGGGCGCGAAGACTGGCTCGAAGACGGGCGCGAAGACTGGCTCGAAGACGGGCGCGAAGACTGGCTCGAAGACGGGCGCGAAGACTGGCTCGCTCGGGCTCGAAGACTGGCTCGCTCTGGCTCGAAGACTGGCTCGCTCTGGCTCGAAGACTGGCTCGCTCTGGCTCGAAGACTGGCTCGCTCTGGCTCGAAGACTGGCTCGCTCTGGCTCGAAGACTGGCTCGCTCTGGCTCGAAGACTGGCTCGCTCTGGCTCGAAGACTGGCTCGCTCTGGCTCGAAGACTGGCTCGCTCTGGCTCGAAGACTGGCTCGCTCTGGCTCGAAGACTGGCTCGAAGACTGGCTCCCTCTGGCTCGAAGACTGGCTCGCTCTGGCTCGAAGACTGGCTCGCTCTGGCTCGAAGACTGGCTCCCTCTGGCTCGAAGACTGGCTCCCTCTGGCTCGAAGACTGGCTCCCTCTGGCTCGAAGACTGGCTCCCTCTGGCTCGAAGACTGGCTCCCTCTGGCTCGAAGACTGGCTCCCTCTGGCTCGAAGACTGGCTCCCTCTGGCTCGAAGACTGGCTCCCTCTGGCTCGAAGACTGGCTCCCTCTGGCTCGAAGACTGGCTCCCTCTGGCTCGAAGACTGGCTCCCTCTGGCTCGAAGACTGGCTCCCTCTGGCGCGAAGACTGGCTCGCTCTGGCGCGAAGACTGGCTCGCTCTGGCGCGAAGACTGGCTCGCTCTGGCGCGAAGACTGGCTCGCTCTGGCGCGAAGTCTGGCTCGCTCGGGCGCGAAGTCTGGCTCGCTCGGGCGCGAAGTCTGGCTCGCTCGGGCGCGAAGACTGGCTCGCTCTGCCGCGAAGACTGGCTCGCTCTGGCGCGAAGACTGGCGCAGGATCAGCGGGCTCTGGCGCGAAGACTGGCTCTGGCTCGAAGACTGGCTCTGGCGCGAAGACTGGCTCTGGCGCGAAGACTGGCTCGGGCGCGAAGTCTGGCTCGCTCGGGCGCGAAGACTGGCTCGCTCTGGCGCGAAGACTGGCTCGCTCTGGCGCGAAGACTGGCTCGCTCTGGCTCGAAGACTGGCTCCGTCTGGCTCGAAGACTGGCGCAGGATCAGCGGGCTCTGGCGCGAAGACTGGCTCTGGCTCGAAGACTGGCTCTGGCGCGAAGACTGGCTCTGGCGCGAAGACTGGCTCCGGCGCGAAGACTGGCTCCGTCTGGCTCGAAGACTGGCTCCCTCTGGCTCGAAGACTGGCTCCCTCTGGCTCGAAGACTGGCTCCCTCTGGCTCGAAGACTGGCTCCCTCTGGCTCGAAGACTGGCTCCCTCTGGCTCGAAGACTGGCTCCCTCTGGCTCGAAGACTGGCTCCCTCTGGCTCGAAGACTGGCTCCCTCTGGCTCGAAGACTGGCTCCCTCTGGCTCGAAGACTGGCTCCCTCTGGCTCGAAGACTGGCTCCCTCTGGCTCGAAGACTGGCTCCCTCTGGCTCGAAGACTGGCTCCCTCTGGCTCGAAGACTGGCTCCCTCTGGCTCGAAGACTGGCTCCCTCTGGCTCGAAGACTGGCTCCCTCTGGCGCGAAGACTGGCTCGCTCTGGCGCGAAGACTGGCTCGCTCGGGCGCGAAGACTGGCTCGCTCGGGCGCGAAGACTGGCTCGCTCGGGCGCGAAGACTGGCTCGCTCGGGCGCGAAGACTGGCTCGAAGACTGGCTCGAAGACTGGCTCGAAGACTGGCTCGAAGACTGGCTCGAAGACTGGCTCGAAGACTGGCTCGAAGACTGGCTCGAAGACGGGCGCGAAGACTGGCTCGCTCGGGCGCGAAGACTGGCTCGCTCGGGCGCGAAGACTGGCTCGAAGACTGGCTCGAAGACTGGCTCGAAGACTGGCTCGAAGACTGGCTCGAAGACTGGCTCGAAGACTGGCTCGAAGACGGGCGCGAAGACTGGCTCGAAGACGGGCGCGAAGACTGGCTCGAAGACGGGCGCGAAGACTGGCTCGAAGACGGGCGCGAAGACTGGCTCGAAGACGGGCGCGAAGACTGGCTCGCTCGGGCGCGAAGACTGGCTCGCTCTGGCTCGAAGACTGGCTCGCTCTGGCTCGAAGACGGCTCGCTCTGGCTCGAAGACTGGCTCGAAGACTGGCTCGCTCTGGCTCGAAGACTGGCTCGCTCTGGCTCGAAGACTGGCTCGCTCTGGCTCGAAGACTGGCTCCCTCTGGCTCGAAGACTGGCTCCCTCTGGCTCGAAGACTGGCTCCCTCTGGCTCGAAGACTGGCTCCCTCTGGCTCGAAGACTGGCTCCCTCTGGCTCGAAGACTGGCTCCCTCTGGCTCGAAGACTGGCTCCCTCTGGCTCGAAGACTGGCTCCCTCTGGCTCGAAGACTGGCTCCCTCTGGCTCGAAGACTGGCTCCCTCTGGCTCGAAGACTGGCTCCCTCTGGCTCGAAGACTGGCTCCCTCTGGCTCGAAGACTGGCTCCCTCTGGCTCGAAGACTGGCTCCCTCTGGCTCGAAGACTGGCTCCCTCTGGCGCGAAGACTGGCTCGCTCTGGCGCGAAGACTGGCTCGCTCTGGCGCGAAGACTGGCTCGCTCTGGCGCGAAGACTGGCTCGCTCTGGCGCGAAGTCTGGCTCGCTCGGGCGCGAAGTCTGGCTCGCTCGGGCGCGAAGACTGGCTCGCTCTGCCGCGAAGACTGGCTCGCTCTGGCGCGAAGACTGGCGCAGGATCAGCGGGCTCTGGCGCGAAGACTGGCTCTGGCTCGAAGACTGGCTCTGGCGCGAAGACTGGCTCTGGCGCGAAGACTGGCTCGGGCGCGAAGTCTGGCTCGCTCGGGCGCGAAGACTGGCTCGCTCTGGCGCGAAGACTGGCTCGCTCTGGCGCGAAGACTGGCTCGCTCTGGCTCGAAGACTGGCTCCGTCTGGCTCGAAGACTGGCGCAGGATCAGCGGGCTCTGGCGCGAAGACTGGCTCTGGCTCGAAGACTGGCTCTGGCGCGAAGACTGGCTCTGGCGCGAAGACTGGCTCTGGCGCGAAGACTGGCTCCGGCGCGAAGACTGGCTCCGTCTGGCTCGAAGACTGGCTCCCTCTGGCTCGAAGACTGGCTCCCTCTGGCTCGAAGACTGGCTCCCTCTGGCTCGAAGACTGGCTCCCTCTGGCTCGAAGACTGGCTCCCTCTGGCTCGAAGACTGGCTCCCTCTGGCTCGAAGACTGGCTCCCTCTGGCTCGAAGACTGGCTCCCTCTGGCTCGAAGACTGGCTCCCTCTGGCTCGAAGACTGGCTCCCTCTGGCTCGAAGACTGGCTCCCTCTGGCTCGAAGACTGGCTCCCTCTGGCTCGAAGACTGGCTCCCTCTGGCTCGAAGACTGGCTCCCTCTGGCTCGAAGACTGGCTCCCTCTGGCGCGAAGACTGGCTCCCTCTGGCGCGAAGACTGGCTCGCTCTGGCGCGAAGACTGGCTCGCTCGGGCGCGAAGACTGGCTCGCTCGGGCGCGAAGACTGGCTCGCTCGGGCGCGAAGACTGGCTCGCTCGGGCGCGAAGACTGGCTCGCTCGGGCGCGAAGACTGGCTCGCTCGGGCGCGAAGACTGGCTCGCTCGGGCGCGAAGACTGGCTCGCTCTGGCGCGAAGACTGGCTCGCTCTGGCGCGAAGACTGGCTCGCTCTGGCTCGAAGACTGGCTCGCTCTGGCTCGAAGACTGGCTCCGTCTGGCTCGAAGACTGGCGCAGGATCAGCGGGCTCTGGCGCGAAGACTGGCTCTGGCTCGAAGACTGGCTCTGGCGCGAAGACTGGCTCTGGCGCGAAGACTGGCTCCGTCTGGCGCGAAGACTGGCTCCGTCTGGCGCGAAGACTGGCTCCGTCTGGCGCGAAGACTGGCTCCGTCTGGCGCGAAGACTGGCTCCGTCTGGCTCGAAGACTGGCTCCGTCTGGCTCGAAGACTGGCTCCGTCTGGCTCGAAGACTGGCTCCGTCTGGCTCGAAGACTGGCTCCGTCTGGCTCGAAGACTGGCTCCGTCTGGCTCGAAGACTGGCTCCGTCTGGCTCGAAGACTGGCTCCGTCTGGCTCGAAGACTGGCTCCGTCTGGCTCGAAGACTGGCTCCGTCTGGCTCGAAGACTGGCTCCCTCTGGCTCGAAGACTGGCTCCGTCTGGCTCGAAGACTGGCTCCGTCTGGCTCGAAGACTGGCGCAGGATCAGCGGGCTCTGGCGCGAAGACTGGCTCTGGCTCGAAGACTGGCGCAGGATCAGCGGGCTCTGGCGCGAAGACTGGCTCTGGCTCGAAGACTGGCGCAGGATCAGCGGGCTCTGGCTCGAAGACTGGCTCGAAGGCTGGCTCGAAGGCTGGCTCGAAGGCTGGCTCGAAGGCTGGCTCGAAGGCTGGCTCGAAGGCTGGCTCGAAGGCTGGCTCGAAGGCTGGCTCGAAGGCTGGCTCGAAGGCTGGCTCTGTCTGTCTGGCTCGAAGACTGGCTCTGTCTGTCTGGCTCGAAGACTGGCTCTGTCTGTCTGGCTCGAAGACTGGCTCTGTCTGTCTGGCTCGAAGACTGGCTCTGTCTGTCTGGCTCGAAGACTGGCTCTGTCTGTCTGGCTCGAAGACTGGCTCTGTCTGTCTGGCTCGAAGACTGGCTCTGTCTGTCTGGCTCGAAGACTGGCCTTGCAGGCGTGGCATGAAGCTCTGGGCTGGACGGGACCAGCGGCGAAGGAAACTCAGGGCTGGACGGGACTAGCGGCAAGGAAACTCAGGGCTGGGCGGGATCAGCGGTGGAAGCTCTGGGTCAGACGAGACCAGCGGTGAGGGCTCTGGGGGTACCGTGGGCTTGCGGGGTGTCTCTGCAGCAAAGCTCACAGTAAATAATGAACCGCTCCAGAAGAGGGCCAGGTTTACATACCCCTCTAGGGTCCAGCCGGTACAGTCATCCGGCATCAACTGGGCAACGTCCTCGTCCAACTTGCTCCAAAACAAGTCCATGAGTTTGAGGTCGTCTAAAGCCCCCAGACGAAAGCACGACATAAAGTCCCTCACTACCGCCCAATGGACTGGCCCTCCTGAAATAACGAGGCAAGGAAACTTCTGAGGGCCTGGTTGCTTACAACTGCTGGATCCATTGGTGAATTCTTCTGTTGGTACGTTCAAGCCTTCTGTCAGGACACAGGCACAGAGACAGAGGTAAGTGAATCCAAACACAGTTTTATTTCAAGTGATACAAGTGCAAAGGTCAGTATTCAAAGTTCAGGTGCAGATTCGGTGAAGATCACTACGTACGGGGCAGATTACAGGTGAGCAGGTCCTCTTCAGGTTAGTTGATATCAAGCAGTCACAGTTCATTAATACTTGTCTTTTCTCTTTCAGATGCAGTCACGAGCAAGTAAAAGTCAGCGTGAACACAGGGAGCTCAGGTGAAGACCAGGTCTCGGGAAACATGGATTCAGACAGGATTTCTGGAGACAGAGGAACAAGGATACAGAGGTTAGTATTTCACAGGTGAGTATACGTTACTTAGCGGGAACTGGATGCATCAGAGACTTCGGGAGACCAAGGGTAATGGTCTGTTCCTGTTGGAGGCTTGACAATGAACTGAGGCTGTGGTGAGTATTTTATAGAGCTTGCTAATGAGGCTGCTGATTGTGAGCAGGTGCAGGTGATAATACTCAGGGGAGAGTAATTGCAGGTGTGCCAAAGAGGATTCTGGGGAATGTAGTGCAGAGATAGACAGTGAACTGTGACATTATGACGTTATTTATAAAGCATTATGCATGCATTATAATGCATTAAGAATACCCTTATGATGCATTATAAAATGCAGGCTTCATCTTGTGTTATAAAGCATTGTAGTCTTAAAAGTTATAACCACAAATAGCTAAGTATTATCATGTATTGTAACTAGTTACGATTATTTATCAGATCATACAACACCTTATAAAGTTGTTCATAAGGCATTATGCATGTATTATAATGCATTATAGCCACAGGCTTCATAGAAAGTGTTACCAAATGTACATTTACATTCTGTAAAGAAAAAAAAATTCTACATGATGCAGAAAATTTCCATGTACCAAACATATTGCAATTCAACAGTACTGCTAGTAATAGCAATCTTACTGTTTATAGCTTTTCCAGCACTACAGATACCTTTCAAAGCACAAGTCTTGGGTCAACAGTTATAGTCAAGAGAGATGCTCGAGTCAGTTTGTGTGCAATCCACCGGTCCAAATAAAATAATAAAATAATACAAACCAGCAGTGCCTGCTGAAGCAATGAAAACAAACAAAGCCACAGCAGGACTTCAAACAGTGAGAGTGAACATAGGACAGTAGAAGCAAACGTTTCACAAAAACTCCATCCATGTACACACAGAACAAGCAGAGCCAGAAGGGATCTCAAGGAAGAATGGCGCAACGCAGCAGGAACCATCAACAACCAGTGAAAATGTGTGAGATGGACAAAAGAATCAAAACAATCAAAACAAAAGATAAATACATAACTTAAGCAGTTAATAAAAAAAACTCGTCATTCATCCACTCCAATATTTGTCAGTATAAAGTCAAAGACTGTGAGAAATAAGAACTAGTGAAACCTCAACAAAAACATGACCCGATGCTGAAAGGGGTAACTCACTTTTTTTTTTATTTACAACTAAACATTTCTAGACATGAAACATAAATACTGTGTGTTCAGTTCTGTTTGCATTATGTACAATATTTAAAATCATTTGACATAATTATGCCAGAGTACTTTTTGAACTGTTTAATAAACATTTATTATTTATTGTATTATTTATTATTATTTAGGGTGTTTCACATTGCATCAGTCATAAATATAATGTGAACATTCTGCAGATCTGATGACACAGTGTTCTTGTGACAACTGACAATGTTGAAACTTACCATGTCAAATTCAGTTTAACGAAGAGCTTGAAGGTGTCTTGGAAGCATGAAAAATGACTGATGTCCTGGTGGTCCTCATATGTAGCTCGGAGGCTGTGACTACAATAGTAAGGTATGCTCATAAAAGATGATAAATGAAAGAGCTCATGACTTACAGCATCAGCGTGTCTCTGTGCAATAAGACAATTATCTACGGTGTGTATAAGTCAGATGCCAAAATATGATTTAGAACTATAAGACAAAGTATGTGTGAGAAGAGACCTTGAGACACCCTCCTTACTTGCTTTGTGGGTGATATTCTTCCCTTCGGCTCACTCTTGCTTTGACACTTTTTTTACCACAGTATGAATGTCATACTACTTCCTTTTCTTCTCACAATTCCTTCCTTACATTTGGACTGCTATCTATCACCACTGGTGTTTTCTGATCTTCTGTGATCACATAGAGTGGTTACGCTTGTCTGGCTGAGAAGTTGGAAGTCCCAAAAGAATTCAGCCATATAATTTTATACAATGGTTTGTAAAGCGACAAACAGTATAAGAAGGAGATACTCCAGGCAAAGATTGTCTTGCCTTTTCATTAAATAAATGTAGTGCGCTAGAACATGCATGCATGCATTTAAACTGAAATTGAAAGAAATTCACTCACTAATAATTTTTAACTGTAAAAATTTGTCAAGATAAACTTTTAATTTAGGTTGGACAAAGCCTTGATAATTTTTTTAAAAAACAAATAGTTTAAGATATAGACAGATAAAAACAAATTGATATACGGACAGACGGACAGATAGATAGGACTGTCTACCATACCTGCCTGCATTGTATGTTCTAAGTTGCCTCAGGGGCTTCTTTGTAGTCAGCAACTCGGGGCTTTTTTGATGTTGTAAACCCGTCTCTGATCAAGTGCTGAGTGTTTATTCTTGTCCTGTCATGATTAATATCTTTGTGTTTCCATTAGTCCCACTAGTTCCAAACACTGCTAGGATTTCCAAAACTCTAGGTTAGAGCATCTGCGGTCTGTTTCACATGAAGGCGATTTTCTTTCTACCTTTCTTCTATCTTCTTTCTTTATTTTTTTATGTTTTTCAAAAAGAAGTATTTTATGCTTACTAAGACTGCGTTTATTTAATCAAAAGTACAGATAAAACAGTAATATTGTGAAATATAAAAATTTAAGCTGAATTTTCAGCAGCCATTACTCCAGTCTTCGGTGTCACATGATCCTTCAGAAATAATTCTAATATGCTAATTTAGTGCTCAATAAACATTTCTAATTATCAATGTTGAAAATGATTGCGCTGCTGGTTACACTTTACTAACTAAACATTAGTAACTATAAGGAACTCTTCAACTATGTCAACTAAATCTCAGTATTAGTAGACTGTTAGTTTAGTGTAAGGGTTAGTAGAATAAGTTGAAGTACTTGCAACGTTACTTATTGGCAATATCCAGATTCCAGCTAGGAACGCCCTTTTTATGTTATACAAAAATGGCTAAACTGCTATCTATAGCCCTATTCGGACGAGACTAGTTTAACATGGAGAGGTGGGGTAAAGTAATAATTACTAGAGCTTTTCTGTGATTTTAGTCCCGTCCGAATGTGCCATCTCAGTAATCATTACGGACAATGTCAGTAAAGATTACAGCGACTTCGTACGGAAGAATTACCTCAGATAATACTAATCCCGTGCAAATAGACCTGCTGTAAATATGCATGTAAATATTTCGTCATTTTGTGTTTAAAAGTAGTTTTCCGCGTTTTTTCACCTATGGAGACACTTGAAAAAGCATTCAGTTGCGTTCTAGAAGCTGGGACAAGTCTGTGGCAAAGCTCAAGTGTTTTTCACATACGGTTCGGTTCGCCTACCTACCCCGGTGATAAAATCAAATCAAAATTTATTGGCAAGACAAGTAGTTTGTTTAGGCATGGTTTGTAGGGAATTACAAACCTGCGTACATATATTCAAACGCAAAAATCTATAGAATTAATTCTTAATGTGCATCTTAGCGGCCCCTAATTTAATAACAAATTATCATTTTGTCGGAAGTGAATCAATCAAAACTAACTTTAGCTGGAAAATAACATTATTCAAGAACCGCTATGAAGCCAAAACAATCTCTGTTACCTTAAATTATATGTTTATCTCTTTAAATCTGCTTTGAAACAATCTACATTGTTAAAAGCGCTATATAAATGAAGATGACTTGACTTGACATACCATTCTTATCAGAAAGAAGATCGAAAGCACCTGTTAGAGGGGCGAAAAATCTTTTAGTGTTAGGTAAGTGCCTATTAACAACACAATCCAAACTGAAGTTAATTAATACATCGTTCGACCGGATCTAACTGTTTTATATACATAAATATAGGTTATATGTGTTTGCGCACGTGATAACAGGAAGCAACGTAATACACACATGACGACAGGAGGGTGAAGGCGACGCGCAAATCGAATTGCCCCTCCCACTTCTGCTAGTTTTACTGAGATATCTTATCCCGTGCGAATTGGCCAATAATATTACAGACGTCATGTGGTAAAATTACATTACTCCATCTACCCTTGTAAAGTTAATCCCGTCCGTATAGGGCTTATGACATATTTAAGAAAGAAACACATCTAGACAAATATGCCAGGACGCCGTAACAACTTGCCGCTTTTGTCTTTTGAAAAAGAACTTACAGATAAATAGAATTACGACGATATTATCAACCTCCTAAATTCAAAACCCAGCAGACTCTGACATGTTTAGAACAGACATCAGCCATACAAGGTAAGCTATGGGTAGTGCCACGTTGTCAGATTGTTTTGATTTCTGTTCTTGTCTGTGTTTGGTTAATCTGTTAATTACTTCAGTTGTCTTTATCTGCCCCCTGCCTGTTTGTTTCCATGGTTACGGATTTGATATGAGTTTTTGTTCAGGTTTGTCTAATTTATTAGTCTCATTTTCATCTGTTTGCTGTCTATTTAAGCCTTGTGTTTCTTTCAGTTATTTGTCAGTTCTACGTTGCATTTAGTTGGTTGTTCTGTTCGTGTTCCAGAGATTCGGTTTTGTGAAGTTTTGAGTTTGTTTTTGAATAAAGCTGCTACACTTAGATCTTGTTTCATCTCTGCTGCAACCTCCTTGTAACAGAAGAACTGACCCAGTATGGATCTAGCAGCAAATCAACATATCTGTTACGAGGAGGTTGCAGCAGAGATGATAGACTTGTCACAACAAAACAAGATCAAGAAAGCAAAACAGAATTATTGAAAGCAACTCAAAAAATGCAAAGGGAAATTAATGAATGCAACACAAAACTATTGAATGCAACACAAAAGTTATTGAATGCAACAAAAAAAAGTAAAAAAAGTAAATTAAAGCAAAACAGCAGTGTTGGAGCTATAAGCCATGCAATGCTGGAAGCAACAGAATAGGCACACTCATGGTGGTTTTTACACACATAAAACACAAAAGTATTTAAACAAAAACTAAGGGCCAAATGGACAGGAGTGGGATACACATACCAAATAATTTGGACCAAGTCATCTATCCAGCAGACAAACCTTTAAGGATCACATGCAGACAGCAGCAGTCGCCCAAAGAGGCATCACAGTATATCACCCGCAATTCTTAGATGCAGAAAACGTCACGGCAGCAAAACAGCGATTGAACATATAGTATATGGGTGCAACATACGCCCAAACAAATACCAGCTTCACAAAAGTATTACAATAAACAGACAATACAAACCATTACAATTACTATTAGCATCAACAACACCAATACATACCCCTCGTGTAAAGCGGCGAGACGCCGGAAATGTGATCAGCTGAGTATGATGCGACATCTATTTACCTTACGCCTTTATATATGCTCCCCTGACCAGAACTCCATAACAAATGGTTACCTAGGGGATGTGGTCGGAAAGACAGCCGTGAACCCAAAGCAATTTCTGCATTTCCCCACATATGCATTTAATATTTGTGAGCAAGGGGTTTTCTGAACTGTATTAGCAATGGTTGTCGATACAGGAATCAGACATTGTGATTATCTCTTTGTGATATGGTTGTTATTAGGACTCTTTCTCCTGCTTTGTTTTTGTTTTTCGACAGCGAAAAATGATACCTATCAGATTGTGCTACCAGCATCATATTCATGCAGTTTGAGACTTTATTAACATCCTTACCTATCCCTACCCTAAACCTACCCTTAAAACAATGCAAATATACTGTTGTAAAAAAAATATACTGCTTTATTAAAAAAAAAAAAAAAATTACTGACCACAACATTCTTGAATGTATACATGCAATCTGTGGTTGGAAAACAACATGCTGGTTTGATCAATAAGACAGACCTTTTTCTTTCTAAAGAGCAGAATATGCCAATATTTCTTTGGCCTGAGGTTCTAAATAAAGACATCAATATAACGTGAGCACAGCACAGAGGTGTTAAAGACAGGAGTGTCACTTCACAAGCTTAAGAGCCAGCTCTAAATGGGAGGCAACAGTCCAAGTGAGAGTGCCAGACACCACAAATAACTGCATCTGGAGCAATGCAACCAGGAATAATACACTTCTAGTGTGTGGACACATATTGTCATATATCATTATCTAAGTGATATTGCACATAGTTATCTTGAACAGTGGGGAGAGTCAGACAATGGTTAGAGAGTCAGACTGGTAACCAGAAGGTTGTGGGTTTCGATTCTCAATACTGGCAGGAAATGACCGAGGTGCCCTTGAGCAAGACACATAACCCTCAATCACTCTCCCCGGGTGCCGCAGTGAAGAGCTACCCACTGTCCCGGGTGTGTGTGGTTTGCATGTGTGTGTGATTACTTACTACTCCTAATGCGTGTGTACAAACGTAGAAGGGTTAAATGCAGAGAACAAATTCCAAGTATAGGTAACCATACTTGGTCTTCATATGTCACTTTCACTTTTCACTGTTCATGAACTTTTAACTGTTCAGAATAGCCTGGGTGTTCTGGTGCTCGGTGCTCTGTAGCCCCAGCCAGATGGCAAACGTTCAAAGAAAAGGTGGCTTGGATGTGAGTGATGTACTGAGCCCTGAACATGATGGTGGAGCATTTGAGGCAGGAAGAGACGTCTGAAGATCTGACACAAACTTTTTACAGACCAGGGGCCGTATTCAAAAAACATTTTATCTTACCACTAAGAGATCTCCTAAATGGCAGTATAAGTTCTTCGTTAAGAGTTTTCTCTTAAAACATATTCACAAAGCTGCTGAGAGCAACTTTTACTAAGGAATAGAGAGAAGTCTCAAGCTAAGAGTAAGGGCGGGGTTGAGTCTCTGTCAGTGATATAAATATTGTAGAACGAGGTATCATGTTGCCATATTCAAATTAAGATATAAAAATAAAAATGTTGCCAAATTCAAATCAAGATTTAAAAATAAATATGATGCCAAATTCAAAAAAAGGTTTTAAAATGTAGGCTAAGTGTCAATAATTAAACTAGTATATGTTCAGCTAATTGTCAGCCTCTTAAATGTCTGCCTCTCAAGAGAAGAGTTTGGGAAGAGCACGTTAAAATCTTATTAGCTCTAGAGGAGGTATATCATTTGTCACAGCCGAGAGCCGACTCAACTAGTTACCTTGACAGTTTTCTATTGCCTCACTGCTGTAAAGTGTCTTTGGGCGGATTGCCAACAAGAGCAATTAGGATTGATTGTTGTTTTGTCTTAGTGACTTAGGAGTCCTCTTGACTACTCCTAACGTTTCACAGATTTAGGGGGTTGGTGTTGGCGCTAAAATGCTTTGTGAAATACTCTTAGAGCAAAACCATGCTTATCGTTGCTGTATATTAAATAAGTCTAGGTAGGAATGCACATATCCTCACAGAAACTGATGTATGATGTAACAGAATCTGTGAGCTCATCCAGATCGGCGGCAGCAGATTTAAAGTCACTTAATCAGTGCACTTGAAACAGGCTTGTAATTCCCGCTCTGTTTCTTTGGCTTTGTTCGCCCTTAATACAGACTTGGCAGATTTAGGTTTCTGCCTATTGGTCTTGAGAAGATGAGCCAGACAGTAATCAGAGAGTCCTAAAGTATATGCCACTATTTGCACTTAAGTATAAATATAATCCAACAACTATTTACACCTAGTGCAGTGAAAATACAGCTATTTGCACAGTGTAAATAGCATATATTGCTATTAGTGCAAATAGCCTCTGCCAATATTTAAGCATTCAGATTTAGAAATAGACAGAGTATACAAACAAACACTTTTAAATGTGAAAATCTGCTTTTGCATTATAGAGGGTCAGTCATTTCCAGTCTGGTGTCCTGGCAAATCCGATAGCACAGATTGCAGCTATCACTAACTGAATATAAATTATTACAAGGTTTTTTGACAAAAGCCAGAAAAAAGCACATGCATTAAAAATGTATAGGATTATCCAAGGATTGAAAATATAAAGAGAATCAAAACAAGACTCTGTATAGAATATTATTTATGACAGTTTCACAGTTCACTGAGGATGACTGTTATCTACAATTGGGCTGAACAGTCGCTCTAAAAAAAGCATTGATCCAACTTCGTCCATAATGGTTAAAGGCACACCAAAAAAATTACAAAGGAAATTTGCTATCAAGTTTCAAAATAAAAGTTTTAGATCTACTTTTACCCTGTTTTTACACAATGTTGTTTTATTAAAGCTTTCCATGATGTCTCAGTAATGTCCCTCATCCCCTATGTTCCAGGTTTACCTGTCTTTTTTTTTTCAAAAAGATCTCTAAAATAACCTTATGACCAATTTGACCAGCCAAAACATGATCCCTTGTGTGCTTTACCAGTCAGCAGAAGAGAAAAAAAAATCCTTATCAACCATTGCATGCTGAGAAAGGTATTTTGTAACTTCAAGCTACAAGCGACTCATGATTTAAAGTAGTTAGACAACAGCCAAGCTACTATTTAGAAGAGTAGCCTACTAGCTACAAGTAAATTACTAATAAAAAGTAGCTCACTCAGAGAAAACAGATAATCCCTCTCTGCTCTTGATTGAATAACTTTAGTAGCTGTAATAAGAATAAATGTATTACTTCAATGCTGCTGTTGAATGCTCTGATGAGATGAACACGGCGGACTGTGTACAGCTCACTCACTCAGCTCACTTTATCCGTCAGAAGTCGTGGGTGAGAACCTACACATGTGACGTCACATATGCTATAATCTCCAAACGGCTTGTTCTGAGACACTGCTTATGATTTATGGGGGTTAAAAAAGGAGGAATGAGTGGATTTGTGCCCTTATGGTTGTGTACACACTGCCAACACACATTTATGTTCAAATACCATATAATGAGAATTTTCCATAATATTTCCCCTTTAAATGGTTCCATCATTTATGCAAAGCAATAAAAACAGCATCTAATTAGATCTTTACAACATTAATTGAACTCCAGGGAACATTCAGTGTCCATTCTCTCAGAGGGCACATGGCAACACTAATATGATAGAAGAGTAAACAGATCAACAGAACACCAGGTGCAGGACAAGCAAGGCTGGACCGTACAAAATGAATAGTGGATAATGGAGAAAAGAAGGACATTGCTGAGGTCTTAGCTAACAGATACTTTGACCGATCATACATCATTTCGACATTTCCAGATCTTTTACCTTGTTAATAGCTTATTTGTTGATTAGAGGATACATAGGTCTTCTGTTCTCAAAAGGTTCAGTAATTTACAGCAAAGTCAGTTTGTCCTAGAATCAGTGTTCCCTAAAAAAAATACCTACCACAGAAATAACCATTGACACGGCAATTACGTCAATAATTGGGGTCAATTTGTGTTTGAGAAATCGGCCCACTTCGGAATGCAAGCAAGTAATCAGTTAAAGCACCTTTTCTCCTTCACTGCTCTTCTGTTGAAACACCCTGATGGATGGTTTTAGTAAGATGCACAAATCTGTCACAGTCCTGTCGAGGAGAAAGGAAGGGGGTGGACAAAATCATTTTCCCTGCTCCACAAACTCAGACGCCTGCCTTCACCGTCCCCACCATCCGCTGCAACGGATGAGGCTCAGTAAGGGCCCTATAAGAGAAGCTCTAATTCCTCCCTAACTCATAAATCATAGAGGAAAGGAAAAGGGCTCACCGTCTGCTCCCTGACGAGTCCAAACATTAACCGCTGCTGCACTGTTGACTTTTACTGTCTGGAAACGGTGTGTCCATAAAAACCTCACATCGGCCCAGCAGAGCTCTGCTTAGATCATTGAACAGACACTGGGTAACTTCCAGTGCTGTTGCAGTTAGGCCAAAATATGACAGACATCAGTGTGACTAGTTGCTGATTATTTCCATTTAATAACACATTATGGGCCACTTTCATATAATTTGTGCCTTGATGTCTTATGGTGAAGACATTTATTTCTTTGCCAGAAAGAGGCGGATTCAACATCTGAAATCTTTATAGATCCAAGCAGCGGTTGAAAAGCAATACCAGTCCTGCTCTTTTGCCATTTTGGAAGAGCCTAAGGCAAACTTAGCACATTTTCGAGATAATTTTCAGGCAGACTGATAGCATGCAGTACTATGAAATACCAAAGTGTACATATGCTAGTCCAGGTGTCTTGACAAGGGCCTGCACACCCAATAAAACACTTAAAGGATTAAACACCCTATAAAAATTGGACCGTAACGGACAAATCACATACTGAATAAAACCACACTAACTTGTGATAAACAAGAAGAATGTCCAGCTAGCTACCTTGAAAATGGAAACAGATTACAGATACACAACAACACACTAACAGAGTTTTGGTAACACTTTAGAATAATGGTTATTGAGAATAGGATTACAAATTATAAAGAATTTCTTATTAATTACTAATCACAGCATTAACTAGTAGCTCTTGAAGAGTGACTAGGTAGCACGAGAAGTTAGGATGTATTTATGTGCATGTTCAGAGTAATAAAGACATTTGCTCACATCGCAGACACATTTTAATGTTGTGATTAATAATTAATTGGTAATTATTTATAATTTGCCATAGTTAGTTAATAGCTCTTAATGAGGCTAATCTCATTCAGTAATTATTGATTACCTAATAAGGGATTATTTCAGTCCTAAATTTGATATTACTTACTAATTAGTTAATCTTGTTTCCATATTAGTTATAGTAGCTAAAGTGTTAATTTAGTATACTAATTGTCCTGCATTACTCCCTGCATGGTCCTTATGTGTTATCCTTTTCAAGGCTTTCTTAGAACAACAAACTCACCAAAATATGCACCTCTTCATGACAAGTGAAAACAACTTGTTCTAAAATCCTCCAACTGGATGGAAACAAAGACTGAAGCTACAAAAATTGGAATCTGTACATCAATTTTCTATTAAATGTCAACTTCAACTGCTGCATGCAGACTGGCTCTAAAATAATAATAACAATAATCTGTTACATTTATATAGCGCTTTTTCTGGGACCTCGAAGCACTTTACATGGAAGGGGGAATCTCCTTAACCACCACCAATGTGCAGCATCCACCTGGATGATGCGACGGCAGCCATATTGCGCCAGTAAGCCCACCACAGACCAGCTTACTGTTGGAGAGGAGACCGTGATGAAGCCAATCAGTATGGGGATGATTAGGAGGCCATGATGGATAGAGGCCAAGGGGCAAATTTGGTCAGGATGCCGGGGTTATACCCTTCTCTTTTTCGAAGGACATCCTGGGATTTTTAATGACCACAGAGAGTCAGCACCTCGGTTTAACGTCTCATCCAAAGGACGGTGCTCTTTGACAGTATAGTGTCCCCGTCACTACACTGGGGCGTTAGGATCCACACAGACCACAGGGTGAGCGGCCCCTGCTGGCCTCACTAACACCTCTTCCAGCAGCAACCTGGTTTTCTCAGAAGGTCTCCCATCCAGGTACTGACCAGGCTCAGCCCTGCTTAGCTTCAGTGGGCAACCTTGGGCTACAGGGTGATATGGCTGCTCTGCCATTCAGCAATCCACATCGAATTCTCCAGACTGCAAATAGGGGTAAAAATATGTGCAAAAGTCGTTTAATGTTTTCCAGCATTTATTTACAGAACCAGAATGTAAAAGAAATTAAAGATGCATTTGAAACCACAATCAAAATGAGATGACATTAATGAGCTGTAGCTTTGAACCGTTGTGTTTCCACACAACCTCCATCTGTTTTTGATGCTGTCAGGTGAGATGACTTTCACCTCCTTTTCCCAGCTCTTCTCATCTGCCTCTACTTTAATCAGTCACTGTATGGAATGTCTATCAACACTTATCAAGTTGGAGGTCTGTCAAAAGCACAGCTGTGTGTTTTCTCTGTGTCAATCCATTCACATTATTTGCGACAAACAGTTGCTCTTTTCTTGGATGTGAATCACCAGTGTAAAGACTGTGTATAAACATTGGGATGAGTCACCATGAATGACAGCTACTATACATCATCATGTAGAAACTATTGTTCTCAGAAATGTTGGTTGACCTTAAAATGACGATCTGTGAACATTCAAATACTCACAGTTTCAATAGCCACAAGACATGAACAGCACACTCTGAGACTGACAAGCTTATGACTTATTTACCCCTAAAGGGTAGTAGTACCATAAGAGTCAGTATTATTACCTTTTTTAGAGATTACCTTAAGGTTACATTTTATTACTAAGGTAAAATAATCCCATAAGGGGTAGATAAGGTATAAAGGTATCACACTGAGTGTACTCTCTTAGCAGTTTTACCATTAAAATGTTTGCACATTTTCCCTGACAGCGAATATGTGTGTTGAGGGGGAAAAAAGCTTACTAACCTTTTATCAATCCAATTTTACAACTTCATTGCCATGACAACCCATACAAAGTCCATAAAATGACAAGAACAATTTTACAGCTCAAATAATACACAATATACTATATAATAATATACAATACATACACAAGTTTTAACAGAAGAATTACGTTTTTTATATATATTTTAAACTACCTAAAAACTGGCCCCATCCATTGTAAGTGCCTTACTGTTATCTCAGTATTTGTTTTTTGAGGAGAAAATATTTTCAAAATTATTTTTTGTAGCAATCAACACTGGCCAAAAATGCTTTTGATTAATGTTAGCTTGTTTTAAACCCAGAAAATTCCTTTAAATATCTATCAATCATGTGCATTTATAGCTCTTAGGAGTCTTAAAATATGCATGGAGATGTACTCTTACAAAAAACAAGTCTGCTTTAAAAAATAGACTGTTCATCTTAAACATCCTCTTCAAGACACCCAAATTTCAGTTATCAAGGCCCACTGAAACATCATCTAACACATTGTATTTTGCACAAGTGCTCATGACAGCCGAAATGATTGGTGGCAGTTGTCTAGCTATGCACAGTAGTACGCCTTCCAAGGGGAAATGACTGCAAGGCTTTTGGCTGGATTACGAGAAGTTAGACTGCTTCTATGTGAAGAGCAGTGTGTCAATTTTCTGTCTGTGTCGAAAGCCAGATGTGTGTCCCGAGCAGGCGGTGTAGGGCAGGACAGCCATCAGCTATGGATAAAGAAACAGGCTGTGAATTTTTTTTTTCCACAGTAATCCATGCAAGTTATCAGTATAAATCAAAAACTCAATGGCAGATCTATCTTAATGACTTCATGAGCTAAACGCTGAGGTGTCACTTGAAATGCAAAAGTGATCTGTGTTAACTTCACTGTATTCCAATATAATAATAGAGAGTCTGGGTTTGTGAAAACTCTTATGCTGACTACTCAAGTTCAGTAAAAGATTGACTGAAACTACTTCAACTACTGAAACTACTTCAGTAGGCGTTCTACTTCAAAACCTAACGAAACTTACCAATTCACAAAATTAACGGAATGCATAGCTGATATAAAAAAATTGGATGACTAGTAATTTCCTACTACTCAATTCTGAAAAAAAAAACAGATATTCGAATTATTGGGCAAAAAACTTCCACACATAATAACCTAGAATACTGTCTAACACTTGATGGCTGCTCTGTTAAGTCTTCATCGTCAGTTAGGAACCTGGGTGTGCTCTTTGATACCAATCTTTCATTTGAATGTCACGTGTCTAGTATCTGTAAAACCGTATTTTTCCATCTTAAAAATATATCTAAATTACGCCATATGCTCTCATTGACCAATGAGGAACAATTAGTTAATGCGTTCATGACCTCAAGGCTAGATTATTGTAATGCTCTACTGGATGGTTGCCCTGCACACTTAATAAACAAACTACAGCTAGTTCAAAACGCAGCAGCTCGAGTTTTTACCAGAACCAGGAAGTGTGACCACATTAGCCCGGTTCTGTCAACACTGCATTGGCTGCCTATTAAACATTGTATACATTTTAAAATATTGCTGATTACTTACAAAGCACTAAATGGTTTAGCTCCACAGTACTTGAGCGAGCTCTTAACGCATTATAGTCCTTCACGTCTATTGCAATCTCCAAATTCCGGCCAGTTAATAATACCTAGAATATCAAAATCGACTGCTGGCGGTAGATCCTTTTCCTATTTAGCACCAAAACTTTGGAACAGACTTCCTGCCATTGTCCGGGAAGCAGACACACTCTGTCAATTCAAACCTAGATTAAAGACGCATCTCTTTGACCTAGCATTCATATAATACATTATCGACTTCTATAATTCAATGTTAGGCTGCATAGATTAGGTCACCCGGAACTCGGAACACTTCCCTTAAATCCTGATGTACTCGTTACATCATAAGAAGAATGGCATCTACGCTAATTTTAGTGTCTTTGTTTAACCCGAGGTTTTCCAGCAGCCTACCGGATCCAGGCCGTATCCAGATCTGACGAAGGACCTCTGCCTGGACCCGATGACAATGCAGTGCTGAAGTGCCAACTAGCCTCTCCCTATGGAGGATCCCTTTACCACTCGACAGATAAAGTGTTGTGTCGCGTACTTACTCCAAAGTGATAAAATAAAATAAAATTCTGAATCAAAATTTATAGGCAAGACAAGTAGTTTGTTTAGGCACGGTTTGTAGGGAATTACAAACCTGCGCACATACTGTACATTCAAATGCACATATCTATATAATTAATTCTTAATGCGCATGTGAACGGCATCAGCGTTTATCACAGGTTTGCGTTTAAAATTTGTTTAGAGAGAACGGTGTCATCTTAGCGGCCCCTAATTTAATAACAAATGATCATTTCGACGGAAGTGAATCAATCAAAACTAACTTTAGCTGGAAAATAAAATTATTCAAGAACCGCTATAAAGCCAAAACAATCTCTGTTACCTTAAATGATATGTTTATGTCTGTAAAGCTGCTTTGAAACAATCTACATTGTTAAAAGCGCTATATAAATGAAGATGACTTGAAAGGAAACGTAGCATTGTTAACAAGTTATTTGCGGTGTCTCTCTCACACTCTTTTGTGTTTCTTTATTTAAAACTTTCAAAAAGCTATTGAAAAACTAGTCAAAGATGGCTGCTCAGGGTCTTTTACTGCCAACGTCTGTGGGGAAATTAGCTCAGGCATTCAAGCATAAAACAGCATTTTTATTTTCATTTGCAGTTTCTTGGTTTTCTATAGAGAATATTGCAATTTTCAACAAAACAAGCTTATGACTTTTGGCCCTTTCATTCAAACACAGCACATGGTCTTTGCATACAGATGTTCTTATATAATTGTTAAGAACAACAGAAAGGTTAAAACAGAAAGGTGTTCATGCAGGTGTCACCGATAATTCTGGCAAAAGATATTGCTGGCACCATCTAAGACCCAAAAACCATGGTGCATCTTCTCAGAATAAAGGTAAACCATAGAACGAATGCAAATGCAGCTAAAGAGGAGCCAGTGTACTGAAGAAAAACAACTCTGTGTGTGATTTAAGGTATTCCCTACATTATGGACATAAAAAGTCCACACAAGGATAGTAATAGGAATGTTTGATCGTGTGGATATTTTTTGACCCCCATGAGGAAAACAGCTCATAAATCATACTAAATTATGTTTATTTTTTTATGTAAAAATGCAGAAAGATTGAATGTGAGGGCTGTTTTTAGGGGCAGGGGATAGAAATACAATACAGAGAATTAGAATACAGTTTGTACAATATAAAAGTCATGTCAATAGAAAGTCCCCTTTATACATGGAAACAATCTGTTGTAGTAAAACAGGAATATCCCAAAGACTAAAGGTAAGACAAAGCAAAGAGTACAGATGCTATCAGCATTTTGAATGAATCATTTGAATGAATGATTCAATGACTCACGTGTTTCATTCGTTTATATATTATCAGTCTTATATATGTGTGTGTGTGTGTGTGTGTGTGTGTGTGTGTGTGTGTGTGTGTGTGTGTGTGTGTGTGTGTGTGTGTGTGTGTGTGTGTGTGTGTGTGTGTGTGTATATGCCACTACTACACAATGGTTAATTCTGCTCTGACGGAAAAAAACAAGCTGGATTTGTTTGCCCACACCGTAGGACCACAATGGAAAACACTACTCTAGTCCATGTCTGACATCAAGCTTATATTATTTTGTACCAGATATTTACAGTGCAAACACTCACTGCGAGAAAAAATTGGTGAGCAGAACCCCATTATAATTGTGCATTAAAATTACTCAGGCATTTCTTAGTATTGAAATCCTAATATCTTTAAACAATTTATTACTTTTTTCTGCGCATTAACTCTCTCAAAATTGAAACTGGTTTGTGTATGTATTCAGAATCCTAAAGTTGTAAAAACTCCCCAATAGAACAACATTTGTACTCTGACACAATTTATGCAAATGTTCTTTCTCACTCTTTTCTCTGCCCTTTACTCAGAAAAAAATTGTACTTAATCGGTCGCTGACAGAGTCATCCATTCACATTTGACAAATGTATGTGCTAGAATCAAGTGCTTCCATTTATACTGCCACAATTATTAGACCCAAGCAATTATATTCAGAAAACAGGAATAGAAGTGTCATCGAAGAGACAAATGAGCAGCGTCTAGATCTGACCTAGCTGCTCATGTCAGCTGATGGGTGAATGAATGCTGGATGAACACAGTCATTCATGTTTCAATTGTTTCAAAAATCAAACTAAAAAAACATCTAAAACATCTTAAGTCAAACACACCGTAATTTCACTTTATATACTGTAACAAATTTGACATATATAGTATTTTCATTCTGTGCCAGCTATTGATTCTGATTGTGTGGAAAGCAAGGATTTGTTCACAGTAATGAAAGTTTCTGTATTGTGGATTTTTTTATTTATTTTATGGATTCAGAGGCATCTAAATAAAGAGAACGTATCTGGGGGAAAAAATAAACAATATTGTGGGTAAACAATGGAACTGGACTAATACAGTTGCAGATTCTATACATATTAGACTACGGCTTAGTTTACAAGACAGCACATTTTTAGGGGTGTTGGACAAGAGAATGAAACACAATGAATGTTTTCTGGTTGTGTTCTGAATGAGGATTTACAACAAGACTCTTGAGGTTTTCAGCTAGACCTCATAATTTCTGAAATGGTGCTGGCCCGTTTTCCAAATGTTACAAGACATTTAATCAACACTAGTTCAATGATAGATGGGCAGATTCTACCTTCGGAGACTGAGATAGCCTCATTGACAAGCAGCAGCTTAAAAATACTGTTCAAAGCTGGCCTGAAACAGTAAATCTATTTCATGAAAACAAAACAGGATATACAAAACCGGACAAGGTACTAAAAACATTAGCTTAAAGCTGCAGTCCGTAACTTGTTTGGGTTAAAAATTATCCAAAATAAATTGAGCAAGTACATAAACTAGCCAGTGTTCAAAACTATCTGCTTGTAGTAGCTCGATTAAAAAACGGTAAACTTGTAATAATGTTTTTAATTCCAGAGGTACTGGTGGATTACATGCTGGAAATTTGAGCATGTCTTTCCATCATTACGTCACATCTGTTCACATAAAGAAGGTGTCTCGGCTAGTGGGCTATATTGCGTGTGAGGATGTTGGAGGTGGAGATTTATAGCCTTTTCTCACAGCACTTGATATAATTGAACTTTTCACTTTGATGGCGGTTCCAGAAAGGTTCAAACGAGATTCACCCGTTATAAAATGCAAAGGACTTCGGCGTGGCTACTGAAAAAAAGAGACTACAACCGGGCCCATGCAAAAAGGATCGTAACTTTTGAAAGATGGCGTGAACTCCGTGTTTTGAAGGGGTTCAAAACGAACACAGAGACAGCTATTTTTTCTGCTGGACAGGTTAGACATTTCAATGGTTCAATTATGTAACAGTAGCGCACTTGTTCGCTTAATTCATACAGTTACATAGTACTGAACTACAGGTAACCCTAATACACATTAAATGTAGTCACGCAATGCTGATGTTGTTAACATTAACAATTTGAGTCAAAGTATAATTTGATATGATAAGCGATTGTTAGATTTAATCAGCGTGATTTACTGCAATGTTTTTTCCCCTTAGCTGGTCAGAACAGAAGTGGATGTTACTTACTTGTTCCATTTTCCCGTGAAAATTCTTATGTTGATCATACTTCCAAAAATAATCTGTGATTCTGAATGACAGTATCCACACCAGCGCGGTGACTGACAGCCGCACATTCTCCTCAAAACATTGGATTCATCCACGCTGTGCCATGCCGAGGCACAATCCACGTAAAGTTGATAATTCCGCAAATAACTGCAATTACAGATTTCGAACAGAAATGACAACAAAGAGGAAAAACTACGGACTGCAGCTTTAAATATATGTAGTTCTTTTTCACATTCACTTACTCTGTTCCTCCTTAGTAGTTCTTACCGGACACCATGTGTCAAAATGATTGATGACTTCCGGTTGACCTTTGACCTTTTCCGGTCCCGCCCTTTTCCTGGTGTGCATCCGTTATCTATAGATAAGGATTGACCTATTGACCCCACCCATCCAATCGATGTGTTTTGAGAGATTGTGCATCCGGCGTCTATTGTTAAGGGTCAAGCAGTTGACCCCGCCTATCCGATCAATGAAATGTTTTGACCATCTGGCCTCTATTGATAAGGGTTGTGGTGTTGAGCTATCTGATCAATCAACTGTTTTGGCATTCCAGAGGCCATAGTGGTTTCAATGTGATGTGGGTAATGTGAGAGGAAAAAAGTCAGTGTCACAGACGCTCCCCCTACCTCTGCTCTGGCCTCTATTGATAAGGGTTGTGGTGTTGAGCTATCTGATCAATCAACTGTTTTGGCATTCCAGAGGCCATTGTGTTTTGGTGTGTAATGTGAGAGGAAAAAAGTCAGTGTCACAGGCTGTCCCTACCTCTGCTCTGGCCTCTATTGATAAGGGTTGTGGTGTTGAGCTATCTGATCAATCAACTGTTTTGGCATTCCAGAGGCCATAGTGTTTTGCTGTGTAATGTGAGAGGAAAAAAGTCAGTGTCACAGGCTGTCCCTCACCTCCCCTCTCTATGTGTGTCACAGACGCTCCCCCTACCTCTGCAAGTGTGGCATTCCAGAGGCCATTGTGGTTTCCTGTGTAATGTGAGAGGAAAAAAGTCAGTGTCACAGGCTGTCCCTCTCCATGTGTGTCACTGACGCTCCCCCTACCTCTGCAAGTGTGTCACGGGGGTTCTTGCCTACCCCTCCATGTCTGCTCTGATATCTGAAACAATGTTACATAAACAGGGTCTATCGTTTTAAATATTATTCAAATGAAAGCAGAGTTGAAAAACATACTGGTCTTTTTATAAATGGTTATAAAATAATTTAACTAAGGTTGAAACATACTATTCTTTATAAATGTATGAATGAAATGGCTATAAATAATTTAACTAAGGTTGAAACATACTATTCTTTATAAATGTATAAACGAAATGATTATAAAACAATTTAAGTTGAAAACGTAGTGTTAAAAGAGTATAAATGAAATGGTTATAAAATAATTTAACTGTATGGTTGAAACATGCAGTTAAAAGTTGTAAAACAAAAAAACAGTGTTTCTCACGAATGAGTTTACAATGTCTATAATACTAAACAGTCGTGACTACAGTGTCTATAAAAGTAAAAGCACCGTGTCTCTATCTACGCTTATCAGTGTGTGTGTGTGTGTGTGTGTGTGTGTGTGTGGGTGGGTGTGTGTGTGTGTGTGTGTGTGTGTGTGTGTGTGTGTGTGTGTGTGTGTGTGTGTGTGTGTGTGTGTGTGTGTGTGTGTGTGTGTGTGTGTGTGTGTGTGTGTGTGTGTGTGTGTGTGTGTGTCATGGTGTCAAAGCACTAAACAATCTATCTCTGATACACACGGATGAATAGGTATTTGTTTAAAAACACTGATCCGATACATTTTGTTGACCGTTTGAATTAAATTAAAAAGTACTTATACATATACATATATTATACTCATATACATCCTCATTGTAATTTATTTATCCAATTTCAAAGACTTTTTCAGTATGCGCTCATTAAAAACCTCTCAAACATTTTTAAGTTTTACTATTGTAAATCAGAAACACCTGTCATTTTGACTACCCTTATTTATTGTATCTTAAAGAGGTCATCTCTTTTGGGGTTGAATATTGAGAAAATTGTAATGATCTTTTGAAATAATAGTTCAATGTTTTTAATGGATAAGCTGCAAACACATTTCATTTTGTAAGTGTAAGTTCTAGATGTGTGTTGCACCTTCCACTCTGCATATCAGAGGGGATGATAATCATTAACTGGTATTTTGGTCAGTTTCTCACACAAAGCTACTGTATGGTTTTGAAGATTTTGATATTATGGTACTTTTCATATGATAGCCTACTTTTATGGGGCTTTTTTTTATTGTGGAGCTTGACAGGTCTCGTTCCTTTCACTTTCATTATAATGAAAAGAGGTGTGCAGGATATCTTTTTTAGAAATTCACCTTTTGTGTTTTACTGAAGAAAGAAAGTTATACAGGCTTAGAACTAGGTTTTCACAGTACCAACATTACAGTAGTCGGTACCAATATACCAGTCTCAATACCAGTTCTCACTACCAGTTTTGGTACCATAGCAAAAACGATTTAAACTATTTTGTTTAATAAAAAAAAATAAAAAAATATGAATGGCTTATATAGAAAACGAGCAAAGAATGCTCCTTTTAATGAATATGCCTGGGAGCCAGGGTTGCCAGGTTTTTGCTACAAAACTAGCCGAATGGTCAAAGTCAAAGTTTATTCATATAGCACAATTTATACAGCGACAGATGACCAATGTGCTTTACACTACATCATAAAACATAAAACAAAACAAAGGAAAAGGATAAAAAAACATCATATATGAAAGGAATGTGAGTATATATCAGCATTTAATGATCATTAAATGCCAGAGAGAATAAATAGGTTTTTAACAAAGACTTAAAAAGAGGAAGGGATGGCGCGGATCTAATCTGGATAGACAAGCTGTTCCAAAGTTTAGGGTCCACAACAGAAAATGCACAATGTCCCCTTTGCTGTAATCTGAATCTAGGGACAACTACGTTTTTTGTCCCAGATCTGAAAGGGACTAATAGATTAGAGATGTAGGATGGCGCCGGATTATTCAAACATTTACAAACAAACAAAAGGATTTTAAAATCAACTTTAAAACGAACCAATGAAGTCATGATAAAATTTCAGTGATCATCATGTTTTTGCATAGACATGGTTATAAAATAATTTAACTAAGGTTGAAACATACTATTCTTTATAAATGTATAAATGAAATGTTTATAAAATAATTTAACTAAGGTTGAGGTCACCAGCATCAGTTGTCAATGTTAAATAAATGTAATTGAGATTTGGTACTGTGGAGTGCTCTGAAGCCAGACTGAAGTCTCAAATAGAGATAGTATTTAGGTTAAGATAAGAATCAAGTCGACGTAACACAACTTTTTCGAGACCTTTGAAGATGAAAGGTAAATTAGAAATGGGGCTATAGTTTTCAATGAAGTTGCTACTTTTTATACTCATTTGTATAATTATTGACCAAATATATGTTCAGCTGTGGCATTTCCACCAGCAGAGAAGCACTTCCACTCACCTGGAAAGTAATTAGAAATATTAATATTTCCTTTGACTGTTGAATTTAATATGACAGGTGCTGAAACATTGCTTCCATTTTGGGCAGAGATATTGATTTTAGAGACTCCATAAGGCTCCACGGTTTCCCCCTTTTTCTTCTGATAGAGAGGAAAGACACATAATTAATGATATTTTTAACCATAGTTTGTACTCAGGGCCTATAACAGAAATCAGCCCTGATCTGACTGGTGTGTTTCATAGGGCTGTATACATTACCATAATACGACGTGTCCATCTGCTGTTTTCAGTGCACTCCTCTAATCTGAAATGACCAGCTCAACCTGAGAAAAAAAAAGGCAAATATTATGTAGGGGTGAAGTTTGGTTAATTGTGACACTTTTTGCCACTGAGCTAACTGGGAAAAAACTATTATGCAATTGTTCACTCATAAGTGACGATTTTTCTTTTTTTTTTTTTCCTTTTCTTTTTTTTTTTTTACGTAATTAGCAATATACTAGGTAGCCTAGAAATTGCATTGATTTATCTCCAAATAAGTTTACTACCATTTATTGATTAAGTGTGTCAGATACCAATCATAATAATTTATTTATTACTTACCTCCTTCCCAAATGTATAATTAGAATAAAATTCAGACAGTTATTTTTATGGCAGTAAAACGATGCTAACCTGTCACTAGCAAGCACTATTATAAACAATGGCTGAAAGAATCTGAAAGCTTCTTAAAAACGATACTATGTTAAAATTTTATTAGGATAACATTATTGTTTATATTTGAACAACTAGTTGCCCATGGTTAAATTAAGGACTAGGCTACATCTTTTGTTACAACAAGAACGGGTTGGAGTAGCCTATTAAAGAGGACATGTGTTCTTAACAGTATGTTGTCATATTTCTAACAACAGCAAGCATTTGATGAATTGAAGAGATACATTCGACTCCGCAGGCGCACATAAATAATGCGTCACGCTGAACGTCAATTCACGTCACGCCCTTTATTTTTTTTTAATGCAACAAAAAATATACAAAGATTAGCATACATGCGTACACCTCACAACAAGTAGAAAACATACATAAGGATATGTAAAATAAAGTAGGGGTAAAATTACAATAATTTAAAGTAACAAAAAGCTTCACAGGTCTTCCTTGCTTTTTTGTTAAATTTGATCTAATGTAGTACCATTTTTTATTACTTGCGTGATGACTTCATAAAGTAGGCTAGGCTATGCTGCGTGGTCATCCTTATGCTTCCATCTATCCATCACTCAATTATAGCAACTAGCTAAGTCTCGGTTTTCATATGTTGTGCAAATGTATATTATTAGGCTAAATATTATTTTAAATAACTTATTTATGGTAAAAACCGAGTCTCAAGTAGTCTATCACTTACAACTGACGAAGATTTCTAATTACATAGTTACATTTATAGCGCTTTTTACAATAGGCCACAGATTGTTTCAAAGCAGCTTTACAGTGATAACGGGATATAAGGCAACAACGTTTGTTTTGGCTGTTCAGCAGCTCTAGAAGAAAACTGTCATCCAGCTCGAGTAAGTTTGATTCAATTCCGTTGTAAATCGGAATGTCATCGGCCAGCTCAGTTCAGTTATCAGTGTCAGATCAATAATATTGTTGATTATTAAGATATATGTAGATAATCTTCTAAACGTAATAAAATTAGGCTTCGTCTTGTGATTGTAACAATAGTTTAATAGATCGCAGGAAATACTGTGATTCGGTGATCTTATTATTACTTTTTTTAATTATTATTAATAAAGTCAAGAAGATGATAAACCCCATAATTACCTGTCGCTTGTACATCGCTGTGTATCCTGCGTGCTTGAGCAGATAGTGATGCCTGAGAGGAAAAAAACTTTCACGTTTAATTTGACAATGAGACCAGTCAAAGTGCACTACATACATTTTTTTATCACTGTGAAACCATCCATCCTGCACACTCAACTCTTTAGAAAGCAATCTTTTTCCCCAGAAATGTGTCACTTTGGTTTTCAGTGGCATTGCATAGGCTATAATTTTTACATTATAGGTGCTGATATAATTGATCTTTGTTTTTATTTTTTAAATGTTTCAACAGGGGTTTAGATTTTTTTTTATTATTATTATTATTATTATTATACATTTTATTTATAGGCGCCTTTCTTGACACTCAAGGTCACCTTACAACATCATCAACAATAACAAATTTAAAAAGCAATGAGACACAAGACATATATAAAAAAAAAAAAAAAAAAAAAAAAAAAAAAAAAAAAAAAAAAAAAAAAAAAGTGCAGTTATGGTCAAAGGGAATAAGCTATTCTAAACAGATAAGTTTTGAGTTTGGATTTGAAAAGTGAAAGAGAGTCAATTTTACGGAGGTCCGGTGGAAGCGAATGCAGAGAAACTGAAAGCTCTACTCCCCATAGTAACAAGGCGGACACGGGGAACAGTAAAATGAATAAAAGAAGAGGATCTTAGAGTACGCGTGTGTGTGGGTATATGGAGGAGATCAGAACGATATGAAGGGGCTAGATTATGAATGGCTTTAAAAGTAAGAAGAAGTATTTTGTAGTTGATACGATAAATAATAGGGAGCCAATGCAGCTGTTGTAGGATAGGAGTGATGTGATAAATAGGAGGGGGGCGAGTAATGATACGAGCTGCCGAGTTTTGGACCAGTTGAAGTTTATGAAGAGTTTTATGTGGGAGGCCAAACAAAAGGGAATTACAATAATCTAAACGGGAGGTGACTAAGCTGTGAACAAGAATGTCAGTCGAGTGCGGCGTGAGGAAAGGACGCAAACGGTTGATATTACGAAGATGATAATAAGTAGACCGGTAACGTTGTTAACATGAGATGTAAAGGAGAGGGTGCTATCAAAGATGACACCCAAACTCTTAACCTGAGGGGATGGGGGAAATGAAGGAGCTATCAATAAGAATAGAGAAATTATGGATTTTGTTTAATGTTGATTTTGTACCTATAAGAAGCAATTCTGTTTTATTACTATTTAATTTAAGGAAATTTGATGTGAACCAGGATTTTATGTCAAGAAGGCAGTTAGTAAGGGAAGATGGTGGAAGTGTGGAATTAGGTTTAGTTGAAAGATAGAGCTGGGTGTCATCTGCGTAGCAATGGAAATGAATATGATGTTTACGGAAGATGTAACCAAGGGGAAGAAGATAAATAATAAACAGTAAGGGCCCCAGAACAGAGCCCTGCGGCACGCCTGTTATGACAGGGACAGAATAAGAGGTGAATGATTTTAACTGAATAAACTGAGTGCGGCCAGAGAGATATGAATTAAACCAGTTAAGAGGTATATTAGTAATTACAATAGAGGAGAGTCTGTCAAGAAGTATGGTGTGTGAAATAGTATCGAAGGCCGCACTCAGATCAAGCAGAAGAAGAATGGAAAGTAAACCAGAATCAGCCGCTAGAAGAAGGTTGTTAGTGGTTTCAAGTAATGCTGTTTCCGTACTATGATGCGGACGGATTTAGGACACCAGTGGGTCACCTGATGGAGTTTTAGGACACCAGTGGGTCACCTGATGGAGTTTTAGGACACCAGTGGGTCACCTGATGGAGTTTTAGGACACCAGTGGGTCACCTGATGGAGTTTTAGGACACCAGTGGGTCACCTGATGGAGTTTTTCAGTTCCTTGCCACTGTTGCCTTTGGCTTGCTCAGTTGGGGATATTCAAATTAATTAACCAAGCATTAATACCATTGATCAACCCTACCAAACGTGGATGTTTTTTCACTAAGAAACAAACATTGTTATGTTATTTGATTGATATTGTGAAGCTGCTTTGATGCAATTTATATTGTGAAAAGCGCTATATAAATACACTTGACTTGACTTGACTTGACGGAAACCTGACTGGAATTGCTCATATAGATTATTGTAAGAAAGATGAGTATGGAGTTGAACAGCCACTATTTTTTCCAAAATTTTGGAGATGAATGGAAGATTTGAAATAGGTCGGAAATTATTATATTCACTGTAGTGGAATGCTACTTTCAAAATATTTACATTAATGTAAATATTTGACATGACAGTATTGCTTTAGTCTCTGATGAGACTTTGACTCACATTGATAAAACATTTGTGCTGAACATGCTGATCAGATCAATCAAAAATACATTTTTTTTCCCACTTCTGTAGCCTGTTTTGTCTCACTGTATCCCTAAGATTGGTGAAAAGTTATCAGGGTACCCGCGGGTCTTAAAAGCCTTGAAAAAGTCTTGAATTTGATCATCTCAAATTAAGGCCTTAAAAGCCTTGAATTTAGTATACAAAGTCTTGGATTTCGTTACAAAGGTCTTATTTAGTTTTTACCAAAAGTAAAGTAACTGCAGTTTGACTAAAAGTTGACAAAAAATGCAAAGACTTTTCGTCAACTACAACTATAAAAAACAGGATGACTCAAATGTGATTAAGACCAATAAGCATTTTCGTCTGAAGACTAAGACTAAATCAAAAATGGCTGCCAAAATTAACACTGGCCTACACACACGTGCGCGCTACAATGCTGTTGCGAATGTATTAAATATGACTGATATATAATTCAATATATATTTAATTCAAGTAACCTCCTTGTACATAATTATTTTCTAGGGTTTAAAATGTATACAGATTTGACATTTTCCCCTCATACTTCTGTCGGAATGGGTACGAAGTTGGCGTTGAATTTCATTTTTAATGGTATTAAAAAGGTCTTAAAAAGCCTTGAATTTAAGTTGGAGGATCCTGGGGGTACCCTGGTTATACAAGACAGAGGAAAAAAAATGTATTTTTGATTGATCTGATCAGCATGTTCAGCACAAATGTTTTATCAATGTGAGTCAAAGTCTCATCAGAGACTAAAGCAATACTGTCATGTCAAATATTTACATTAATGTAAATATTTTGAAAGTAGCATTCCACTACAGTGAATATAATAATTTCCGACCTATTTCAAATCTTCCATTCATCTCCAAAATTTTGGAAAAAATAGTGGCTGTTCAACTCCATACTCATCTTTCTTACAATAATCTATATGAGCAATTCCAGTCAGGTTTCCGTCAAGTCAAGTCAAGTCAAGTGTATTTATATAGCGCTTTTCACAATATAAATTGCATCAAAGCAGCTTCACAATATCAATCAAATAACATAACAATGTTTGTTTCTTAGTGAAAAAACATCGACGTTTGGTAGGGTTGATCAATGGTATTAATGCTTGGTTAATTAATTTGAATATCCCCAACTGAGCAAGCCAAAGGCAACAGTGGCAAGGAACTGAAAAACTCCATCAGGTGACCCACTGGTGTCCTAAAACTCCATCAGGTGACCCACTGGTGTCCTAAAACTCCATCAGGTGACCCACTGGTGTCCTAAAACTCCATCAGGTGACCCACTGGTGTCCTAAATCCGTCCGCATCATAGTACGGAAACAGCATTACTTGAAACCACTAACAACCTTCTTCTAGCGGCTGATTCTGGTTTACTTTCCATTCTTCTTCTGCTTGATCTGAGTGCGGCCTTCGATACTATTTCACACACCATACTTCTTGACAGACTCTCCTCTATTGTAATTACTAATATACCTCTTAACTGGTTTAATTCATATCTCTCTGGCCGCACTCAGTTTATTCAGTTAAAATCATTCACCTCTTATTCTGTCCCTGTCATAACAGGCGTGCCGCAGGGCTCTGTTCTGGGGCCCTTACTGTTTATTATTTATCTTCTTCCCCTTGGTTACATCTTCCGTAAACATCATATTCATTTCCATTGCTACGCAGATGACACCCAGCTCTATCTTTCAACTAAACCTAATTCCACACTTCCACCATCTTCCCTTACTAACTGCCTTCTTGACATAAAATCCTGGTTCACATCAAATTTCCTTAAATTAAATAGTAATAAAACAGAATTGCTTCTTATAGGTACAAAATCAACATTAAACAAAATCCATAATTTCTCTATTCTTATTGATAGCTCCTTCATTTCCCCCATCCCCTCAGGTTAAGAGTTTGGGTGTCATCTTTGATAGCACCCTCTCCTTTACATCTCATGTTAACAACGTTACCGGTCTACTTATTATCATCTTCGTAATATCAACCGTTTGCGTCCTTTCCTCACGCCGCACTCGACTGCCATTCTTGTTCACAGCTTAGTCACCTCCCGTTTAGATTATTGTAATTCCCTTTTGTTTGGCCTCCCACATAAAACTCTTCATAAACTTCAACTGGTCCAAAACTCGGCAGCTCGTATCATTACTCGCCCCCCTCCTATTTATCACATCACTCCTATCCTACAACAGCTGCATTGGCTCCCTATTATTTATCGTATCAACTACAAAATACTTCTTCTTACTTTTAAAGCCATTCATAATCTAGCCCCTTCATATCGTTCTGATCTCCTCCATATACCCACACACACGCGTACTCTAAGATCCTCTTCTTTTATTCATTTTACTGTTCCCCGTGTCCGCCTTGTTACTATGGGGAGTAGAGCTTTCAGTTTCTCTGCATTCGCTTCCACCGGACCTCCGTAAAATTGACTCTCTTTCACTTTTCAAATCCAAACTCAAAACTTATCTGTTTAGAATAGCTTATTCCCTTTGACCATAACTGCACTTTTTTTTTTTTTTTTTTTTTTTTTTTTTTTTTTTTTTTTTTTTATATATGTCTTGTGTCTCATTGCTTTTTAAATTTGTTATTGTTGATGATGTTGTAAGGTGACCTTGAGTGTCAAGAAAGGCGCCTATAAATAAAATGTATAATAATAATAATAATAATAATAAAAAAAAATCTAAACCCCTGTTGAAACATTTAAAAAATAAAAACAAAGATCAATTATATCAGCACCTATAATGCAAAAATTATAGCCTATGCAATGCCACTGAAAACCAAAGTGACACATTTCTGGGGAAAAAGATTGCTTTCTAAAGAGTTGAGTGTGCAGGATGGATGGTTTCACAGTGATAAAAAAATGTATGTAGTGCACTTTGACTGGTCTCATTGTCAAATTAAACGTGAAAGTTTTTTTCCTCTCAGGCATCACTATCTGCTCAAGCACGCAGGATACACAGCGATGTACAAGCGACAGGTAATTATGGGGTTTATCATCTTCTTGACTTTATTAATAATAATTAAAAAAAGTAATAATAAGATCACCGAATCACAGTATTTCCTGCGATCTATTAAACTATTGTTACAATCACAAGACGAAGCCTAATTTTATTACGTTTAGAAGATTATCTACATATATCTTAATAATCAACAATATTATTGATCTGACACTGATAACTGAACTGAGCTGGCCGATGACATTCCGATTTACAACGGAATTGAATCAAACTTACTCGAGCTGGATGACAGTTTTCTTCTAGAGCTGCTGAACAGCCAAAACAAACGTTGTTGCCTTATATCCCGTTATCACTGTAAAGCTGCTTTGAAACAATCTGTGGCCTATTGTAAAAAGCGCTATAAATGTAACTATGTAATTAGAAATCTTCGTCAGTTGTAAGTGATAGACTACTTGAGACTCGGTTTTTACCATAAATAAGTTATTTAAAATAATATTTAGCCTAATAATATACATTTGCACAACATATGAAAACCGAGACTTAGCTAGTTGCTATAATTGAGTGATGGATAGATGGAAGCATAAGGATGACCACGCAGCATAGCCTAGCCTACTTTATGAAGTCATCACGCAAGTAATAAAAAATGGTACTACATTAGATCAAATTTAACAAAAAAGCAAGGAAGACCTGTGAAGCTTTTTGTTACTTTAAATTATTGTAATTTTACCCCTACTTTATTTTACATATCCTTATGTATGTTTTCTACTTGTTGTGAGGTGTACGCATGTATGCTAATCTTTGTATATTTTTTGTTGCATTAAAAAAAAATAAAGGGCGTGACGTGAATTGACGTTCAGCGTGACGCATTATTTATGTGCGCCTGCGGAGTCGAATGTATCTCTTCAATTCATCAAATGCTTGCTGTTGTTAGAAATATGACAACATACTGTTAAGAACACATGTCCTCTTTAATAGGCTACTCCAACCCGTTCTTGTTGTAACAAAAGATGTAGCCTAGTCCTTAATTTAACCATGGGCAACTAGTTGTTCAAATATAAACAATAATGTTATCCTAATAAAATTTTAACATAGTATCGTTTTTAAGAAGCTTTCAGATTCTTTCAGCCATTGTTTATAATAGTGCTTGCTAGTGACAGGTTAGCATCGTTTTACTGCCATAAAAATAACTGTCTGAATTTTATTCGAATTATACATTTGGGAAGGAGGTAAGTAATAAATAAATTATTATGATTGGTATCTGACACACTTAATCAATAAATGGTAGTAAACTTATTTGGAGATAAATCAATGCAATTTCTAGGCTACCTAGTATATTGCTAATTACGTAAAAAAAAAAAAAGAAAAGGAAAAAAAAAAAAAGAAAAATCGTCACTTATGAGTGAACAATTGCATAATAGTTTTTTCCCAGTTAGCTCAGTGGCAAAAAGTGTCACAATTAACCAAACTTCACCCCTACATAATATTTGCCTTTTTTTTTTCTCAGGTTGAGCTGGTCATTTCAGATTAGAGGAGTGCACTGAAAACAGCAGATGGACACGTCGTATTATGGTAATGTATACAGCCCTATGAAACACACCAGTCAGATCAGGGCTGATTTCTGTTATAGGCCCTGAGTACAAACTATGGTTAAAAATATCATTAATTATGTGTCTTTCCTCTCTATCAGAAGAAAAAGGGGGAAACCGTGGAGCCTTATGGAGTCTCTAAAATCAATATCTCTGCCCAAAATGGAAGCAATGTTTCAGCACCTGTCATATTAAATTCAACAGTCAAAGGAAATATTAATATTTCTAATTACTTTCCAGGTGAGTGGAAGTGCTTCTCTGCTGGTGGAAATGCCACAGCTGAACATATATTTGGTCAATAATTATACAAATGAGTATAAAAAGTAGCAACTTCATTGAAAACTATAGCCCCATTTCTAATTTACCTTTCATCTTCAAAGGTCTCGAAAAAGTTGTGTTACGTCGACTTGATTCTTATCTTAACCTAAATACTATCTCTATTTGAGACTTCAGTCTGGCTTCAGAGCACTCCACAGTACCAAATCTCAATTACATTTATTTAACATTGACAACTGATGCTGGTGACCTCAACTATTGTTAAATTATTTTATAAACATTTCATTTATACATTTATAAAGAATAGTATGTTTCAACCTTAGTTAAATTATTGTATAACCATTTCATTTACACCATTTTAACTATATGTTTTCAACTATAGTTAAATTATTTTATAACCATTTCATTTATACATTTATAAAGAATAGTATGTTTCAACCTTAGTTAAATTATTTTATAACCATGTCTATGCAAAAACATGATGATCACTGAAATTTTATCATGACTTCATTGGTTCGTTTTAAAGTTGATTTTAAAATCCTTTTGTTTGTTTGTAAATGTTTGAATAATCCGGCGCCATCCTACATCTCTAATCTATTAGTCCCTTTCAGATCTGGGACAAAAAAAAACGTAGTTGTCCCTAGATTCAGATTACAGCAAAGGGGACATTGTGCATTTTCTGTTGTGGACCCTAAACTTTGGAACAGCTTGTCTATCCAGATTAGATCCGCGCCATCCCTTCCTCTTTTTAAGTCTTTGTTAAAAACCTATTTATTCTCTCTGGCATTTAATGATCATTAAATGCTGATATATACTCACATTCCTTTCATATATGATGTTTTTTTTATCCTTTTCCTTTGTTTTGTTTTATGTTTTATGATGTAGTGTAAAGCACATTGGTCATCTGTCGCTGTATAAATTGTGCTATATGAATAAACTTTGACTTTGACCATTCGGCTAGTTTTGTAGCAAAAACCTGGCAACCCTGGCTCCCAGGCATATTTATTAAAAGGAGCATTCTTTGCTCGTTTTCTATATAAGCCATTCATATTTTTTTTTTTTTTTTTTTTTATTAAACAAAATAGTTTAAATCGTTTTTGCTATGGTACCAAAACTGGTAGTGAGAACTGGTATTGAGACTGGTATATTGGTACCGACTACTGTAATGTTGGTACTGTGAAAACCTAGTTCTAAGCCTGTATAACTTTCTTTCTTCAGTAAAACACAAAAGGTGAATTTCTAAAAAAGATATCCTGCACACCTCTTTTCATTATAATGAAAGTGAAAGGAACGAGACCTGTCAAGCTCCACAATAAAAAAAGCCCCATAAAAGTAGGCTATCATATGAAAAGTACCATAATATCAAAATCTTCAAAACCATACAGTAGCTTTGTGTGAGAAACTGACCAAAATACCTGTTAATGATTATCATCCCCTCTGATATGCAGAGTGGATGGTGCAACACACATCTAGAACTTACACTTACAAAATGAAATGTGTTTGCAGCTTATCCATTAAAAAACATTGAACTATTATTTCAAAAGATCATTACAATTTTCTCAATATTCAACCCCAAAAGAGATGACCTCTTTAAGATACAATAAATAAGGGTAGTCAAAATGACAGGTGTTTCTGATTTACAATAGTAAAACTTAAAAATGTTTGAGAGGTTTTTAATGAGCGCATACTGAAAAAGTCTTTGAAATTGGATAAATAAATTACAATGAGGATGTATATGAGTATAATATATGTATATGTATAAGTACTTTTTAATTTAATTCAAACGGTCAACAAAATGTATCGGATCAGTGTTTTTAAACAAATACCTATTCATCCGTGTGTATCAGAGATAGATTGTTTAGTGCTTTCACACACACACACACACACACACACACACACACACACACACACACACACACACACACACACACACACACACACACACACACACACACACACACACACACACACACACACACACACACACAGTCATTTACACCATTTTAACTATATGTTTTCAACTATAGTTAAATTATTTTATAACCATTTCATTTATACATTTATAAACAATAGTATGTTTCAACCTTAGTTAAATTATTTTATAACCATTTCATTTATACATTTATAAACAATAGTATGTTTCAACCTTAGTTAAATTATTTTATAACCATTTCATTTACACCATTTTAGCTGTTTTCAACTATAGTAAAATTATTTTATAAACATTTCATTTATACAATTATAAAGACCAGTATGTTTTTCAACTCTAGTTTCATTTGAATAATATTTTAAACGATCAACCTTAAATTATTTTATAACCATTTCATTTACACCATTTTATAACCATTTCATTTATACATTTATAAAGAATAGTATGTTTCAACCTTAGTTAAATTATTTTATAACCATTTCGTTTACATCATTTAAACTATGTTTTCAACTATAGTAAAATTATTTTATAAACATTTCATTTATACATTTATAAAGAATAGTATGTTTCAACCTTAGTTAAATTATTTTATAACCATTTCATTTATACATTTATAAAGAATAGTATGTTTCAACCTTAGTTAAATTATTTTATAACCATTTCATTTACATCATTTAAACTATACGTTTTCAACTGTAGTTAAATTATTTTATAACCATTTCATTTACATCATTTAAACTATACATTTTCAACTGTAGTTAAATTATTTTATAAACATTTATAAAGACCAGTATGTTTTTCAACTCTGCTTTCATTTGAATAATATTTTAAACGATAGACCCTGTTTATGTAACATTGTTTCAGATATCAGAGAAGACATGGAGGGGTAGGCAAGAACCCCCGTGACACACTTGCAGAGTTAGGGGGAGTGTCTGTGACACACATACAGAGGGACAGCCTGTGACACTGACTTTTTTCCTCTCACATTACACAGGAAACCACAATGGCCTCTGGAATGCCACACTTGCAGAGGTAGGGGGAGTGTCTGTGACACACATAGAGAGGGGAGGTGAGGGACAGCCTGTGACACTGACTTTTTTCCTCTCACATTACACAGCAAAACACAATGGCCTCTGGAATGCCAAAACAGTTGATTGATCAGATAGCTCAACACCACAACCCTTATCAATAGAGGCCAGAGCAGAGGTAGGGACAGCCTGTGACACTGACTTTTTTCCTCTCACATTACACAGCAAAACACAATGGCCTCTGGAATGCCAAAACAGTTGATTGATCAGATAGCTCAACACCACAACCCTTATCAATAGAGGCCAGAGCAGAGGTAGGGACAGCCTGTGACACTGACTTTTTTCCTCTCACATTACCCACATCACATTGAAACCACTATGGCCTCTGGAATGCCAAAACAGTTGATTGATCAGATAGCTCAACACCACAACCCTTATCAATAGAGGCCAGATGGTCAAAACATTTCATTGATCGGATAGGCGGGGTCAACTGCTTGACCCTTAACAATAGACGCCGGATGCACAATCTCTCAAAACACATCGATTGGATGGGTGGGGTCAATAGGTCAATCCTTATCTATAGATAACGGATGCACACCAGGAAAAGGGCGGGACCGGAAAAGGTCAAAGGTCAACCGGAAGTCATCAATCATTTTGACACATGGTGTCCGGTAAGAACTACTCTCCTTATTTTTTTTCTTATTTTACTTTTGTTAGCCTGAGCAACTGTCTTCCTCATTTAACATCAGAAAACTTTATTATCTTCCACTAGTGCTTGATGCTCAACTCTTGAATTTGAGTATGAACTGAGAAAGTTCAGATGCATTAACACTAAAACCTTTGAGTCTTATCTGTCATTCCTCCCATAGAAGCAGCTGACAACAGACATCACACATCCCACAATCCATACTCCAACATCCTGTATACTTCCTTAACACCCCATAAAAAAAACTCGGAACCGAGAACAACAGAAAAATTACAATCATGAAGGTCCTCACAAGCCTTTCAAATTAACTAGCATGCTTGTTCATCAACTTTATCGCTCTTATAGCTAACCGGCGTGGCTAACCGGTATTGAGGGGGGCATGTGTGTTAATGTCGAATTGCCATAAGGCAGTTCGTGTTTCTCGCTCATGCTCGCTTCTCATAAGACTTCCTATTTGCAACTTACCGGGACGTTAATCCTGATGTTGCAAGGTTGGTTTTCCGATTGGGAACGTTATGGGAGCGGGGAAAGTCACCATTTTCACCGGAACAGGTTATTTAACTATCCAAATGATTTCTAAACGGTTTTATTAAGTTGAAATGGTTGCCAAGTTCCCCTTTAAAGTTGAAGTGTGTGATTTTTAGCGGCATTTAGTGGTGAGGTTACAAATTGCAACCATCAAAAGTTACGGTGGCTGACAGGAGATGATGTCCTTGTCTGAGACAGCAGAGAGTAGCCAGTTAAGCAATGAGGTTTCTTTACGAAGATAAATTAAGAAAATATTATTGTTATTGAAAATTATGTTATTGCGAATATTATTGTTACTTGTTCATCATTGTCTTAGTGTTTTAGCTAGCGTGTTTTGTCTTGACTTTAGCTAGCTTATTTGTATGAAGAACAACATAGTGACGAAAGGTGTTTGTCCGGTTAGGGCTACTGTAGAATCATGTTGGCGCAAAATGACGCATTTCAATGTAAGGGGACCCGTGGTGTATGTAGATAGAAACTGCTTATTCTAAGGTAATAAAAACATAACGGTTCATTAAGTAAGGTCTTTATACACCACTGAAAACATAGTTATGTATATTATATTGCATTTTTGTCTACAGATCCTCCTAAATATTACATAATGCACCTTTAAGGTGAGGACATGCCACATTATTATGTTTTAGTAATACTGAGTATAAAACTGAGTATAACTGGCACTATTTTGATAGAAAGTATTTACCTTGAGGGAATTTTGTGAAAGCTTTGAAATTGGTTAAATGGATAAAGTAGTGAGACACAAACATCCGATTTAGAGACATTAGGCAGCTCATAAAATAGACTCACATAAATAGACTAATAGACAGAAGTGTAGACTTGCAACATAAATGGAGTTATCGTTGTTTCAGTTAGTAGACAAATATCTTAACCTTAATTTACCTAATTCATGCAGTCTCTAAAGAAACAACTGGGATTAATATACGCATCAATGTTTATGCATCATTAAACCGCTGCAATAGCTGATTTCAATTGTAACACCACATTTGTTCTTCCTTGTGCCTCTTTTGTCCAACTATCTTTGGGGGCATCATTATTCGACCAAATCACATAGCTGCTGTAGCTTCTAACCAAGTCCCTTACTCCATCCAACCACTCATTCTTTTTGATATGGCAGACACAGCTTGGTCCCTGTAGTCAACACTACAAACTAATTACTGTCACAAAACCAACTCCTCAATGATCAAAAGGCCCAGTAAATAAGACCTGTCAGCGGATGACTGTCTCTCTCAATAACAGTGCCAAAACACAAAAGGTGCATTGCAGAGTTGAGTGTCAAGAATCTGCGCTGCAATTTCAGAGAGCCCTATGATCCAGGGATAGCCTCTCAAAAATCAAGTGGCATACAGCTGTCAGCCATGGGCTTGAAATGACTATCCATTTTAACCATACTTTAAAGCTTCTTGCTTGGTGTTTGTCTTACGTCATTTTATATTTATCCTGTATATCCACACACACATACACAATATAGGAACGATATATATATATATATATATATATATATATATATATAGACATCCACATACTAAACAATTACCATCTGAATAGGGCTTTATTCAACTGTAACATTTTCAATGAGCAATGAAAGTGATCTGAGCCAAGAGTAGCACATAACTAGAAGCACCAGCTCGAAGAACAGTTGCATGCTAATAATGCGAGGCATAAAAACTACAGAAAAATGGGCCGGTGAAAGAGAAGAGATGTAGAAATGGGAGGAGTTGAAGCAGTATTGTCAAAGGATACAACCAAATATTCAAGATTAAAAGGAACCAAATATTCAAGATTAAGAGGAACCAAATATAAAACTACATAAACTGGTCATTAGAAATGTATATTGATCAACCACTATTCTGAATATTGGGAGGAAGTCTATGTGGTTACAGCCCTGGATAGGGTTGCAGCAGCCATTCATAAAGTTTGTGACTCAAATTTAAGCATTTCAATGGTAACACTATCAATGCCATATCAACAATATCAAATAAACCTGCAGCAGTCAGGTGGTACAGGTCAGTGCTCTTCCAGTTGCTTATGCTCATTATTATTGTAATGTTATGTGCTTTGAGATATGAGGTAGTTTTGATGAGCGTATACTATGTGCTGAGAGCATTCACTCAATATTATTATCTAATTTTTGACAGGTCAAAATAGTAAGAATATAACTTACTAAATATTGAGTTAATGCTCTCTATATTACATTTATCTATCGTTTTTTATTTATTTATTTTTTACTTTAATACATCATTTGTAACATGCGCACAGCTGGTGCAACTGTTCCTGTTGTTTAACAGCAGTTTCTTCAACACAAAATTACACATTCATTATAGAATCATCATTGTAAAATCAGTGTTAATAGGCATACAATGAGTAAATAATTTCACCATTGATTAGAGCATACAGATGCATGTTGCCCATCATTTGACTGGAAAGATCATTTAGGGAATTGGTGCAGAGTCCTCTTCAAAGGGTTATTACCACAGTATGAAACCTTTTAATCCTGACAGAAGGCTGAGGTAAACAGTTTGCTTATCTAATTATAAACAGCATGAAGGTCATTTGTTTAAAGACATCTGTGTGTTATTTGATCAGGGTGAAGTTTTTAACTTTGTTAGTCTAACTGGTGACTGGTAGCCTCTCTGAAACGCTGAGAACAGACAAACGTCCAATCAAAGTAGAGGACAGGAAAAAAAAGAGTTGTATTAAAATAAATAAAGGGCAGAATTAATGACCATTTTAGTTTTTTCTCACTTGTGTTGTCATGACGGCCTCTGCAAAGCATACATTGTTGGATACTGCTCTGCATAATAACGGAATTGAAATCACTTTCAGCTAATTTATTTAATAATTACAATGTCTGTTTTGATAAGGTCCTTTTTTGAATGATTGCAAGGCTCCTTGTGTTTTTTTAAATAGGGGTACATTAACAGTCCACAAACAAGGACACACAGAGAGAGAGAGAGAGAGTTACACACAAAACACCATAATGAAGTCATACTGCTTCCTCTCAGAAGGAAAGTGTGTTAAACACATTTCAGACTTGCACGTTGTGCTACATCTATAATTAAGCTGCCAAAGCAGCTGTATTATGCCCAAAGCACTTATAGGTGCTGTAATGTCAGAACAGTTTGTTAGTTTGACTAGTTACTTATAATAACAATAACTCATTTCAAAGCACAGGAACAGTTAAAGGTTAAATATGAGCTGCAGAGCATTCTGCCAGGGGCGGTATTAAAGAACGTTCACAGTCTAGAATTTACTTTCTTTTGTGTTTGTTGAAGTGCAGGCATCGGTTTATGGATTATCATAATGGAAGACGCTGGAGAAACTAAAGGAGATAATATGTAAAAATAGTATCATTGTAATTGATAATATTTAGATTACTGTTATTTCACTTTTTATATACGAATTAGAGCAGACAATTTAAATGAATTATATGATATGCCAGTTTATTCACAAATATGATATGCTGATTAATTAATAACAAGTAGTGTATATTAATATTTTTCTAAGAAAATATCCTCTGTTTGCTTTACATTTAGGTGGTATTAAATTGTTAAGATGGGGGGGGGGGGGTCCTTATATCAAAACTATGTATGGGGCAAGGGGGATGATTCTAATTTGTAAATATATTTTATTTAATAAAACATGATGAATTTTACTAGATTATCATCTTAAATTGACAGATATCTGGAACGTGTGTCTGCATGCGTGATTTTGTAAAATAAATCTGTTGCATCTTTTGCAAAATAAATTAAAATAAAACAAAAACCGGAATAAAAATAAAGGGGAAAAAATGCACAAATACATAATTTAGATTTTTTTTTTAAGTATGATAAAAATGTTGAAAAAAAAACATGTATAGGTCTACACATTTTTTTTAAAAAAGTGGGGACATTATTAAAAATATATATTCCATATATATATATATATAAAAGTTAAAAAAAAAGTAAAACCTATTCTTGAAAATTTTCACTTTAAATACAGCCACAGAAATCATTGAGTCTCTATTCAGTCCTTGAGACCTCACCCCCCAGGGCTCAATCATTACATCGATTACAAAACAGGATTACTGGGCATTCATTCACATCAAAAAGCAAGGGCTGAAGATTCCAGCACTCCACAAAAGGCACTTGAGAATACATGGAAACCATATCATGAAACGGTGTGAAAATCCACAGCAGTCCAGGTGATATATACAGCAAAAGAGCTAAAAAAAATATATGAATTCTGACCTTGGTTTCTCCTTTGGCAGATCATTAGGTTTGGTATTCATTATACATCACTGAGAAACCTAAAAGGAATATTTTTGCACATTTTAATGATTTCTGTGAATACCTAATAAGGTATCATCATATTCTCATGATAAATACCCAGTTATGATTGATGTCACATTTCTAATAAAACGAGAGAAGGTCCTGGCATACCGGTAGTCATTATTTATAGGACTTTTTTCCACTGTACAGCTAGTATCTTTATCTTACAAATCAGTCTGGTCTCCCTATCAACATGTGGTAATGAAATGATCAGTCATTAATAGTAAATAGTAAATATCTTATCCTACAAGCACAGTAGCCTGTAGGAGAACTGACGCATTTGCAAGGTCATCTACTAACACCTAATCAAAAAGCAGCAGTCAAAGACTCAAAGCAAATGTTTCTGCGGTGTCAGCCAATGCATAAACCAGGCATAAGGTCAGATTATTTTAGAACTCTACACGGAATAAAAACTATTCAAGCCTTTTTATAAACAGAAAAACATGGATGCAAATAAGATAAAACGCACATGGAAAAAATGGAGAGCGAACGTAGATTAAAAAAAAAAGTAGCCAAAAAGAATCAGGTTTTACTTTGTTTTTGCATTCAATAGCATCTCGGAAAAGTATGTCTAGTCTGCCACTAGAAGCTGAAAAGATAAAACAAAAGGCAGATGCAAACCATGCTTTTGATGGCTTTGCCCATTTAAAACAAGCATTCCACTGTTTGTATTAAAACGGGGAGATCTTTGCACTATGGAAATGTATCTAGCCCTGCAGTCAAGTGTTCATTTGTGTGGTGGGAGACGGGAAATAGACAGATGGTTGCAGATGATCCCTGCAGCTGAACTGAGCTGTTTGATTTGATCATTGCTGGCTACACAGCATGAAGAACAGAAACTGTGCCTTGCAGTACAGACTATCTTCTTCCTTTTCAAAGGAAAGGATACTTGAGGAAGAGAGAAATAGGACATGCCAATTCACGCTTACATAAGTCATAAATGTACTTGCAGTACGGAGAAGTTTTAACTGTAAGTCTTCAGATTTTCAACCCGCTTTGTATTGTTAAAATGTCGGTGGTATATGCAGATATATCCATTTGGCCTAAAACACTGTTCGTGGTCATCCAGTTTGAAATGTTGACTACATTTTTTTTCAAATTTTCTGTAGCGGTGTTCTCTTTATATTTATGATTCTTTGCTGCCTTTAGCCACTGCCAGCAACGCCCTGGATCCTTCAATGAAAACCGAAACAACTCACTCCCGATAAATATTTACTCTCTGAACTCTTGAACCCGGGAACAATACAAGTCAACACTATACTGTGACTAAAAGTTTGCTAAGAAGAATTGCCTCCTCAATGCTTTCTGTATTTGTGAGGATTGATCATATGCAATAAAAGCAAAATCTGTCAGTCTGCTTTGACAATTTCAAGACCTTAACAAAAGATGTTCTCTATGCAGGACAGCACCATGGACAGTTCCCCATTAACACACCTGAAAAGATGGTGTCTTGTGTCATGAAACTAATCAAAACACCAAGAATTGTCACAGGAAGTGTCTCGCCTTCCAAATCATTTAAATATGCAAACAACACCCTGTGCTGCGTGTACCTGAATTGGCACACTTGTCTGAGAGTTCCTCTTCAGCAGCTTTCGTAAAGCATCATCAGTATTCAGCTCCCATTGTTATGCTATGGTTCAGCCCTGCCAATCATGTGCTCTCGGCCTCAAATGTCCAAAGCGCTCTCAACATCATGCATACGCTGAACTTACTGTATATAAAAACATTCGGCCTCATGAGATGCTGCCTTTCATTCTTGTGCAAGGATCTACCCGGATCAATGGCGGCGTCATTCATAAACATAAAACGTTATACTGCAGAAGAAGTGTGGTGAACAGATTAATTTAAAATCACCAACCTTTGGTATTTACTTCAAAGCCCAAAGGGATATGTCCCTATATCTGACTACTTCACTTAATAAAAGTGAAATTTATTTATAGACCATAACAACAGGTGTTGGCCAAATTATGCACAGCGATATCAAAATGACATTTCATGCATGGGGACTGCCAAGACACAAATCCAACAGTCCCACAACACTGGGGAAATAACTGTGTAACAAGTATTGCATAAACTGATTTAAACATTGCCTCTTGATAGTGAAATAAATAAAAATGGATTTTCAAATGACAATCCATGCACTCTTAAGATTGCCGCTTGTTTACATGTATAAATCAATAAGCCAACTTAATTTCAAACCAGATTACAGCAATATCAGAAATCACAATTAAAAAACAATTTATTTAAAAAAAAGACTGGGATTATGTAGGGTTATTCAGCTACTGGTCTGCCAAGTAGACCTAAAATGTTCTCTTTTTTTTTTTTCTTGGTCTGTGTGTGAAGCAAATTTCTGACATTATTTACAAAGATAAAAATTAGCTACATTTAAACAGTCAGTAAAACAAAGTAGGTTGAATATTTGTTCTTCCGAGTAACAAAAATGTATAGGGAGACCGGGGAGTGTTGTAACACAAGTCAGAAAAGAGCTGTGGTGATGTCATCAATATCATACACTTGCATCACCAAGTGCATCATCATTGGCATGTTACTGTAAGCAACATTGTACATTGTATGACCAATAAACAGATTTTTCACTTGCATAATCTAAAGTAGTTGTTTCTCTAGCTAATTTGCATTCTAGCTAACTTCAAACCCACTTCCTAAAGCAGGTAGCCAATTTATGACTGTTGGGGATAGTTGTAACGGTTCATTAAAAATGTTACAACCAACGCTTTGTGATGATTCCAAATATAAATCAAATCCCCTTGTTAAGGCAAAATCATGTTTTTTTGTTGCATATTGAGGGCTTTGTAGTAATGATCATCATAGTTTATACAGGTCTTATCGGATAACAAAAAAAAAACATTATCCGGCTCAATTGAGCACATACAATGTTTTTGTTTGCACATCTGTAGAATGTTTGTGCATCTCTGCGTTTCAATCCAGCGTTTTTTATGTGATATCCCAAAATTCACATAAAAAAGGGTGGGTGGCAATATCTAGTGACTGAACTGTTATGTGACAACAAGATTACAGTACAGATAAACACACACACTCAGCAATTGTTTTTTAGATCAAAAATAAGTCCTTAAATAAAAAACAATACACTGTTTTTTGTTAAGCTACTTTAAATTGTTCACCCTATTTAAAACTAATCATGCTTTGTTCTTCAAAAACATTTTGTGGATCTTATTTCAGCAAATTACCTCTTTGTTACATGTATCCACTATTACAACTCATCTCAGTAGTGGGGTATAGTTGTAACAACGGAACTCTTTGTGTTTGACATTAACTCGCATATTCTGTGATTGTGTTGTATGTGTCCAGTCCAAGTGTTATATTTTTAGCAGACAAATTTGGCTATAACGTATCAAATTCACAAACAACCGATGCTCAAACAAAAGGTGTTACTTTCATACCCAGTCGCCCCCTAAATCTAAACGAATTTGTACAAGCAGCATCTGAACACGTTTTGAGAAACACCGTCTTTTTTGAGTGATTCTGTAAAAAAATAAATAAAAAGTAAATAAATAATAATTTGTCTCTTACATTTTTCATTTTTGCAGCCAATGGCTTCAGTCATTTTTTTTAGTCTGCAGTCCTGACTTTCACAGGAACGGATTATGAGAACACTGCAGATCCCTGTGGAACGGTTAGTCACCCAAGGTCAGATGTACTGTGATAATGGGGTTAACGTCATTTGCAACACAGAGGATTTTTTTCCCTTCAAAATAACCTACATTTCACAACAGAATAAACCTTTAGAGAAGGTATCTAAAAAAAGACTTGTCTGTACGTAAACCAGTCATTAAAAACTTGAAATTCTAACGTTAATTGGGTGCATAACATCAGCATAGGGCTTTTTGCATTTTTATTTCTGTGACATTTCTGCGTTATGTACTGAAATAGTGAGGGGAATCTTAATTAGACAACCAAAAACTGTAAATAAATGCACGTTGCCTCTAAACTTTCTTCGGAAACATTTAGTGGCCAAAAGCTGTGCGGAGCGACGGTTTGACGTCAGGAGCTGTGGACACCGGCGAGTGCGCTCAGACAAATCTGTCAAATATCCATACAGTGTGTGTGAGGTCTGGCGCACCTGGCACAAAGTTCCCGCGCAGAGCTCCGCATTCACCGCGAGCGCAATGAATTACAACAAGTCTGGCAGTGTCAGCGGTCCTTCCCGTAGCAACTCCGGTTCGGTGGACGAGCTTGTGATAACGTCGACTTTCGGGACGCTGCTGTCGGTGGTTTACATCGTTGGCGTTTCGGGAAACGTCTACACGCTGGTAGTTATGTGTCATTCCATACGCTTCGCCACTTCCATGTACATCTCCATCATCAACCTGGCGCTCGCGGATCTTCTTTACCTCTCCACGATTCCTTTCGTGGTGTGCACGTACTTTCTGAAGGACTGGTACTTTGGGGATGTGGGCTGCAAGATACTGCTGAGTCTGGACCTCTTAACTATGCACGCGAGCATCTTTACTCTGACAGTGATGTGTATGGAGCGATACCTTGCAGTGACTAAACCATTGGATACTGTGAAACGCTCCAAAAGCTACCGAAAAGCCATGGCGTGGGGCGTTTGGATTTTGTCCCTCGTCCTAACTCTTCCCATGATGGTCATGGTTAACCAGACTACTAAAACAACTGCAGATGGAGGGGTGAAAAGAATGTGCGCGCCCGCCTGGGCACCCCAGGCATATAAATTGTACCTGACTGTCCTGTTCTGCACGAGCATAATGGCGCCAGGGCTTGTAATTGGTTACTTGTACACCAGACTAGCCAAGACGTACCTGGAGTCTCAAAAGACGTCGGCTATTAATAAAAGCAGCAAGCGCTCGCCAAAACAGAAAGTTTTGATAATGATTTTCACGATCGTGCTCGTGTTCTGGGCGTGTTTTCTGCCATTTTGGATATGGCAACTTGTCCCCCTGTACCACAAGCCCTTTAGTTTAGCCTCACACACGCACACGAGCATCAATTACCTCGTGGCGAGTCTGACCTACAGCAACAGCTGCATCAATCCGTTTCTGTACACGCTCCTGACCAAGAATTATCGAGAGTATCTTAAAAACCGCCACAAGAGTTTTTACCGCTACACGTCATCGTTTAAAAAGCGCCCACCGAGCTTGTACTCTTGGGGAAAGTCTGCGTCATCCAGTAATCAGTTTGAGTTCAACTCTGAGACGCTTGTCATGGCGCAGTTAAAGGTGATGCAGTGAAGAGATTGGAACGCGTAACCCGTTCGTGTAAAGGTAAGCATGATTCTTCAGTTAGGTTAACTTTAATGTGCCCTGTACGGTGATATTCACAAACCTCAATTCCATCTTTAAATAATAGGCTATATGAAAACAGATTACATTTTTTTCCCCTCGTGTCCCTTTATATAGCATTAGGCTAAGGATAATACAATGTGTTAAAATCAACAAAACTATATCCTCAATAGGCACACCCATTTTTATACAAAATAGATTGACACACCATTATTATTATTATTCAGAAGCAATTCATTTATTTTAAAGCATTCCATTTAATCAACAAGCAAACTCCAATATCCCCTTAAAAACTGATCAAGGCCATAACCTTATTTGAAAAAAAAATGTTTACAGATAGATTCTGAGAATAACTAAGAATTATCTGAAAGATTCGAATAACATTGAATAGAAATATTGCTACATTCAGTCCAGATAAAAATGCATGCTTTCAGAACTATTAATAACGTTTATTGTGCCAAGACTAACTTCTCCCACATATTTCTAAAAAGGCAAAATGCTGTCTTTTCACATAAATGTTACATTATTTTTTCATATAGTTGTAATTAAGTGTACAGTGTAAAAAAAAAGTGTAATGAACCTACACTTATATCTATCATTGGGTCCATATCATTGCAATTACACACAATGACAACAAAGATACCAACTCACAGTGAGATTCCACATAGCAAATCAACAAATGGTCCACTAATCTGAGACATTAGTGTACTAATACTAAGCACACTCATCAGTAGTCCACTCAGCTGTGCTTGTACACTAAGAAATTAATCAACAGATGATCTGGGCCAAAATTAGCTACAAATTGCTTTCCCAGCTCGCAATCCATATGGTGGCATTTGCAGCTTAGAGCTAACTGGCCTATGTATATTCATATATTTGAACTCTGAGCATAATGCATTAGTGCTTAAGGAACAGTCAATGAGTCTGGCAAATTTATGGGAAACACTGATATAGAAAAGTGTAGCAGGTGGCTACAGTGACGCTTTACACAATTCTTACCATAAAATAGAAACCATGTAAACTTGTCAGGAACACCAGAAGAAGAAGAAAACACCACAAAAGGTCATGCTGATAATCTGGTCTTCATATTTTTTATTGAATTTTTTTTTTTTTTAAAAAGGCAATGCATAATGGTTGTTCAGATCAATAATATGAAGATTAACAAGCAAGTCAGTTGCTTAGATAATCCATTTTGATGGCTAAGAAAACGAACTCCTGCATTGTTCTATTGTGGTTCTCAAAGTCAGGAAGGACTCAACGGTCTTTCAATTGTGTAAAGTGCGGACGTATTCACTCACTCCATCTATATCTGGCAGATCCAAGGATGTGGAAGGATACAATTGATTCTTACAGTCTCCACCTCTCTGGAGACAAAAGATCAGAAGCCATACAACTGGGGTCTGACGCTTTCATGCCATCAAACTCAAGAGTGGGATGACGCTCAGACCAGGGTCAGAAGCAGTTAATAGAATTTCTTGAGCAGCTCGTGCCAAGTGCCAAGCCTCGTTCTGGCAAAAACACATGAACATGGTTTAGCATGGAAAGATTAGCTCAAAAGTGGAAGAACTGAGTCTGGTGTCAAGAGAGAGCGTATCACTTTACTTAATGACACTTTAGAGAAAGCACTCATATTAAACAAAGCCCCCTTTAATAATAAATTGCACAACCGAAGATTGAAGGCGCCAGTCAAACGTCTCACATTTCCTTTTGTATTTATCAGTCTTTTCAAAATATTGAATAAATCACAATCTCACCTTGCGTGTTATTGTTGGGCTCTTCAAGTGGGTAGTCATAGGAAATTGCATGACTTAAGTGTAAACGGTGAGGAATGTTGTATCGCCAGAGGAAAGCTTGTGTTACTGTAGCCATCTATCTAGACTTTCTTGTGAATTGCTTGTGGTCGAACTACAAGCTCGAATGTTTCCTCCATTTGTTTTGTCACATCATTTAATTAGCAACATCTGTTCTTCAAAACCGTAACACCTACTGGCAAACCCTCTCTTCCAAAAGGCATGCTTATCAGCTATGATTTACACACCAGTTTAAAAATCCGTCTTGACATCGAAGCAGCTGCCAATAATCAGGTAAAATTTTAGCTTCAGGACTATATTACACGTGTAAGAATGTAATGACATTAAAACAGATCCTAAAAACATGTAAAAGGTTTTAAAATGATTACAATATCTTCGAATAAGACTAATGCACTACTATACAAAAATTAGCACATACTGTAAGACACTCCTACACTTGCATAAATCCATCTACCTGAAGCCAAAATGTCTATTTATAGCATTCAAAATGTTGTCAGTAATATTTTATTCAGAAAGGATGCATCACTGTTTTTTTTAACTTTCTATTCAAAGAATCCTGATAAAATATGTATGACTGATTCCTCAAAAGTATTAAAGCAGTACAACTGTCTTCAACATTATTAATAAGAAATGTTTCCTGAGCTCCAAATCAGCATATTAAAATGGTTTGATTTCTGAATGATCATGTGACACTGAAGACTGGAGTAATGATGTTGTAAACTCAGCTTTGCCTTCACAAGAATACATTTAATTTTAAAATATATTCAAATAGAAAACCATTTGTAATAGCATTTTACAAAATTGCCATTATTTAAAACCATTATTTGAATAAATGCAGCCTTGATGTGCATAAGAGACTTATTTTAAAAACGCAGTACATCCTCCCCATATTTCAAAACAAACAAGCACATTTATACACATGAAGCAGATCCAACATGTTCAACCCCATCATCTCATGCAAATGCAGCTCATCATAGATAAATATGCAACGCCACAAGATATGGACAGATTGTATTTCAGTCTATTGTATACAGTGGCAATAAATCAACGGTTCAGCCTAGTCACTGAGGAGATCTGCCCTGACTCACAAGACTGTGATTGCTATTGGCAAAATAAACCTAAAACGACCATTTTATGAAGAGTCTTTGAACATTTGTTAATATTCAGCCTTACAGTAGCTAAAGCATGAATTAATTAGCAACTGAAAAAGGGACATTACTAACCAAGAAAGATTTCCAATTAAACTATTGGTGATGCAACAAGAACAGCAAATTAAGCATCAGCCAAAATTCATGAATCATCACAAATGAGTAGACCTCAAAATACAAGGAGCCTAAAGAGACTTCTCGTCCTATTATAATAAGGCTGATGTATGCATTTGAATAATAGGCATTACATGTATAAGCTGATTCAGAATGTGTCTAACATTCTAGGTAAACATGCTAAGGTTTCCTTCTTTATTCATTAAAATTCACCACAGGTTTTGATAGATTCATTGCTTAAGATCTGAAAAACATACTATTGAGAAGATTTTAATAGTTACCTATGCTTTACATGAGAGAAGTAACAACCTTCTGTTTTAAATCTTACTTCAACTCACACAACAGAGGTGAATTGGGCATTGGGCCTGTAAACAGAGAAGCCAATTAGCTCAAAACAAGTGTGTTGTGATTGGCTGAACTTGACTTTTACCACATGTCAGTGTAATTATATCTAACACTTGAAGGAGGGAATGTGTTTCCAAAAGCTCATCAGATACACAATACAAAATTTCATACTTGGCACTAGAAAGTTAAAGAGACATTCAAATAAAAGAGAGATATAAAGTCAACTTTCTTTCCTTGAATATTACAACACACTCGTTTATCAAAGATATCAAAAAGTTCTCTTTTAAAACTTTCATTCAAATAGAAAGACATGTGTGAAGGAATAAAATGTTCTTTTGGTTATCTGATATGTTGATATTTCATTAGAAGCATATGCAGTTTTTGAAAGCAATTCTACAAAGATTTTTTTTCAGTTGGTGACATAAGCAGAGATATTTGACAATCGGGATCGCAGCTCCTTGTTTTCATTACATACACCGGTTTAATCATCCCATTTGTGTTGCCTGTCTAGACAGTGATTTAACTATAATAATATAAAAGATTTTAAAGAGTGAAGCACAGCCAGGAAAGACAGTTCAATTGTAAAGAAGCACCTTCCAAACCCAAAAGATGTGTGTCTTCAAAATGACAGCAGTTCAAGTAAATCTCCGGAAAACACCTCTTAAATTAAAAACAAAGAGAGACAAAACCCATTTGAGCACAGAAAATCCCAAACATTTTTCTAATGGGACAATAAGGAAATTTTTATGCCATGAACCTGACTGTTGAAAGTGCCAGATGAGTGTTTGAGCATTTTCCTTTGTTTCCCCTAGGGTTCCTGTCAGTCCTCCGTCCCTTTGAGCCAGATGGATCCTACGGCAGGGAGGGGTCATCAATGGCATAATCGGGGTCACATGTGAAGGACACCGTAATGGCATATCGAGTACCCCAAACGACCTTCTCCACATGGTGGAGGTTCTCAGAACCGGATGAGAAAAAAGATACTCGACCTGCAGGAGATGAAAGGAGAGGGACGATGACAGAGAAACAGGAAAAAATGTTGAAGTGATATGTGGAGAAACTGCACATGAAGAATGCTAACATCAGGCTAAAGTCAATCATGATGTTCAAACTAAGGATTATCAACAGATTTTTCCCCCTCATGACTAAAAAGTAGTTTTAAGTTGTATCTGAATTTAAATGTTTGTGTTTGACAATTATCGTTGCATCTCATGTTGACCTGCACACAGTAAATCTGAGTGCTGATGAAAAAAGGTTCCAAAGCCTCACAGTTGGCACTGGGATAATTACTAAAACATGCTAATTTTGCTTGGTTGGATTGTTGAATTCATTTTAAGACATTACATTTTTAAGAAGCAGAAAGGAGGCCTTTGCTAAACTTGATGTTTATGTAAATTACCTTAATTATTTCTACCTGCTACTGGCCTTTGTAGACCATTATTGATCATGACAGTTGAACAGAATCTCATTAAATGTTCATGTTTTTTGAAAAACCAACTTTTAAAAGTGGAAATGCATGTGTAAAATTCTATGAATAAATGCTGTATGTTGAACCACACTTCTGGAGGAATATCCATAATGCAACATAGAAAGCCAGAGTAAGGCGATGCAATTGGAATTCTGTAGTGGAAAAGGATGGAAAATGCAATATGCAAAAGTGGAGAAAATGGTTAATAAAAACAAGCATGATTCAGGAGTGTCAAAGTATGACTTTGTAATGCATATTCAACATGTTCAGTCCTGAATTTACCAGGGGATAAAACACAATCTAATAAAAGTAACGTAAGCCCTTTCAGTGATGGAGGCATGGCCAGCTTTAAGTTGCCTTGTACATTATTACAAGCAACTGAGGTAAAACAGGTCATTTGAATGAAGATTATAGCATGCATTCGTATTATATAAGCTGAGAGACAAATAAGGAGTTACCTATAAATTAAATAATACCAATTAAAACCTTGAGGATACAAAGATGGTAACTCAGACTTATATAAAATGCAGCGACGAGTTTGATAGCTACAACTAGTAATACAACGTAAAGCACTGTGGAAAAACAATATCCAGAAGTTTTTTAGATAGTGTACTGGGCATTCATATGAAGCAGATCTCCATAGTCCAATAGTGGTAAAGAGGTTGCAGACACCAAATATTTCCTTGCAGTGAAAGAAAATAAAGTTATGTTTCTGAAAAAAATAAAATAATATTAATCTTAAGCATAGAAACGAATTCATCAATATGAAGCTTAAAAGATAAATGACTATCAAAATGAATACTCAGAATTTGCAACACATTCTATTTTTGTTCCCTTGGACTGGGAGGATATAATATCAGAAAGATTCCTTGGAATTCGAAAATATAATTAATTTGGTTTTATCTGTATTTAAAACCAGTTTAAGTTGACATGGACGTATCTGTACAATATCAAACACTGATTGCAAGTATTGAAGTGCTTGAAAAGGTCAGTGTAAGAATACTTTGTGAATAAATTGTTTTAAATCGGTTCTGTCAAAATGGGAAAATTGTTTTACAAATCAATACAGTTTATCTACATCTCATTATTGATTCTCGATTATAAATTGAACAAATTTCAATTAATTGATCCAGTACATAAATGATTTTCTTACGGTGCTGTTATTGAGATTTACAGCAAGAGGAAACGAGTATTTTAAACTACTTCAATAAAACATTCCTCCATAAAATGCTAGATTTCACAGTAAACCATGAGCAGGTTGAAGCTGGGCGAATATTATTAAAAAACGCATGCTGCCTCCATGCTAATAAGCCAAGTCTAATTCTGTACACTTCAACTGAAGATGCACAAGACGACATTTGCTAAACAGGATATTTATGCAAATTACCTCCGTTGTGTCTGCTTTATTCTGACCCTCGTTGACCATTTTTGATTGTGAAAGTTACATTGAATCTCATTAAAATGATGCTACACGTTTAAGAAAATGAAATGTTTCTGAAGGAAAGTGTATAATGCCATAAAACCTGCAAGATGCCTAAGGACATCTAGGGTATTAGGCTTGGAAATTTTAAATCCTGATTACAGTGTTTGCATGGAAATTAGAAGAGGAATGATATCAAGCAAGAGAGAAACTGGCTAAAAACACCAGGTTCAGTGATTTAGAAATTTAACAAATCAACAAATTAACCATGAAAAGCTCAGAGAAGAGCACATGGTTTGTCAGCATGTCATTTAACTTGGTTGACAGTGAAACAATAAAATGGCAATTATTTCAGAGTTTCTAATGATATGATTTGATTGTGTTTCCATGGAGAGGAGTTTAATAAGAAGTGGAAAGAATATTTTCCCTGCACCAATAAGAAAAGAAGCTACGCATGATCTAGTCTATTTTCTGGTTCGTTTGGTTACGTTTAGGTCTATTCCAGAAGCATTTTATCTCAATACAATGCAGAAATTGATGTGTCTGCATGTTGTCAGATATTATTCCTTTTTAAAATGTTTCTGAAGCTTAATCATGACAAATAGTTTTGGTCACACAGTGAACTGACATGCCTTAAAATGACTTACTATTGGAATCAATAGGTTTATTTTATTTATTTATTGCAAATGCAAATATTTTGATAAAGAAAAACTATAGTTAACGTTAAAACCATTAAATGCATACTAAGAAGTCATAAAATGACAGTATCTCACCACTTCAAGGTCTCCTGCTCTTAAAAAAAGCATCCCTATATTTGCACATCAAAACAGTGTCACACATCTTAAACTGCACTCATTTCCTTTCGTCTGCCACCAGATATAACCAACACACACAAAAAGGCCTTTGTCTTTCCACCTGACAATAAAAATGCACCTGTTGCCTCCTTTAAACTCCTCAGCTGGTTCTAACCACACTTGCTGGGCCAAGAGCACGTTGCTCCTGAGTGACTGAAATCAGGAGGTGCAGCTGTGATCCCACAGGATTCATGCAGCGCCAGGCGTCAATTTTCCCAGTGCGCCAAAAATAAAGTGCTTTTTCCCCCCCATCCAATCTCATCTTAAAATATGACGTCATCTTTCACACTCTTCTTATGTCTGTATCAGCACCCCTCCCCCCCTCCCCATCTCACCTCTGTCCTCCTCCCTCGTGTTAAGCACTGTGTATCTCAGCAGGCCAATATCTCTCCTCACATCCATCATGGAAGAGGGAGGTTGATTGTCAATCTAGTTATAATTACAGTCTGCATGTTCGACAGAGTTATCCATCAGAGTAATTATTACTGTTGTGAAGATCAGGGCTCATCAGCCACACCTGATGTGCTGGATAATCAACGCACCAACAGAGCACACTGCTTCTGCCACCCACTGAACAGGAACATGTTCCACCTGTAACATCTAACACACTGTATCTCAATTCATTTAAAACTGGAGGCAGGAAAATTCAAAAATCATCACCCTTGCTGGAGACGGGGCATGACGGGAGGGAGAAATCCAGAGGTAAAAACAGTGGGGTCTGATGAATAATGCATTAAAATGGGTATTTTAAGCCTAGAACATCAGATCAGTGACGCTGATGAGATATATATATATATATATATATTCTTAATACATATCAACACCTGGGAAACATTATTTAGTAATGTGTTTCACCACAATTTGCCAATAACACAGCTTACAAATCTACTTAGAATAGATTAATGCTTTTTGTATAGTTTCCAGTGAAATGTCATCCATCAGAGCATCTGCCAGTTGCTTCAGAGATAATGGAGGGGGAATCTGCTTCTCAATCTTTTCTCTAAAACTGCTAACATTGGTTTAGTGATATTCAAGTCAGGTGATTAAGCTGGCCACAGCAGATGTTGAAGTTCATATTGGTGCTCCAGCTGTCCAGGTTTTATGATTATTAAAATGGCACCATCTTTTCCAAATTCAAGCATTGGAGTCTGTGATTAAAGTTTTAGCAATTGTGACTGTCACGGATGTTCACTTCTAAAAGTTCTCTATGGTGTGAAATCAGAGAGAAAAAGACAGAGATAGAATGCCGTACTTATTGTACCTCGATTAAACAAGCTAATTTTGTTTGCTCTTCACACTTGCACACACGTTAGATATCCATGAGCTCATAACGTGCTAAAACTGATTATACTAAAACTGAATCATGAAAGAACACTACCCTAATGTTTGTCAAGCTTTGACAGGTGCATGTTGTACCACCAACTGTATATATAAATGTAAACAAATAATGCCTGATCACTCATAAACGCACACATTTTTGTCAGCACCACTGTTCTACAAGAAATAAAAAACACAAATTAGATCTCTTTAATATCTTTAATGTTTCTTTAAGACTTGACTGGAGATCTTAATGTCTCAAACTGTGTGCATTGCTCACCTAATTATTAGGTATAATTAATTATCGGAGTTATATTTCACATTCATTTAACAGGTCAGTATTGTGTTTTATCATTTGTTTCTGTTGTATTTCACAAGGAAGAAGAACAATCTAAGACTTTTGATACTTCTTGTATTTAAAGTATAATAATAAAATAATCACGTTGCAAGTTTAATTTAGCGAATGTGGTGAACTAATCTGCACTGAAACAAATGATCACACATTTTTAAATAAAAGTTACATAATACATGAAAAAATAAGTTGAATGTGAAAATATTAGTTGCCAAAACAAACCAAAAGATTCTCAGCAATGGACTTGCTAAGGTAAAAATTAACTAGCTGGTCAAATACATTATTTATGAATAATGAATTACAATTAAAATGTATGTATATTTTATTAAAAAAGTTTTCACTTCTTCTGTAGCAGTTATGTGTTTGGACACAATCTTTCTTAGTGTTCGATGGTCCCTCTCATTCACTTTTGGTTTTCGCAAAAACAAGTCTTGCCATGCTTTGTGTACAAAACTATTGTTCTTAATAGACCAAACAACTGGGCTGTTAAGGTTGAAAATGCTCCTGCTAAACGAGTTCCCATGATGGCCTTTTTAGAAGTCTGACAAATAACCCATTTTACCATCCACTTGTAATAATCACTGCTGAACACAACTTATACAATACTATACAATATACAACCTAGAGTATATATAGAGAATGAAAAGATAATAGCAATCTTTGTTTTTTTTCCCCTGTAGCCTAAATTGCCTTTTGGCTGTTCACATTATTTTGTTCTACCCCTGTACATGCACGTACAAAATCTCTTATCTGCAGTCACCTGCCCTCTTCTATCACCTGCCATCAATCTTTAATGGGTTCAGAGAGCACTCCATGATCAAATGTCACGCTGCATGGCAAAACACCTCGCACCGGCACAGTGGGGATATGTGTGGGGGCAGATTTTAAAGGAAGGAGCCTGACAGTTTCTATCATCATTGTGTGACGCCACCGAGTGCACCTTGGAAAATAGCAAACATTATCCACTCAAAAGTGACAGATTCTAATAAAGAGCTGAAAGGTAAATGAATTCACAGCCACGAGTCAAAATAAAAGCTTCTCCGTGCAGACCAAATAATCAGGCAGCTATTCATGGATGGCGTCATCATGGGACATTATCAAAATGCCAGGGTGAGAAATCAAACAATTAGTCCATGCAAAAGATATGTAAAACAAGTCAAAGAGGTTGGCTGCAATCATTGCAATAGAGGAGAGAGCCTTAGCGAAATTCCATTTTAATTCATGGTGGCATACAAAAAGTGATAATTATTGCTAATCCTTTCGCACTTCAATGCAACTGCAGAACCACTTATTTGATTCAGTAAATGAACTCCAATGTGCGAAAGAACCTCAGCGATGCAAATTTAATAACCTCAAAGTATATACACACTACCTGCAATGTATCTTCATGACAGCTTTATTATCAACTGGTTTTAGTACTAAACCATTGTGTTTCAACCTTTCTACAGGAAGTACACTTATTGCTACTATAAGTTGCAATTCCCCCTCCCAATAGAATTCAAAGAATGGAAACTTACCATGTTATACCAAACTACCAATCTACATTGCACATTATATGCCACATTAGGCACAGTTACCAGGCAGAGCGTGACTGATCTTAATTTAAGCAGACGTAACACCTTGTCTGGCAAAAGGTCATTTGAATACTCAGGAGCACAGCAATTAAATAAATTCCCGGTGGGCATTAAATGTAAATCCAACAAGGTAGAGTTTGGCTTTAAGGATTTTCATACATAAATATGAAATATGTTTAATTTATATTAACGTACATTGCCATTCACAAGTTTAGGCTTGGGCATTTTTTTATGCTTTTGAAAGAAGTATTTTATGCCCACCAGGAACAAACAGTAATATTATTATCATTTAAAATAACAATTTCTATTTAAATATATATTTAAAGTAGAATTTACATAATTTTCAGCAACCAGTGTCTCATGATCCTTCAGAAATCATTCTATGCTGATTTGGTGTTCAAGAAACATTTCTTAATATTATCATTAGAATTGAAAACAGTTATTATTAAATGTTGCATTTTAGTCCAGGATTCGTTGATGAATAAAATGTTCAAAGAAAAATAATTTATTTGGAATAGAATTACTCTTTGTAAAAAAGTAAAATGATGCCATCAATTACCAGCCTATTTAATCTATTAATACAAGTACAAATAATTATTTTAAAAAGATGTTAATTTTACCATGCCAATAATCTGAAATTTAAAACAGCCTCAACAGATCAAAAAACTTTTTCCTGTGATTTAAAAATACCATAGAAAAATAACTAATATACATTTCAAGAATTATTAAAGACAAGTAAACACTCAGTAGTTAAAAAATAAAAAAATGATCAAATCACAACAAATAGATATAACTGAACGAAGATACGATTGAAATAAAACACTTTATGAGATAAAATATAAAGTGCAGTGTTATAAAACAACACTGCACTTTATAAATAAAATATACATTACAAATATAGTTAGAAAAGTTATTCAGTCAAGAACGAGTGAATTTTCTCTTTGTCTTTTGTTGTTGGATTAGGATTATTATAGAGATGGCAGCAGGAATATTAGGCTGCTATCACTTTAAGAGTTGCAAAGATCCAATAGTTATATGCCTGCAGCACTGAAAACAGCGCGCGACTCGTCTCGCACTTGAATGGTTTAAAATCAGATTAAAATCACTTTTTTGTACGCACGTTTTGGATGCGTGCAGCACAGAAAACAGCGTGTGAGTCATCTCGTGCTTGAATGGTTTCGTATTGTCATATTGAAGTCATTAATGTTATTTTATAACAAGAATTAGATTCCTAACCTCAAGTCAACAACAATTAATATCTTCATTTTGGGGAATTTCTCATTAAACATATGCGTAAACTGTACATAATTAATTTGATTAATCAGCATATAATTTAATTAATCTTACCATAAATTCAATTTCATTTCTAAAAATCAACTGATAGCCACAATTTAATCCTTATCTTGCTTGAACACATTGTATTACTTTCATGCTTTTATACAAATCCCAACGATGTGTGTGATATTGTGTGTATTTACCAGCCCGTGGCTCCACCGTTCTGTTGCAATTCGGATCCATGAAGACAAACCGTCCGCCACTAAACTCCAAACCATAATCGGACAAGTAGAGCAAAGATGTATAGTCAAAAGATCCATAAGTCTCCTGTAAAAAAATAAATAAATCACATTTATTTTCTGTAAAATCCTCCACAAACTCTCAGCATGAGCCTAAAGTACTAATTAAGATGTTTTAATAATTAATCTTAGTTGGATGGGGAGAACCAAATGGATCATGACGTGATGTGTAAAGGGGTTTTTAGTTGTCTTCAAAAAAATCTAATCTCGGTTGATTGACAAATGTATTAACTCATTTTTAATTGCGGCAATTTTTATAATGTAGACAAGTAAAAATAAAAATACATACATTTAAAAAAAAGCCCTCAAGTAAAACCTAAAATTTCCTGGCTTAACGAAAAACAGTGGTAGAATTTAATGGCATCACTGGGACTTTAAACTCTGCTCTGCTTTATGAGGGAAATCTCTTTACTGATCCCAAACCACACAGGCGTCACTTCTCTGCATGTCGGATCACACTTTTAACTACTTTAATCTAATCTAGGGTTTAAGACTGGCAGTGTTCTGGCGACGGCACGTTGTTTCCAGTGTTTTTTTTAGAGACGGATTAATGAGGAATATTCCACACACCTACCGCAGAGGGAGTACATTCAGCATTTGAGACGCTTATTTGCTTTTATTATTCTACCAATGCCAAAATATTATCCTACAACCCATGGGACAAACCCTACCAGCACATTATCACTTTGGCGTAATGCATTTCTGACTAAACACGAGCTGATTCAAGTGAATTGTAAAATTGTATAAGCAAATGACAGATGATGACACAACGTAGACAATTACATTTAAAAAACAAACCAATAGGTGCAGCCACAAGCTAGAACAACCTTCTCAATCTGTTTATCTTTTTGCCTGAGTCATGAAACATGAAGAAATCCAAAACACAAAAGCAATTTATCTTCAATGTAAGCCGTTTATTTCTCTGCGTTACAGCCAAGCATGTAAACCTTGCCTGCAAAGTGAAATGATCACTTTGATTAAAATCACCCTGATGGCCACATTCATAAATGCACAACCAACTCAGAGATCAAAGGTACTTCTAAAGACCAGACATAAATGAACTTGAACTCGTTTTTACATCCCCTCAAAACCTAATTTCAACAGCTAGAAAGTTATGTAGGAACATTACACTGTTTCAAAAATAAATCATGTCTTTTAAAGGCAATGTTGTTGCGATAAATGTTGCGATTTTAAGTCTGGCCAAATAATGAATTCAGGTCCTAAACGTGCTGTACCAAACATTGTTCTTTATGCATGCAAAAAATCTGAGAATAGTCTCAAATATGCTAAAACCATAAGAGCCTGTGGCGTACCGCAAGTCCTGGCCCCTCCTGGGGCTCGTTATGCACGAGTATGTAGGGGTTCAAGCACGTAGCACTAAAACCCTATTGGAATTGTTGTGATTTTCAAAGATCAACATTCTGCTTTAAAAGTCTTAAAACTTTGAGGGATGGTAGTACCCACCCCGTCTACAATATAACCAAGGCTCGCCACGATCGGCCTTGTAGCTGTACAACGATCAAAAGTACGAATCTTTCATAACTCCTAATCCATCAGTCGCAGACTCACTTATATCATTGGAATCCTTGGCTCAGTCTGTGGTCATGTAAAATAGGACGCAGCGACTGGCCACTTCACATCCATCCAACAGTCATTCTGAATGATTTGAAAACTGGCATGTGGTGTCTTTGTCCAAGGTGCCGTGATGGTCTATAAGGACATTCACGCATCTTTAAAAAAAAAAAAAGCCGCAGTCGGCCAATGAATTCTGAGCAACTGTTACATAAGGTTAATGAAGGCTGATCAAAAAACTACAAAAAACTAAAAATAAAAAATAAAATCACTCTGCTTGTTTGACTCATGGCCCTAGGTCCAAGGTTTTTCGCTCAACCTCTATTAAAGAACTAAAGTACAACTCTCTAGATCAATAATAATAATTAACAAAAATAAACTTTAGCATTTGGATAGCTATAACAGGGTAATTTATAAAATGGCCGTGGCCAAGTGTAAAACTCTAAACTAAATGAAATTAGGTGAGCATATGCAACATATGATTCTAAAGAGGCATGCAAGCTTAAGGAGTTTGGGCCATAGGTGGCGTTATAACTGTTAAAAAGCTTAAAAACGGTTAAAAAGCTGGTTAAAAACCATATATTTCCTAAGTAAATTGCCTATATTGGCTCTAAATAGTCTCTTCCATCTATGATCTAGGATAGTGGTTACAGGCTTAAAACATAATACCTTTTTACGCATGTGCTTAAAGGCCTTAAAGCGATTGAATCCCGATAACTATATAGATGAAACCAGAAGTTATGTTATATTGGGCAATTTAGCACGCTCTTAAATAATACTCTTTTTATGTTGCCAGTTCAGTTCTGAAATATTTTTTGTTAACATTTCAAGTCAGTCTTTTAGAAAGCATAAATGTCTCATAAATGTGCAAATCAATAAATGAAAATTACAGCGTGTGATTCATTGTTCCCTGTGATTGCGATTCATGTATAGAATAAATCTGTGCACCATTAAAAGTCTGTGTAAACACAAAGTATATTTGCCACTTTAAAATCAAATTCAACTATTATATAAATAGTTCATGAAGCCGGGCACCACAGGGCTGTGGGGATCTCCCATATGCCAGTAATTGGGGTTGAGTGCCAATTAATTTCATATCTGTAAAAATTAGCTGACGTGTGGTTACATCATGAATATAATGTTAATGTAGTTCCATTATTCATATCCAAATCCCTGTGTGTTTGATATAAATACTCGTCTAGGGAAGCAAATCATTAAAGTTCTGCTTTATTTCAAGTCAATGAACTAATTTGATGTGAAACATCATTTATTTATAAATGTCAACTTTGTAATAATATGGCCTATTAAAACTAGTTCAAAACATCTGAGCCCTTGCGCATGGAGATATTTTTGGTTCATGTTCTGAGAGAACCAATGTGATTGGCAGTTTCATAACACTGGTCATAGAGTAAACATTAGGAGTTATTTCACATTCCTAGGATATGATTTAGAAGCTAGACGTTAAACGTTTTCTTGGATGTGCCGGTTACCTTATCGATATGTGGGTGCCAGTACTCATCATGAGTGGTTTTGGCAGAGGTGCTGTTGATGCAAGAGAAGAAGGTGGGCTTGGTGAGGTACATCTGTTTGGCGTCCAGACCAAACGTCTCAGCTATCGCCTTTTGAATTCGGCCACGCACATCCCTGGTTTAAAACAGAGCACATAAAAATTCTTTATATAGTTGCCATCAGCTTGTGGTACTTTTATTCATTCATATCCATAATAGGCATTACAAAAACCACAGATTTTCTAAAAAAATTAGTTGGTGGGCAAACTATTTTTTACTTGACACATTGCTGTAAAAATGCTAATGGTTTAAAACCTACATGAGTCACAATGCAATGATCAAAATTTTCTCTCTGCAGGTGTATAGTTAAAGTGACAATGAAAAAGCTAAAAAGAAAAAGCACACAATAAATATTAATTTCAAAATGAATTAATTTTTTTTTTTTAAATTAGACCAATGTTGGACTCATCCAATGTTTAAGAGCTAAATTATTTGTGTTAAAAAGATTTTGTCAAAATAAATGCTTCAAACATTTCCACATCACTCACTTGTATAGTTCAAAATCTTCTTCTGTAAAAACATCCCTTATCTCATTCTTAAAATATCTGTGGATGAAAAAGCATATGGATGGTTTTTAAATAAAAATAAAGATCAATATCAAACACACCACCTTAAACATTTGTAGGATGGCAGCCATTTAAATACTTAAATACTACCACCAAATTAAAATGTAAGCATCAATAGATACACACATAGAGGACCAAAATGTCACAACAAGCGTGCCAAGTCTGCCAACATATGCCAGCTGTACAAGATCTCTGCCAGCACAGTACCAGTCTGTGTGTGGGCACCAAAGTGTAAACCTCATAGAAAGACATGAGGAAAATCTCCAGGTGTAAGAGATGAAGACACGATCTTTCAAAATCGAAGCTAGAAAGTCATTCCCATCATTGCCGCCATTGATTTCTGCTCAGCTCCTCTGGCCCATGGGTATACTTTGATGTGTACATGAAACGCAGCTCGAGAAATCTGATAGAGCTGTGATTTGGACAGATCAAGCTGTCGGTGGAGTTCAATTGTAGACAACTTCCTGTTAAGATGCCGTATAAATCCACACGGAATACTCACCTATAGATATTAACGAACTGCTTTCCCATCGACAGCGCCCCAGAGTGAAGATCCAGGATGGAGGCCTGTACGCAACAAAAATGAACAGAGGAAACACATTCAAAGTGGAAACAGTCAATATTTGACCAAACGAAGCCCAGCTTTCCCTAGTGTCTCTGGGTCTGACTCAACTCCAAAGACAACCACTGAGGGCTTGCAACTACCCGAGCGCTGATCTGTATCGCTGAGGTTGTTGTTATTCATGCTTCATAAGGTCAACAGATGGACTCCTCTCAGCCCTGGTATTCCCTGCTCTCTGTCTCCGCACACATCATAAATCATCATGATGGGGCTGATCTGCTCTTAAGAACTCAGCAGGACCCTCTGTTATACCCTCTTTTAGTTCACTGGTTACACTCTATAAAAAGCCTCTTTGCCTGGTGAGATCCCAGACTAGGTTTCTACCTGAAAAGTTCATTTTATATAACATTATACAGGTATCAGATATTCTCTGTGTAATCCACATCAGATAAAATAAAGTGAACACCTCATAAAAGTAATCCACGGTCGTTTCATAAGAGGCGTTCAAAAGTCACCACAAGTGAACATGCTTCAATTTTGCATTTTTCAACACATGAAATGTATAATTACAAATTATATTATCAGTATAGCAATGGGTAAAAGACTTGAGCATCAACATTCAAAAGTTTGGGATCAGTATGACTTTTGTTTTTTAAAGAAATGCATACTTTTATTAAATTGACAGAAAGTGACAGTAAAGACATTAATACCTATACAAAAGATTTATACTTCAAATAAATGTTGTTTTCTTGTGCTTGCCATTCATAAAAGCATCCCGAAAAAAAGTACCACGGTTTCCACAAAAATATTAGACACATTATTTAGTCAATCAGCATATTAGAATGATTTCTAAAGAATCAGGTGACAATGAAGACTGAATTAATGGCTGCTAAAATGTCAGCTTTGCCATCAAATCCATTTTAAAATAGAAAATAAAGTTTGTAATAATATAGTAATAATATTTCACAATGTCACTCTAGCTGCTTAACTATTTTACATATAAGGATCTTATATATATTGTTTCTGGTGCATTATTTTACAACATGGTTCGACACCACATGTACTTTCTACTATTATCTTTTTAGTATTTTACCATTAAGCCACAGAGTGATGAACTGGTGAGTTGAGCTTAATCCATCACAGATGTAAAATGCAATTTCACCACTGGCAATGTCACACACTGTTCCTATCAAACATACAATAGTTGCTTCCAGAATCTGCTAGCCATTGAATGTGAATTCTCAAATACACTCTTAATGAAAGTGCTTTCCTGTAGAAACTCAATCATACCAAACAATATGGTGCCATCATAATGGAAAAGAAGTTTGCTTTTGAATTCCAGCTGAAGTCACAACCATGGTGTGCACTGCCCTCTTGTGTTCTCAAGCAGCTGCTTCCTTGATTTACCAACATGCAGCAATTTTTAAACACGGATGCAAGCATATGAAGTTTCTACTCACACCACCATCTGAGCCAGCAAGCGATAACCCCCGCTCAGCTAACCTGTGGAATTAGAGGAAACACTCATGTATTTATGCATGTATACTTCCATTCAAAGGTTTGGAGTTATTACGATTTTTTTCTTTTCTTTTTTTAAGGAGGACACATTCAATTGATAAAAAAAGACAGCAAAGACATTTTCAAAGACCCGTTCACACCAATAACGATAACTATAAATATAACGATAACTATATTAGCACCCACACCAGCGGACGATATTATTCTGTTTATTATAAGCACGCTGCAGTTTTGTCGTTTGCCATTTTAAATTCCCGAGCTCTTGAAAGCGGGATGGATTCTAATTGGCTGTCAGTATTTTTATTGTTCATCAGCTGGAAAAAAATCATTCTGAAAGTGATTCCAACTATATAGTTTCTCGGTGCCGTTATCTTTGTGGTGTGGACTCTGCTATTTGTTTATATCTAGAATGATTTAGAACTATTTTCTTTATCATTGTAGTTATCGTCGTGCCTTAAATGTTATAAAAGGATTCCCGTTCGAGAACACTCACTTCATATTGTGTAGCTATACTCAGTGGGGAAACTACTTTTCCTCAAAATTCTGAAGCTTAAAATGTAAAACGCATTTTGCAGCTGCACAGCTAGCACAGTGAGTGTCTGGCTCACTGTGCTTCGGCAACTGCACATCCAATGGCGTGGGCGCCTCCAACGTGTGCACCAATGAGTTAGCATTACGTCATACACATCAGTGCGCATATGCTTCCTGGAAATGCCCTAAGCAGATCAATGAGGTCAGGGCGTGTCTGGACAAACATTTTGAACCCATGTCATGCAAGGTACCAGTCATGCTCTCCTTCCTAGAGGAGCTGCTAGACACGGGCAGGCCCGCATCTACGTTTAAAGTGTACGTGGCAGCCATCACAGCTTATCATGCTCTGGTGGCTGGCCGATCATTAGGAAGAAATGACTTGGTGGTATGGTTTCTGAAAGGAGCCAGGAGGATGAACCCCTCCAGACCTCCGTCTGTTACGTCTTGGGACCTCTCCACAGTCCTTCGGGCCCTGAAGGGTCCGCCATTTGAACCACTCCAGTCGGTTGATCTCAAACTACTCTCGCTAAAGTCTGCTCTCCTGCTGGCACTGGCATCTATCAACCGAGTGGGAGATTTGGAGGCGCTCTATGTGAGCCCCTCTTGTTTGGAGTTTGGTGTCTGCGACTCGAAGGTCGTTCTCAAACCCAGACACGGCTATGTGCCTAAAGTGTTTGACACCGTTTAGAGCACTGGTTATCACTTTATTGGCTCTTCCCCCTTCCACAGAGGATGGGGAGGCTAATCTACTCTGTCCTGTCAGAGCGCTGAGAATATTTCTGGAGCGTTCTGCGTCTTTTAGACATTCAGAACAGCTCTTTGTCTGCTTTGGTGGTCGGTCCCAAGGGTCTCCTGTCACAAAGCAGAGAATATCCAGATGGATAGTAGATGCTATTTCTCTAGCATATACCTCAGTGGGTCAAGTTTGCCCTATTGGGACTAGAGCTCATTTGACTAGATGCATGGCCTCGTCTTGGGCTTCGTCTTCTGGGTTTCCAATTCAGGAAATTTGTGCGCTGGCCGGCTGGTCCTCGCCTTCTACGCTTGTGAAATTCTACAACATGGAGGTACCTTCCCTGCAGGCAAGGGTCCTTTCTGTATGATTTAGACCCGACATGTGTCCGGTCTTATCTAAATATTATGTCAATGTCATAAGCACACATTCATTTCATTATAAAACCCGCCTCTGGCCGGTTATGATATCCCTTTTATATAAAAGACCCGACGGTGTCTGGTCTTATTAAGTATATTAGGTTGAATATGGATGTATGGGCATTACACACACAGACATATATACAAGGCAGTATGTCGCTTCAGTCGATGTAACCTGCTATAATGGCTATTTCGGGGGCTATTATGGGCTCTGGCCACACCCCCTTGGCGGGCTCTGACATGTATGACGTAATGCTAGCACATTGGCGCACACGTTGGAGGCGCCCATGCCATTGGATGTGCAGTTGCCGCACCACAGCCAATTAGTGAGCCAGACAGTCACTGTTCTAGCTCTGCAGCTGCAAAATGAGTTTTAAATGTTAAGCTTCAGAATTTTGAGGAAAATGAGTTTCCCCACTGCATATAGCTACACAATACTCATTCCCTAACTATCAGGGAACCGAGGTTACGACAGTAACCTGCTGTTCTTTTGAACTTTCAACACTTTCAGTATCATGGTTTCCACAAAAAAATATTAAGCAGCAAAACAGTTTTCACCATTTGTAATAGGGAGAAATGTTACTCGAACACCAAATCAGCATATTAGAATGAATTCTGAAGGATCATTTGACACTGAAGACTGGAGTAATGATGCTGAAAACTCAGCTTTGCCAATCACAGAAATATATGAATCCCCGAAAGGAACAAATGAGATGGGAGGAAAAATGATATGTAACTGCATTTGTATTGTTTTTGCAAATGTCCCACAGAAAAACTTTCTATTAATTCGCAAAACTTTCGTTAAAAAAAAAAAAAAAAGTTTTCTGAGGGAACACAAACTTTTTTCCGAGGGAATGCAAAGATTTTGAAGGCAAACAAAATGTCTCGGGGGAAAGCAAAACTTTTACGAGAGATCACAAAAGCATTGAAATATTTTTTTTTCCTCACATCCCATAGCATTGTCCCGTTAGGGGCTCGGTAGAAATAAACTACATTTTAAAATATATAAAAATACTAGAAAACTTACCTAATATATATATATATATATATATAAAAAATATAATCTAAAATATATGAAAGTTTAATTTTTATCATTACATTATGGAAAATATTGAACTATCACAATATGCTAATTTTTTGAGAAGGACCTGTATATATATTTCACAATATTACAGTTTTTCCAAATAAATGCAGCCTTAAGCATAACAGATTTATTAAAGATTCTTCTCGACCCCAAGCTATTGACCGATAGTGTATATATTTTGATGTATGTGTGTGAATGTGTACCTTCTAAGCTTCTGTGCCTCCTCCAAAGTCACAACACTGTCTGAAATAGCTCTGCCGCATTTTGTTGGGGTGCAACCTGAGGACAGAATGCATTACCCGTTCATATTGATTCATTAATTATGACACCAATTAAAGTAACTGGCTCTACGCCTCTGCCAAATTTTCTCTTCAAACTGCATATTCAATGACATTCAGCGAGGCAGCTTGCCTTGCAAAATGTACTGCATAATGACTCTGAAGTTTATTCCAGCATCCTCTCAGAGAGGAAGCGCTTTTGGTCAGGCAACATTCACAGTAGGGTGTTTAATTCACAACAAGTCCAATCAAATTCCACCGTATACAGTATTTTGGCATAGATTCATATGCCACTTGGTAGAATCCAGTAGGAATTTCTGGAGGGATTTGTAAGACCTAGCAGCAAAATGGCTACGGTTGGCTTGGGACAATATATTTCCCTGAAACTTACTGTCTCTTTCCAGAGTTTATTTGAGCCCGTCTTAAAGAGAGTAGTATGAACTAGAGCCAAGGGAACGCTTGTTAATCCCAGCACTTGCTTTGTTCGTGGAGCACACAGATTTTTGAAGCTGGTGTGAGGTTCAGTAATGAGTCTTATGTGGGAGGCTTCAATCACAACTTTGGCTCCTTAACAAATATCTACCTTCCTGATTTACACCGATGGAATGCGCAGGAGCTGGCTTTGTTCAAGCAAAGCTTTCTACTCCTAGAAGTTGTTTGGGAGCAGGTTTCCGCCGATACAGCAATGCCCATTTGTTCAAATTGTTTTCATAAACTTTTGGAAATAACTCCGCTCAAGAGGGGGGGGGGGATTACAGTTTAAGTTAAATACTTATGTAAATACTTTTTCCCCTCTTGATTTTTACACTAACTGGCCACTTTTTAGATACACCTTGCTTGTATCGGGTTGGACCGGCATAGATTCAACAAGGTGCAGGAAACATTCCTCAGAGATTGTGGTCCATACTGATATGAAAGCATCAAGCGGTTGCTGTAGATTTGTCATCTGTACATCCATGACCCAAGTCTCCAATTCCACTTCATCCCAAAGGTGCTCTATTGGACTGAGATCTGGTGACTGTGGAGGCCATTTGAGTATAGTGAACTCCGTCATGTTGAAGAAATCAGTTTGAGATGATCTGAACTTTGTGACGGCGTGTTATCCTGCTGAAGTAGCCATTAGTAGATGGGTACACTGTGGTCATAAAGGGATGGACATGGTCAGCAACAAAACTCAAGTAGGCTGTGGAGTTTAAAAGACGATCAGTTGCTAATAAGCGACCCAAAGTGTGCCATATATCCCCCACACCATTACATCACTATAACCAGCCTGAACAGTAATACAAGGCAGGATAGCTCCATGCTTTCATGTTGTTTATGCCAACTTTTGACCCTATTATCTGAATATCTCAGCAGAATTCAAGACTTATCAGACCAGGCAATGCTTCTTCAGTCTTCTATTTATTTTTTTCTGATAGCACTCTAATTTTAGAGAGGCCATGCAAACTTTAGCCTCAGTGTCCTGTTCTTAGCTGACAGGAGTGGCACCCAGTGTGTCATCTGCTGCTGTAGTCCTTCTGCTTCAAGGTTGGAAGTGTTGTGTGTTCAGAGATGCTCTTCTGCAGTCCTCAGTTGTAACGAGTTGAGTTGAGTTACTGTTGCCTTTCTATCAGCTTGAGTCTGGCCATTTTCCTGTGACAGAACTGCCACCACCAGGATGTTTTGATCCTTTTTTGGACCATTCTCTGTAAACCTTTGCGATGGTTGTGCATGAAAACTTCAGCAGATCAGCAGTTTCTATATTCAGACCAGCCTGACTGGCACCAACAACCATGCCATGTTCAAACTCACTTACATCCAGGGCTTGACAATAACACCCGCCAACCCGCCAAATGCGGGTGGATTTCAGCAGTGGCGTGTAACGCAGTCCCTCCTACTAGCCACTTTGGCGGGCTGAATTTTATATAGGCCTAATACATTTTTTTCAATTGTAGTCCTTTTAAAAAAGGCATCTGAAATAATAAACTAAGTACAATCTAGTGTTGTCAAAAATATAGATTTTTCAATACTGAACTATTTGAAACTCTTCCGCAGGATGCACCAGCAATGCGTCCTCCCTCTTTAGTCTGTCCAACAGCAAGTTGACACCATGGTTGACACCCTTTACAGTCTATGGTTGACACACAAACCCTTTACTCACTCACTAGTTTAATTTGCTCCGGATGAATATTGTTGGTGTTACAGGGTGAGGGATTGCGCATATTGAGCATAACTGTACTCATTCCCGCAGATTTTGTGCTCACACCCAAATTGCTTGCACATAAAGAAAAGTATATTGGCTATTTAAAATACTATAATGGGTCCGTGTCATGTCTTAAAGCAACAGCAGCCTAATATACCGGCTGCCAAATAATGAGATAATATTAAAAAAAAAATATATATATATATATATATATATATATACAGTTTTTCACAAATGTGAGTACACCCCTCACATTTCAGCAAACATTTTAGTATATCTTCTCGAGGAACAATACTATAGAAATGATATATGCCAGTTTTTCTCTGGTTGGTGAGCAAAAAAGATAATGTCAAGCCCTGCTTACATCACCTTTCTTTCCAATTCAGTTTGAACTTCAGCATATCGGCTTGATCATGTTAACATGCCTAAATGCTTTGTTACATTGCTGCCTTGTGATTGGGTGATTGGATATTTGCATTAACAAGGATAAAGTGGCCAGTATGTTTATAGTACAATATCCTATACAGTATCTCACAAGAGTACACCCCTCACATTTCAGCAAACATTTCAGTATATCTTCAAGGGACAATACTATAGAAATGAAACTTGGATATATTTAGAGTAGTCAATGTGCTGCTTGTATATCAGTATATATTTAATGTCCTCTGAAAATAACTCAACATACAGCCATTATTGTCAAAATCGCTGGCAACAAAAGTGAGTACACCCTAAGTGATAATAGCTGTACGTCGTTTAACCATGCAAAGCCACATGTCCTATTCATCATGTTCATGTTTTTGTCTGCTTCACAGGATCATACAAATGTGTATCTTGTATTAGAGCTGTTACAATTTGTGCTTTGAGTACAATTCTCTCATACTGACCACTGGATGTTCAACATGGTACCTCATGGCAAAGAACTCTCTTCGGATTTGAGAATTAGAACTGTTGCTCTCCACAAAGATGACCTAGGCTATAAGAATTCAAATTCAAATTTATTTATAAAGCACTGAATAAAACAACACAGTTGACCATAGTGCTGTACAAGCAGTAAAATAAGGAGCAGAGAAAAAACAAATAAAATGAAAATGTATATCCATATATCTAAATAGGTAGTATAAACTTCATAAAAACATTCAACAACATATTTATAAAAAGGAAAAAAATGACACTAGCACCCTTCACACTTATCTTGATCGAACGCTATCATAAAAAATTTGTTTTCAGATGGCTTTTAAACTGAGTGTAGAAAGGTCCCTAATATATAAAGGTAAACTGTTCCATAATTTAGGGCTGCGACCGCAAATGCGCGATCCCCTCTAATCTTCATCTTTGGCCGAGGAACTGCAAGACGTTTCTGAAAATGTGATCGTAGCGATCTCATTGACTTTTGTTCCTGGATTAGATCAGCAATATAAGATGGGGCTAACCCATGTAGAGATTTAAATACAAATAGCAGAATTTTAAAATGACCATCTGTAGTCTATCTAGAACTTTATTTTGGGCACCATAATATAACGAGTTGCAATAGGCTAATCTTGAAGTGATAAATGCATGAATTATTTTTCCAGATCTTTGTGAGATAAAAAAAAAGGCTTAATTTTTTAAATCATCCTCAATTTAAAACAAAATTTGACTTTTCAAATTTGAGTGCACTATCACAAATCATCCCCAGATTTTTTACGTGATGTTTTCTAAACAGGCTCAGAGGACCCAGCTCGGTTTCAACTGTGTTTTCAAGCTCAGAGGGACCAAAAATAATCAATTCTGTCTTCGATTCATTAAGGCTCAGGAAATTTGTAGACATCCAAGCCTTGACTTCATTTAAACATGCCAACAATCTTTCCATGGCAGTGGAGTCATTTGACTTAAGTGGGATATACAGCTGTGTATCATCTGCATAGCAGTGGAATGACACTCTATATTTACCACATGAAGGCCACATGATAAAGGTGTCGAAACTGATGTGCACTCACCCATACGAACAGAGAATCGTCTATTTAAGAGATAGGACTTAAACCAATTATTGCATTTCCAGACATGCCTACACGTTTCAAGCCGGGAGATAAGAATATTATGGTCAACCGTATCGAATGCCGCTGTGAGATCCAACAGCAGGAGAACAGTTACATTCCCTTGATCGGTTGCCAAAAAGATGTCATTAAAAACCTTCAATAACACTGTTTCTGTGCTATGGTACTTCGTAAATCCCGACTGAAGTACTTCACCGACATGATTTTCATTAATAAATAACTCTATTTGAATCAGAACACATTTCTCTAAGATCTTTGCCAGAAATGGAAGTTTTGAGATAGGTCTATAATTGCAAAGAGCGCTGGTATCTAGATTTTCTTTTTTCAGCAAAGGCTGGACTACAGCATGTTTACAATACTCGGGAACAATCCCTGAAAGTAAACTTATTTATTATAGAAACCATATATGGGGCAACCGATTCTATGGTTTGCTTTAACAGAGGTGTCAGAATAATGTATTGGGGAGCAGATGTAGACTTCAGCTTAGAAACAATATTGTTAAAAGTAGAGATAGAAATAGGCTCAAATTGCAATAAATTAACGATTGTCTCTAGTGCGTATGATGGCACAAATGTACACTGCTGTATATTATTCCGAACCTCTGATATACGATTGACAAAGAAGTGTGAAAAACTTTCACATAAATCAATTGACAAAACCAGAGGAGCCTCTAATTTAGGATTCAAAACAGAATCAATTGTTGAGAAAAGAAATCGCGGATTTTGGCGATTTTTCTCATTAGCATTTGCGAAGAAGCTCGTCCTAGCAGATTTTAAAGCCCATTGAAATTTAGACAGCGAGTTTTTCAACATGTCATAGGAGATTTGCAACTTATCTTTCTTCCATTTCCGTTCACATCTTCTACATTCCCTTCTTAGGGATCTAGTTTGTCCATTTAACCATGGAGTTGGTTTGTGATTACTATGCACCTGCCTTAGAGGTGCTACCTGATCAAGTGTTTCTAAACAAACAGAATTAAAAATATTAACCGACTCCTCCACGCTAAACCAGTCAATTTTTTTATCCTGCATAGAGTCCATGAAAAATGTATTAAAATCCCCATGTATACTTTTTAATCGAACGAACCAGTCTCTTTGTAGTACAGACTTTGTCCGGTTGACATGGAGGAAGAACAGTAAATAAAACAGGATTGTGATCAGCAACCAGGAGATCATCTATGATAATGTCACTGACTGATAAACCAAGTGACAGAATCAAATCCAGCGTGTGTCCATGGATATGTGTGGGACCGTTGACCATTTGCTGAAGGCCAACAGAGTCAATGAGATTTAAAAAGTCTTTTGAAAGAGGATTTGTTGGACAGCATACATGAATGTTAAAGTCACCCAGTATTAATATTTTGTCATATTTCACAATAATATCCACTAAAAACACAGACAGCTCTGACATGAAGTTCTTATTAAGTCCAGGTGGTCGGTAAACAATAGCACAAAGCATAGGGGATAACAGTTGCATTTCAAATACTTGGAGTTCAAAACTTGAAAAGCGCTTCGTATTGAGCCTATTACAAATAAAAGTATCCTTAAAAATAGAGGCCACACCGCCTCTCCTTCCCGTTTCTCGTGGAGTATTAAAAACTGCAAAATTGCTAGGTACCACTTCTCCAAAAACAGACATATCCCCGGCATTCAAACATGTTTCAGTAATCAATAAAAAAAATCTAAGTTTCGAGCTCTAATGAACTCGTTTAAAATAAAAGTCTTATTTCTCAAAGAACGGATGTTTATCAGCGCCAACCTGATTTCTGGTCTCTCATCATCCACTGAGATACCGTTAGACTGCTGCAGACCAAGTGGTACAAGGCAAAGATTCCACAGATTGACTCCCCACCGGTAGGGACGCAGGGCATCCCACGGACATGTCATCACGGGCTCCACCAGACCGACGGGCCGCACCCACCGCGGCATCGCTCCCCTGAGCGCTGACACAGCACCCGGTCGCCACTCCACCCCCACAGTAGCACATCAGCTGGGCAAGGCGCTCTCGGGAGAGAGATCAGGTACTCTTTAAGTTTCACCAACTTTCCTCCCCGCTTTCCCCGACGGCGCCATTTCTTTTCCAGGGGAGGCCAGGGCTCGCACTTCAGCCAGGAGGGAATAATCAGCGGCGGCTTAGTTATTTGGGGGTCGCAACTCACCTCTTCCAACTTCAAAATATTTCTCATATGAGCTTTGAATATTTAAAAGTGTATAACGATCATAGATCAGTGCGGAGGTAGCGTCGTGTATAAACAATGTTGTTAATAAAACAACCATAAAAAACAAACAGGAAAGGACAGAGAGGCGGCATGCCATTAGCACCGGTGCCATCTTGAAGATCTAACTAAAGTGTAAACTAAAGTTACAAAACTAAAGAAGATTTGTAACACTCTGAAACTGAATTACAGTACAGTGGCCAGGGTCATACAGAGGTTTTCCAAGACGGGTTCCTCTTGGAACAGGCATCGCAAGGGTCAATCAAAGAAGTTGAGTCCTCGTGCTCTGCGTCAGGTGCAGAAGCTGGCTTAAAAAAAAAAAACATGAGTGCTGCCAGCATTGCTTTAGAGGTTGCAGAAGAGGAAGGTCAGCTTGTCAGTGCTCAGACCATACACCGCACACTGAAACAAGTCAGTTTCCATGACTGTTGTCCCAGAAGGAAGCCTCTTCTGAAGCTGGCTCACAAGAAAGCCTGCAAACAGTTTGCTGAAAGCAAGCGGTCCAAGAGCATGAATTACAGGAAACATGTCCTGTGGCCTGATGAGACTACGATAATCTTGTTTGGCTCAGATGGTGTCCAGCATATGTGGCGACGCCCTGGTAAGGAGTATCAAGAAAATTGTGTCTTGCCTACAGTCGAGCATGGTGTTGTTAGCATCATGGTCTGGGGCAGCATGAGTGCTGCTGGTACTGGGGAGCTGAGCTTCATTGAGGGAAACATGGATTACAACATGTACTGTGATATTCTGAAACAGAACATGATGCCCTCCCTTCAGAGACTGGACCGAACGGCATGATAACGACCCCAAACACACCGCAAAAATGACAACTGCCTTGCTGAGGAGGCTGAAGGTGAAGGTGATGGAGTGGCCAAGTATGTCTCCAGACCAGAACCATATTGAGCACCTGTGGGGCATCCTCAAGCAGGTGGTGGAGAAGCGCCATTTGTCTTAACATCCAGCAGCTCCGTGATATCATTATGAAGGAGTGGAAGAGGATCCCAGCAACAACCTGTGCAGCTCTGGTGAATTCCATGCCCAGGAGGATTAAGGTAGTGCTAGATAACAATGGTGCTCACACAAAATATTGACACTTTGGACACAGATTTGACATGTTCACTTAGGGTGTACTCACTTTTGTTGCCAGCTATTTTGACAATAATGGCTGTGTTTTGAGTTATTTTCAGACAGTAATATACTGCTACAAGCAGCACATTGACTACTATAAAATATATCCAAGTTTCATTTCTATAGTATTGTTCGAGAAGATATACTAAAATGTTTGCTGAAATGTGAGGGGTGTACTCACATTTGTGAAAAACTGTATATATATATATATATATATATATATATATATATATATATATATATGTGTGTGTGTGTGTGTGTGTGTGTGTGTGTGTGTGTGTGTGTGTGCGTGTGTGTGTTAGTACACATTATTCATTATATTTTCTCTACAAAAGTAACAATACATGTAAATGCATTTTAAATGTCACAGTTAAAAACTATAAAAATACTTGCAAGGTAGCAAAATTAAATATAGATTGGATAAGTATACAAAAGACCTCTTCCAGTTCAATATGCAAACATTCACAATAACATAATGGTTGAAAGGTATGGACACATTCGATCTGTGTTGGTAATAACTTTGCTCAAGAAGGGAAAAAAGTTAAGTATACAACTTAAGTATAAGTTTAAGTATTATAACTGTCATTTGACTTTTTATTCCTTATAATTTATATTATATATTATAAATATTACTTATTTATAATATATAAGATTATATTTTCTCTAAAAGAAAAAAGCAACTCAGTTAAAAAAAAAAAAAAAACACTAGCCAAGTAGCAAAAGAATTGTAATACAATATGAATACAAATAGAAAAAGTGTTTGACGGTAAAATGAAGTATAGGCCTAGATAAAAATATAAAAAGACCAATTACAGTTCAATATGCAAATTTCACAATACCATCATCGTTATTGCATGTTAAATTAATAAAACCCAGAAATGCACAACAAAACCAAAGCTGAAATTTCCAATAAAGTTTGCAGTGGAGTCTGCACTTTGAAGGGATGAAGCTCAGTCAATGGAAGAAGAATCACCAACATACCTGGGAATAGCTTGTGTTTCTTGTAGTCTTCAGAGCAGTCCACTGTGAACACTCTGGGCTGAGTGAGGATTTCACCTCTTGACACCAAAGTGTGTGTAAAGTCATCAGTCCATGTGAAATACACCAGGCTCACTAATCCAGTGACTCCTATCAACAGCAACAGCGTGGACCAGTTACCTCTCCATGAAGAAGCCTGTCTCTGCGCATTTCCCCTTAATGAACACACCATATAAATACAGCCTAAGAACACAGGTCGCATAAATACAGCCTAAGAACACACTGTCAGGTGATGGACTGTCAGGTATGCATTTCTTTCATCCATTAATTTGACTGTCAGATTGCACAACGAAAGGAACATTAGAAATACATGTATTTTCCACTATGCACGTAGTATTCTGCATGTTAACAAGGATTTGAAGCAACATCACTCATTATTTGCTGCAAGGCAAAGTCAATGTGAGCTCATAAAGTTTCAGAAATTGAAAATCATTAACGTTACCTCTTAATTTTCTTTTCAATGGCGCTATTTTCTGGGTTTTTACTGATTACTCGTCGTTGTGCAGTCATGATTAATACATATACCAGTCTGCGTGCATCAACATAACACGTGTATGGTTTCGCTTCACTCAGTTTGCCTACTCTATTGGACTGCCCCATACAAGTTCAGAGCAGGTTCTTCAGAGTGAATGCGCCCGGAAGGACGTCGTCAACTCTGGATGTTTATAGTGTCAAAATAAAAGTCTAGCATATTTACGGTAAACAGATTGGATGGCACTCTGTTGTATCGTATGACGGAATTTAAATTATTTATATGTAATTCGAATAAATAAATCTATATTCTAAGCTTCAAAAAAAGTAAGAAAAAGAACCAATTAATTATTACAAGACTGTATGCAGGTTTAAGTCAGACTGTAAACCTGAGGGTAGCTTTTATTTTTTCAAAATAAAGGTTTATCATCCACACAGGGTTAAGTTGTAGTATACACATTCTTAATATTATTGTTTTTTTTATCGGTTCTGTTCAAATCTGAATTAATTTTACCATTTCAACAGGCTGCCTAAGTACTAAACCCAACCTGATCAAATTATAATATTATTATATGGTTCATTTAAATAAACTGTAATATGGAATAAGAGAAATGTGCACTACACACTTATTCACCCAACTACCAAGGTTGTTCAGTTGTTGTTTTATTACAATTGTATAATTGTGATAATGTCTTATCTTATTTCATATCTTCGGTCCCATCAGTTCTTTCTGCCATAAATCTTTTAGCAAGAAATACAAAATAATACATTAACCCTTTAAAAAAATGGTACTTAAAAGTATTCTGCTTTAAGCTTTTATATAGTTAATATAGCAATCTGAGCTTGATTTTAAACAGTCAGTTACACAATGGACTAAAAAAGATTTTCCAGTGATTTTTTTTTTACTCATTTGAGGATCTGATAAATTATGTGGTTATTGTTTTTCTATTTGAAAGGAGTGTACATTAATATTGCTTTATTAGCAACACTATTTTGGGTACTTTTATAAAGTTCTCATGAACAAAAGTCCTTGTGATTTAGAACTCCATCTTAATGTACAGTATTTGATATGAAAATCCCCAAATACTTGATCACAAAAAAACGCATTGCATAACAAACGTGCATATACTTCCACATAAAGGGAAATTGCCCTGTATTTATACCCATGTACACATAAGCGATAAGGATAATTTCCCTCAAAACCAGTGAATGTAATCAAAACACTTTAATTAGTGAACAGGCCAACTCATACAAAAATAAAACAGTCACTTTCCTCAAACTGTAATATGCCTATAACAAGATTCTGATGCTTGAAATGTTGAGCTTTGATAATGGACATTTAAAAAAAAAAAAAAAAAAAAAACCCATTACTTTCCAAAGTGTTTATTCTCTCACTAAATTTCCGACCGATCAACGCTAAATTGCCACTACAAATCAATCACAATCACATGCAGGAAGCTCTCAAATCAACACTGGACTTTAAAAAGTCTTTTACAAACACCATTCTCCCATAAGAACTTTTATAATTGCACACTAAACAGAATAAATGAGAACATTTTTTTTTTTGCAAAGGATGTGTGAAAGTATACATTTACAAGAAAATCTTTAAAATAAAAAAAAAAAGTACAAAACATTAAATTTTAAAATAATATTGCGAGTATTTAACTTATATAATGGTCTATTGCTGGCAAACTAGAAATGGATTTTGTATTGAGATACTGATCGGGGGAAAAATGAATGAACGATAAAAAAAAACTTCAGTACAGTGGGAAAATTATCTTTTAAATCAAAGATGACTAAAACCTTAGTATGATTGGGCCATTAAATATAACCAACCTAACTTGGCAAACAGTACACTGTAAATACAAAACCGTAAAGACGGTAGGTATACTGTAAAAGTAAACAGCAAACAATACCCTTGATCATACTCAATTTTCTAGTGTGTGGGGTAATATGATTGGCAACTGTGCTTATTACAGAGCCTCTTCATTCCAGGCAAGTTCCTTTGAATCTCTCACCTACAACAATCAGATAAAATATGCATCCATAAAATGAGAGAAAAAAAAAGATATGCACTACAGCAAACAACCGATGAACCGCCGACAACCGAAACCAGGAGTCTGTATCACAAAGTTGCTGTAATTAAAAAACTTTAAATGTAGAAGAGCTATACATTTCTACATGACATTTTAGGATTTTATTGTTGTTGTACAACTTTCCCTGATGGCCTGTGTTGGCCGTTGAGAGATACAGAGAAGAACAAAAAGGTCAGAAGATCAGAAAGATGAAATTGTCCATTTGAACGAAAAGAAACATTAAAAACTCTCAACTGGGGAACAAGTAGATCTTGCTCAATGTTGTCCCTTTTTGCTGTGAAAAAAAGTTCCACATGTTGGCCATACACACATACACACGGGCAAACTCACACGCATACAACCATTTCACACAGCAGCAGCTTCTGACGTTTATTCTGCAGAAGAAGAAAACACACATAAACATTAGAAACCAGTTTATGAAATCAGACTGAAGAAACTAATTATGGACAAACATTTAACACCTCACCTATGTTAACTTCTTAGCCTTGTTGTACAGTGAATCCACAACTTTGCTCATGTTCTGTATGGTTTCTAGAGCTGCCTCATAAGTCTTGTCCACAGGCGGCTCCTCAAATATGATGAGCACTCCTTCACCTTGGTCAAGGATGCCTGCAATAGTAGAAATCCAACAGACATTGTGCTGTGCTGAAAAACATTTACATAATTTGGTGTTCCTGGTCAAAAATGACCACTTGCAAAAAATTGCTTGCAAATCACTCATTATGCTATTGGATACATACAATTAGCAAAGGTTTTGTATTTACTTTTGGAAATGACGGATCGAAGGCCTCATTATTGATCGGATCTTATGCAACTTTTGGGTTTGGGGGGGGGGGGTGAATAAGCTTAAGACAACTTTTTTCACACAAAAACTGAGATGCGTAAGCTCCGATTAATACTACAGCCTTGACGTGAATTTCATTGAGAGTTATGCGACAGTCAATCACTGTTTGAAGATACTATAGAAATGAATGATAAATGCCATAAATCCTATCTGTCCATGAACTCTTATTAAAACTCAAAAAATAGATAAAACCAAAATTAAAGTTTAAAAGCATTAGCCAATAGGCTGTCGATTCATTAAATAAGCCGTTTTATTAATTCAGCACTTAACAAATAGTAATACATTCAAAACTTTTCTGCAAAAATGTGCATTCTTTTAATTTAGCCAAGAGGTCACGCCGTAACATATCGATATTCTACTGGTCACACGTCTTCACATGATGAAAATTCACAGGTCAGAGTTCAACAAAGTGAAGTTTAGAACACAGCGAAATGCGAAACTTTTCACATGAGTTTGTGTTTCCAGTCTAACACCTTTGTATGCGTATGAACGGAAGTCAATGAAATGAAATGTGTAGTGTAACCATCCCTTTACAATGACTATTGGAAATATTGGTGGACCCGTAAACAGTCAATCAGTCCATCGATCAATCAGTTCCAATAAAAAATATAAACCTGTCCTAATTGAAAAAAAGCTGAGAAGACTGAACACAAAATTTGGTAAACATAGAAAACCGAGATATTTATAAGTAATTTTTTGTAGGTCAGTCATTTTTGACCAGGAACACCATAAGAGGGAAACAAAATATTACAAAATACTACAAATAGTGAGCAAAACATTTTTGCGAAGTTGTTATATCCTGTGTGAGTCAAGTCAGTAGGTTTTAGTCCAATGTGATAACATTAACTAGACTTTTTGGGAAAAAGAATATCCTTTTTGGGTCAAAATGTCCAGAACGTAACATGAAGCTTAAGATATTTTGGCGATATTGTGACTCATTAGATCATTTAACTATATAGTGCAGAAAGACACACACTTAATGGGAAGAGAGGGGGAATGGGATCGGTACACATGTCAGGCTGGACTTCAGTCACCCATAAGCACTATTGGTACAAGATGTCTGCAAAAACCACTACAACAGCTCTGACATTTTTTTATTTTTACTTGGACTGGTTGAGAAAAAAAAAGAAGACAAAAAAAGATAGACTAACCATGAAACTTTTTGTCCAGGATCATTTGTGACAGTTTCCTCTCAACATCATCCTGTGGGCCACAACAAATAACAGAGAGCATTTTATTTTAACGATCTTGTAATGTTATGTTGTGATTGTTTCATGTTATAGTTTCTCATATTTTTGGTTTATGGTGACATTAAAGGCATTGTGATTTCCTAAGCTAATATTAGTTTAAAGCTATACACAATACTCTGTATGAGAGTGAAAATCTTCTGAAAAGAACAGTTCGTACCTTTGAGAGTTTGATGAGACCAGCTATATGTGTAATCTTGAAAAGAGAGAAAAGGACATAAATCATAGTCAAATCTGTTAGAGTTGTCAGAGATATTGGTCCTTTTTAAATAAAATATTAAAATTTTTTAAAGTAGTATATTTACAATAAATAACTAAATGATGCACTTAAGGCTAAAATTATCTATGAAAGACACACGCTACCTGTACTCTGGAAAAAGGCTCAATGACCCGAATGAGGTTCTGTTCCAGCAAGTTGTCGTAAAGCTTGGTCAAATGTGTGCTGATGATGGGGTCGTCCCTCAGCTCTTTAGTGTACTCTGTCAGAGCCTTCATGTGTGAAAGAGCAAACAGAAAGCTGAGCATGACAGAGACGTCCGTTCAAAAATGATATAGACATCAGTCAAAATTTCACCTTTTCAAAATCTGCTAATGATCTGTTCTTGCTGGCTTGTGCTATACATCTCAGCGCATCGGTCTGATGGAGAAAAGAAAAATTATAAGGCACAACTATAAATGAGCACTAGCCTAGGAAGAAAAAAAATGGTCAGAAGTTGTTAAAAGCACATGGCCAAACATAAAAGCCTGGTGCACAGAAGAACAATGAAATGCTTATGTAGAGCATTTGTTTGTAAGCAGTCATTTCATCAATAAAAAGACACTGGAATTTTAATGAGCTTACCTGTCGCCCAGCATATCGCAGAGCCAGTTTGCCACTGATCAAGGCCTGTACCTCCTCTGGCCTGGAAGAAAAGAATGGAAAATGTCTCATATAAACTCTGTGTGAACAACTTAATTTCCTACATTCGTTCACGTTTATACCCACAATGCATTCTGATTTCAAGCATACATCCTATGTACACTTGCTGAATCCCTATTTCCCAAAAATTCAACGAGGAGAGGACAGAGTGCGATAAAGTGATTTTTAATTAATCATTACTCGATTAACATTAAAATATAGAGAGACAATATTATACAGATGATTTTAAACATTAAAGTAAATTTTGGATTTATATATTATTAAAATATAGTATTTAGGAGTTTACTCAAATTAATGTGATTTACAAACAGTCAAGTGTTTTACTAATTTGTGTCATTGTTGTTAACTCACAAAGAAAGAAATGATAATTTAGTAGATGATTTAAAAATATTCGTTAATCACCTGTAGTTGAGTATTAATTCTAATGTAACCATAATGGTGACATGAGGGAACTTATGTGACCATCATCATCTGAGCGTAAAACGCTGCTCAGGAGAGTTTCAAGAACTAAAAATAATAAATATATTTAAAAAAATACAAACCAAATTAATATTTATTGTATTAATATATACAATCGATGAACCCACAATGCTGTCACAGAGGGATGTATAATTCCATTATAAAGTCATTATGATTGTTACTGTTATTCGCATTTTCTAAAGTAAGTTACATTTAAGCTAAAAGTAGTTTTATCACTATATGTTTCTGTGACAGATCAAGCTCTCCAACGCACACTGTATACGTCAGTGTCCGAATTCACACTTTATTTCGTTCACTCCTTGCTGATATAGCAGTGGTCTTCACTATTTTTTTCATGAGTCACACTGATAGGAAAAAAGTCAGTAGGAGAGCCAATTAAATCCCAAAGTATCAAAAGTTAAATCAAGTCATAAATACCATGTCTGCTTATCAATCTGTCATCCCTGAACATACAATATGCTATGCAATAAATACAAAGGGGGGGGGGGGGGGCATTCTTTATGATTTACCAGTCAAATATGTAACCTAGACAAGATGATTTCCCTTAATGACAAAAAAAGCAGGACTTCCAGAATATATTCATCCCAGAACATATTTAATGACCTTTAGTTATTTTTTCTACATTAGCCCATCATGTAACTAACCATTCCGATTGATGAATCTGAATGTATTGTAGTTTCCATGAACGCTAAACACGTGATTGAGTTGATGTGTGTGTTTATATGTCACAAGCTTCAAATCGAAATACATTTTTTGACATGCCGCACACTGCACAAATATACAAAGTTTGTTGCTGTTTGCGCTTAATAACCATTCTCCTACATTGGTTCTTTATTTGTTTTGAACAGCAGACTTAATATTTACCCATTTCTGGTTTTAATTTGGAGAACTATGAACATATGAACTGTTTGCCGTGCTGTTTGTATTTATCACGCAGTAAAAATGCCCCTCCCAGAGCCCACAACCAGTTGTCTGTGGATCAGAATCCGAAACAAGGACTGGTGGGACGTTGTCCTGCTCCACTTCAGACGTAAAAAGATCATTTTAGAATGACGGGACACTCATTTATATGACACTTTATTCAACAGGAAGAACAGCTCGTTCTACGTGTCATACGTCATGCTTTCAGTTTCGGTTTTCAATCCGATCAAGAGTTTACATGTTCTTTTGATCGGATTGGAATAAACCACCCCTTTCAATTCGATCGAAATTATTTGTAATAGAGCTGACACTGAGTTTTTAATGGGTTATGTTATAGCCCTACTTGTTTCTAATGTTTTTATGAAATAATCTGTAGTGACTGCATGATCATATCACCGTATTATTTACCTCCATGCGAGCCACGAATTAAAGCTTGGGGAGCCGCAGGAGACTCGCAAGCCGCGCAATGAGTAACACTGTGATATAGATTGCACTCAAATGCCATACACTATATAGGGATTAGTGAATGAGTAAACGAGGGACACAGACACAGTTGATAACTAAAAATAACTCTAGAGAGAAGCATTTAGCTTAATATTATTATCTTTTTGCTTAACCTGATTTCATTATTTAATAATTGTTGGAATAAATCTGCCATGAAATCAAGTTATTACAGCCACCAAACAAACTGGAATAGAAACAATTATATAATTAAAAAGTCAATATAAAAACTGCATTGTGTGCAATTTAAATGTTTATATACAACTCAGCTCCCATTTAAGTGTTGATTATTAAAAGAGTTTGATTAATTATTAAACATTAGTTTAAAAAAAAACTAAGTTGGTTTAGTTGGTAAAAAAAAAAATCATTTTGGAGCATCACTAGTTTTTACTTTATTATTGATTTTTTTGTTTGTTTTTTAAATGCATCCTTGAGGAGAATAAGACACTTCTTTAAAAAAAAATAAATAAGAAAAACTTGCCAACCCCAAACTTTTGAACAGTAGTGTATGATTAATGATTTGTTTTAATACATGCTACATTTTCTGTATTTTAGCTACACAGGTCATTAAGCGTAGGCATTGCATTATGGAGATGGATTGCACTGAAGAAATGATAGCCTAAGTATTACTTAGAAAGTCAGCGTTACATAACAGAGCTTGGCGTAACTAACACAATAACTGTTCTATTATCCTGTTGCCTCCCACACACAAACAGGGATAAAATGCCAGCGGTTATCTCACTTACAAGCTGAGCATGATCTTGCAGAGAAGCATGTATTTCAGTGCAGTAACTGCCCTGGGGCTGTCAATGGAATCGTAGCCCTCAAAAGCCTCGAAGAAGTAAGAATAGGCAGTTTTACAATCTTTTTCCTCAGCTGCATGGATGATACCTGGAGTGAAAGGGCGAAAAAGGTCACATATCAATAAGCACACTTCCAATCTCTCAAACATACTTGTAGATCGCTAAACAGAGAAGTGAGACTTGCCTGACTGCATATCAAGAGCTGCCTGGAGCTTTGGGGGACAGTAAATGGCATTGGCGGTGGTCCTGGCTGAGGTGAGGGCAGCCCTGGCTTTGGGAAGGTTGCTGAGAGCATGGTAGGTTTTACTCTCTAGCAGCTGGACTTCCACCAGCAGAGCTTTATCATCCATCTTCTTCAGCTCCTGCAGCAACTGGGTGCCTGAGGTGAAAGAACAGATCTTATAATGTTCAAAAAATAAAATCAAGTACATCAAAAGTATAACAGAGTACAACAAAAATTTAGATATACAGAGGGGTCCAAAAGACAGAAAGCTCTATCGAGATTATTGATATTGCCATTTTCTATTTTAATACAATCATACAAGAATTTGAAAAAAGGTGATTAAATAAACATGAATCTGATCACTTATTATTTGGCTCTGACTTCTGGATCTTATTGCAAATACATATATTTGTACATACCTAGATGAAGGGCTTCCTGGTATCTCTTGGTGTCAAAATAGAGTGAAATGAGTCGAGCCTGACAAAAAATGGCAAGGAAAAGTGATAAATTATATAGTTGTCTAGTGCTAGTTAAATTTAATTTAATTGAGAATATAAAAAAAATATCTTAAAAAAAAAAAAAAGGAAATAAGGCCAAAAATAACAATGTTTTTGAGGTGTGTTATAAGACAATGCAAAGCTCCAAAAACACTAATATATGGAATGGCTTGTTGCTTTTATAAAATGTGTTAAATGTTTGTTTTTTTTGCACAGTAATATACAATTCACTTGATGTCACAGTTCTGCAAATATATGCACTTTTATGGCATCCAGTCAGATCTTAGAGTTTGAACTACCCATTTTATATTCATTATTGGCTTGTGTAGTAGTTCAGATCATCCTGACAGTTCAAAGCTGATGCTCAGTTTACCTCTAAGGCCTGTCTGAGGAAGGTTCTCTTCTCAGTTTTAGCCCATTCAATGCATTCCAGACACAGCTCAACCTCCTGGCCCGTGGCTGCCTCCATGTCCAGAAATAGATCCAGGAGCGAGCGCACCAACCGTGCCGCCTTTGCCTTGCTTATGGAGATCAGGAAAGGCCTCACAAACTTCAGCAGGCCTCCAAGCTCTAAAAAAAAAAAAAAGAACATGCAGAATGATGATGATGATGTGTCAAAACAAAGTACAAAATTCCCATAGCAGGCACAGAATCGGCCCAGTATGTTGATCGTCACCTGCAGCTTGTCCCGTCTTGGCCAGGAGAGTGCCAAGCTCCAGGATGCTTTGCTCCTTGACACGAACCGCCTCTTCATCATCCTCCTGGACATCCCGTCTCACTGAAAAAAACAAACAAAGTCAAAACACAAAGTTAAGCGATAACTATGACAAACCCATCTAAGCCTTCCATCAATAGAAAGTAATTGGCCTATAGCTTTTGTAAATAAGCCACTGTTAGAATTAAAGTTACTAGGAGATATAGTAACTTTCCTATATAGTTAATGGTTGTGTTCTTGTTGTAATATTTTTAATTATATTTTTCTTTTCTCTTTTTTGTACACATCAAGGATGGAAATGTGTTTGAAAAATAAAAGTACATTTTGATAAGGCCATATTATTTACACTTCTCAGCAAAATCAACCTACAAATGACTAGCTATAGTTGTCTCTGCGAATTAAGGTGGTTCTGAATAAATGCTTTAAAAAAACATCATTAAGAAAAACATCGTAAAAATAACCAATTAATTATGTCTAATGATCTTGGGTAACTCGTTTAACAAACTTGTCATTATGTGAGCCATGGAAACAAATAAAAATAATAAAAAGTTAAAACGAAAGAAACTTGGATCTTGGAGTCGACAAAGATAAACAGACATAAGAGTGCAAATAATCGGCACAAATTTGTATTAGTCAAAAAATAACTGATTTTACTCTATCAAACTGCTTAAACTAAGAATGCGTGTTATGACGTAAACAGAAAGTTCATATATTTACGAAAAAATGTAGGATGTCAGCAGCCAAAAAAAGAAAGAAATCTCAGTTAAAGTTACGACACCAAAAACAAATGTCAAAGATTGTCCAATGATTGGTATGAAGCACGTCAAGTTGATCAAGTTAAGTTTAGATTGTCAAATAAAGTGAATCTCAAATTAAAACGTCATCGGTTGAGCTTATTATTAATACAAAATTAAATAAATCCCACATAAATGTGTTAAAATGCGCCTTGGCCTGGAAGGGTGGCTAATAGTGCAGCTAACTGTCCATACACATCGGGCTGTGTCTCAAAACGTAGCTAGCTGCCTACCTAGACAGTTCTCTTAGGGAATCGGGGGCGCGTTCGAACGTTCGAATCATATGTTCGAGCACGCATATGAAACCATAAAAAAGCAGTCTTTGTTCTATGCTCGATTCGTAAGTTCGAATGCCGCCATAAGTTCTAAAAATGCTGTCTATGGAGGCAGCTTACTCTGTTTTGAGTCGCGCGCACACACACAGTACAGTGAGTCAGCACCGCAGCACCGGCTCATGGTACCTCAGCTTCCTAATACTGAAGTATTAAAGTATGCAGAATGAAAAGTAAAGTTTTATAAAATAATTTAAACACATCTTTACCTATTGAATGTAAAATGTCAATAGAAGCGTTTCTGTCTGTGCTAATGAGAGACTGAGCTCTCTGAAACTCCACCACTGCCGCGGCTGCCATCTTCCCTATTCAAAAATCTCACTGCCCACAAGCACTTGCGACTTCACCCGGAAGTGCGTTAATACGTACGTACGTGCGGTGGTAGGTTGGGTTTTGTAGTCTTTCGACCTTTACGTTTTCTAGTGCAAGGTGGAGTACTTCAAATATTTACATCTTAAACATTGCTGTTTCTTTTATTTTTCTAATTTGTAAGTTGCTGTAAATAAAAGCAACTGCTACATGATTAATTATTTACTTATTTTGAATGATAATGAATGTAAATATTAATCATAATTATTGCAAATATATTATTAGGCTATTATACCATACTGGTTAGAGACTTTTGTTGTTGTTGTCGATGGTCAGTAGGTGGTGACAGACCCTACTGTACAGTTATCCTTCCATATCATCGACCATTCTTTATTGCTTTAAGGGTGAAATTCAATGCCTTTTGCTGAATGAAAAATCATATCAAGATTTTATATAGAGATTTATGTATTTTGAATTTCTTGGAAAACAATAATAATAATTAAAAAAACAGTTCATAAACTGTATGATGGTGACTTTTCTGGTGAAACAAACATGGCCTACACTCAAAAAAATTGTTTTGTGGCACTGTTCTTTTTACCCAAATATTTTATGTTAAAGTAACACAGATATATTTATTTTACCTCCAAAACACTATTGTATTGCGTTTAATTAACTTAATCTGTATCATTATCCACTATACTTAATTATCATTCGTTAAACTAATGTAAAGGGTTTAATTTCGCAATAACAAAAAAAAAAACGGATGTGATTATTTCCAACATATTGGATGAGGACGGCGTGCAAAGAAGTTGGAAAGGTGCATGGTGTCAGAGCTAGAAGTATCAGCCAAGAAAATATAAAGATAATCTAAAGGCAAAGTCTTTCATTTCTGTTTTATTTTGTAAAGTCTGTTCTGGGATGCTTTTAATATATTGCACAGAATTTTTTTATTTTGGCAGCTTGTTTAAATTGCTTCATTCAAATGAGCTTAAGCAACACAATTGCTACACATTTTGTCCAAACTTAATTTGATTGTGTTCAATCTGCTTAAATATATGTACAATTTAAGTTTACTTAATCCATTTGTGTTGGGTTACATGAATGATTTGTGTTGCATTAACTGAAACACGGGGCGGTGCTTGTTAGTTCCCAGCATGCTTTACATATGGCTGAATAAAGAGAGAATAAATGTTAAAATTAAGTGTTATTTTATGTGTTTTTGAGAAAATGAGAAAAGAGGAAGACTTGATAGTGTGTAATTGTGTTTAATGTTCAATTACATTGGAATTATTAGAACCATTTAAATTACAGTGGGTTACCATTGTGGAGAAGTGTGGAGCATTTGGTTAGGCTGTGGACTGATTCAAATAAGTTTAATTTCTATGGCTGAAGGAGCATATCAATCTTAACATTTAAGATTTTAGTAAGTGCTACTATTAGCTAATAGCTTGCTATAGTTTAGAAGTTTAATTGAAAAAATATGTAAAACCATTTCAATTTATTTATTCAGTGCTCTTTTAAATAAACTAGAGAATGTTCACTAAACTAAACCACTTTGAGTTACAGGGAAGCAATTCCATTGATTTGTTTGAACATTACTAGTTCACATAGATCCTTCCTCATTCAGTTTGGTTGTCTTAACACAAGGAGCTTACATAGATTCAAAAAAATCCATTAATGTTAATATAACATAATTTACTTGTGTGGAACCACTGTCCATAATTGAATTAAGTTATTTTAAAGAGTAATTTTTTTGAGTGTAGTCTAATAAATATAGTAATCAAATCCAGAAGGGAACAGCAAAACATCTGCCTAAACTATCAATAAGCCTGCGTATCAATTATATGAAAAGTTATGATGCGGTAAGTCCTCCTGGGATGTTTGTACTTATAAGTTATACGGGATTCGGAAGTCATATTTATGTCAAGTCACATTTTATTGTGAATAAAAAAGCCTGACAACGCTATAGATATATATGTATATAGCTAATTTAATAGCACACGTACATCTCAGAGGCGTCTATTTGATGTGCATGTTTTCATCTAGATTTTTGATGAAATCTGCAACGTAAAGACATTTCCTGCCAGAAGTTAAATGGACAATTAGAAAACGTCTTTAAGATGTTTATGATTTAGAATATGTAAAACTGACTTTTTAAAGATGTTAGTATAGGCTACACAGCAGGTGCTTTCCAGATGAACCATCTTGAACAGACATCTTGGAGAAGTAGGCTACGTGTGCTATCTTATTCCGAGACGTTCCTCACGCCCCAAACTAGTAAACTCGAAAATCCCGGGCTTCCCAATCGTATTTATGACTATGTGGTGGGGTGCGTAAACTCGTAAATAAGATCTTTCCGACATTACTTGTAGCACACCATCAGTCAGTCCTCTGAGCAACAATGTTATAAGAGACCATATACACTTAAATAATATTTAAAAATGTATGTAAATAAGTAGGCTATATATTACATTTAAATAAATATTACATTTTTAAAATGTTTATTTAGTTAGAGGATAGGCTAAACATTTTTATAGGTCCTAAATGTATAACCTACTAATGAATTTGGATGTATATAATTATAACTAAATAGCCTATTAGTTTTCTCTTTAGTCTGCGATTTAAAAAAAAAAAAAAAAGATTATTGTTTAACTTTAAAATGATGTCGAAATTATTTTGTTGTGATTGCCAGGTGCACGAAAGCGGGCCAGCGGAGAAACAGACCACAATGAGGCGCTCGAGCACAAGCTTTCTAAAAGCTGGACGCAGTGCTCGCGGCTCTGACAGCACAACATCAACCTAAATCCCGTATCTGCTGGTGTGGACCAATAGCACAGCTTCACAGTTCTCAGCATCACCAACCAAAGGAGACATCCAGCATCCCCAGACCTCTGGATCGACTACAGAGACCTCCGAGAAGACGGGAATATTGTTTTGTTTGATTAAAAATCGTATTATTTTATTAGAATTTAGGCGTACTGACAATCTTGAAATTAAATCTTTCACTTGGTGTGGCCGATTCTGCATCTTCTTGATGCGCAGTTTATCAAGGATAAACCCAGACAGCCATTACTGCGGCTCTTGTTTTGCCAAAGCATCGTGGAGGAGAGCAGATTCCTGTAAGTGAGCTGCATTTCATCGAAGCTTCTGTAATGATAGATGTTATATTTGGTTGATTGGTGGTTATATTTTCAAGGTTTTACAGTATGCATCTAGGAATTGTAAGCTGGTTTGGTAAACATGTATTTTGTAGATCTTTCTTTCTTATAATTGTATTGACGTGATGATGAAAATCAGTGTCAGTTATCATTCGTGCTCATGTAAACATCGCAGGGAGGATCTAATATTTTCAGAACCTTGGACAGTGGCTGACATATTTCAGCAAAGCACAAATGCATTATAGTGGCGAAACGAAAGTTTTTCTTTTTCGTTTGTTAAATAATCTACAAACATGCATTGAGCGAGAATGAGGTAGGCTGCACCACAGGTCCCATTAAATTCAGATTTACGAACGGTGATACAGTGGGATCAGTATTTACAAGAGAGCAGTAAACACTGGACTATGCCATAATAGCGATGTCTTTATTTATGTCCATTGGCGGGATTGTTTAGTGTAAAATACAGGCTATATATACGTGGGGTGTCAATTGTTTTAAGTGCGGTAGAGCTACATAAATCAATTGTTTTATTTTAGCCAAATGTACAGTTGAATACGAAGGATTGGCATGTTATTGTGTGCATGTTATTGAGTGCGTGTCAAGAAAAAGAATTCATGCAACTTACATGAATCTACGACACAATGTTTTTATGAGGCCTGTTTTCGACATAAAGAAAACAGGATAGGCTAGTACTGTCGTCAAATTTAAAACTACAAATAATGGTCTTAAATCATCTTAAGTAAAAAGGCAATTAGGTTCAAGTTGTTCAGAATATATTACAAAAATTTCAATAATATTTCAATAATATGGACATTTTGACCTAAGATAATTATTTTGCCGCTTGAGAAAACCCATTGTCCAATCATCTTAACATTAATAATTTAAGAATGTTTTAATGGAAACAAAATGCCCAATTGCCAAGTCAACATGCAGCATCACTGTTGTTAGGACACTACAGGTAGAATATTTGTAGATGACCAGCTAAAATAAACAGATCAAATTCAATATCATAAATACAGGAAATATAAAATAGCAACTAATAGATCAATAAATAAAGATAAAATGTACTCATATCATATTGAAAATGCATATTTTAATCTGAAGAGAGCCTATATTGCAACAGTATACTGCATAGGCCTACAACATGCACGCTGCAATATAAAAGTCTGTGATGCTAAAATAAAAATGCACACTTATACTATTGCTATCAGAAATGTGTCTGGAAAGTACCCATTTAACATGTATTTATATATGTTTGTTATTGTCTTACAGGCTTTGCAGTGTCAGAGTCCTCAACCATTCCCACATCATTCTTCTTTAAATAGAGCACCAACCTAAATTTGGATGTCTTACAGATTTAACTAGTCTCAGGAAGCAGTGGGGCTCCAGTTTGGCACCTTCTTTAGCTGACCCCTAAACTTGAGATTCAGATAACCCGCTCCCGGAATCATGGGAACCGTGCTATCGCTTTCACCCAGCTACCGGAAGGCCGCCCTGTTCGAGGATGGCCCGTCCACCGTGGGCCACTACACGGCGGTTCAGAACAGCAAGAACGCCAAGGACAAGAACCTAAAACGGCACCCGTTCATCAACGTTCTGCCGTGGAAACGAATAGTAGCCGTCTCAACCAAGAAAAAGGGGTCTAAGAAGGTGCAGCCTAACACCAACTATCAGAACAATGTTTCTCACCTCAACAATGAGAACCTCAAGAAGTCACAGTCTTGTGCAAATCTCTCATCCTTTACGCAGGACCAGTCGAGTCCATCAAACCAAGGCTCCAAAAACTCCAATAACACGGCTTCCTCTGTCAAGAAGGCGCCTCTTTCCAACTCCAACATTGTTCCCGGGACACCCAAGAGGGTGATTGTCCAAGCCTCCACCAGCGAGCTACTGCGCTGCCTGGGGGAGTTCCTCTGCCGGAGGTGCTATCGGCTCAAGCACCTTTCCCCCACCGACCCCGTGCTGTGGCTCCGCAGCGTGGACCGTTCCCTGCTGCTGCAGGGCTGGCAGGACCAGGGCTTCATCACCCCGGCCAACGTGGTTTTCGTCTACATGCTCTGCCGCGACGTGGTCTCCTCTGAGGTGGCCACGGAGCACGAGCTGCAGGCCGTGCTGCTGACCTGCCTCTACCTATCTTACTCTTACATGGGCAATGAGATCTCATACCCCCTCAAGCCATTCCTGGTGGAGACCTCCAAGGAGACATTCTGGGACCGCTGTCTGTCCATCATCAACATGATGAGCGCCAAGATGCTGCAGATCAACTCGGATCCTCATTATTTCACCCAGGTCTTTGCAGACCTCAAAAACGAAAGCCAGAAGGAGGAGGAAAGGAGTCGTCTGCTCATCGGCCTGGACCGGTGAGGAGGCTCTGGAGATGTCTTTGGTGGAACTCTTGTCTGGCATTTTGAAAAAATGGGTAGTTCACCCGAAAGTGAAAATTCTGAGAAATTTACTCACCCTCATGTCATCAAACCTGTATGAATTTCTTTTTTTCCTGTGGAACACAAAAGAAGATATTTTGAAAAATGTCTCAGTGTTTCTTAGTCCTGAGAATCAATGGGGTCCAATAGGGTTGTTTTGGACCCCATTGACTTTAACAGTACACTCTTAAATAAAGGTTCCAATGGGGGTTTTCACAGCGATGCCATAGACGAACGATACTCAAAAGAACAATTTCTAAAAAGTGTGAAGGACATTTTAAAAGAACATTTTTTACACTATAAAGAACACTTTGTGGAATGGAAATGTTCAATTGGTGTTAGAGGTTTTGGTTTCACTTTATTTTGATAGTCCCTTTAACACATTATGTTGACTATAAGTAACGTTGCACCTACATGTCTATTAACTCTCATTAGAGTGTTAATAGAGTATTAGCAGACTGGTAGGGTTAGGGTTAGAATAAGTTGACATGTAGTTGCAAAGATACTTATAGTCAGTAGAATATCTGTTTGAGAACCATCATAATAAATAGTTAGCAGATATTAAGCAGACAGTCTACTCTAATGAGAGTTAGTTGACATGTAGTTGCAAAGTTACTTATAGCCAACTGAATGTTCAAAAGGGACCATGTTATCGAGGGTTTTCATTGAACCATCATTGCCAATAAAGAACCTTTATTTTTAAGTGATGTGGACGAAAACAGTTCTTCAAAATATCTTCTTTTGTGTTCTGTAGAAGAAAGAGGTTGAGTAAATGTTCGAATTTTCATTTTTGGGGGAACTATCCCTACATGGGTGGACTAATTAATGGGATATGTTTGAGTGGACTATTCGCATTCTTAAATATTATAGGAAGCAATGGGTGATGCTAATGTTTAATCTTTCATTACCTTTAGCAATGGCAATTAGGTAATTTTGGACCTGAATACAAAAAAAAATGCCAGACTTGAGTGGACTAAACGCTCTAAAGTAGTGAATATTTAAAAGCACTGACCGAAAAGACTTCAAAAGACAAAACGAGATAAAAAGAACAACACAACCATGAATGTGGACAGGACTCCAGCTGTTGTCTAGCTGACTTCTGGACACTTTGCACCAAGATCTTTGCCACCACTGTCAATAGAACTGGAGGTTGATTCACTCCTATGTCCATGAAACCGAACACACACTGAATGATAAACACATTGCTGTTGCAAATTCTCTGTTACAGCCAATTGCAAAAAGGGAAGAGCGTCATAATGTCCGCAAGCCACAAACAAAGAATAAAGGGAAATGATTTTGAGGCCAGCATTGCACAGTGGCTGTTGATATAGAAGGTGAAGAGAGGTTGTCAGCACATTTGTAAGAAAGACCTACTTTATTTTCATCCATGATACAGAGTTAAACAGACCTCTCCTGGGGTTTACGTCTCTGAAGCTTTTTCATTTTTTAAAACAACTGTATTCATCTGAATGCACACACAACCTGGATGAAGTTAAGTACTTTGAGTTTTTCAAGCGACTGTATATGTGTTTAGGGAATGAAATCTGAAAACAAAAACAAAAAAGTTTATCTTGCTATGCCTGCTTCGATGAGCCATTGTTTTGTCATTTTGTTTAACACTCAGACAAGTTTCAGCAGGGGGCTTCTGTACAGAAAAGCCTGTAAATGTATCAAAAAACAGTGCCATACCTTTGATGGAAATCATGTAGGTCTAAAAACACATACCAAAGGCGGCAAAGTTTGGAACAGTAGGATTGTCATTAACAACAAGTATCTATCGGAATCGTAATTTATTGTTATTTATTAATTATTTTCACACATTTCGCTCTTGCATTTAGAGATTTTAGTAACGTGTTGTAAAAAAAAAAAATGTGCAGAAATTAGTTTGATGGCTACCTTTTGGTGAGAATGAAGATTACAGTTAATGCACATTTGCATTCAAATGCATTATTCATGGCGGTAACGTCTTATAAGAGCTTAGTTTAAAAACATTTTCAAATCTGAGAAACACCAAGGTAATTCATCATAGTGACAGACGATCGGTTTCAATTGAGCTAAAATACCTGAAACCAATTTCTCTGTGAAGTACTGTTGGGATGTTCTACATATCAGCACTGCAAAAGCAATCATGAGTGATTATCCCATGACAACACATGCCAAACACAGACGGCATCAAGCTCCGGCAGATGTGGTCTATTTCTGGAGATAAGCAGCATATTTCTATCAGATACCAAACAATATTACTAACTGACATTTGCAGGCATTTTGATGACATCAATCAAACTGGACATTGGATGTTGGGGGATTGTGTGTTATATGATCTATTTGCCCACTTTAAAACATCTCAGCAGTGCTAAATTGTGCATGCTTTCTTTCAGTAGTTATGTATCTCTTTCTTTATAGTCAAAAAAAGAAAAAAAGAATGTGACAGTCATATAAGCAAACATTATTATGTCTCTGTTAATTCATGCAAAAGCCTGTTCTTCTCATGATATGAAAGTGGGATGGATGGATTCTGTGCGACTGCTCGACCTGCTGCATTGCTTTATGTGACTTTACGTGCCAGGAGAGGTTTGGATACAGGACTTGCACTTTTCTGTGAGCTATTTGTCTGAGGAGACCGCAGGGGTTTGAGGTTGTGGGGGTTGAAGTAGGTGAGCCCTATTTCACTGCTTGCCTGCTATTATTTGCCCCCAGCCCACAACAAATGTGCCATTTTTTCACTTGCATCACAGAGTAGTCCTTTGGAACCAAGTAAAACACTTAAAAAAGAGAAGTAAAAACTCCTGTCAAACTCTCTCTGTATCTGTTGTGTAATTCTTTGTAGAACTGAAAACAGTGTTACAAAAAAAAGGATTGCATGAGCGTGCGAGTGAATGTGTTTGTATCGAAGAATGTGACGTGTGTATGTTGATTTTCTAAGATCAGAGCATGGCCGTGCTTATAAGAGGGTAGGACTCTATAGTATCGGGCTAGAGTTTGACAGGCCGGTGGGAGGGAGGGGGTTTGTTCTTTTAAAAAAGACGAAAATCTGTCGCTGTAAATCTTTGCATTTTGTTTCTGCTTATTTTTATTTATTTTTGTACTGTGATGAAAAATAAAATGCACTGATCGTTAAAGATAGACCAAGGTGTGGTTGTTTGAGGAAGGTAGGTTTCAGCTGACATCACAAAAAAAAAAAAATTCTTTGCTGGACTCCAAATTGTACCTAGTCGCAGAGGTTGTTACTGCAGCTTAGCGACATGAAAACTGTCAGTTTACCAACATAACATTCTTTTTTTTTCAATGATGTGGTCTCACATTATCATAGATTGGTTAAGTTAGAATACGCACAGCTTCTTAAACAATAACATTTCCCTTCTAATGGATACCACTAAAACTAAAAATAATGTTGATTAAAGTGTCACTTTTTAGAAGTCTTTAGACGTTTGAGCGCATATTCAATAGGTACATATCATAATGTACTATTATTTATAATTATATTGTGTGGGTGATTATTGAATGAATGAACAAACCCAATTAGGGATTGACAGCATCACAGGTGATACACTGTACATATGAGTCGAAGACCTATGAAAAAGATATAAAAAACCAAGAGATTCGAAACGCCCAAGTTCACCAGAATGACTTGACCTTTCCAAAGAGGTCTGTTTAGGACGAACCGATTCATTAGAATAATACTCGTTTCTTCCCTATAGTGGTGCAGGTGTGATGTCACTTTGTAGGCCAACTGGCAGTTACCACACTGGTTCCCTCGACAAGAACCCAATAGGATTTTCCCAAAGGCTTTCGGATTATCGTAAAAAACAAGCTCTGTGATCAACAAATAAATAAAACGTGAAAGTGTCTTGAGCTTGTGTTCACCACAGAGCTTATTTCAGCCATTTAACAAAAACCTCATTCAAAAAACCCATTGACTTCAGGACGATGGAACCGGAAGTGCTAAAATACTAACTTGGTCTACAAAGTGATGTCATACATACCAATTTAATTCTAGTGGCCTGAAAATGCAAACTTGTGAAAACGGGTTTCAACATGCAAGTTTTTGAAAACGACACCGTTTTCATCTCATTGTGTAAAACTACAAAAACGCGAATCTGTGAAAACGGTGACGTCATGCACATGCATATTACATGTTCAGTCTATAAGCTTTTTTTTTTTTTGCAAATGAAAGGATACAGATATTAACAGTAATAAATGGGGGGGGGGGGGGCATACGGACATCATCACAAGCGGTTATAAGAATTACACAAATCAACACAATATAACATTTTGTCATCATGAAATATTAAAGGTTCCTCACAACAGACTCAAGGATAAGCCTTTGCGTTCAAAGGATTTGACATTTTCTTAACGGAAGTAAAAAGGGATTTTATATCAGAGGAGAACATTCTAAAATTGGGATTACTGTGAATGGTTCGGGCTTTGGGAAGATGAAATTTACCCAGAAAATAAAGTAATACTGTAATAAAAGAATGCATATGCGAGCGGGCGCATCGTATTTCTTTACATAGTGACATCGCCAAATACTTGTCTGGCATTCATAACACAGCTTTGTATTGGTTGTTTTAACATATCCGTGTGAACGGGGATCATTTTGATAACGTTGTCATCTGTACAAAGAAAAAAAAACGTTTCCGTTTTTAGCAGATCGTTGTCATGTAAACGTACAGGTGTAAACAGGGTTTGAAATGGCTTTGCAAACAAGAAAAAAATGTAGGCCAAGACTTGATTTTGTGATTGGATCGTTGTAGTTGGCCATTGCTGTGATGTCATTTGAGTGACAAGTTGTCCCGGCCTCGAGCCAGTAAAGACATCATAAGAGAAGAGAAGTTATTTTGATCAAAGATTATGAGGGCACATGAGTTTTAAATAAAATGATGTGTACTGAAGGATTACAAATTTTTTAAATGTTTTACTTTAGTTTCAAAAGTATTTTAACTGAGAAAGTGCACACAGTGTTTACCATTTTGAATATTTGGAAGATTAAGTCAAGCAATTCAGGTGTCTGACCTTAGCTTTTGTCTCTATGATAATGTGAAGGTATACAATCAGGCTGAGTGGATTACCATCTCACACTGTTATGCTGATGAGATCAGGAAGAGTTGACTCCTGTACTTCATTTACATGCTTTGTTTAGATTGTCTTCACCTCTATGTAACTCCTCCCCCCTTTCAAGGTATAAAATACAGACTGTATTTTGCCTTAGTTAGACTGGTTTGGGACTACAGCTGCCTACAGCTCGTTTCTCAATAAAAAGACCAGTCTCCTGGTCTGCGTTTCTGAGTTTTCCTACACTTGAGAAGAAAAAAAGTTTACAACAGTACGGATAAATAAGTTATAATAAATACTGCAATATTCCATAAACATAAGGATTGTCAATTTTAATTTCATGGTGATTTAAATGTATTCAGAACAGTAATAAAGATCATTCATACAGATGCTAGATGTCCATCATGAACTTAAGAACTATTATTAAAATACCCACATGAGAAAAAAAAAATGTGATAGCTGTCAGTGGGTGTGCTGTAGCCACGCCCACAGCCGAAAAGATAGACAGGTTCAATCGTCGTCATCAACATCCCAGCGGCAAACAGCTGCTCTCACTGGATATAAAGCCATGTGTGGCAAATCAATGAAATAATGACAATATATCATTGTGATGGAGCAAAAGCCTCGGAGTAGACACTTCAAGGGCATTTTTATTTTCACGAGCAGATATTTGGTACAGCGTTTATTTGATTAAAAAAAAAAAAGTATGATAAATCAGTACTAATATTTCTATGCAATATAATTAGTTTTTAAAGCGTACTTGTTTGGTTCCCATATAATAATAGTCATTTCTGTAAATTACTAATGGTTAATTATTGCATTAATATACATATGAAAACAACCTATTTTAAAACAAACACTATAAACTGGATTCCCTTTTTGATTTGGTCCAAGCATTCCAACATTTTAAAACATTTTAAAATATATTAATTAAATAAGAGAAATATAAAAATTAGGCACATCATTTGATCAGATCTGGCTAATAGGTAAAATTACAACAAAGAACATAACAAATCTGGGAACTGAAATTATTCGGCACTTGGAATCACTGGGGATCACGACAACAAGAAAAAAAAAAGATTATATATGATAAAATGGTCATATATTGCATGTCTATCACTGCCAGAACAAAGCAGACTGCTCTATTCACAAAATGGGCTGGATTGTATGCAAATGAACAATCATATAACTCCTATTATCAAGGTGAAATATCATTTACACATTGTCAGTATGTTTCTATCAGATTTAGTGTTTGATTCAAGAAAAACAGACCTTTAAAACTTGCTGTTAGTCCATTTATTGTGTTCTTCTCCTTGCTTTTAACTATTGAGGTAAGGAACAGGGTTGTACGACAGTACTGTGTGTTCATGCTTTTACTGACACACTTTACCAATCCAGGCTAATAGTCAAGAGAGTGAACAGGGACTGAGGAAGAGGATGAAAGAGTGTATAGAGAGACAAAACATAAATATTCCTTCCTATACGCATTTAAAAGAGAGCACCTATTTGAAGCAGACATGAGCAGTAAAGCAAAATGGAGAATATGTGGTCATCGTTCACATGCAGCCCGGCTGATCACTTGATCAAATTGATATTCTATTTAGGACGAATCAGTAGTCGTGGCTCACACACAACTCGCCATCACTTTACCCATTTTATTCACATGCAGTGGAACATCCCTGACACTACTAATAGAAGCTTAGTGATATTTTTGGCCACGAGAAAGATCCTAATTAACTGATAAAAAAAAGATCTCTAACTACTAGCCATAAACAAAACAATGAAACAATTATGCAAACAAATGTATGCAAACACCTGCTTAGAAATGAAGAACAGCAGTCAGTTTTCAGTTTGGCACTTTCTTTGTCAGTTGCGAAAGCTTCAAACTGGGTCAGACATCTTGGGATTTTCCACTCAGAACTCCGTTGATTTTGTTCTATGAATCAATACTGCTCTCTTTTTCTCTTATTTGAACATTTATACACATACATGTTCAAGTTCATAGCATCAACACTTGCTGTTTGCTGTGTTATTCAAAGTTGACAAAACATTGAACTAAAAATGGAACCTAATTGAACAACTGGTTGCCTGTTCTTCAAAAATGATGACTTAAGAGTTTGGAGGATTTTATCTTATGTTTTTTGGTGACAAATGTATTTTTGGCTCATATAAAACGGCGACTACTTTGAATTCAGTCTTTGTAAACAATTTTTAATGGCTTTATAAGTACAGAAATGACTTTTTTTGCTATAAACCAGTGAGGGTGAGTGGATGACTAAAGGGACCACTATTGGCAGCAGGGTATATTATTTAATAAAATGGCAGTTGAAAATAACAGTCGCCATCACTGCTCTTTGCCGCCCCATCTGATTTTTCTCCAAGATATGTGAAATGTGAATAAATGACAGTTCTCCGCCTACCTACATTATATATATAGTGCATACAGTACATTACATAAGCTATATCAAATATGACAGTATCCGTATACAGCGTGCTATAAATGACCAGCTATATGCAGAAAAATAGAATGGTTTAAATTACGAGAGTTTAACGCTCCTCTAAGAGCAGTTGATGAGTTTAAGGATATGATCAACACATCCCGCTCAAGAACATCTGATCAAATTCAGCAGCAACCGCGGGACTGCTTATGATCTGTGCAATACGTCAAGACACAAGCAGAGCTGTTCTTCATCCCGCATGAAGCAATGATCAAAACCAACATATTCCCTTTCAAGGAAAAACCTCAAACCACAAACAAGATACTTTTAAAACCCTTCGTATCCTGTTGCTCATAAATATTACATTTATGATTACCCATCATTTGGTTGTAATGTTTAATAAATACACAGAGCCGTGTCTAGTAAATCATATTCGAGGGTCTATCTCACTACCTCCTTGTCATCTTGTAAATAATCTAAACTGAAGTTTGGAATTTAAGGATTAATTAAATTAAATATTCTGCCTTGCCTGTCTTTAGGCAAATTTGGTATGGCTTCATTTCTGAGGTTCAGCACAAATGTTTTGACTAGCACAATATAGATACTCTGCTGTCAATGTCCTGTTAAAGGGCTCGTCTGGGATCCCCAGCCCTCTAGTTGCCTGGTACTGAGAGAATGTATCCTGATCGGCTCTTGGTGAAGTCTGGCTGTGATTGGTTGATCTTGGTTTCCACAATGACAGTGCACTTCCTCCCATTCATACTGCAGTGAATGGGGCTGACGATGTTCACCTGTAGCTTCCTCTTCTCACTAGAAACAGAGAGAGAGAGAGAGAGAGAGAGAGAGAGAGAGAGAGAGAGAGAGAGAGAGAGAGAGAGAGAGAGAGAGAGAGAGAGAGAGAGAGAGAGAGAGAGAGAGAGAGAGAGAGAGAGAGAGAGAGAGAGAGAGAGAGAGAGAGAGAGAGAGTGTCATTGAAATATTCCATATGTTCTTGTTTGTGTTTGAGTCCACAGAGCTCTGTGTGCTTGTCTCATCTGGTTGGCTGTTTCTGGGTGGATGGGCATTTTACACCAGACTGTCTCGCTGAGGGATCAATGAAGCACGAGAGTAATTGGCTGAGAGAGAAGCGGCTGAGTTTTTAGAGAAGAGTGAATGGAAAAGTAAAAGTTCGACTGTAACACACACACTCTGCATTTGAAGTCAATAGATCTAACCACTAAAAGCCTCGATACACCTAGAAAACCTATTAGCTCCATTTATATATATATATATATATATATAGAGAGAGAATTTCAACTAGGTTTTCCACTTGTTTTATTTAAAAAAGCACAAATGTGGGTAACAGTGAGGCAATTACAATGGAAGTGAATATGGCTAATCCGTAAATGTTAAAATACTCACTGTTTCAATAGTATAGCCACAAAACATAAACATTATGTGTGTTAACATGATTTTAGTGGAAACAATAGTTTTATCTTTGTGTTTATTATATTAGAATCACAACAACTCAATCATCTTCAAAATTAGAAGTCTGATTCAGAAGAGTGACCATTACACCAGGCAGCTTATGTAAGAAATCCTGCAGATGATAAAATCTCCATAAGTTACTGTACCAGCAGGTTGATCCGCCAGACGTTTCTATGGCAACCCAATGAACCCCATCATGTGGTAGGGCTGCTCCAGTCAACCAGCATCAATCTCTCCTATCATTCACAATAATTTTCAAGGGTGTGAAAACTGTAAACTGAAAACTGTATTTACTCATCGTACCAGGTATACAGTACAATCCCTTCAGCTTCCTGTTGAGGCAGGAATGAAAGGTTAGTCGAACTGCTTGGGGTTCAGTTGAGTTTTGATTGTAGCAGCAGGGAACGGCATGAAGACTGTAGATTTCCCCATACTGAGAGTCTCTCTGTAAGCCGGTATCTCTCACACAGTGCTGGTCGAGCAGACAGCTCTGCATGGCCCACTGGAAAATCAATTCTTTCCAGCCCTCCTCTCCCCTGTGCCTGTGCCCTTCACGCCAACTGACTCACCACCTTTGAGGCCTGCTCTGCTACCCAGAATAGAAGGAGTATTAAGGGAAGGTAAAGGGGGAGGGGAAGTGAGCACTCAGGAGATGCAGAGGTAACTGGTAAATACAACTCAAGCCCAGTTGTCACACGTTATTCTGGGATGCTTTAGTTAGGGGAAATTTCAAACTAAACCAACAAAAGTACTTTTGACACTAAAATCACACATTATGCATGTGTGTGTGTGTGTGTGTGTGTGTGTGTGTGTGTGTGTGTGTGTGTGTGTGTGTGTGTGTGTGTGTGTGTGTGTGTGTGTGTGTGCGTGCTCACAATCGCTAAAAAAACCCCGAATTAATCGCACATTTTTACTGTAATTTTCATTCAAATTTTTAATATATTTTTATATTATAATAATTTCACATTTAATCTTCAAATTAACATAGCGAAAATATAAAGACAGTAGCCTATATTTTAAATATTTGTTTAATGGCATCTTTTTATGAAAGGCGGCATCACCAATACCTCTTCTGATGTCTCTATGAAACAGATTTTTTCCCCTCAATTTTAGCCATTAATTATAGTCATTCAGCATTACAGTATAATTGAAAGCTATCATTTTTTAACATTTATTAGGCTTTAAATAATATAACAACTTTTAATTTAAGTGAACTTAAAACAATCTTCACATAAACCCCTTATAATAAATGCTACATTTATCTGTGCCCATCAATATATATGAGCTATTTTTTTTTTCTACTGGACAAGTCAGTCTGGTTCAGATTTTTTACTTGCCCTGTCAAAATGCACAAAAAGTATACATCCGATTTTTTCATACATTTATTTTTCGCACATTTACATACATTTAAGGCTTCATTTAACTCATTTAACTGTGCTTGCAAGGATACTCGACAAAATGGGCATTTTTGCATAATTTTCTGTGTATTTGTCCATTCAAGAGGTGTCTGAAGCAGCTTTCTGTGCGCACAAGTCGTATCGAGTCGAGTTTTTAAAATGATATATATTCGTTTTACAATGGGAAACCCGGTTTTATTTAATGCAACAAAATTCATAAAGTTTTAAGTGTGACAGTGTTTTCAAATACTTTTGGACCACTTTATATTAAAATGACCATCATTGAACTGTAATGCTTTGGTTTTATGTGTACTTGTTCTAAACATGCATCCAATAGAGCAATAACGTTTAAATAAATATGTTCTCTCTCAATGTCCATGAGGAGGTCAGCAGGCCAAAAAGAGGATTTTCTTAATGTAAAAGAGCCCTTACTGACACTTTCTATTCTACTGCCACAACAGCAGATGCAACTGAGGTTCAGAAAGGTTTTAAACGGTCTCTTATGATCACTATACTGCATCTGTATTTATCTGCAAAGCAATTGTGGCTCTAGTATATTGGGTCGAGGAGAGAGGGGAAATGGGAGGAGAGAAGAATGAATGTGTGTCTGCAACAGTCACGCCCCACCTATAAAAATAGCAGATATGCCCTTAGGCTAATCCGTCTTCACATCCTCAAAAAATAAATAAATAAATAAATAAATAAAAACAGCTAAAAAGTATTATGCTTGCTGTGCACTTGAGAGAAGAGAGGCAGCACCACAGCATCCTTCACTTCATACTGCCCCACTCCAGTAGTCAGACTGCACTGCCTTCCTCACATGTAATCACACACACACACACACACACACACACACACACACACACACACACACACACACACACACACACACACACACACACACACACACACACACACACACACACACACACACACACACACACACACACACACACACACACACACACACACACACACACACAGAGGCTGGAAGCACCTTTTTGAGGTTGCTATTATTAAACCTTGCCCTAGGGATTAGAACAGAGAGCATATCTTGTGGTGGTGTAAGTGTTTTTTCACCATGATCCTTAAATAAAAAATAAAAAAAAACATGGAATAATATCAGTCAAATTATACCTCATTGATAAATTAATGAAAAATTAAGCTTTGCTACATTTAATTGTCATTGGCATTTAGTTGATTTTCAATGTGTGAAATCCACCTAAAGGAGCATGACGTTCATTGAAGCACCAGCACGGATGATGAATGAGCCAAGTCGATAGATTACTGTAGAAAATATAATAATTCAGCTTCCTCAAATCTCTCTGTGCAGTTAAGCCTGCCCTCTAAAACTACTATTTATCAAACACAAGCAGGAGCTTTAGCTTCTAATATGTATCAGACCAGTGGCAGGGCTTCGTTGCCTCTGCTTTTTTTCACAATTTTAAAGAGAGCTGTTAAGGAGGAGATTACAAAGTAGGTCATTTAGAAGAACAGGGAGAAAAGGCTTAGCAAGAAGAAATATTGATCAAAGCTGGGGCTCTTCTCAGAAAACAGCAGGCATGAATGCAAAAGAGGCAAACGATAGTGAGGAGGGGAAAAGAGAAAGGGATGAGCAAGAAAGTGAAAATGAGAGAGCAAAAGAATAGGACAGGGAGGAAAAAATGGACGACAGAGAGGCCAGCCCTACAGGGAAAACTGGAAAAATGTGTCAGGTAAGCTAAAAATGTGCTTCATGTGGTAACATCTAACCCCTTATTTAAACTGCAAAAGTCTGCGGCGCATTACGGCTCCTACATGGCCACCGGATCTGAATGCTTGTGTTTATACCAGCCTCGACATGGCACATTTCAGAAGCGTCCCAGAAGTGACTCTCCGCACTGCTTCACTAAAGATAGCCGCCTAGTCTATTTTTGACGGAGTGTTCTCTTCCTGCTCACAGGCACTGTTTGTGAAATATAGACACAAGATAATTGACGATGTATTTTAAACGACTAAAACACAGCTACAAATCTTTTATCCTTGTCATTCATGGACTTTTAAGTGTATTTATTTTGTCTGTAGTAGGCTACAGCACAACAAAGTAGGACAGCAACACAGCAATACAACAATAAACACAATTAAACCAGACAAAACATAACCATTTGGCCAACTTAACCATGGTAGAACTCCAAAGTAGAAAAACAAAAAGAAAAACAACGTCAGAAAGGTAAATCTTGTGTACTCGCGAATTGCATACCAGGCCTTTAGTTGGCGATGCCACTTTGGAAAAAAACACTACGCACCTACACGTCATATGCATGACGTCACCGTTTTCGCCGTTTTTCAAAAGTTTGCATTTTCAGGCCCCCAAAAAGCTGTTTTCGGGTAAATGAATGGAAAAAGACGCATGGTGTCATGTAAACAGACCCTATACTAACTAGTTTAATTTAAGTAAAGAAATATTACTGAACACTTTTATGCATTAATTCTAAAACAAATAAAAACAATCTAATACATTTTTGTTATTTTAATAATAATAGTTAATTAAATTAAATTATCAATAAAATGATAATTGCCAATCTCTTAAAAAAAGTATAAAAATATGTAAGTATATTATATTATATTTAAATAAATAATTACAACAAAGACAACAAATATATAATTATGACTAATGGTCAAAGGTCAAATCGATGTTTTGGATACAATGTTACACTCTGGCTGGTTAAAACGGCTTTTAAAATGTGTCAAGCGAGTTAATCAACATGCCTCTAATATGTTAAATCAACATGACTCTAATATGAATGTAATTTTGAAGACTCAAATCAGGAAGTCCCTTTTTCCAATGGAATATCAGCAAGATTTCAAGCTTAACAGACACCTGCAGATTTGCTCATTGAGTAAAGATAGACCTCTGTGTTCCAGTTATCAGGAACTGAAATTACCGACAGCAGGTGCTGATAATAATCAGTAAAATTTGCCGGTAAGTTTGCTGATAGTGTGCAGATACACTTCCTGTTGAGAGTTCACAGAGATCAAAGTAGACCCGAGATTACCTGTGCTGAAGGTTTAGAATCAATAGAACTAAATCTGATGAACAGCATGTGTGTAGGGTGCAGTATGGACCTAATAATTTGAACATCTTCCAGACTTCTCTCCCTTTCTCTGCAAAGGTTGAGGAAAACCATTCACTGATTCACAGTAGACAATCTGTTCCTCAATGGTCAAAATACAATAGGACAGATGCCCCATGAAAATCCCATTGTTATATGCCCTGCTGGCTACTGAGGAGACAATGTCACTTCCTAAAAGAATCCCCTTGGGAGCTGTATAATCAACAAGACATTTTTTGGGACAATACTCTGGGTCAATTTCTGGTCACTCAAAGTCATATAAAGTAATCCTGACGGGAAATGGGAGACACTTTTTAAAAATCAACATGCTAAAATCATGATATTAAGGCCTTATAACCTCCAGTGTTGTCACATTCCAAGATGGCGCCGGTCTGTTTGCTGGCTTGCCATCGGATGTCAATATTATTTGTTTTATATGTATTGATATGGTCGATTTGTTGGTTTGTGATTGAAACCACTTCGGTACTCACCTACGATTGTCAAGCCCTCCTTTATTTACGTCTCTCTTCGGCGGACTGCTGCGGACGCATCTCTAGTGAGGATTACTTCTTCAACCCACGGGCTTCCTCTATCTTTCCTGCGATCAGTTGTCACTCAACGGACTGCAGTTTGCATCATAAAAAGCGTGCCAGAAAACGAGGAAAACTCGTGGACTTCTTGTTAGGCTAAAGAGATGCGGGGCTTCATCGCTACGGATTATCCGCGTCTGGCCTGGAAGCTATTGGTTGACTAAACACAACAACACTTCGGAGTTACAGTCTACCGGTCCTGTTCCAGTCCGCTCGGACTCATGGACCCCCTTTCGCCAACCGTTAAGACAACGGCGCGTCAACAGAGGTATCGACATTCGGAACCTTCGCACTCTGGAATAAGTCAAACTACCGGCTGTGCTCAGGGATACCGAACCGCAACAGGTGAAACTGGCGCAGGTAAACGCAAGATCCATCTGCAACAAATCATTTATTTTAAACATTTTTTTTTTTACATCTCATGACTTGGATTTCCTATTTCTGACGGAAACCTGGCTCAATGCTGGTGAGCTGGATTCTTTGACTGATTTATCACCAGTTGATTGTGTCTATTTCAGCTCTCCCAGGCTAGTAGGCCGTGGTGGAGGAGTAGCTACAGTGTTTAATGAACGTTTTAGATGTAGACTTTTGCCTGCCACCCAATTTTAAACTTTTGAATCGCAACTATTCACAATTCAGTTACCCAGCCCAGTGACTTGTGCCCTTATTTATAGACCAACAAAATATAAAAAGGACTTTATGCAGGAATTTGGGACATTTCTTTCTAATATAGTCCCCACTGTGGATAAATTGCTAATCCTGGGTGATTTTAATATTCATGTCTGCTGTCCTTCCCATCACCTGGTAAATGAATTTCTACAACTCATAGACTCATTCGACCTCATCCAACATATCAATGGTCCTACACACGAACACGGGCATACCATTGATCTTGTTTTAACTTATGGTCTTTCGGTGTGTAACATTGATATTGAGCAAAGCTACCTGTCGGATCATATGTCTGTCATGTTTAATATAATAGTGCCATATCTACCCCCTAATGACGAGAGGGATGTACACTTCTCTCGTGTGATTATTTCCTCAACTGTAACTGAGTTTTCTAATACCTATACAGAGTCTTTAACAAGGTCTGTTTTGGAAGCCCCATCGCTTAACCTCACTACTGAGGAAATTACTATGTTGTTTAACGAGACATGTACAAATATCTTAGACTTGGTTGCACCACTAAAATCAAAGCGCTTTAAATGCAACTCTCGCCCTTGGTTTAATCATCATACCCGGGCTCTCAGGCAGGAGTGCCATAAAGCAGAACGTAAATGGAAAAAAGATAGGCTACATGTCTCATCTGAGATTTTCAAGAACCATCTGTCTACCTATCAGTGCGCTGTTAAAGCAGCTAAAATTGAGTACTTCTCAGATTTTATAAAGAAAAATTCACATAATCCTAAAGTACTGTTTAATACTTTTGATAATGTGGTTAACACGAAGCCTCCTTCACATCCAGATGCTACTCCGGAGTTGTGTATACAATTTCTTGATTTTTTTAGGAATAAGATTGAGGTTCTATACTCGAGATTCCCCACCTATCACGCCTCCAATTTTCTCAATTCTTCCACCTATCATGCCTTTAATTCTTCCAATTCTAGCCGTGATAATGTCCAGTTAACACATTTTACTCCAATTGATCTTATTAAAATGACAGAGCTAATTTTAAAACTGAAACCGACTACCTCACCAGCGGATATTATGCCAACACGTCTTTTTAGAGAGGTGTTAGGTGTGATTGGCCCATCCGTTTTGACTATAATGAATAGTTCATTACGCACTGGCATTATTCCGTCCTGTTTTAAGCATACTGTGATTAGGCCATTTTTGAAGAAGCCCAGTCTTGATCCATCCAAATTAAAGTCTTGAGTTTAATAACTTTCTACTTATCTCCACAATACCTTTTCTGTCTGAAGTGTTGGAGAAGATCGTCTTTCTCCAACTCTGCATTTTTAACAGACCAAGATCTTCTTGATAAATTTCAATCGGGATTTAGGACCCGTCATAGTACTGAAACCGCCCTCCTTAAAGTGACAAACGACCTTTTGCGCACTTTGGACTTAGGTAACTCCGCTATTCTAATTTTGCCTTTGATAAAATCCATCACAGTATTCTTTAGATCATCTAGAGCAGGAGGTTGGGCTTAGCGGCATGGTCTTACGCTGGTTCCATTCATATCTCTCAAATAGATCTGTATCAGTTACAATTGGTAACTATTCATCACCTTCAGCACCATTAACATGCGGGCTCCCACAAGGGTCCATACTGAGTCCTATACTATTTTCCTTGTATGTTACCTTTGGGCTCTATTTTCAGGAAGTATGAGATCACATATCACTGTTACGCTGACGACACTCAAATGTATGTCCCACTACATCCTCTTGATAAGTCCTGCTCTAACCTTGTAAAGTGTCTTGATGAGGTTAAGTGCTGGATGGCTAAGAATTTTCTCCACTTAAATGAGAGCAAAACTGATGTTTTTGTTTTTGGCCCTCTTGGCTCTTCACCACTTAGCTCTTCCTATTTGGGGCCACTATCCAGTAATGTCCACCCATGTGCAAACAATCTGGGTGAATTTTTTGACTCTGAATTAAAGTTTACAAAACAAGTAAGTGCTGTGGTGAAAAGTAGTTTCTATTACCTAAGATTAATAGCGAAAATGAAACCTATGCTCTCACGTAGGGATTTGGAGGCGATCATCCATGCATTTATATCATCAAGACTGGACTATTGTAACGTGGTATATTTGGGACTCTCTCAGTCATTGCTGAATCGATTGCAGCTGGTTCAAAATGCCGCTGCTAGACTTTTGACCAGCATGAGAAAGAGTGATAGAATCACCCCAATTCCAAAAACCCTTCAATGGCTACCAATCAGATTTCCGATCGACTTTAAGACTTTAATATTCATTTGGCACCCTCCTACCTATCTGATCTTATTATTCTGCACCAGCCATTAAAGAATCTGAGATCGGCAGATAAATTATTGCTCCAGGTGCCGCGGTCCAGACTCAAGCGGAAAGGTGACCGAGCCTTTTCGATAGCTGGTCCTAGGGTATGGAATACTTTACCTCTCGCAATCCGCTCTGGCAATCCGTTGCATTATTTTAAAACGGCTTTGAAAAAGCACTTCTATAGCTTGGCTTTTAACTCCGACCCAAGAGAGACTTAATACTAATTTTATGTTGTTGTGTTTTGTATCCTTTCTGTTTGGTTTTATTGTTGGATATGTACAGCACTTTGGGCTGCACTTGAGGCAGTAGAAATGTGCTATATAAAAAAATAAACTAAACTAAACTAAACTAATAGCAGGAAATCAATAGTGTTAATGCAGATTTCCCAGAGCGTGGCGGGAAGCAAGGACAGCTTAGCACTTCATTTGCAATAAGAGGCTGTTGCTTGATCCAAGCATGACTTACCAAACGTCCAGATAATGTCTATATAGCCATAAAGCGCCTTACTGTTATACATCAGCTTCTGAACATCAAAGCACAGAGTAGAGCCTTAGCAGAGGATCACTGCAAGAGGGTCAGTGTAGGTGACAAGTGAAAGAGGGTAGTTAATAAGAGATGATAGAGATGTGCTATGAGTGATTTCAGATGTTTTACTGACCATTCTCCAAAACCAAGCTTGATATCAGTAAAATGAATGACAAAAAGAGGTTGACTGGACAGAAGAGAGATCGACTGTTTTTCTTCTTGACTTAAAAAGGCCATTTCTTTGACTAATGTATTTCTAGCATATACACTACCGTTCAAAATTTTTGGGTCAGAAAGATTTTAAAAATATTTTAGAAGTGCACCGTGGCTGCATATATTTAATTTTAAAAATAGATTTTAAAGCCAGCAGATTTTATTCTTGTGATTGCAAACTTTTCCGGAGCCATTTCTTCAGTCACATGATCCTTCAGAAATCATTCTAATATTTGGTGGTAAACAGGAAACATGTATTAGCTATTATTAGCTGTAATGCTTATTTATTTATCTATTTTTGTGGAAACCGTGATACAATTTTTTAAGGACTTTTTGATGAATAGAATGTTCAAAGGAACGGCATTTATTTAAAACAGAAAAAAAAAACATTCGTAACATTATTGATGTCTTTACTGTCACTTTTTTGATCAATTTAATGCATTCTTGCTGACTACAAGTAAAAATTAACAAGCAAATATACACATTAATTAGCAGATATACAAATTAAAAATGTAGTCTCTCTCCTATTGGAAAACTCGACCAAAGTATTGATGACTCATCCTGCACTACACTGATTTTCATCCAATCAAACGTTCTCTAGAATGAGAATGTACCTCCTTCTAACATCACCTAAAAAAGACGGTATGGCTAGTATGGCTAAATATAACAAAAAACCTACATTACATTAAAAAAGGAACGAATCCCTCAATAAGTATTGTACAAAATTGTGTGTGCTTTTAAATTCAATTTAATTCCTTCATTTCAATTAAGGAAGCAAGCAGGAAGTAAAATGATATTCTAATTTCATTAAATTGAATTAAATCAAGTAGAATTAAAATAGAAATTCATATAACTTAAATAAGTTTAATTTTTAAAATAATGGACTACACTACACTATAACGTACATTATAATACTATACATACAAAAGGCAAAAAGCCAAAAAATAACACTAATAACTGTAATAATGAGTATTGTAGCAGTAATAAAAGCAAAATAGTCATAATAACAGCTTTAGAAATAGCACATGTAATTGTATTAGTAATAGTAACAATAATAGTAGCAATTACAAAGACAGAAACTGTAATTATGGTAGTGGTGGTAAAGACACAAACGTAAATGTATAAGCATTTGGTTATGTTCAATTAGTGATTGGAGAAAAAATGAGAGGACGGTAAAGAAACAGGATGTGAGGTAAAATGGCTGTGGAGACATTAGATGCAGAGCAGGTGAGAGTCACGCAGACAGAAAGAAGGGAGAGGAGGGGGTTGTACATGAGACAACGAAGCATCCTCCCATAATCACATCTCTGGCTGGTTGGAACGCAGAGAGTGAAAGAATGTAAGACACAAGGGCAGTGGGGGTGGAGCGGTGAGAGAGAGAGAGCGAGACACAGCAATGCAGAGCTAGCACAGGAGAAAGTAGGTCAGATTCATCCACTCCAATTCAAACGCACACAAGCACAATATCATAGCCATCCACCAATACCCCAACATCCATTTAAAACCCCCAACCTGTCCGTCAGCTAAGCCTTTCTCTACCATCAGTTCAGTTCAGGATGACTAACACACAAACACATCCATCTCATTAGATAGCAAAACAAGCATAATTTGACAGAGAAACAGCAATTTACTGTACTGTACTTGGTGTATTTGAATTTTCTTCCAACAGAATTTGGAGAAAATTCTAAGTAGTTGGCAGTAAAAAAAATATGATATAATATATAAAATATAATACTATATAAAATGTGATTATTGTGATATTGAATGTATACTCTATAAACCACAGATTTATTTTGAAGCAACAGTCCAAAAGTGACCCCAGTGGTGAAGTTTCTTCCATGAGCTCATTGCGTATTGGAGTGCTGTGTACATTCATTGAGCTGGTAATGCTGCATGCCTGTTAATTAATTGTTTTGATTGATTGCTATGTTGTGCCTGACAGTGTTTAGTGTTCAATGTTTTATGTCTGGAGTTGTTGTTGCTCCACCTACTGGACTGGATGGTGAAGTGCTGGACAGGAGGAGAGCAATGGAAGTTGCTACAACTTTACCATAATGATCATAGACAAAAAAAAAATAGTAATAAGGTGGAAAAAATAATCTAGTTACTGTAATATTGTTTAGAATATTGTTCTTACTTTTAATGCAATGTAAAAAAAGGCTTAAAATGCAAAAACAAAAACAAAGAGGTCAGTAAGATAAAAAAAATATATAATACTTTCATTCAAAAGGATCAAAAGTGACACATTTCTAATGTAAATATATAGTAAAGACACATTTATGTTATAAAACATTTCAAAGAATTCTGAAAAATATCTATTTTTTTATCAAATAAATGCAGACTTCTTTCAAATAAAACTGTATCAACTCCAAACTTTTGAATGGTAGTGTAAATACACAATAAAAACTTTATAAAAACCTCTTTTGTGTCAACAGTGTAGAATTAAAGGTTCCACCTACCTTAAAACTTCAAATTGTGTAAAAATCGTATTATGAATATTACATGAATATCACATGCATTATACTTGACTAAAAAACAGAGGGAACTTTACCACTGAAGCGCATATGTGTGTAAATGCACATTGAAGACTGCAAATTCCCACTTATTTGTTTCGCTCGTATGGGGTGAAATGAGTTTTCCCTCTGCAGTCTACTGTACGCGACTAATTTACATACGAATTCCAGTATAATCACTGCAACAGGCAATTCATAGCTGCCTTTACCTTGAAAGGGTAGGCAAATGGAGCTATTTAGTGAAGCATCTCTCTCTCTCTCTCTCTCTCTCTCTCTCTCTCTCTCTCTCTCTCTCTCTCTCTCTCTCTCTCTCTCTCTCTCTCTCTCTCTCTCTCTCTCTCTCTCTCTCTCTCTCTCTCTCTCTCTCTCTCTCTCTCTCTCTCTCTCTCTCTCTCTCTCTCTCTCTCTCTCTCTCTCTCTCTCTCTCTCTCTCTCTCTCTCTCTCTCTCTCTCTCTCTCTCTCTCTCTCTCTCTCTCTCTCTCTCTCTCTCTCTCTCTCTCTCATTAGTATTCTAAACCGGCAGGCCAACTAATGGACTAAATATCAGACAGACATGGATCGTCTAGTTGCTATGGGAACTGCATTTGCAGCACCAAGAGTGAGGTGAGGTGAGAAATACAGAGGAAAAAATAAACAGATGGAATGAGAAACAAAGCTAGTGCAGGCTCAGAGAAAAACTAGACAAAACAGAAGAAGGAAAAGCAAAAATGAAGCACTGTAAGGACAAGAGGGGTAAAAACTTGACAATCTGGAGGCTGAAAGAGCGTTCAGCATGAAGGATGACCTTGCTGAAGGACACAATTATTGCAGCCAGCACCTCAACACAGTCACTGGCAACAGACTAATGAGGCCTGAAAAAACGATTGCATTATTGTGCGCATTTATAATACAGCACATTAGGCACAGAGTAGCTTCCTGCCCAGCTCGATGCTGTATCATGCCCGTTTCTCATTACACTGGCGCTAGAACACACACTGAAGCCAGCCAGTGACTTTAGAATTAGAAACCTGATCCCATCAATGGAAGAAATTCACTTATGCCTCTACTCGGAAATTCGTCTCTCAAAGACATGATTGATTTATAAAAAGGATGAAAAGTGCTGTAGCACAAATTACGGTCTGGACAGAGACACTTATTATTGGTATATTTTCTGTTTTCTACACTGACAGCATGGATATTTTGTGGATATTATTGTAATTTAGAAGGAACAAAACGATTAGCCAGACTGTGATGTACACTACAAAGCAAAAGGTTTGGATTCGGTAAGATGTGTTTGGATGAATTATCTTATGCTCACTAAAAACAGTAATATTGTGAAATAATATTACAATTTTTAAATAACTGTTTTCTAATTTTAATTCATTTTAAATTGTAATTTATTGGCAAAACAAATGGGTTTGATTTAACTTAGAAAAAGGATAATGAGGAAGTGGCCAGAACCACTATTATCCCTGTCATGCCTTGCAATCAGGTATCAACCTCAGGACTACTGCTGGACTACTATGAGGATTGCTGTAAATTCCTCTTCTCTCTCACACAAACACACATATTTAGAGTCTTTGTCTAACAGAGTTACAGAGAAGTGTAGATTGGAATCTGGCCCAGATTCTTTAGTGACAGGATGGAGGTCATTCTGAGGTACTCTGGGTAATAAGCATGCAGAAAGTGATCAAAGAACAAACAGGGATCAATAAAGAGTAATGGCATGTGATTTTGCTGAGTTGAGAGATTAAACAAAGAGAGAGAAAAGCAATAAAGCGAAGCCCAGAAGCCAAAAGAACACTGAACCTGATTTCATATAAGTAACTGCTGATTGTCCAAGAGCATTTCAATGAACCTGTGACCTTCTATATGCATGTCAACATATACTTACAGTGGCAGGAAATGAAAAGCCCCACACTTGCTTTCTTACTGCCTGAAGCACAAGTCTTTGACCCCCTAATCCTCCTAATCCTTAACGCTATAATGATGTCAGAGGTTCAGGAACGACACTCAGACATCCAAACTCCTGGTCACTCTCCCAGGAGCTTTGAAACAGGATTTGAGTCCAAAAGGCACCATTCATTCCACCAGAGAAGTGTTAAAAGGAGACAGACTTAATGGATTCCTGTAGAGAACTCTTTTATTTAATTTCACAGGGCCTTTTAGTTCAAGCTACAGTGATCAATAGAGACAAGGGTCTTCATTCAGATGAGACACTAGCTGAGCTGACACCAACACCTTTGTTTCGAGCCCAATTTAAACAGATTAGACCAACACACTGGATTTGGCATCTCACAGAGGAATTCCCTCTTTTGAAAGAGTTACACAGGCTAATAAAGGAGACTCAGGACTTTTCTTGCTGCAACAAAGTAGTCAACAGAACCTCAAGACTCGAAATAGTGTAGCTAATCCTGATCTGGGTCTTCACACGTTCTGTTTAGTGCATGAGTGAAGCGCTCTTTGATAACTGTGACAGAATGAGTGACAGCTACAGTGATGCAGACAGATGTGTGTGAGCGTGTGCGCATGTCGGCCAGAGAGTGTGTGGGTGTGTATCTGTCGGGCTGTGGCTCGAATCTCTTTGAATAATGATTAAAGGCAGGTGTGATAGCTGGAGCGATGAGGCATTCCCTTTGTAGAGAGAAAGAGGTGCAGTGTTTCCTGTGTGCTGTGCATGCCAATGATGAAGAGCCCGGTTAAAAATAGAGCTGCAGTCACACAACCTTAAATATTTAATATCCTACATCTCATCCCTGGAAAAGAAGAGAGAAAGTATGGTAGGACATGAGAAATATTGAGCCTCCAGAGGCAGCATTTTAAAAGCTTAGTTATAAAGAAAAATGTAATTGTCAATAATTACTCACCCTCATGTCATTCAAAACCTGCATGACTTTCTCCAGAGCATTTTTTGATAAATGTACTAGTTTTATTTTCCATGTAACTAATGAACAAAGCTTTTCCCCCCAAAGCATACATTAGATTTGTGTGATAAATAGATGTATATTTACAAATATTTACAAATGAAGAGTTCAGATGCAAAAGCCTCTAAGTACCATCTGAAATTTTCTTCTAGAATGATCATTTTTATCAAGCTCGTATATTTCAGTAATTTCACTTAAATTACAATTAATAGGTAATTTTCATTGTCATTTAAGTGAGATAACTGAACTTAAATATACAAGCATGATAAAAAATGATCATTCTAGAAGAAAATTTCAGATGACACTTAGAGGCTTTTGCATCTGAACTCTTCAAATGCAGACTGAATTTGGTTACATAACTAAAACTATTGGGGGGGAAATGTGGTAACTGAAATAAAGCTGAAATAAAATATGAATATTAGATGAAAAATATTAGATGAATAAACAACTAACTGAAATAATTGAAGTTGAAGCACAAACTACTAACTTGGGAAAAAAAATTAGTACAATTAAAAGTACAATTAAAGCTGGAATAAAAATAAACGTAACATAAGTAGTCATTTCAGTGTGTTTTTCATACAAATCATTTAGCTACAGAATACTTCCATGGAAGAAAGTAGAAAGTCATTTGAGAGTTTACGATTTTGGAACGGCATGAGGGTGAATAATTGATGACAGAATTTAAATGTTTGTGTGTACTATTCTTTAAGGCATATGTAGGTAGGATCCCAATGCAAAGGTTGCTCCAAAAGACAGGCAGCATAGTTTGCTAATTCAGTGAAAAATAAATAATTTATCATTTATTATTTTTTCATAATATTAGTTTAATATTTAGTATATCTAACTAATAATTATACAGAATGTTGATAAAAATTCAAATAGATTAATATAATTAAAAATATTATTTATTCAACATGTGTGTGTTATCTCTATTCATGCTTATTAGAGTATTGCATTGTTAACATAAAACTAAATTAATTATGAATGACCTCACTTGAGGTTCAATGCTGCCTAAATAGACAGCAGATAGCGAGGCAGCTTACTAAGTTTTGAAACTGGGCAAGAGAGATGCTGGAACAATGGTGAGGATAAACAAAGTTTCAGAGAAAAATAAAAATGTTGAGAGAGAAAATAGGCACTTAGAGAAATAATCCAATTTTGACATAGAACTCGATGGAGATATCAGAGACTTTGTTAACAACAGTATAACTGCAGATAAGAGGGTTATGATTTTACTCGCATATGGCACAGACTTTGCCAGTCAAACTGATTTTTAATAGATGGGATGTTCTTCCAATCTATTAATAGCACATAAAAAAACGGTTATGTCTGCAGTTTTCCCTGTAAAGCCACTCTGGCAGAAAGTCAAACTGGTTCAGTGTCAAACCTCAGTGAAAGATGCCCAGAGATCCAAACTCACTTAACGTCCACATCATGGATAATGGCATAGGTTTGGTATTTTGGAAAATAATTTAAACTGACTACTAGTTTGTATTACTACCTCTCAAAAGCTGCTATACAAGCTCTTTCCTAGATGTCACCGTTAAAATCGCAATAGGAAGTGAACTGAGAGAGGAAGGACTAGCATCTCTATGGTGGCTAGTGCTCAGGCTGATGTGTGGGACAGCAGAGGAGAGATAAAGGTTAAGTACACATCTACAGGGAGAGGAAAGCAGTAGAACACAGCAGCCTCAGAGCCTGGCCTTTTGTTTCGGCGAATGGATCACGCTGATGGATGGATCCAGAGAGAGCTTACGCCTGCAGGTCATTAGCAGCGAAACGTTAGCAAGGTGTTTTCTGAAAAACACCCTGCTTGGGGGACATAGGGCTTTATTTACAGGAAAAGCAGCGAAGCATCTTTGTAAGGAAAATCGATATCACACGTTTACATGCGCAGTTGTTTTTGTAGCCGAGCTACAGTCTTCATCTATCTGGCCAAGTACACATGATACGAAGGGCCCTATTTTAACGATCTAAGCGCATGGTCTAAAGTGCACGGCCAAGTGCACTTAGAGCGTGTCTAAAACCACTTTTGCTATTTTAACGACGGGAAAAATGGCCGGCAGCCCGGCGCATGGTCTAAAAGGGTTGTCCCCATTCTCGATGCTGGGTGTGTTTTGGGCATAATGTGCAATAAACCAATCAGAGTCTCATCTCCCATTCCCTTTTAAAGGCAGTTGCGCTCGGGCCATGGCGGATTCGTTATTAACATGGCGTAATTAGCAAGCGGAAAAACAACGCTTCTCTAGAGAGGAAACAGATCTGCACGTGTGCAAGGTTAATGCGCGCGAGCAGACCACCTACGGGACAAAGTGTATGCGCATTGTGGACCCGCCTATAGGCGCACATTACTAACGTGCTCTTTAAATAACAAAACAAATATTTTGCGCCGTCTATGTTAGTTGCCTCAAAATAGCAATGCGCCAACAATGTGCCTGAACACACCTCTTTTTCAGACCAGCTCTGAAATGGCACAAAAATAGGTGCGAATGCATTTGCTATTTAAACAATGTGGCGCAGGACGTGAAAATAATTACTGCGTCAGGTTTAAACTAGAAAAACACACTTGCATCACGCCTGGCACTGCATTGCGCCAGGTGTATGATAGGTCCAAATGTGTTTTCGAATATTTGAAGGATTGAATACATGTTGTGCTTCACCACTGTATTTCAGAGCAAGCCTGAGGCCAACTGTAGTCTGATTAACATGTATAACTTCTGGACAAAGCCTAGGTCTGTTATTGTGCATGTTTTTAAAGGTTGTTTCAGGGCACTGTATATGTAGGGACACTTGGATTGCGGTGGGTTTGTGTTTTAAATCATAATCTGCCCGGTCAGCCAGGCTCATTTGGCTAAAACACAAACACACAAAATGGAAACATTCATTCAGACTACCTTCATCTTACCGGAATCTCTTGGCTTTCCTCTAATCTCAGTACATAGACAGACAGACACACTCTACATACCTCAGATAACCTTTTGAGTCCATCTCATTTTTTTCTCATTCATAAGCCATACAGAAAAAAACAGCTGTTATGTCTACTGCCTGTCGATTTCAGGAAGTGTAACCCTTTAGCCATCTCATTTGGTAGTTTCTTTGAAGCATAAAGTAACTCTGAAATCTATAGGACACAATTTTTTCTACCGCATCATAAAAAGCCATAGGGGGTACCAATCCGACAGGGCTAAGCTGGCTGCTCTGTCCTTAAAAGCCCTGAACTGGCTCTACAGAGAACACAGTGGGTGAATTATTATGTTTGGCATTCTTAGCCTTATGTGCCCTGGCCCTGTCCCTGTCCCCAGAGTCCTGCTATCTCTCCAAAATCACTCTCAGGAGCGCCCCTTGCTGGTGTCACCTTTTGAAATGGCTGAGCATGGTCCCAACCAGCTCTCCGATGCGGCTGTCCCCCGCTGGCACAATGCCTTGCAGGCACACGATTAGGTCCCGGCTGTCTTTGGTGTGGAAGACGACCAGCTGGTCCTTCCCAGGGGAAACGCTCACTCCGGTCACCTGAGACAGAAAGAAAGGGTGATGCGAGTTAAAACCGCACTCATACAGACACAGCAGATCAGCGATCACTAATAAGCCCTGCCATAATTTAGTTCTCATTATCGTCAACCTGCAAATGTGGGCCCTGGGTTTTGGAGGTGCACTCACAGGAAACATTAAACATCTGTTGGTACATTGAAGTGTGGGAGCAACTAATCATTTACTGTGTTACAATGAACAAGGTGAGATGCATATTTCCAGAGCAGGTGACCTTTAAAACCAGTGTTATTTTAGTAAAATTGATATACTATTATGATATTTATAAATATTTCTAATGAACTATTATTTTTATTTCTATCCAGCTTTAATTTATTTTTTATTTCCATTATAGTAATTTTAGTACATTGACTGAAACTTAAGGGGCCATTTCTTATTTTCATTTAAGTTTTACATCTAATGTTTATATTTTATTTCAGCTTAATTGCAATTAATTTGTAACAGTTTAATATTAGTTAACCATAATAACTGGTCAAAACAATAATTTAACATGGGACTGGTGATAATTAAAGGGATTTTAGATGTTTGAGTGTGGGGGGTTGGTGCTTGGGACCTTCGGTTCTAGTTCAATCATGTGTCAGAACAGACTGAAAAGGTCAATGACATTACGTTTCTGTTATATGCTAAGTTAAGTAATTACTTATATAGTCAAGCAAGGGCAAGAACTTAACTTGAAAACACCTGAACTATCATACATTTCAGTGTATTAATTGAGTTTCATTTTCAAATTTTTTGTAGGGCTTTAAGCAAAAATGATCTAGAGATTGTAAAATAAAGAAAACAATTTAAACCCCATTTAAAAGCCAATTAATAATTCTAATAACATTGTCTGCCATTTCAAAGTCAGTCTGGTTTAACCACCATACAGGAAGCCACTTTATTGTCATTTGACAAGAAAACCCTAAAACAGAATATGATAGAGATGTAGACCCTCAGCAAGTCTCTTAAAAATGTCAGATCATCAACCTTTTTATGACATGGAAAGGCTAGCTCAGGTCGGCAAATGTAGAAACCACAAAAAAAGAATACTTTAATTCAAAAATTCATGGAATTTGTAATAAAAAATAAATAATTGAAGACGTTTCTGGAAAGAATTATTAGTATTCCGTTTTCATGGTCACACCACTCGACAATTTTTTGTCTCAAAATTAATGCTGAAAATTTCATAAATGTTCTTCAAAGGTGTTTGAAACCAACGTGAATAATTTAAAGACCTAGACTTTCAGACACACTTTTTTGACCCAAATACAACAGCATGCCTCCGTACATAACTGTTCTTATCCAGATGAAGCACTTCAAAATGTGTGATGCAGTGTCCTTGAGGTAAAATTTCTTTCATACTCCCTCCCTCTCTCTCTCTCTCTCTCTCTCTCTCTCTCTCTCTCTCTCTCTCTCTCTCTCTCTCAGATAGGGGCTAGGGTTCAACGAACACAGTCTGGGCTAAAGTAAAAAAAGAACTAGGAGGAAATCGAGTGTACTGACTCCCCCGTGGATCAGTATTCCTGGGCAAAAATCACTAGCTGAATAGATTAAGAAACTAAGGATCTCTACCACATCTAAGATCTTGGTGATGGGCACATAGAGAAAAGATGCAAGAGGGCAACAGCTGGTGTGACCAAATTAGGACTGCATTATAATACAGTCATTATGGGATGCCGGATATGAGCAATTTGTCACTTACAGTATGAGTAAATATTTAAAGAACAGTTACGAAAGACAAATGTGAGCATGACACTGATGACCAGGCCAGAACAGGTTGTGATATCCCGATATCCAGATAATGCTTGTGGAAATGGTGTCTGGTAGAAACCGGTAGAAAACATTACTACTGACTTCCTGTGTTCAAATATGATTGAAGGAATAGTAGTACTCTCACTGTTATGTCAAAGATTCATTAATAAGTATCATGCAGTGTGATTTTGTGCACTCTGTGCTACATATTCTCTTCTTCCCCTTTCCATAGTAATACTGGGCATTTTTTTTTTTATAATTTCTAATTATCATGCTGAGATAAATGAACCAAACAAACAGCATTCAGGAAAATATATAGAATACAAAGAGGTCTATGAAGCGTAAAACAGCCTGCAACAGGAGAAAAAGAGATGAAAACAAAGAAAGACCATAGAAGTGCGAAGACACAAGCTAGCCCGAGCAGAAGGAACACACAGAGGAGGCAAATTTGTGCACATGCTGGAACGATACTAGACATCAGCTGATCTCCACTCCTGCTCCGTCACCATGACAACCCCATCCCCTGGGATGTTGGCATGACAACAGTGGAGAAGGAGATGGATGAAGGAGGAGCATAGCTGAGTTGCAGAGTGGATTGTTTTGGGGGGGGATTAACGTGGTGATTTTTTTTGGGGGGTAATATCTCTGTAATGTTTTTTATAGGACATGGTTCCAGCCCAACCATTTAATAATGCAATGAGTGTCCTTGATATCCTTTTGTCTTTGAGGTCTTAGGTGTCCCATAAATCATTTTATCAATTTCCCTGACCTGTGCGTTTGGTGACACTGGAGCAATAAATAAATATGAGGGGCCGGAAAGGTTTAGCTGGGCAGTGACCTTTCCCTAATCAAGAGATGATAACTGCTCTTTTCCAGCATCCAATAATCTGATATTTACCCACCCACATTAGGAAATTTATTACCCACTGTGCATATAGTCAAAGCAATAAAAACGGTATTTTTGTTGAATGAAGAACAAAAGAATACTTAAATTGAACACTGTTGATAAATTTAATTGTGACACTTTCACAACTAGCTTCTATATATATATATATAAAAACTTTAACTATTTTTCAATAGTTTGGGGGTCAGTAAGATATATTTTAAATAAAAATACATTTTATTCAGCAAAGGATGCATTACATTGATCAAAACTGACAGTAAAGAATTTTTCCTCGTTACCAAAAATTATATATCAAATAAATGCTTTTGAACTTCTAAAATCTAAAATATGCATTACGGTTTCCACAAAAATATTAGGCAGCACAACTATTTTCAACATTGATAATAATAAGAAATGTTTCTTAAACACCAAATCATCATATTAGAATGATTTATGAAGGATCATGTTACACTGAAGAACATTCAGCTTTACCACCACAGGAATAAATTACACGTAAAAAAAACAAAACAAAAAAAAAAACACACATATATATATTCTTTTAAATAAATACAAATTTTCAAATAGAAAACAGCTATTTTATCATTTGTAATAATATTTCATATTACTGTTTTACTGTATTTTGATAAAATAAATGCAGCCTTGGTGAGCATAAGAGACTTCTTTCAAAAATATTCAAACATTTTACCGACCCTAAACTTTAGAAAAGTAGTGTATATATGATTAAAAATACAAATATCACTAAAGCTGATATGTTTACTGTTACAATATATTTATTGACTCGTTCAATAAAAATAAATAAATAGCTCAAGCACTCAAAACGAATCCCAGAGACAAAGGGTTTGCTTGACCTGGGCTGTATTTCAAGCACAACAGAGAATTCATTTAGTGTAAAGCTGTGTTAAGTAAACTGAGTATGACTGGAAAGACTAGATGTTGCACCAGTTTTAGCTCAAGATAAAACATTTTGGGTTTACAGATTAAAACAGACTTTATTAACCCTAGAAGTATATAAACACAATCCATTTTGATTTTAACTGTGAAGAAAATTACAGTACTACAATCTGAATAATCTTGATTGCAACCATTCTTAAAATTCAGTTGTGACTTGATATTGAATAATGTGATTATCACTCTCTTTAAACACCAAACTGTATTTAGCACTCTAAATATGATTTGAAGTCGTATTATGCTGCTGTTTGAATGCAACCTATGATTACTTGTGTAAGAATAGGAATAAGGTACATATTTACATTATAGAGTGGGATGCTCTTCATGGGCTTGTACTGCTTGACGGGGTCCATTTTGTAGAGGTGGCGATCGGTGATGAGCAATGCTCGGTCCTCTGCTTTATTGAAGCGATTGATCTGTTGAGATAATAATATTGCATAGGTTAACAACATGCAAAGCAAACACCAGCGAGTTAAACAATTATACAAATTAACTGTGAGTCAGAGAAGACTGAACCGATTATAATCAAGGACATACTTTGCGGACATTGCAGGAGAAGAGGATTCTCATGAACTTATCTTTCCTCTGCAGATCACTGGACACCAGAGTAAAAGAAGATGCAGTTCCAGGACTGTCCCTTTTCTAAGAACAAAAAAAACTTGGTGTTAAACATTCTATAATAAATGTATTCTAATTTATTTTAAACCATATGTTAATCTCAGATACATTGCATGATTTTAAACACTAACCAGGTAGTTGCCCTCCCAGGCTCGCTGCAGTCCAAGATCTGATCTCTGCCCCTTCAGGCACTCTAAAGTAGCCACTTTAGCCCTAACCTGCATCATCTCCTCTGGAGACAGGTCTTTAATGAGCGTCCAGGCCCACCATCTAAAATCATTTCAAATAAATATCCTAAACACAAATTCATCACCTGCAACATACACCGTAATTGTTACTGGAATGTACTGTAGCTTAAAAAGTCCATTCAAATATAACTTAAACCTGGAAATAAGCAGAAACTTTCTGCTTTAAAAAAAAAACGTGAACAAGGAAACATTATGGAGTAAAACATTTTTTTTCAACAATTTAACAAAACGCTTGCATGTTAAAGGGGTCATGACATGAGATATCAAATTTGCATAGATCTTTTGAAATATAAGAGGTCTTTGTATCATTAGAACATCTTGCAAGTTTCATAGTTTAAAATAAAGCATCTATTTAATCAAGCTCCAAAAACGTCTCGTTTTGATATTGCGGGATCTAATTATGAGCTTTTTGCGAAGTTTCCTGACAAACCCACAGGAGTTTGCGAACCCCAGTTTGAGAAACCCTGCATTAAATTTAAATAAGTAATTTTACACTCAAGTTGTTATGCTGATAATATAATTTGTATTGAAAAAATTGCATACATTTTAAAAAACGCTGTAGGTGCAAAAAAATATATATACTGATGAGAAATTGTACAATTCCTGCCAATTTCAGTATGATTTTACACTCAAGTTGTTTATATATATATATATATATATATATATCTTTTATGTATATATATATATATATGTTTTTTTGTTGTTGTTTTTTTATGTAGGTGCACATCTGCTGTCTGACTAAAAATCTAAACACCAGGAATATTATTTTGACTTTCAGGCCATTTTCTACAATATTTTCAGGGTCAGAGCTGTGTTAAGGCTCTTGTGAATAGATCTCCAACAAGGCTTTGATCCAAAGATCAATATGTGCTTCAGGCTCAACAGCCCTGTTGAACACAAGAGAGCCTTTCCATTCTTGAATACCTAGGAAATACGCAAGCCTATAGCAAAAAAAAAAGAACATTTCCTTGTCCAAAAATGATAAAGAGCTGAAAGCATTGAAGTGAGTGAGAGACATTACATTGTTATAACGTTACACGGCTGACGTTAATGCAGAACAGCTGAAGCCATACATGACTACCCCATGAGTCACGCAGAGCACCAGTGAGCCTGTCCACTTCCTGTCCTCTTTAACTCTGACCTGTTGTAGATGTTCCTCAGCGCCTCCTCAAACTTCCGCAAGACCTTGGGTGGTGTGGGCCACTTCACATGTTTGCCATGATCCTTCATGCCGCGGACATTTTTGAAGCGCCGGTTGACCTCTCGGATGTACGACTTAACCTTGTATCGTCTGTACGCCCGGATGATGATAAGAGCGGCACGCATGCGGCGGTAACGCCTTCTGGCCAGTGTTCCACGCCACACCTGGGTGAAAGAGTTTGATAAAAAAGAGTGCGAGTGAAAGTTCAAGATTAACATTGTAACCTAATGCAAATATCACAATATCAAAGATGAAACTTTTGGACTTTCTCAAGGAAAATGCATATAAAGACATGACAAAAGCAATATCAACAGCAGACCTTTACTTAATCATCTTCTGTACACAATTTTATCATTTGGAACATGGTCAACTAAAAGGTCCCATTTGACAGTATAATGGACTTAAAAATTCTAAATAAAAATTTCAGACAAAAGACAAACTCAAAAGGTGAAAGGTTTTTGAAAAAATATATTGTAATCAGATTTTTTATAGTTGTATCTGAACACGGTTATCTTTTTACTTATATCTAGATGCATAATGTCATTCCAAGTATTTCCGCTACTTTTCAGGTCTAAATATAGCAAATTTTATCTTGTTTATTTGTTTATGAGAATACCCCTGGTAGAGATACAGTATATCATGTTGCCAAATATAACACATCTGCTCCAATGATACATATAATGAGATATGTGACACCCAAAGTGCATTTCTAAGGATGTAATTCCGGTTTTAGACATGAATAATAGATGATAATGGACCTCTGGGGAGCTGTTTAAGTGGCTCAGTACTGAAAAAAAAAAACACCATATGTTGAATCCACTTTATATTGACTCAGGTGGGAAGAAGTGAAAGGAGCCTTATGTCTGGCAAATATGACATCATAAACATGAGGTTAAACTTGATGTGTTGTCCAAAGATATCAATTTCAATGTCCTTTTCTATAATACTGTCTTAAAAATGATGATGCTGCTTTTTGGTGACCTGGACTGTCACCACAGATGCCTCAAGCTTGCATTATACGGTATTCAATGTAAAATTTTATGTTAAATTAAATTAAATAAAAATCAGCGCTGTAGTGTGGGCGAGTACCCCAACATGGTCTCTAACCTTTGCCAGTGTGCTAGTACTGGCCTCAAGGAAGAATTTGCTTTGAGTTCTGTGCTACTATGACTGAACCCATTACGTAACTTAACTGTATGACTAATGCAGAGGAGTGCAAGAACAGCAGGACTCCACATTCATACTCAGCAAATCTGCTACCCTAGGTACATCACTAAATTGATGCGATGGACATGATGTGCACTTGTCTCATTTCTAAACACATATCAATCAATCAGTCTGAAAGAAATGCAGGGCAAATCAGAGAATAACGTATTGATATTATTCATTAGGCATTAATTATGATGTATTACCAAGTACATAAAGGTAATTAGCTTTGCTAAATAGTGGTTGAAGGGTCCATTTCAAAAATTGTACAATGCTGCATGTTGCCCAGATTTGGATTATGGGTTTAATACACTTACTCTTTTTTCAAACACTTTGAAATTTGCTTTAACTACAATTTTGTTTTTAAGTGTATGGAAATTAAGCTGATGATGATCTGCAAATTTAATGTAAGGGAATAACTTATTACATAACCAATTGTTTTTGTCATACTAAAAGTCTAAACAGATGTTTTTAGGCTGTTTCTGTTCAAGAGGGAGAAAATGATTCTGAAATAAATATTGACAACAAGGCATTAACAGTAAATGCATGTAAATGTATCTCAAGTCGAGCCTTCACACATTCATTAAATATAAATATATATTGAAATTGTGTAATGCACGCCTAGTCGTGTGTGTGTGTGTGTGTGTGTGTGTGTGTGTGTGTACATATCTATATACTATATATATACACACACGCATACAGTTGTAATTAAATTATTCAACCCCCATTGCAAATCAGGTTTATTGGCAAAATTGTGAGACTTTCGACTGTTTGCAATGAACAAATCCAACAAAAGTAATTGAAATAGCTGTGGTTTCCCCAAATTCAAATGAAAATGCAAATTTAATGACTTCTGCAGTCTCAAAATTATTCAACCCGTTGATTAGAATCCCTCACAACAGCAAAAATCTGCAAAACAGCACATTTGATACAAAGAATTAAGGGCTTCATTAGTTACACTAGGTGTGCATGAGCTAGAACACATGAAATATCTGAACTGTCAAGGTTTGTTGAGTGTCACATTTGACTGCATGTTAGAAATATGGCCAAGTCAAAAGAATGGTCCAAAAAGTTTAGAGAAGACAAAATCATATGAATAAGCAACAAAAGTTTTGGGATTTTGTTCTGTGGAGTGATGAGACAGAACTGGAACTTTGAACTTTGTTGAGCTATTTCAATTACTTTTGTTTGATTTGTTCTTTGCAAACAGCTGAAAGTCTGTACATTTTGCCAATAAACCTGATTTGCAATGGGGATTGAATATTTTTGATTACAACTGTACATATAGATCACATATTCATATAGTGTATGTAGATCTACCTTCCTGTAAAGTTCAGCTCCAACCTTGATCAAACACAACTGAACCATCTAATTGAGATCTTCAGGAACACTTGATAATTAACATTATGTTTATATTTACTATATTATTTACGCATGCACGCACGCACGCACGCACACACACATTACAGCATTTATACTATGTAATGCAGCACACCACTCCCATAATATCAAATTAGCAAATAAATGTTTATGCTACAGGGAAAAACAATTGACATATATGCAAAGATCCAATTTTACAAATATTCCTAACATAAAATCGACATAATTTGAATTGTAACCAATAGCAGAATAGCAGAAAGTCTGAGTGAAAATCAGCCTGAGCTGTTCAAATTGTGTTTATGGTAATTGAGAGAGTTAAGGCCAACTGCACATTCACACAGGCCATGCTGATGACATTGGAAATGCTTAAACAGTGGGTGGACAGACGGTTTGTTTGTGTTTTTTTTTTGTGGGGGTTTTTGAGAGAGAGAATGGTGGTAGTTGACGACACCCGGGGGAAAGTGGGTAAATCAGGCCAATAACAAGATCTCAACTCACCCCGCCCCCTCCAGTCAGCTTGTCTGATCAGCGTTTAACAAACCTAGCACAATACCGCCTCTCCGCAGCAGATTTACACACTCATCAAAGCCAAACTGGAGAAAGCTATGACAAAGAAGTCTCATATAACAAATAATTAATGCATAAATCTTTCAATCAAACCCATTACCTAGCATTTTTTCTTTTTAATTTTCTTTTAAGGGCTGCCAAAAAAAATATTAAAAAGACAGAGTATGCCAGGATAAGATCTAAGAATTTGAATGGCTATAACTGGTGTGCAAACATCTTTATTGAGATTAAATAAAAATTATATATAAATAAGAGGCTGTTGAATCTTTCAACCTGCAGAAAACAGGACAAAGAAATTCTAGCAGAATCTATTCAGTTGTACCATCAGGTGTCAAAAGGCAATTACAGATGGCTGACAGAATGTGCGGTGACTTGTCATTAATCAGAGAGGCAGGCAGGCAAATCCCACGATCCCTAAACACACACAATTTCAGACACTGGCAGGACAGAATCACGGTCAGGGTATGTGACAGAGTTAAACGCATACACACAAGATCCTAACCACAGACAATCCCACAAGATAGTGGTGGAGAAAAATGCGAAAGAGCCATTTTCATAAATCAATAACATGTGCTTGGCAAACCATTGACTTGGTGATGGAAGCCTCCATCTTCCCTGTGTCTTCTGGCAGATTGTAGGACGTGTGTGTGTGTGTGTGTGAGTGGGGGGGGGGGGGGGGTAGATGTTGGGGTGCTGCCACTTTCTCAGCCAAATAACAGCAAGGCTCCTTTTGCTGCTGTCATTGACTGCTGTAATATTTATCTAAATTTTAACTTCTGAATAAAATGTGTGTGATGCAAAACTAAGAAACTACTATATTTACTAAGGTGTTCTCAGTGTTTTCAAGCATGTTGCTATGTGGTAGCTAGGCTATTTTGAGTGGTTGCTGGGTGGCTACTTACTATATGAAGTCAATACTTAATTTGAGTTATACTTAGTTAATACTTAGAGAAACAAACTTTCCTCCACTACATTTAATAAAAATATATAATTCCTTGTCATTTTGAAATTAATAAATCGATATGCGAATTTGTGAAAGAGCTTTTTAATGAATTGGTTCACAAATCACACTTAATGATTTATTTGTGAACTGGACTGATAAAATTGCATCTGTTCTCGAGTCAACAACTGTCATATTCAATGATACAGTCAGAGTGCATCTCCAGTTAACAATTCACTGAATTGTTTATGTCTGACACAAAATGCCAAAAATCTGTAATTCTGTAGCTAGTTACTGACTAGGAGTCCCTGTTAGAAGAGATACTGTATCTCAACGGGACCTTCCTGATAAAAAAATAACAAATAAATGTTAAAAATAAATAAATAAAATAAGTTTAGTGATGGTTGCCGTAGACATGGTTTGTCTATGAAAATCACAGCACATTTCTCATCTTGTCTTATCTCTAATCTTAGCTCTTATCTCTAAAGTGGTTGAATTAATGATTCAGTGACACACTCTCTGCCACCTACTGGCAGATGTAATGATGCAACCACCAGAAAGAGAGAATGATTCCCACCACTAACAGAATAAAGACCAAAAATAAACACAAATGTCAACCAATTCCTTGACAATCAAAATGGGGTTGAGGAAACAGTAAAGGTATTTTGATAGATGAAAGACCTTGAGCACATATGAACTGGCTCTTTTAAAGGACAGAATGGTAAAGCAACTTCATTAGGTGCAGTACATTTCCATTTCCCACTTTGCCAGTGATGGCATGTCCCCATTGACGGTCATCTCGTGAGCCATCAGGATGGGGTTATTGCACCAGGCAAACGTTTCACTAAAACCTACAGTTATTTCATGAAGTATAAAATGCTTAATTTTTTTTTTTTTTATAAAACAGTGTTCATCTACTACTGCAATCAGACACAGCAAACGGAAGATGCAGCAGTAGAAAGGAACTGAGCAAAAAAAAAAAATCCTAGAAGAGGTATAAGGGATTTATGAGGGGAAAATATAGGAATTGTATACAGGGAGTCTGACATCTCTGTGCATTGAGTGTTTGTTTGCCTCAGCAGATGCAATAAAAATACACATTGTTTTGTCAATCTTAAACCTGTTCTATCATTTCAGAAATTAGTGATATGGGATTTAACTCAGTCCATAAAATAAACAGAGAGCTTCTCTCACAGCAGAAACCACAACTAACATGACCGATGCTGTGGATGGTGGGGCTTTGAACGAATGAAATATTAATTAAAGGAAGGAAATTCATGAATAATGCAGCCCCTCAATGTTTGTGTTTTGTACAAGCTGATCCGATTTGCTTCAAATTGCCTCCATTCAAAGACACATCTTTCTGATGAACCGAACAGAGGGTCATATGGCGAGAGTCAGCATGCATCTTGCCTCTGCCCAAAGGAGCTCGCTGGCAGAGCAGTGCATCCTGGGTATTTTTATCACCTACGGGAGAAGTGCTAAAGCATAACGGCTTAGAAATGGCAGTGGAGTGAGGGGGCGGAGAAAGGCAATGACACAGAAAAATGGCAGGAGATCTGTGAAGCTGTGGTGGGGTGAGACAGACAGGAAATCTGCAGAAAGTGGGAGGGAGGAATAACAGAGCATTGATTGGGGGATTGAAGGTTATTTTGGTTTACATACTTAAAAAAGATGAAAGATAAATGCATCCCCATGTGCTACACACTGAGAAAAGAGAGACAAAGGAGAGGAATCAGACCTCCAAACAAGGAGATTCATACAGATGAGCAGTAGCATTTTCAAATTGGGTTCATTGGGAGCCTTTGGCACAAATGTTAGAACCGCTGGCAAAACCGGAAGACTTGGCACAACTCAGTCCAGTCTGCCATATGCTGATAAAGGGATTGTGTGTGAAAGAAAAATGATCCAAACCTAAAGACACTCATGTGAACGGTTTCAGTTTTTAGGGCTGACCGTAAGTTGTTGTTTTTTTGTGCAAAATAAGACATTAGCGCCTGTCACTCACTGGAGATAAACTCTGCTGGGATGCCTGGTTATTGCCTGGAGGTTTACAATATGATTAATACAGAGACCACATTCCCCCAAATACTGTTTTTCACCCTTAGGGAACTCAAGATGAACCTGTTTCAGGATGACACCTCTAACTCAGCCCTGAATTCATAAAAAAAAGATCAAACAATCAATCTCTGATCCACACAGAGCAAAGATTCAACACTTTGATATCTGCATCTGCTCATGAAAGTAGCAGTCTGGTGAGACCACGAGAGCTTGAATTTGATATTGAATGTAGGTATGGTGAAAAACCATGTCAGTTTGTGTTTAAAAGCATCTCGAAAATGGGTATCCCCTGATAACATCTTCTGAAATAGAGAATCTTGCAACCGTGGGGAGTGGTAAAAAACAACAAAAAAAACAATACTCAATGCACAGACAGAAGCTGACAGAATAGATACTTTGATTTCTAGCTGTCAGTCACTTAAGACAGTAAAGTGAGAGTGGGGAATATACAGTAACGTGCTAAGACCCCCCCGAAATCATTTTGTGTGACAGTGAAATGACACTGGCAGTCAATAAATCTGCCATTCAAAATATTTTCATGTTCCTGAGGAAAAATAAAAGTAGAAACATCCCTTTAAAAATACCAGAAAGCACTGTGTTTTGTGTATTTACACAGACATAAGAAAATGCCCTGAGCCAAAGGGATTTACGTGGCATATTGTTTTATTGTTGCCTTGTTGTTTTGTCTGCTGTGGTGTAAGGTATCTTGTTGAAAAGTAATGGTGTCAATGAATCACAGGAACTAATGGTGCGGATATGCCACCTTGTTGTCTCTGGAGCTGATTAAGTAAATGTGTGAGTGTGTGCCATAATGGAGTTTTGGCACACACACACACCCTCCCCCTCCCCCCCTATTTTTTGAAGCCACTGAATATATTTATATAACTACACACTAGTCATTTAAAATAAAATGAATTAAGCCTAAGCTACACATAACATGTCTCGAACCTTCTGCAGAAAGAGGACGATCCTCTTCACCATCTCTGCTCTCTGCTCCTCCAGGCTGAAGATGGTTCGGGGAGTACGGATGAAAACTTTGGTCTTGCCGTAGGCCACGTCATGGTCAAATCCGCAGCCCTGTAGGAGACGTTTCACCGCCTCCTTATCGGATGGCAGGTCGTGATTGGGCCAGGTGAACTCGGAGATCATCTTATACCTGAAAGGTGAAAAAGAAAAGATAATGGGTAAAGGATAGAGAGCAACACTTGACAGTCTCATACGGTTTATATTATTCTCAGCATTTTAAACTTCTTTCAGTATTCTAAGATCATGCAGTTAATAATAATAATAATAATAATGACATAAAACATTTAAGAAATACATGCATTTATTAAATAGTTTTACATTTATTACAATTATTATAACCTCTCTTTAGCAGGAAAGAAATAGTTAAATATTCAAGTCATTTCACTCTGCGGCTATTTCAGTCAAGCAACCACAGCTCTTATTTCTTTGAATGGAGAAACATCAAATTCTCCAAAGCTGTTCACCAAGCTTAAGATTAAATTCCATATTCAAAATAACCAATGAAATCTGTCAACAACCAAACACGAAAAAAATAAAATAATTTCAAACACTCGAATCATGACAAAAAAAACAGCATTTTTCACAAGCACGTCATGCATCTCGGAACAATGACTGTTTCTCAGAACACTGACTAAAGGCAGAAGCAGCGACGCAATGACTGTCCTAATTGGCGATTGGGTCTTTTATTTAGAAGGCAGGAGGACTAATTATACTATATTGCGTTTTGAACTTTCTCCCATTCATAGTAATATGAATGCACCGTCTTTGTATATCTAAAGTCGTTGGTAATATGCTGTAGTTCTTTAGCCTGTTGGATGTATAAGGTTGAACAATAACCTAGCAGCGAACAATAGCAACTTTCCGCATTAATATAGGCTTTAAGCACGGGTTGTCCAATCAGAATACAGAGTCTGAGCTATCCATTTTTTTACAAGCATTATATAACACACAGTGAGTTTTTATTTAAGAGAAGTATGAGGCCGGGCCCTTAGGATCAAATCCTTATTTGTCCAGTCTCGCATCTTAAGTAGTACATTATATTCCATGCTCATCTGCAGCCTTGACAGAGACACAAATCACTCATGTGAGTGCTGTTAACACTGCATTCTCAATTAGATGCAATTCAGTCTAATTTTTTTTTCTCAAGGATTCTGGTCCTTATGCATCAAGAATCATTGTATATTAAGTGACAAAGTACAATGTATGCTCTACTAACTCAAGGCTAAAGAAAAAGACTTCAGAATGAACACGGACTGCACGTCATTGTTACATAAAACCCTTCAGTTATCATCATGACACTTGATGAATAAGGGACTCCGAAGGATGAAAGCTTTCACATGTTGTGTAAGATCTTCACAATCTGATTGATCAATCTGTAGTTTCAGATGTCAGTAGCAACCAAAGAGGCAACAGTCTCACACAAGCTGTTATAAGAGCATTGAGTTACTATACATGAGCTGAGACTGTACGCCAATGTGACATTATGCAGAGCGTCAATTAAAAAGAAAATTTAAACAAGATAAACAAATGATGATGGTTGAAATGGACACAAGAAAAAGAGTAGGATGATCACCTCTGAAGGAATCGTGGGTACGTCTGTCGGTTAGCAAAACCAGCTCGTCGTACCCGGACGTTCTCCAGGAGGCCCAGATACTCCACTTGGTGCTTGCAGCGTTCATGTTCAAACAGCAACGGTGACTTCACATCATTTGGCTTCATGCAACGCACATAGTACGGCTCCTATATGAACAAACATAGGGCTATGATGAGTAATTGTGCATCTACAGAGTGCAACACTTTTTCAGCCACCTTGGTTCTGAAAGTGTTTTCCCTCATCGGGAAGTTTTTCCTCAAAAGTCTTTATTAAAGAGTTAAAAATTCATGAACCAAACCAACCAGCTATGAGGTGAAACACAATATTAATATATTCAATTTAAACAAAAAAAAAGACAATGAAACAAGACTGTGTACTTAATGCTTCAAACAGAGAAAGAACTACAATCCAATGAAATTGACAAACTATTGATTAAAAGATGTTGATTATATAAACAATATATGATACTGTAATGAAGATACTGTAATGTATTGCAAAATATACATACTATATATGCAAATATTTAAGAACGCTTCAATGGAGTGAGCAGGTGCTAAAGAGTTTTTTTATTGGTGACAATCTGCTTGTCATGGAGAAAATTAATGTGATTTTTACTTCCAGAAGCTGAATGCTGCAATCAGACTCTAAATGGCGCTTTGGAATTCTAGACTCTGATTGGCCATTCAAATGTATGATAGACCATTTTTCCCACTTCCTACATAGCTGTACTAATTTTTTTTTTTTATGTGAGAAGAAATGGACACCATATCATACATTATGATGTCCATTTCTTCTCACATAAAAAAAAATCAACAGAAATATTTAATGTCCATACCTGCCAACCTGCCAAATGCGGATGGATTTTAGCAGTGGCATGTAACGCAGTCACTACTACACTCATTTACACAAAGTAATGTCAAAATGCCAGTCTGATGGTTATGTTTTAAGTGAACGTAAACAGTTGAAAAAGAAAAAGCATGTGTAACCGTTTAATGGATCCACGTGTTGGGTCTTAAAGTGACAGCAGCCTAATATACCTGCTGCTGAATTATGAGAAAATATGAATATATATATATATATATGGCAATTTTCCCCATGGTATCAATGTCAGAATTGTGGCCAGTGAAAATGCTGAGTGGCTAGTAACTTTGGAAAACCACTAGCCACAGTGGCTGGTGAGAAAAAAAAAGTTAAAGTCAAGCTCTGCTTATTTGGTAAGATGTCGTGTAATAAGCAGGATAACATTTATTAGTCTATCATTATCGCAAAACAAACTCTTAAACCCATAAATTAGTTTGCGATAATGGCTGTCTGACATTACGTTACTTCTATATTGTATGCTTGGTCTACACAAAAATGCTTCAAACACAGTCACCTTGCTGGCCAGGTTCTCCACCAGAGAGATCATGGAGTTTTTGAAGAGTGTTGCAGCAGTCAGGGGTCGTTTGGTGACCTCTGTGATGCTCAGCTTGCCCTCTGGCCACATGGCCTTTAGCACAGGATTTGAGCTGTAAAACAGAAGGAGAAGGACAGATATAAGTCACAGATGTCGTGTGACATCTGGCAGGTATGTAAATAAGGGACATACTTTATGGTAATACTGACCTGTTGTAAAGTAACCTCTTGAAGTCCTGAAACAAAGTGTCCTTGTTCTTGTCAATGAAGCCCACAACGGAGTAACTGAAGCAAAACACAACCAACTAAAATACACAAACATACAGTATACAAAGAGTTTGCACATGGAAAACTGTCTAAGGCTTAAGGGTGAAGTGTGTAATTTTTCCAATGGCAACACAAAACAAAAAAAAAGATTGTTTATAAACAGGCTTATTTGAACACCCCCCATCAGCAAGTGAAATAGAGTGCAACAGTCGAGTAATGGAAGTAAAAAATTCTCTCCATGGGGAAATTTTTTTTTTTTTTAAAACGTATAAACCTTTAGACAGACTTACTGCTACAAGGTTATTATTTTATGGTATATGCTTTTGTTGATGCCATCAGCCCGCATTATTTTATTGTATTTTTTTTCATGGTATCAAGGACCCGCCCACAATCCCGCAGACTCAATCACAAGCCCAGTTGTCAATCAATCATGATGTTACCCTGTTTTTATAGCATCAAATAACTAAATAAAACCAAACGTATTGAAAAAACTAACACTTGAACAAACATCAACGTGATACGAACTACCTAAAATGACAGAAACCAACTTTTGAAAAAATTATTTGAAGTGTAATTTGATTTATTTATTTTTAGTCTAGCTCGGATCCCATTGAATTACATGGAGAGGGAGGGGTTTATGACCTTTATATCAGCAGGCCACCAATATTTTGGCTTCACTTTCCAGGACGTGTGGGGCACACTTGCAACTGACACAGAGAAAGCTCTAGCTCCTTAATTGAGAATATATATCATTTTAGATTTCATTCTCCTACCCGTTTCTGCAGAATATGAAACTGCATTTACATTTGGAATAAACTTGTTTTTGCGACCGGTGTCATCATCATCATCATCATCATCATCATTCGGATTGACTAATAAGTTTGCAAAATGTTTATTTACCAAACCTTTGTCAAACCGAATTCATGCCCAAGGGAAGGATTAAATATCTTTCCACTTAGTTAAGCCTTCTGTGGGTAACTAACAGTGATTGTTAATTACAACATTTAAGGGCTTATGGTCTCAAACAACAGAGAGTGCACTTACGCCTCCTCTAAATGTACTTACGCCACATCTCCAGCATAATGACGAATGCGGAAGTCTCGGTCAAACTCAAGGTTTTTGTCTGTGGGGGAAAGCTGTGGAGAAAGAAATGTGAAATTAGGGTCTTTTTTAAACAGAAACTTGGAAAGCAACTTAAACAAGCCTGCACAATGTGCAGCAGCGTCAGAGAAAGAGCTAGGCAACTCAAAGGCTGGGAGGAGGCATCTAAGTAACTCTGCGCATATGAAAAATAGATGAGACGCACTCTTCTATCCAGCATAAAACAGCAGAGCTGAAAATAGCTCAGTGAACGACTGTGAAAGAGATGGTGCCCTTTTAACTACACAATTTTATAAATGGCAAGTGTGCCATTTCAGTTATAAAATGTATAGTTCTGACTCTAAATTCTGATTTCATGAACTGCATTCAAAACTGTAAAATACACACCCGTGTCACTGTCAACATGCTATAATCAGCCTAGGGTTATTTTTATTTCTATTTCACCTGCCAGGAGAATTGTTCATTCCGAATCATTTTTGTTGATCATTAGTGCCTTCTGTCTTATTACTGATGCCTTTCCAGTTACTTTTTACTAATTTGAGAAATGAGAAAGGTAAAATTTTATAGAAATATTTGTTTTATACACAAACTTTTTAAATTCCCCTCTATGATACATTTAAGTTTATATATATTATATATATATATATATATATATATATATATATATATATATATATATATATATATATTAATACTAAAATATTTTGGTATTTATGTGCATAATATTTTATAACGAAGAATAAATGTCCCCAATACCAAGCATGTGTTTTTCTAAAAAAAATAAAAAAATAAAAAATAAAATAAATGCAGCAATGATGCTTGCAGATTGCATGTAAATATACACGGATATACACATATACACACATAAGTGTGCTACATGTTTTCCATTTTGCATGGCAACAACTGTGCATATACTCCAAGTTCTAAGACCCTGTTATCAGTGCCAGATCACTCTCCTCCTTGAGGAGCCTCTACATGCTGGATGAGGGCAGCTAGTGCAGTTATATAAGACTCAGTGTCATTCATAAAACACAGCAGTGGCATCAAAGGCAAGCAGCCTCAGCTCTCATTAAGATACAGAATGCTGCTGATCCACTGTGTGAACAGAGACGCCCATTTCTGCGGATTAAAGCAGAACGGAACAATTACACTCAGCATCCCTCTAGCCACAATCCGTCACATGCCCCCATGCTGGATTAATTACTGTAAAGGATTGACTATCAGTAAGTTTTAGTGAGCTTTTGTGTCACTGTCCCCATTGTAGTAGATGCCAGCATCTCTATTCTATACCGCGTGCCACTTTATGGGTCTCTGTTTAGTTTGTTTGTGACTCACTCACTCAGCTTATTTCAAATGTAATACAGATAAAATGGCCCTCTAAGGGAATGGATGAGAAGCCACTATCTCTACCAGAAAGGACAAAAGTGGAAGAGCAATCAGAATCAATTTGAATGGATGACTGGAACTGTGTTGAAGAAAAAAAAACTAATTTACCAGTTTGAAATTGCAGTAGAGATTCGTATTTGATCTGGGACATCTGAAGACTGCATTTCGGAAGAGTTTAAAGACTTTATGGGTAGTACCCAGACCCAGGCTCTTAAAATCATGAAGCTGAATAATATGAATTACTAAGTGTTGTTTGGCTTAGGGTTAGTTATGGTTAATTTATAGTTATTGCTATAGTAACTGTAACGTGTAACAAGGACAAGGAGAATAAAGTGTTACCCAAATATCTGCTCATTTTAAAAACCTGACGACGCAAGAAAACAGTTGGATAATCGGCTGGGCAAGTAATTGTCCTCTATCACTTTGCCAGTAAAAAAAATTGCTACATATTAAAGAAAAAGATGTTTGTAATTTTAAACATTAAGTTTCATTATTGCAAATGTGTGTTCGCATTTCCTATTTATCAAAATATTCTGTTTGTATAATGGCAGGATAACATGATGTAAATAAATGGTGTTATTTTAAACTTTCTATATAACAAACAATCCTGAAAGAAAAATGCATAACGCATTTCACAAATATATATATATATATATATATATATATATATATATTAAGCAGCATAAAACCAATATATTGGAATGATTTCTGAAGGATTGTGACACTGAAAACTGGAGTAATGATGCTGAAAATTCAGATTTGTCATTAGAGGAATAAAAAAACACTAATTTTAAATTTGTAATAATATTTCACAATATTACTGTATTATTGTATTTTTTTATCACATGTAACAGCCTTGGTGAGCATAAGACAATTATTTTAAAAACATTTAAGACATCTTACTGGCCTCAAACATTTTAACAGTAGTGTGTGTATATACTGAACTGACAAGAAAAACATATTTTGAATACAATGCATTATTTTATTCTACTGACTGCCCTAATATATTTAAGTTGCAATTTGTTTTTATAAGGGTTAACAAAGCAAAATCCAAATCTTCCACAATACATCCTGGAACCTGCTTAATTAGGACTTAGGTGCCTTGTTCAGGGGTGATAGCTCATGAATCCTTAGGGATTGACTCAAACTCACATCAACATAAGAACCACAGTTTGGGTCCACAAGCACTAACCTCTAGTGGACAGCTTTAAACTACATGCACTCCAATTCTACCCAGTCCAAATTTACAGTTTTTTTTAAAGGGTTTGATTGTACAGACACATTTAATCCTGGAGCCTGCTGGTCGCACAGATGCCTCCCGCCCTCCTACCCAAAAGCTCTATTCTCACCCCCCAGGACCACACCATCCTGTCTAACACCTGTGCTTTTCAATACAGAGTGCTGGTTAAGCCAACCATATGAACAGCAATGGCACCTGCTAATAAAGCCCAAAATCCGTTATTCATCCACACAGCCAACAGCAGCCAGGTATCCAAATCACAGTGGACTCTAGACGTCTAGTTCAAACAGATATAATATAACAGTAAACCGTACAAACAAATTTGTATTCAAAATGTTTTTTAGTTTTGCGACTGAAAATTCTTGCGACTGCTTAGATACAAAGTAAAAAGAACAATGGGACTCATCAAATGTGGTTCACAAAACGTTATAGTCTCGGGATGCTCATGGTAAATTTAATTCAGTTCAATAACCGAGGAAACTACAACTGAAAATAACAAAAAAGGAAACAATTTAGGTCAATTTAGGTTTACAATAAGGTCCCATTAATGTTAGTTAAAGGATTAACTAACAATGAGAAATACATTTGTTACAGCATTTATTAATCTTTAACGTTAGTTAATACAAATATAACCGTTCGCTGTTTGTCCATGCCAGCTCAGGTCCATTAAATAATATTACCATTGTAATCTTATCTATATTGTATCTCTGACAAAGCCCTTCTTTTAATATCTCTCTTGTAAAAATATTTTTTTTCTTAATTGACATATGATCACCCTCCAAAATGTGTATGTTCTTGGTAATCTGAATGACAAATAAAGGATAAAAAAAAAAATGTAAACAATCCCAGTGAAAAGAGGGACTAAAACACTGCTCATATATGTGAAAAATATAACATAGTTTAGCATAGTATAGTTTATACTAACGCTTGAGTCTGTAAAAGGGATGACAAAAATATCAAAAAATGAGGTAGATAGTCATAAAATCAACAATGACATGCCTGAAATGGCACAATACAATTTCTGGTCATTTTAAGCTGTCTTCATTTCATAGATATATATATATATATAAAAATGATTGAACTTATATTTAAAAATTTCAAAGTATTTGTCATTGTTAGTTCATGCTTGCTACTGTAGTTAATGTTAACAAATAGAATCCCAAGATCTATTCATAACGTTTTAATGTTTTTATACTTTTCTTGTTGCTTTATACTCCAAAATACACAAAGCATAAATCATGGACTTGTGTTTGGAAAGATAGATGTAATGCAAATTGGCTGCACTTCGAAAAGTCAGCAGCAAGCAAGGTCAAAGTTGAAATCGCTTGAACTTTGAATTGTGCTTGACCAGCACTTCCGGGTAAAGCTGAAGCAGACTTCAATGCACTGGACAAAACTAATGCGAATCATGTGAAAAGAACTTTAATGCTAAATCTGCAAAACTGTGCCCAAAAACCAGGTACAATGACATGTCAACTCAAGTCGCACTGGGACTTCATATACCAATTACCCAGTAACTTACGTACGTGCTAAATGTGGGTCGGTGCTTCACAAGTCACCACGAAAACAATGCAATTACTTCCACGGAGATGGAAACAAGTCATGATCTCTTCCTAATGAACAGTTCTGCAGAAGACCGGGTCACAGAGGCCAGCGGAGCTCTTCTCCAGGAACAGAAACCGACGGCTTATTGGCTGTTTGCTGCGGCCTACACAAGCCTGATCGGATAATGAGTCTGCCCTTGCCTTCACACAACCAGGCATCTATGTGCTCCCATAGCAGCATCCACTCACACAGCCACACCTGCAATCAGCAAGCGATGAAGAGAGGGAAAACAAGGGGGGAGGGGAGGGGGAAAATGAAAATGATCAAAGAAAAGAACTGGAGAGAGGAAAGAAGCCCTCTACGCATACCTTCAGACAGCCGCTCGTGTCAGCAAAATAACAGTAATTAAAAGCTGATGGGAAAAGAGGCATTTTTATAACACACACCTGGAAGGATCAAAGCTGTTTTAAAGGTGCAAGGAGAATGAGGGAAGCACAGTGAACATCAAGAGCCTGTAAGGAAGACGTAAACAAGCTGATACAGCACAGTGAGAAGGTGAAAGTGGCGGTAAATGAAGCACCTTGTTGAGATGGATATGGCAGCTCAAAGATAGATCTGTCATTACATCTGATGTTTTCATCTTAGGTAGAGCACAGAACATACACAGACTGGGCCAAACTCTTTATTCAAGAAATAAGATATAAAAGTGGGGCTTCCACAGTCAAAAACTAAAGTTTTTGTCATTTGAAATTTAAAGAGGGCAAATTATAGGGTAATTGAAACCATCTCCCATACTAGATCCCAACTCCTGCAATATTTGTTTTTTAAATGGTACAAATAGGGCACGGATATTTGGAATCCTCAATAAGTACGATAATGGATTTATTTTAATGCACAATGCACTCATATTGTAGCCTCAGACAGTTATCAGTAATGATTAAACCAGATTTTTAAAAACAATTTAAAGACTTGTTTTGGGCTTATTTAGAAGCAGTATTTCAAAACAATTCTGCATTGTTCCTGTCAACATGAATAAAACGGTGTGTGTGTGCGTGTGTGTGTGTGTGTGTGTGTGTGTGTGTGTGTGTGTGTGTGTGTGTGTGTGTGTGTGTGTGTGTGTGTGTGTGTGTGTGTGTGTGTGTGTGTGTGTGTGTGTGATAATTATCATTGTTCTCCCCCACTCAAAATCTATGCCAAAGATAATATGATGTTGCTAGAAATTTGCCAAGTCTGACTTAAATGACAATGACAGGCATAGCCATCCAAAAATCATACATTTAAAAGTCAAAAAATAGTGACTTTATGAAATAATGAACCATTTATCTCATCCTCACTGCTGTAATCTGCTATGCTGTATGGCCAGTGTAGCTTATGGCAGAGCAAGTTCCATGTTTCCTGTCAGGACCAAGTTAAGAGAAAGAACTACAGAGAAAGAACTCTGGTCCACAGAGCATACTTTTCATACTTGAAATCAACCAAGGGTGAAGCTTTCCCTCTTAAACAGAGACTGCAGAGGAAAAAAGCACAGCGGATATCCTCAGTGAAGAAATCGCAAGAGACTCGGCCAAAGATTTTTAACAAGCGGCAACCATTAATGCTGTTAAAGCGGCCTTCACATTTCAAGTTTCAGAGGTGGCAAGGGAAGACAAAAATGTCCCATTCTGTATTTAATTTGTATTTAGACACACAGCTGAACATATTAGAGAGCTTTCTTTTTCTTTTTACCCATCCGTTTCTCTTTCATATGCTCATATTGCATGTCGAATTTAGTGAGAGTGGTGTTTACATAAAAGGATTAGTTTACTATGAAATGGGTACAGATGCAGATGTTTGTGTTCACACACACACGCAGCAGGAAAAAGACACATCATCTATCTAGCTAACAGGCCTAAGATTCCTTCACAGTGAGGAGTAACCCTCTGCATTACAAATGAGCTCTGAAGGACATTTATTATTCCTGCATCCAGGGAGACTTCTGATTATTCACATAGCCTGACATCGGGGCAGACGATGCCTGCTAGCTTTTGCTTCCTCCCTTCGGTGTGAATGCAGCTAAGCTGAGGGCAGATTCTGAGCACAGTTTGATAAAGTAGTACCTGAATTGACCCTCCGGTGGGTCTGTGCCCACTGGAATGCATGATCAACCCATCAGTGTACAGAAATCACATCTAGAGCTCTGCAAGGTGGGTTATGTTTACAGTTGGTTTTGTTTACTGCATTTTTCTATCTTTATCTCAGTGCGTCTCTATCCATAACTCTCCTACTCCCTCTCGCATTCTGACACTCTGCCAAGGCTGTGAGACATCAGTCTCACTAGCTTCCATTGGTTGCCAGTGACATCACCGAAGGCTCAGTAGTGAGAAATACTGGAGGACATTTTTTCACTGACCATTATTGCCTCCATGTGTTGATTCAGGGTAATGCGTAAAATTCCATTAACATTTCTCTAATACCTAGATGACCTACTGGATTTGCCTAAATGTGCATTATTCAACACTGCACTGCGTACTGTACACTACTGTTCAAAAGTTTGGGGTCAGTAAGATTTTTTTTTAAAGAAATAATTACTTTTATATAACAAGTATGCATTAAAGTGATCAAAAATTACAGCAAATATACTGTATTTATAATGTTACAAGAGATTTATATTTAAATGAAATACTGTACTTTCAATTCATAAAAAATCCTGAAAGATTATACATAGATTTATACAAGATTTCCACGAAAGTATTAAGCTGCACAACTGATTTTAAAATAGATATAATAATTTGTAATGTTTTTAAAGCACCGAATCAGCATATTAGAATGATTTCTGAAGGATCATGTGATACTGAAGACTAGTAATGATGCTGAAAATTCAGCTTTGCCATCACAGATATAAATTACATTTTAAAACATATTAAAATCCAAATCAGTTGATTTAAATTGTAATTATATTTTACAATATTTCTGTTTTTACTTTTTGATCAAATAAACGCATTTTTGGCGAGAATAAGTGACTTCTTTCAAAAACATAAATAGCTTTTATCCAGTTATTGTTATTTTCAATACCTTGCGGCTGGTGTAGTGGGCATGTTTTGCCAGTTTTCCATTGAGAGCCTGCAGGAACATCTCATCCGTCACCTTCCCCACATTCATGCACGCCTCATCCAGGACCGCAAAAATGCCCTTATGCTGCTGTTCCACCAGATCCACGATGATCTGATTGTTAAAGTAGTCAATCTGTTTCCATGAACACACAAATCACGACAAAGTTTATTTAGTTGCAGAATTGCAAGATCAATACAAAATTTGTTTCTTTTAATATAAATAGTGAAGATGTGAAAAGTTTGTGGAGAAACCCACATGCTTCCAGGGGATGCCCTCTCGCTGATACTCTTCCTGTTCTTGCTTCAACACCAGTTGAATGAAGAGCTGCTGTAGTTTCTCATTACAGTAGTTTATACAGAACTGCTCAAAGCTGGACAAAACAAGGAAGATATTCAGAATAGACACACTTTTTATAGTAAACAGAACAGAATAACACAGCCAATAAAGATTCTCATACCTGTATGGAACAGCGTATTCTCTCACCTGTTATTCTGAAAGATCTCAAACCCATAGATGTCCAGGACTCCAATGACTGTGTTCTTCCCATGAACCCTGGCATCATAGTTTTTCACCTCAATGACGTCATTGATTCTTCCCACAATCCAACAGAAAAGCCGCTCATAAATGGCCTGCAAGTAGCAAATAATGAGTGAAAGTGAACTGTCTCTTTGTGTCTTTGAAGTGTCTTTTTCATGAATAGAAATTTTAAAAGAATATTTGAAATAGAACTTTAGTTTCTTTTGAGAAAAATAAAAACCTTACTGATCCAAAACTTTTTGTAGTGTGTATGTATATGCATTTATGCAATTTTATTACACTATATACAAATAGAATATACTATATACACTATATATAAAATATACAAGAGTACAACATATAATACAAACGTACATCAGATATAATACAGCGAAAGTACCCACTGTATCATTACAGGGGATCAAAACAATCATCTATCATGTCGGGCCTGTAGAAGTATTAATTTAGACAGTGGCATGAAATTCATATGCAAATTTTTGGTCCAGCTGATTTATTTACATCTGGGTTACCACTATTGTGTCTGTCTCCTAAAGAAAGTCTCCCAGAGTCCCAATTCATACCTTGGCCAAGGCATCACGACCATAACTGGCTTCTTGATGAGTATGCTGCTTGTCAATGACATCACGACCAGTGGCCACAGTGCGATAGAGCATAGCCTTCTCTACATTCTCCTCTTTGGTAGACAGCAAATCCCCCAGCACTGACACTAGTTTAGAGTTCTCAATGAGAGTCACATCTCCATCACTTCCAAACTTCAGATTTCCCTGGAAAAATTAAATAATTCATCAATCAATTAGTTTGGGCTATACAAGCTGCAGTGTGTAATAATTTTTGAACAAGCTTAGGAAATACTAAACCAGATGCAAGATGGTAGCAAGGATCTTGTAGACTGTCTGAATCTCCTCAACAGTGAAGCCAATGACTTTCATGGCATCAGTGACAGCTTTAAAATCAGCACTGTCATTTATAGACGACTGCAAGATTGGAAAGAGAATCTGGGTGAGTTACGGTCACAAAAAAAGCACATCCTGATAGATTAAATAAAGTTTAGTTAAAACATCCTCTTTCTGATCTTACTTTTAACAGTATATGCTATTAATTCAGCTTTAGGGATAACAGCATGTTTGGATGTAGATTGGCTAAAAGCCTTTCATTTAGTGAAGGTAAATCAATGATATCGAAATGGGAGGTCATTAAAACCTATTACTTTCACATTAAATTTATAGCAGAGCAGTTGAAAAATGAAAATTGCTGAAACAGCAACTAAATCCCCAGACTTCCTATAACAAAAGCACAACACTCGAATCGCTAATTATTCTGGCATGCTCATGGCTAACTGCTCCTGCAGAGTGAAGATGATTTAATTCAGCAGGAACCTTTTACAGCCACAGTTGTGCTGGACAGAGTGTGAAGTTTAGCCAGCATGTGCACCTACAAAAGACTTGGGAACTGGCATGAAATGTTCAAAGCACTTCAGGCTGTTTGTTTCAGACCTCTGTGAGCTCAACAGTCCAGCTTGTCCCATGACAACACCTTGTTTGTTGCTATAAATTTGTTTTCGTGCCTGCTCATTAAACTCCTTGCAGAAGCAATGGAACAGTGCTGGGTGATCTCACCTCCTGAGTCCTGACTCAACAGGCTATTACATATGAGGCAATTACAAATAGGTTTTAATATGCACCAATGGCTACTGTATCCCAGAACAACAATAATCAAATTCCCTGCACAATTATTTGCGATTGCCCCTGCAGAGATTTCATTTTCCAGAGATCCCAAAGGTCTTGAGACTCTTTATGATATCTATAAAAAAACCCAAAACATGTACAATATTACACACACATTACCACCCATAATAGTCTTTTTTAATCTGTACATGGTTCAATACCTTTATCTGGCCTCCAACTTTAATGTAGGTATATGCTGTGGGATCTTTCTGAATGTGCAGTGACCGCAGCTGAGCATCTGGAGCTCCTTTCACCAGCTGAAAAACACATTTAAAAGCACCTTTGTCTTTCCCCACAGGATCATTTCTCTTGTGTTGATATGGAGGAGCATGTAAATTATAGTCTTGATAATAATGGTTTGTAGAGCAAACAGACAGATGGAAGTTTGTCTGATGTTTTGAGCATGTTTTGAAGCAATAGAAAATTATTTTTGTAGGGGCAATAAAAGTGAGAAATGATTGGCGTTTGAAGAATCTGACAGTGGAGTCATAAACAGGTTTGGTAGGATTTGTCTGGTGTCTGGCAAAATTAAAAATAGCATATCAACTTCTGCGACGAGTTCTTCACTCACCTGGTAGAAAGAGTGGAAACTCCTCTCTCCTTCTTGCTGAAAGATGACTCGGGACTATGCAAGAAATCAAAAAATAAGTGTTCAGAATAAAAATCATATGCATTTATAATAAACGTAAAAATGTCACTGCTTTTCCAGCACACATATCACTATCAAGCAAGACAAAACTGAGCGGTCTGTGCCTGGGCAAAACAGTCTGCAATAATGAAAGGGTGTTGTGGGTGGTTGCCAGGATGATGCTATACAGTTGCTAAAGTTTTTAGTGTTTTTATCACATTACTTAGTAGGGCTGTCACTTTACGTTCGAAAATCGATTGCACAATCGATTGAACCAACCAACACACGTTTCGAAAACGAAAACAGGGAATCGATTTTAACAACTTTTTTAAAAAAAAATTTTTTTACCAAAACTGTGTTTTAGGTGGACAGATCAATACAGTACACAGAACATGTAGGATGTTGGAAAATAACATTGTCTTTTCTGTTAACCAAATGCTTTTTAATATTCGCTATTACTTCAAAGCAAGTGAACAAGCGCGCCGTTATTTGTTGCTTAGTGACGTGTGTGTTCAAGTAAGCCAGAAATGCGCAGATTCTGAGCAATACGCTGTATTTAAAATATCATGATGACTCACGAGTTGCATATTTGCGCTAAATCCGCACAGATTTGGCTACACGAACTCCCCCAGAAAAATTAGTAAACAGAAACACGCCAAATTGGCTCGTGATTTGACAGCGTTTCCCGCCAAAGTTATTTTTTACCCGCGATTGGCGGGTGTTAATTTCAAACCCTGAATATTGCACTCCTGTTTTTCATGATGCACGAAACCTCACGCCAATAAATCATCAGAAATATTGCTGACTTGTGCACGTCTCAAGCGCACTCTTTACGTTCGTCCGAATGCCGGTTAGTTGTCCGTGGATTTGCCTATAATTGGTTTTGAAAATGGAAACGTCTTTAGACATGAAAAATCGATTTTACAATCGATACAATGAACACTTATGTCTCAAAAATCGAACAGGATTTTTTCACAAAAGTGACAGCTCTATTACTTAGTGGTTGCTACATTATTTATAAGTTGATGCTAGGGTGTTATAGGTGGTTGCTATGTGGCTTCTGTTTTGAAAGAATTATATATATTTTAAAAATAATAATAATAATTGTTTGACCCTATGAGAAAGTCACTTCTAAGCTACTCCTCTTTAGCACCCCTACCTTCTCAAGCAGGTAGTTGTTGATATGGCCGCCAATGGGGTCTCCCTTAAAATCAAAGTTGATATCCATGTACTTGCCAAAACGGCTGGAGTTATCATTGCGGTTGGTCTTGGCATTCCCAAAAGCCTCCAGGACACAGTTGGACTTCAGCAGCATGTTTTTCACCCTGCATAAACACACACACAGTTTATTTCTACATTTACAAGCCACTTGTGCATCAGTTCACCACTACAGCTAAACGAGCATCAGTTTCAATATGAGGCTGATGGGTCTGATTGCTCCTGACATTTGGTATTAGTGTCAATACACTAGACTAATCTGTCTGTATGAAGCATTTACGAGCCAGTATACATGGCTATATCTGGCTATGTTAGTGTATATAGGATCACCATGTGGTATCCCAGCAAGGTGGTTAAGAGCGTTTCAGTGGATGATTTATGGGGCCTGCTGCATGGGTCAGACCACAGAATGCTCAGCATTGGTTCTCCTACCGTAGAGACATGCATGACCTACATTGCACATTAGAGGAAGGTGCCCTGCTTAGTGCCTGACAGGCTACAGAGGTCCTAACTAGTTTTGTCACGGTACCAAAATTTCAGTATTCGGTACCAATACCAGCGGAAATCTGCGGTTCTAGGTACCAATTTCGGTATCAAAGCTTAATTTAGATTAAATTTACTATATCCTATTATTAAAGTGTATATTACAGTTACAAAGATGGAAACTGTAGTATTAAAAACACTTTACAATAAGAATATATTTGTTAGATAACATTAGATAAAATGACCTAACAATAAACAATAGTTATATATTGTAGCAATTATTCTCCTTGGGGCTAATTTAAAAATTTAGGTTAGCCTACTAATACATTTTTAAAATCAATAGTTTTATCTGTTAACACTATTTAATGCACAATGAATGAAGTAAACAAACATGAACAATCAAATGTTTGTATTAAATAACATTCACAAACATTAATTAATGTTTATTGTTCACTCAATGTGTTGATAGATAAAGCATTAAGTAATGTTAATGAATGGTATCTTATTGTAGTGTTACCAAACTATACAGGATATAAAACATGTTTTATTCGACCAAAACTGCCAAAAATGTCACTCTTGCCTGTCTTCAAAACTTGAGAACCCTGTAGCTGATTTCTAATGCAAGGGCTAGAAGTCAATTAATTCTTTGCTGATACTTCCTCGTCATCACGAAGAGCGCAGTTCGCACCGCTTTCTCCTCCTTTCCACAAGCTCGCACGTCGCTTCTATTATGAGCGCGCTTGCCGCGCGCCTACATTTGAAATAACGAATTTGCACGCACTATGTGTACGGCCCCTTATGGCAACGTGACATTAGCCTAATTCAAAATATTTCCATATGTGGCTCTTTCCTCCTTTCTTGTCAACAAGTGGATTCAGAGCTACCGCATTAGCAGCGCCACCGGTCGCCATGACTCAGTGTTTTTATGAAAAGGACGCAACTCTGCACCTTTCGGACAGCGCATCAAGAACCGGATTAACCCGGTACTTCGGTACTACAGGTACTTAAGAAAAGCTGGTACCGTAACCGTTTAATTTTTGTAGTACCGACTTGGTACCGAAGTACCGAGTTTTTTGACAACACTAGTCCGAACCCAACTGTCACAAGCCTGTCAGGCATTAAGCGGGACACTTTCCTCCACGTTGTCACCCAAATAGCTACAACATCCTGTAAAATTCCACCTTGCTTTTCCATTGGGCCTATAGCAGTGAAACCCAACTTCTTTCGCTTTAGGTATCCCAAAAGCCACATTAAAGTTAATTATTTTAATGATCTTGTTTTAACTGCCCAAATTATTTATTTATTTTAAAGTCATCATTCCTGTTTTATAGGTTTAGCAAAGCAAAATCGAAATCTTATTACCCTCTAAAATCTGCTAAGTACCCCCTCAAGTATACAGTATGTTACCCTGGTTGGAAATTATTATAGACTACAAAAAAAACCTGTTTTGTCATAGCTTTAGATTTACTTCCTGGAAAATATGTCACACTGATGAAGGTCCAGTTTGGAAAGAGCTTTAACCTTTAGCAAGCAGAGAAAATAAACCATATCTACAGGGTGCAATAACAGTGATATGAAATGTAGCACAGAGCACTATACATCTAAAAGTGGATAACAGTTGCAAAGCCTGATTTTATTGTTATTACTATTACTGCGGTCAGGAATGAAGTTCTATGCAGAATGTTGCATAAGAGAGGTATAAAGATCTTTATGATTAAATAAACATTAAAAGCCCGACATATTCCAATACTGAGTGATCTATTTCTCAAGCTACATAGATACAAAAAAAGATCTTTGATCCATCGTATTGCAATTAGCATGATCCAGGACTTTTTTAATCTCTGCCCTACATTTCACTTCTTACTATTGCTCCTTGTGAAGCTAATTCCAATGTATTATTCATTGACTCACTACCATGAGAAACTTCACTTTGAAAATTCTGCTTTATTATGAATGACATCCACATAAAAACATCAAATACTTGTGAAATGCTCAGCGGTTGTTGATTATAACATTCCTTGGACACTATGCAGCATGCTCTTAATATGACTCATCCCTGCAGCAGCGAGGAGAGAGGAACAGAAAGGCTTTTGTTGTACGTACCTCTCCACCTCTGCTCTTTGGCTGGGATTGGTGATAGCAGCGATATATTGCATAATGTATTTACTAGCCTCTGTTTTTCCAGCTCCGCTCTCCCCTGAAAAGTAAAGAAAGAATGGCTAATGCTTTATAGATATAATAATAGGATAAAATTAAGTAAATACCATTACAATCTACAATGACATACAATTTGAGACCACTGGTGAAAATGTCTATATTGCATGCAAATTTGTAAGAACATACATAAATAACATACCAATTTGAATGAAAAAAGAATTTCAAACTTACACATTTTAGTATTTTTTTATTTTGAACCTACGTTTTGAGTTTTTTTTTTTTTTTTTAAGAAATTAATACTCTAAGGCTTTATTAAATTGATCAAAAGTGAAAGAAAAGACTATGTATTGTTACAAAAGGTTTCCATTTTAAATAAATAGTGTTCCTTAGTGTAACTCTTCACCAGAGAATACTGACAAAATATGTATCCCGGTTTCCACAAAAATATTGAGAAGCAATTTTTATTTTATAAAACATTAGACAATAATAAAACATGTTTCTAGAACACCAAATCAACATATTATTATTTATTAAAATTATTTTTATATTTCACAATATTACTGTTTTTAATTATCATAAGTATCAAATACACATTTTTACAATAGGACAGAGAGCCAGTCTACGGGAAAAATAAAGGGTACAAACAAAAAAGATCAAAATATCACTCTTCTGAGTTGTTTGGTAAGGCCCATAATCTATTTATTGTGTAAGACAGTATTATGCTAAACCACAAAAACATGCTTGTGGAATTTATTTGTTAAATTAAGACAAAAATATGCTGTAAATAAATAGCAAGTTCCTCTATTTGCCACAAGATGGCACCACACATACCAAATATTTTTGCAGTGTAGTCACCACCTGTGGTCACTCTCTGGATAACAATCAATGTTTTCTTATAGAGGCTATATCTGAATGGTCACCAGATTATTTCCCTTGAGCAATGTGCCCCACCTCAGCATAGTTCCACAGTGTCCAAGACAGAAAACAAACACCATCTCAAAGAGACATCATCGTAGAAATTGTGAAACCACCATATTGTCATTAATCTTTTTCACACAGTGGGCATGTCTTGACAAAGCAATTTGCTCATGCACTGAACTCTATTGTGAGCTTTGTGAGCTTCTTCTAAAGCAGTCCACTGTGACTGGAAAACCACACACCAAGTCAGTGCCAAGCAATTCTCTTCTGACCACAGATCTAATCACATCATTCCCAGTCATAGTGAGACCCCACAAGAAGACCCAGGAAAGCCTGTATTCCAGTAAGGCCTGTTATTTAATCAAACAGAAGAAAGACAATAGGCTATTTTTATTATTATTTGAAGATGAAGTCATGCCTTTTTCCCCTTAAATTGTAAGATTACTTCTGTGACTGCTCCTCAGAATCACCCATGACCTTGATGGTGAGTCACACTCAAAACACATTAAGACATAGTCTACCTGATATAACAATGCAAGTGTCTTTGTTCCTCCTCTTCATGGCTTTGTACGCAGCATCAGCGATGGCGAAAAGATGTGGCGGTCGCTCATACAACTCTCTGCCTTTGTACTGCTCGATGGTGTCCCGCCCGTAAATGTTCATGGCACGGTAAGGGTTAACCGACACCACCACTTCTCCAATGTAGCTGTAGATACGACCCTTTTCAAACCTGCAGCAGAAAGACAAGCACATAATTGATTATCTGTATTCACATTCATGAATATTATGGAATATTTGTTTAACTATGACTTTGTAAAGGTCTGTTTGGTGTGTGGTGTTGCGGCTTGTATAATCAAATTTCAGTGCCTCATGTAAAGAAAGGGCAGCTTAATAAATTATCTCAGTCAAGAATCAAAAGTAAATAAAAAGCACAGGATAGTCAAGGTCATGTTTCATGAGCTACATAATCTGTTTGCACAATAATAAATCCTGCTGAAAAGACCAGCATGAATTTCCAGGCTGGTTAGTGCTGGACCAGCACCAGCCAAATCGTCTAAGCATTCAGACAATCCAACGACTATTATATCTCCACATCCACCCAACTCCTTGGTCGCATAAAGCCAACAGTTGACGTTCACCCTGCCTTGAAAAAGCAGGCTGCTTTGAGCTCCATCCTCTGGGGAACTTGACTTCCTTGTTCTTCCGAGCAGACCTGGGTCATGCCTGGTAGAATAAGGCATCCTTTCTTCTCAACCTGTGGGTTTGCCAAGCCTCCCTCAGCTCCATCCTGCCCTAGGCAGTGTGCTTAGAAGTTTGAGGCATGACCTCATAATCTCATACTAAACTAAAGAAGCCATATTATGCCATTTTACAAAGTCTTGATTTTGTTTTTGGGGTCTACTAGAATCAAAAACACATTATTTTACACATATTTGACATTGTTGCAGCACCTCTCTTCCCAGTCTGTCAGTAACGCTCTGTTTAGTTCCTGTCTCGATGAAGCCCCTACTTTTGAAAAGCGTAATGTGCTCTGATTGGTCTCCTGGACCTGTGTGTTGTGATTCATCAAACGCTTTGAGATTGTTTCGGAAATATCACAGCCTTTACCATAATCGCGAGTTTCATCACACTAACGCAACTTAACCAGGCCTCGCCCCCTTTTTTTGTGTATGCCTTGGGCGGGAATTATTTAAATGAGGAATATTGTGACGTGTGTTCCCAGAAGAAAACTCTGATATAGATTACTGATATTACTGATTACTAATATAGAGAATAACTCCCTTTGGAGTGACTTTCTGCTTTGAAAATTTGCAGACCTTTTTCATGCTTAAACAGCAACATTACACACTAAAGAATGTTGAAAATGTAAAAAAAAAATGCATCCTCTTTTAGGATTGGGAATCAATTAATTAAATTTAAACATCCAGGTATAAGTTGAACAGTTAGACTCATGCAGTAATATAAAGAACTGCTTCAGTCCTCGGGGAGTACCTTACACCCTGTAGAGCAGAAATGTACCATACAACAACAACATTCACACAAACAAGTCACAAGAAACAGATCTCAATTCACTCAGGTCTTCTTACAAATGCATCAAGGATTTATAGAATGAGCAGCGATCCATTAAACAAGTCAAATAAATAAATAAATCACCATGGACATATCCTGAAGCATATTTTGAATGGATTCAGTGAGATCCAAGTGTGAACATAGTGTGTGTATTTTAAACTCACCCCAAAAATCTTAAATTTCGTCAACATTGTCACCCTTTCGTTGCTACAATTATGTTACAAATGACTTCTATTTCAAATAAATTATGTGCTTTTGAACTTTCTTTTAATCAGAGATTCATGATCAAATATGCATCATGGTTTCCACAAAAACATAAAGCAGCATGACTGTTTTAAACATTGATAATTATAAGAAATGTTCCAGGCATGGCAGTGATGCTTGTGCCTTTGGTGGCAGCAGCCTGTCAGGCCAGCCCTCGAGCAGGATGCATGAAAAGGCTCTTTTGTGCCAGCCAGCGGGGTAGGATACTGCGGTGTACCCGCTCCATTGTTCTTCTGTCAATGTGAGGTCTGTGTGTAAGGAGCACAGGCCAGGACCGCACACCCCTACACAGCAGGCTGACTCTACTCACCCACATCAGCCCCTAAGGGACAACAAAGTCAACTAATGACAATGCCAGAAGGATCATTTTGAACAATATTTGAGCTATCCATTTTTCTAATGTGGAGAGATTGTAGTACCTAAGGATTAAAGAGGCAATATATTACATTTTTAACTTATGTTTTACATCTAATGCCTCTATTAACATGCATTTTTTTTTGGTACCAAAATAGTCATAATATAGTTTTTCATCCTGATATTTAACCCAGATTTTTTTGGAGTAAAAAAAAGTTAAAGGAAAATGTATTTCACATTATATGAGTATTCCTCAAAATTCAAAGGTATGTGGCACTCATGGCAAAAAAAAAAAATCTAATTTAAAAATAAATATTATAAAATATTATTTTAACCATTGACTTCCTTAGTAGTAAAATAAATTCTATGGAAACCAATGGCTACCATCAACTGGCTGGTAATCAATATTCTTCAAAACAAAATCTTCTGTTCTCAACAGAAGAAAGAAACTTACAGGTTTTGTGGGTGTTTTACTTGAGTGTCAGTCGATTTTTAGTTTTGGGTGAACTAACCCTTTAAGCCCTCTGTCAAACTCATAGTCACGACATATTGTACCGATTTCTTTCATTAATGTCACAGCACATTGCACAAGCCAATGAATCCCTCATCTGCCCTCTCATGACAACTCGGCCAGTCTCAAATCCACTACGATTCTGAGAACCTGTCATTAAATCTAGCTAATTCCATCGTGTTTCATTTTCATCTAGAGATGTGACTCAACCCTTTAGGTTTACCCGGCTCCCAGAGGACAACTGCCTGGAAAAAATCCATTGTTGATTGAAACAGAATCCCAGCATGCTATATGGGGTGTGTGTGTGGGAAAGCACAGAACCGTCATCTCCCATCTGCGATCAGATTATCATCAACATCTGATAAGCAGGCCTGCGCAGAATCTAATCTTGCTGAAATCAAGATGAAGCTTCATAGATTTACCCTACTTTACTCATTTTACCATATCTACCCAAAAAATCAATATTGAAAATGCTAAAAAGTCGTTTGTGGTTTAACTTCGTCATTGTCCCCAAATTTTCAGTGTGTTTTTGATCAGGCAGGTCAACACAGGGAGATCGATATGAAGTGTTTGAACAGAGTAGGGCTTTAAGGTGGGGTCCAGGTTTTAGAAGTTTTTCCTGGAAGTATGTAGAGATCTAAAGGGTAGGAGTGGATGAGGCTCTGTCATCCTTTCTCCTCCATTTCCCAGAAGGCCTATAGGGAGGGGCTGCTGTGTCAGACAGCAACATGCCACTTCCTCGGACAGCTGGATCTACTCCACAGGTTGAAACATCAGCATTTTTGTCCAGTAATTTATTAATCTGAACAAAAATGATGCGAGTGTGTGTGATCAATCAAAAAAAAAAGTTGTTTTTTTTTTTAGTTATATTAGTTTTATTTTAGATAATTCAAGGGATAATTCACTAAAAAACTGAACATTCTTTCATCATTTACTCACCTTCATGATGATAAAAACTATATGACTTACTGTGGAACATGTGGAAAAAATGCTTCTGTTTGTTTTTTTCCATACAATGAAAGTCACTGAGGGAGTGTGTTGTTTTGGACCCCACTGACTATCGTTATAGGGACAAAAACAGTTGAAGAAATGAAGTCACAGATTTAGAAACACATGAGGGTGAGTAAATAATGACAGAATGATGTTTGGGCTAATTAACCCTTTAATTGCTCTTTTCAATTGCTTACCTTTTCAATTTCTTTAAAAAATATAAACTTTTTCAGTAAGCTAAAAGGTTTTAAAGTCAGAGATACACCCTTTAAAACACTTGGGTCATCCGAAGTCCCAAACAATAAGAGCTTGACATCAATTTTAGAAAGGGATCACTTGCCAGGCTGAGGATAACTACTGGTTTCAGGCTTGTTTGGGTGGGTCTCTTGTGGTTATTTGCTTGTGGTTGACCAGGGTGGAGTGCAGCCTGTAAATTCCCTCACACCAGTTGCAAGTAAAAGTAAAAAGTGAGAGGAGTGAAAATTAACTGAACTGGACAGTAGTACAGCATAAATAAATGAGTGGGAAAATTTAGAGACAAAGAAAGAGATGAAAATACGATGAGAAAACAGAGAAGAAGGATCACAGGAATATGAACATATAAATGCCTTCACACTAAAGTGTTGACTTATAAGATTGTCCAACCCCAAGATAGTGCATCAAAGCCTGTGTATTCATAACTCCAGCAATGAAAGGATAATCTGTTCCTGATCCATGTTTATCCCCTGCACACAATTTACCACCAAACAATCAGTGTTACTCAGTCCACAGCTTAACACAGAACAAGCACGGTATACTATGACCTGATAGCGAATCGTCCTCTGGACTGTCTATCATGCAACCCCAGAAAGTGTTTATCTCAGATGTTTCACAAATTCCTTAGACGATTGTCAAGAGTAACAAAATGAAAGTACAATAATTTGGGGACAATGTGATGAGAAATGTTGGAGATCATATTAAAATCTCACATATGTGATTGGAGACAGAGCAAATGGCTCTGAGCAGTTTTTCACATCTTTTTAAATCTCTGGAGATAACACATGTGAGATTACTGGGGTCGTTTTCTCAGCACTTACGCAAAAGTCTCCATTTGATCTCCATTGAATCTCACTGATGTCTAGAGGAATAGCGGAGATATGAAAGAGTTAATTTGCTATTTTGAAAGAGATCTTTCCTATTGGCCGACATAGGGATGCACCAATATAAATTGTCTGGCTGATACGATAAGCTAATAAATAGTTTCATGTTATGGGAGGTGATTAATAATTGGAAAAAAAAATTGTCACTGTTCACTTTGTCAAAATAAACTAATAAATGAACACTTAAAACCCAAATCAATCATTTAAAATGCTACAAGTGAATGTAGGTATCTTAATACTGAACAGTATAAATAATGGATATTCATTTTGAGACTTACATGTAACAGTGTTAGTAAATTATGTGTTGTGTTTTTAAAATCAAACTTTAAGTGAGTATAAGATGACATCAAAGATAATATAAATATAAAAATAGAGGAAATGAGCATACACTATTAAATATTCAATATCCCCTATTGTATATGAGACAGCTGCTGTCCTCTTGTCCCTTGAATGTAATCTTTGACGCAAAATGCAACCCCCACCACAACTACTCATCTCACATATTCTAAATAAGTTTTTGTGCAAATTTAAATTTGTTTGCTGTTTAAGACCAACTGCTTCTGTACTGCTGACAATCCTTTAAAGCTTAACACACATCCTTTAACGGCAAAAAAATATTTTTCTGGACATGTCTTCATGCCCACTGTACTCGATTTGACTCAATATTGTCAAGCTAACCTCCTTTACAAACATACTACTGTGTGCAAGCCTGAATGGAGAAAATGTGCGTCCCACTTGGCAAAGCTTCAAGCCATGTCTTAAATGTGCAGCTTTCACGCTAACTTTCATTAGCTTTGCACTGACTACTCAGGAAATGAGAGCCAGGTGTAAATGTCAGAGCGCGCCAGAAAGCGGTTTTTGAAAGCAGAAAAAGGTTTTTGTTATTTTGGCCCACTCCCTTCATTGTCTCCCCGAGATCATAAGCACTTTTTTGTTCTCCCATCATGACGAGGGAAAGAAAATGAGGGAAAACGGGGCATGTTTTGACGACTGTGTTTCAGAGGTCAACGGTAAAGTGACTAGACAAGGCCCTGAGCCAATTTCTAACTCATCTGAGCTTTTAGCACATGGTTCTGATCCCAATAGCAGTAGTGGATGACATGATGGCCAACTTGAGAAGAAAAAAGCAGACAAAAAGACAAGACCAGCCAAACGGAGTCAGACATTACTCAGCAAGCTATTTCAAGAAGTGATCTCCGTCAGGGTAAAAAAGAGGCCAGGGATGGAGAGTACAAAAACAGACGAGAAAGAGACAGAAGTACAGTTAATGAAGTAATTGGCTAAAAAGGAAACGAAAGGGAGAAGCAGAGTGGAAATTAGTGTGAATGTTCAGCCTGGCTGTAACACAGCTGCCCTGACACAGCAGGACACAGACCTGCCCGGAAATATGTGAAAATGTGATTGTCTACATCAAGAACATAAAAACAGCATTGAGATACATGACATCCATCATTGTGTCCAATCTAAACGTTAATAGCTAGAGAAAATAATATATAATCTCATTAATGTGTCCATGGAATCAAATCAAACCACATCATCAGTTAGAGAGGAAATGGGCTTCCAGCAAGGGCGAATACACAATTTGGGAATTATTTAGGAGTCGCTCATGAGCACAAGGAAAAACAGATAATGAAATTTGGCGCTATGGATGTAACCTGTTGTAAACATGAAAGAGAAAGGGGTTATGAAGAGGGTTAGGGGTTGATCGAGACTGTAAACCTGTAGGCTATAAACCCTAAAGACAGTGAATGTAAGTGAGAGAGCTCCTCTTACATGCTTAGTGATCTCAGTGACCGCCAGCCAAGGCACACAGTCCACAAATGAGACGTCTGTGGAGCTTGAAGCTTATTCTGGGGAGAAAAAAGGCCAAAAAAGCAACAGCCTTGTTTATGTAAGGCCGGTGATATGTTTCAGATTACAGGGGGTTGTATGGAAATTCTTGAAGGCAGACTGGCCTTTTCTTCACTGTAGAGTGAGAGAAAATCAGGCTGTTTTTTGAAGCCAACTTTGAAGCAGCCTTTTGAGAGACATATTCACCTTTAGAGATTCTTCTTGGAATGTGCAGAGCCTTTGACCAGGCAGCAGTGCAGTTTTATGCGAAGAATGAATTTAAAACTAGCATTGCTGTTCACCAGCATATCATGTTTTGGATGCTTGTATATTGACTAGGCTGCTTAACTAGCTTAACCAGCAAGATCTGGTTGAGCAGGATAATAAAGAGAAAGGGGTATGATCTGAAAAGTTGTTCTAAATAAAAGGATACAATCCTTCAAAACAACAGGGATAGAGCTGAAAAAAATTAAACTGAAACAAAAAGTAAAATAAAATGAAACTAAATTAAATAAAAAAAAAAAGACAAAATCATACAGTTGGAAAAATGGTAGAAAATATCAAATTTTGCTGATTCTATATTATTTTAACACAATCCTGACGCATATTTCAATTTTTCCCAATTCAAGTAGGAGCTGTAGTTGCACGCCTATTGCCAAGATGATCAGACAGGACTTAAACTTGCCTTAAAGGGATTATTGAACACGAACAGGTAAAAAACTGAGCAAGGAATACTGTCTGTGTTTTTATTCGAAAAAAGACAGAACTATAAATGGAAGATTTGACCACACAAGAATCCATAGCTGTGATTAAGCAGCAGGACAAGATGTACCATGTCTTTGGTCAGAGGTTATTATACCATCATTGGATAAATCCTTTGAAACATTTATAAAGGAAAATATTTTTCCAGTGGCATTCCTTTTTCATCTTTTACACTAAGGACCTTTAAAAAAAAAAAAAAAAAAAGCAGTGCTGGTCAAAGTGCCTAAATATAAACATAATGCACAGACCATATAAGGATTTGTAAATGCATCATTCTTTCTTACAGGCCAAAATGTATCTCCGTTGCTGCATCTATCCTTACAGGATAGGGAAATATAACCTTTGACCTTGTATCTGGCTCTGTGCAGTGCACCTGAGCCCCGAGGACTTTGATCCCTCTGTTTGCTGTGCAGGATGGGAATCGGGTTGCCATGTGTCACAGCTGGACTCCACGTGGCCCTGCTGTTAAGGCAACAAGTGAGGCTTTACAAAGTTGATATGGGAGAGGCTTAAACTATTTCAGCCAACAGCTTCACACAACTGAAAACTGTAAGATATAACATAATTATGACAGGAAGATTAAATTCAGGAACCGCTATTATAGTAAATGTTGTCTTTGTGATCTGCCCCATGAGGAATTAAAAAAAGTGAATTTCATTCAAAGACACATTAAGGCCTGAATTGATTTTTGTGCCCGAGATTATATTTGTCTTCAGTTTGTTTTTGTACAGTGGCACCATATTGTAAATATGGAACAGAAACAAGCATATGGGCTCAGCTTTCATTATTTCCTGTAGCCCTCATTAAACCTAACCTTAGACCCCAACTTACGGTTATCATCCGGCTGATTTTTCTCAACAGAGACCCTGATAAAAGCTGAGGAAATGGCACAGATTTACAACCTTCTGCTTTAAAGTTTCCCTCATTCCACTCTATGACCACACAACACAGCACCTCAATTTTTAAGTAATCATCTGCACTGGATGTGTAATTATTGTTAGGAAAAGGAAAGAAATAGACCCCTGTTACTATAAAACTGTAAAACAGAATACTAGCAAGATATATTACAACAGTGGTTCTCAGACAAGACAGAGCAAGTTATTTAGATATGAAACAAAGTTTCAGCTTCCAAGTTCTTTCTTTTATTGTGAAATTCAAACAATAAATACTTCTGGGTGCCAGATTGCTGTAGCGCCTCAGAAGCGGCACTTGAACCGATCATCTCTTCCACTTTACTACTAGTCACAGTACAAAATAAAAACATCCTAGGGTATTTTGAAAGAACCAGTACAACTTAAACTTAAACAACTGAAATGTATCATGTCTCATGTAATCGCTCAGTCACTTTCACCTGTGGAAAGAATATGGCACGTACCCTAAAAGCTATTTAGAGTCCAAATAGCTAGTGAGAAACATGTACTCTAGAGGAGCATTTTGAGCATTACATATTTATTATATTTTTACTCTAATACAGTTAAAATGTATTAATATAACGTTATTTTTATAAAAACGTCATGCAATCAGATGTTAATTCCAAAGCCACACCTCCTCCAAAACACATGAAAGTGCACAGACCAGAAGAGAGACAACCAGAGACAATGTTATTGGATTACATAATGTATCATTCACCGGTGAGAAAACTTAAAAGTGCAGTGAGTAACAGTACAACAATAACAAACGTAAAAAACTGTTTGCCTGCCATTCCCGCTCTCTCTGCATACAATTATGTCTGCATGAACAAGCTGCGCAGTGGTATGCAAACACACATTGACTGATAGGGAACACATGCTATCATTTCATTGAACCGAATGCCATGATTTAACGAACATCTTAAGGTCCTATGCATTCCACAGACGATATACATTTATAAAAATACATTTAGACCGCTTAACATTTCATTGCTATCAGGATATGAGGAGACTTTCAACCAGTATAACAAAACAATTGTTCTTAGAGAATCACCTATTGCACCTTTAAGTCTCTAGTTCAGGAAAATGTCAATAGGAAGAGCAACGAGGCCTTACAAGTTGCCAATGCCCTTTTCCTGAGACCATTCTTCCAGTCATTTCCAGCCATAAGAGTAGACCCTTAGGCAAACCCTAGGCAGGGCAAGTTTATTTATATCGCAAATTTTTATACACAAAGGTAATTCAAAGTGCTTTAAATAAAAAGGATTTAAAAAAGAATTTAACAAAGAAAAAAACATTGATTCAAATTGATTTAAAATGTATTAAAAAAGTTATAAAAAATTGATCAAATAAAGGCCAAACATGTATTGTTTGAGTAATGTGCTGATTCGCTCAGTACAGTGCTCATTCAGTAAATGCAGCTAAACAGATGTGCTTTGAGTCTGGATTTGAATGTGGCTTCTGTTGGAGCACATCTGATCTCTTCTGGAAGCTGGTTCCAGCTACGGGTGGCATTGAGCTAAAAGCAGACTCGCCTTGCTTTGAGCGAACCCTTAGTATTTTCTTGATCCTAGCTGAGTGATCTGTTAGGTTTATATTCAATGAGTATATCTGCAATATACTGAGGTTCTAGGCCATTGAGGGATTTACTGTATAAATGAGTTTAGTGTAACCTGAGTCAAAGGTTAAACTAAACTCATCATCTAAGTAAAGTGAAAATGTCTATCAACTCAAAGAAAAGGTTCAACTATATATATATATATACATAAAGTATACAGTGCCACAAGTTCAAACCATAGAAATTGCTTTGTTGAAGACTTTTTTTAGACTTGACTTTCTTCTGAATGACACAAGATGTGAAAGAAAGCTGGAAGGCACTGATTATCAACTATTTCATCTGCAGTCTCAGAGCCAGTGTCTAAAAGAACTTAGAACATGGTCTCGGGCAGCACTTGTAATTGTTTTTTGGAAATGTGCAGAGGATTACCAAAAAAATCCCCAAGCAGCAGACAAAACAACACTGCCATATAAAGTCAAGCCCTGAGCACACATCATATTAAGCAGTGATTCCAGAGTGCCTACACAAACCCTTGTTTCGAAAAAAGGGGCGTTGTGTAAACACAGTCTTGGGCAGAGTTCAAATCAAGCTACAATGTACAGTATGTGTCAGCAGTCCTGACACTTGTTTAACTTTGACACCTCACTGTAAGAAGCTTAAACGCTCACAACTAAACAGACTGACAAAATTGCTTTAAATCTCATGGGTACAAAATTATGTCATTGCATTGAATAGAAAGGTTGCATTTCAACTTTGTTATACAGGAGCTTTTTCAGCAGAACAACCCCAAGCTGACTGTAAACACAGCTGATATCACTGGATAAAAGGTACATTATCCAAATGAATTCAGCCAGTTCAGATCAAGTTTTGCTTTGACATGATAAATGGTCTTTTTGAATACAAAGCAACTGGCCTTCAAAGGGCATCACGTAAAAAGCAATTTCCAGTTCAACAGCACTCTTCTTTAACACTCCAGAGGGCACAGGACTTGATCTGGCATCACATAGCTGCTGCTGTTCCAGCTGAAGCCCCAGACACAGATGTGGAGACTGAAGACTCAGGAAGCTGGCCTGGTCACACCCTCTGCAAATAACAAACTGCACACGCCATCCCCCAGCCAGGGAGAAAATCAGGCCATGGCTGAGAGCGGTGAGAAAAACAGACACCCTGTGCTTTGAGTCACTGGAACCAGTACGCATCTCCTGTTGCCAATTAATGGCCAAGTTGTATCCGCATGGCATTTGAACAACGGATTCATAAGTATCTATATCAGATTACAATACTGTTGAAAAGTTTTGGGCAAGTAATGTTTTTCTTATTTAGCAAGGATGCATTAAATTGATCAAAAGTAACATTTCTATCTCGAAATTAATTCTGTCCTTTTGAACTTTATATTCAACAAAGAATCCTGACTAAAAAAATCTGCCACGGTCTCCAAAAATATTTAATAGCTCAACTATGTTCTACATTGATAATAAAAATATTTCTTGAGCATATCAGCATATTATTATCATTTCTGAAGAATCATGAAGACTTGCTTAATGGCTGCTGAAAATTCAGCTTTGCCATCACAGGAATAAATTATATTTATATGAAAATAGTAAAAAAGTGATATTAAGTTAACAATATTTCACAATGTTACTTTTTTTATTCGATAAATAAAACTTGTTTCAAAAATAATTTTAAAAATCTTACCAACTCCAAACTTTTGAATGGTGGGTTCAAAAAAGGGACTGAACTTCATGACTGACTTCATTTTCAGAGGTATTAACACATTTTAAATTATTATTATGTAATATTTAGTTTATTATGTGATCCAAAAACATCTCCCTCAATTCACTGAAAAACACTACCTACAATATCATCAGAACTATTAAAGGAACAATAAATAAAAATATGTAATTTCATACTATAAAAAGAAAACATTAAAATATCAATCAAACATTTCATAGCTTATTTAATGCCCTTGTGAGACATCCACATAGGTCACTTAGTTGACATTAGAATCATGCAATAGATTTTATAGCATTGTTATATTAACCATTAACTACATGCTGAAACCACATTGTCCATCTTATCAAAGCTAGCATGTCATTTATTTACAGTGGGCTGATGAAGAAATGTGATCCACATCACCAAAAATATGAAACACAATGGCAGGATATCCACTGCAAACTTGTTTGAACAATAAGGCCAATCAGAGTGGGTGTTACCATGGCCAACACACCTCTGTGGCCGTCCCACAGCACTCTGGCTCAGCAGGTGCAGCAAGTTATATGATGCTACAGTGCTACAGATGCTATACAGCAAACACAACAAATCCATGAATTCCCTTAATGTGAGGGTTCCCATGAGATGTGTCATGCATTGTTCCCTTGACCTGAAAAACTTTTAAAGCTAGTGAATTCCAGATGCCTAATATCAGTCAATTATATGATTACACTTTAAGATGTTTTGCGTCACTCTTTCATCTGGCAACAGAAGATCAATGAGAATGATTCAGATTTGCAACCTATTACTAGTTACCAGTTCACAATATTAGTATACAGTTCACAAACATAACCAATTTCATCACTAATCTGCATCACCATTTTTTGATAGACAGACAGACAGACAGACAGACAGACAGACAGACAGACAGACAGACAGACAGACAGACAGACAGACAGACAGACAGATAGATAAGACAGACAGACAGACAGACAGACAGATAGATAGATAGATAGATAGATAGATAGATAGATAGATAGATAGATAAGACAGACAGACAGACAGATAGATAGATAGATAGATAGATAGATAGATAGATAGATAGATAGATAGATAGATAGATAGATAGATAGATAGATAGATAGATAGATAGATAGATAGATAGATAGATAGATAGATAGACAGACAGAACACAATTGGACTTTTACTTCAAACCCCAAAAACAAAGCTTTTGGCAAAATACAGGTAGGCTACAACTAAAATGATTGGTAACAGGGTGAATTATCTTACCTGAGTTTAAGGTTGGCCATAAACTCTTCCAAAGACACATTGTCCAGAAGAACAAAGTCCGCCTTTCCGAACTCCAAACTTTCGTGTTCTGCCATTTTAACGCGTTAGAAATATAGTAAGGAAAAAAAGTAAAGCTGACTGTAGAATCCCCCACGAATACTCAAGTCAATTCGAAAACAACAAACCGAAGCGATAATGCATTTTCCTGAATTTGTTTACATTTGCCTAGCGCATTATTCGTCGGCTTCTTCTCATGTTATTAGGAAAGGAAAAAATAAACAAGCAATGTGCGTTAACTATACATTGTTTTCGTCTGTTTAAGGTTACAACACTTAAAGCCACACAGTCGTCCGTCGCCTGAAAACTTCACACAACTTTTCGAGCCTCCCGGTGTTTGAGTGATAGTCCGCTACATCGAGAGTCGAACCTCTCATCCCTTTTTCCACGAGCTTCACTCGTCTCGCCTAAACATTATGTGGCTTCGGTATCCTGCCCGTCTCGCGCAAGCCCCTCCCCTCTCGAGCGCGTTTGCGCTTACCTCTATACAAGAATGACGCACACAGAGTTACAAAGGACAGTGACATTTACCGTCGACTATGGTTAGCAGTTCCGACATCAGTCCCTTCTCTTTTTTTTTTATTTTTTATTTTATTTTGCGAAATCCCAAATTATCAACGCTCGGAATTCATACTATTCAGAAGTGAATTGATCGCTGAAACACAGATCACAATAGACTTACAGTAAATGGCGAAAATGTTGATTTGTCACCAGCTAAAAACGTAAGCTTGGCTACTTGCCACTATTTTTGCTAGCTAAGAAATAAGTAGCCGACTGTAGGCTAATGAATAAGTTGTATGCCTATAAGTGAATAGATTATTGGAAAAGGTACAAGTAAATCTTGTAAAATTTAAAAAAGCATATATTGCACCGGATTTCATACTAATAAATAACAAAATGTTTGTTTAACACAAAATACGTAGCCTACTTGAATTCGTTTTTAGAATTCGTTTAAAGAACATTTTAATTATCAGTAATAATTACAGGGACATTTAACTTTGAATTGTGCATAGTTAGAATTCTTTGAAGACTATTAGTCATCATCATCAGTGAGTTTCTAAATATCTCTGGAATGTCCGTCTGTCCTCTCGCCATATAAGGCAATGGATAAAATCCCATTTGAGGGAACTGCCCAACAATAGTTCAGCATGAAACTTCAGTTAATTACAACATATCTGACAATTGAACTAATAAGACCAAATTCACAGGTACTCACAGGTAAAAACAATGGTGGTTGACCATTTTTTGGTCTGCTAAAAAATTAATAAAATACATTTTCGTCATTTTGTTCATGTGGTAAAACATGATTTTGGGCTGTCACGTGCTGTCACCGGCACGTGCTATCACCTCGGGACACAAGAACGTGTTTAAGTTTAATGAGGACTGTGGATAGCTTCAGGTTGCGCTGTGCAGCTACTTGTTGCCCAGTGACATCTTCACGGATTAAACTCAATGAGATGACTCTGCTGCCCCCACCTGTGTCTACAGGACAGCTATTACTTCTAGTTACATGTAAGTTTACCAACAATAGTTTAACAACAATAATAGTGTAAAAGAAAGCAATGCTTGTTAAAACAATACACGTATGTGTATATATGTATATGTATATATCTATATATATATATATATATATATATATATATATATATATATATATATATATACAGTATAGAAGTATTTTTTATAGAAAAAAAGCACTTCAAAATTGGAAAGCACTTTTTGCATCGTAAATATATCTCTTAGCAAGTCACATAAGAAAATCTGTTAAATGAATAATAAAAAGCAATGAATAAACAGAACTATAGCATGACATTTTACCATTGAATATAATATAAAACCTAGTTGGTACTATTAAATTGGCTTCCATAAACTATAAAGCCTGGTTTCACAGACAGGGCTTGGATTAAACCAGGATTAGGCAGTTCAATTAGGACATTTAAGTAGCTTTTATAAACGTGCCTTAGGGGGGAAAAAAACATTACTGGTGTGAATCTTGAGACAAAACAATGGCACTGACATATTTTAAGATATGTCAGTGCAATTTACTTAAGGTTAAACCAGCTCAAACATGCATTTTAGTCTGGGACTAGGCTTAAGCCTTGTCTGTGAAACCAGGGGTAAATGTTCATAACTCTGCTCCAGTTGACTTTTACAATCTCTTAGATTTTTCTCACCATAAGTAATGAACCCCCAAAAGCGATGGTGTTGGATGCACTATTGGCCCAAGAGCGGCCACGATTATGGGTCACATAAACCGTAGCACCCTTGCGCAGAGTCGTCATATACGTAGAGAGATTCCCAACTGAGTTGGAGCTCTGAACATTACTGTGGGACACAGCCACCCAGTAGTTATTAACAACAAGCCATAGGACAGTTTCCCCACTCCCCCCAGTCTGTGTGGAGAAGAAGAACTGATAGACGCCTGAAACCGGAGCTCTGAAGATCCCGGAGCGAGAGTCGAAAGCCTCGCCTTGATTCACAAACACTTTCCTGTACACGATCTTGTTCACTTTTCCTGAGATGTTGGCCGGGTACGTGGCAAAAAAATGGATGTTTGCTTTCACTACAGATCACAAGGAAGGAAAATGCTCCATTATTTGTATGAAAAGGTAGATAATTGTAATTATAATGACAACACTTCACAGCATTTGTTAATTTAATGATTAATAATGAAGAGAAATGGCTCACCTCTCATTTGGTTTTTCTTACACAACCAGGTGATTTTGTCTCTGCTGACGCAAGACTCACTTTTTTTGCACTTCCCACAGACAAGTGTGTTAATGTCTGAAAGGATGGTGTGCAACAGTCAATCAATATACACATTATTCTTTCTTTTTTTTTCTTAAAGCCTGAGTGCATCACATCTTACCTGCACAATATGCCAAATGGCAAGCTACCGGTTTGACAAACTTGTAGACGAAGTAGTTTCCCCGACATGCTTTGACTTGAATGGGAGGGGATTTGAACAAACAGCAGTTGTCTCTCCAGTTTCCACACACTTTGCGGGTGACCACTCCGTCTCGCACCCGCGGGTGACCGCCGACGAGCCACAGAGGAGCGTGTGTGCCACACATTTCTTTCCTCACGCACCTCTCAGGCATCTGGATGGTTTTCCCACGGTAAAAGAGACGGTACCAGCCCTTCCACTGGACACGACTGTCACAAGCAACATTCTTGGTGCTGTAGTTTGTAGCTCTCCAGGCTTGGTCCAACACGGTATAGTGAAAGCAGGGGTCAAGGTCTGCGCCACTGTCTTCCTCACCGGAGCCTTCGACTCCATCTTCACCCTGGGTGTACAGCAGATGGCTGCTGCCTAAGACAAATATATAGTCCTTTATAACACACACATTTTCACAAAAAATAAAACTTTTTTTAATGATGGGGATATGAAGTTGCTGCCTTAAGTTTTTAAATACAATCAACTTCGACGTTTAAGTCATTTCAACTTAAGTGACATTAAACTGGCTTAACCCTTTCGCACGTACGATCACACCGGTGTGATCAGTCTTGGCTGGTCCCTGGAGTACGATCACACCGGTGCGATTAGAACGGTCAGTGCATCACGTGATCAACTGCCAAATTCAAAAGTGCTTTCGCAGTTGGCTGGCGCTGAGCCAGAGACGGACGCGCTCAGTGCTTACAGATATCACAACTATTTAGTGTTTTCAACCACATTTTTTTTAGGTTTCAGACATTTAAATACACATAGGAACTAGCCAAACAACGATTTTACGGCAATAATAATCCTTTCCATTATAATAAGACGACACGTTTTATTCATGTTAGATACACATTGTGTAAGTAGCTTTACATGTTGCCCTATTCTTCTCCCAGTTCACCGGCCACTTACTTTCATGTATTTCGTGATTAGTGGAGAAATTGCCGTGTTGTAAATCCAACAGATCCGATTCTCTGAACTGTGGCACAAACCAACATGGCGCTACCCATCGCGCATACAGCTCAACTAACGCGATCGTTATAAAGGTGTTTAAACAACAAAACACATCCACTTGCATATATTTGACAATCGGAATATCAGTGTTTCATGCTATAGCTAACACATTTGTGAATATTTTGAAAAGAAAAGGAAAAATTACGTAAAAGCAGATCATCATTCATTCAGCGATGTGTTGTGGTTGCGCTGTGTCACGTGACAAGCAATGACGCGTCACCATGGAAACATTAAAGTGAAAGGTTCTAAATAACGGTCACCTTGAAAAACTCACGCTGAGGGGTCAGTTAGAATATTTTAAACTTACGTGTGAAAGGGTTGAGTTGAATCTTGTATAACTTCTAAGAAAATGCTTAACTTATTTTGATGATTTAAAGCAATGTAAAAACAGATTACTTATTGGTCATATAATTGTTTTACAGTGTATATCTATCTATCTATTTTTTAAATAAACCATAAAGAATTATCAAAAACAACTGACCAGTTTGTAGTGATGTCAAATTCATCTCCACGTCTGTATCAATAGGTTTCTGTGAACAGTACGGTAATGCCTACAACAAAACAAAGTTTATCTCACTGTAGGATGAATTATTATATTTCATATGTTGACATTGCGATGGTGCAATTCATTTGCATTCATGTTATATTTAATTTTTAACAACAATTTAAATCTTTTTGCAAGTCCTGAGACTGATTAGAATACATTTTTATTTTTATTTAACCCGAAAAAAGACTGTAATTATCAACTTTAATATTACCTGGCTCAAGGCTTCTTGCTTTTGTTTCATTACTACTTGTTCATGTTTCAAGCTTTCCATCTCCTAAATAAATAAGAAAAAATATGTTTATACCACTCTCCCTTTAGAAATTTAAACATTTAGGATACCAAATCACTTTAAAAGCAACACTACCTTATACACAACAGCAAGTTGCTCCTGCAAACGCTGGTCAAACATATTCCAAGCTCTGAATGTATACTGGAAGACATTGCAATGAAATAATGTGAAATATTTGCACAGTTACTGTACTGCAGTTATATTAAATAGAATATTGTAATGTAATGTTGGTCTTATGTTATTTATAACATTAATTATATTAACCAATTTGATCATACTTACTGAAATATCTCTGTTCTCAGAGTCAGCTGCACATACAACCAGTACCGCAAACACTTGCATGCATAAGGAAAGCATCTAAAGGTTAAAAAAGAGCTGCATTAGACTATTATTTATCTATACACGTTTTTTAAATAAAAAAAATAATAATATGAAGTATATCTCTAATTTAAAAATGGATTTGCTATTAGGTTAATTTGCCTCAATCAAGAATGCAAACTCTTGGGATTTACATGTAATTAAATTAAGTGATTTGGTTTAAAGTGATTTTTTTTTCTTTTTTGTAATTTCTTTTTATAGAAATGATAAACATTTGAAGCTTACCTTTTCACAAAGAGCAGATCTCTATGCGTTATGCTAGTCAACTATATAGGATAGAGTTTATATACTGCCCCAGTGGGGTTGGACACTGCAGCCATGAAGAAGGAAGTTTCTGGTCAGCCTTCACACCAACATTTCTTACATGAAACTCTTGTGACACTGTTCACAAATAAGGTGCTAACATACACATGAAAAGTAGCCACAGGCAGTTTTTGAGCTCATGAGGTCAGCAAAAAATGTTGTGCAAAAATGTATTTGCATATATCCATGCAAAATATGATTAAAATAAGTTCCTTGGAATAAGTTAAAATTAGTTAAACCTATTGGTAGAAATATGTGCTATGTTAGTAAACAAAAACAAAGGAGAAAATGCATTAATATATGTTTTAAAAGGAACAAAGTAAAAGCTAGCCCATACTAAACTAAGTTTTCATTGTTTGAGCATTTTTAATTAGGCCTAGCTTTTTGTTAACAACCAGGTTTTAGTCATGATTTACCAAGTTAGCAATTACTTACTCTCGCATTGCTATTTAACAAGTTATTTGACTGTTTAAGATTTTGCCTTTTCAAGCATCATTCTGAAACCACATGACAAGTCATTGGTTATAGCAAAGAAATATTTTTGCATTATCAGCATAACAGTGACAAGATCTTAACTCCCTTTGGTGCAAACACGCATTATGTTTAATAGCATATCTTAAAAAGCACTTTAAATCGGATTTGCTTAATCTAATGTGTTAGAACAAATTAATGTTGGACTCCTGAAAAAAAAGAGATTGCTTTCACATTTAAAAACAGGAACACTTGGTTGAAAATGCACATGGTGTGAGAAATATGGCCATTGAGGAGGATTTAAAGAGGAATAATAAAGTATAAATGGAAATTTATAGTAGGACAGAGTTTCGTGGAAAATATGAGCTGTGAGTCAAAGATGCGCTTGCTTTGACTGGTGAAAATGAAACTGTCAGTGTGTGCAGGATGCAAGTATCTGTATTAACGAAAGCCACCACTAGGTGGTGACCTCTAGCCTATTTAAAACATTGGGGTTTCACACGTTTACTGGACAGGAACACGTCTGGTAGAGATACATACTTTAATATACTACTTTTAAAAAAATTCTGGTGAAACACTAATTGCGTAATTGTTGAATCATCACAAACAAATGTTGAATCATATTCCCTCGACTAGTACTCATTATTGCCCAGGGTTATAAAATAAAACTAAAATTAAAACCATACAAAAATATATTTTTGTTACTTGAAATAAAATATATATAAATAAGACGTATTTTAGTAAGTGTATTCAATATATTTCAGCTAATTTCCCATTTTTATTTAAACTTGATATAAAAAACTAAATCTTAAATATGAATAAAACAATATAGGCCCTTGACATATTTAAAAAAACTTTTCAAAATGAGAGAAAAACATACAACAAAACTATTTAAACTTTAACTGAAATTAAAATTAAAAAACAAAAAACATATAATCAATAAATATATAATAAATATTAATATAAACTAGTATCTCGATGCTCAAATGACTGTGATATTGTCTTAGGATTTTAATTTTATTCTGTTGCATTTTATATTACGTTATATATTTCAATTTGTATATTATTATGGCACATTGTTGTTATTCTTTTCAACATTTAATGAGTAAAATGGGAGTAATGTGTTTCACTGGTCTAATTAAGTGACAGTCCTTCTGAATAAATTGAATCCAATCTTATCTCATCTGGGCATATTATAGGGTCAACATAACCTTGTGTTTTGTTCTCATTCCTTAACTGTAACAACACACCACACACCATTTGGTATATTAAAATACTTGGCAGCAACCTCAGCTCTCACTGTCAACAGAGCAATGAGCCGTCGACTGTGTGATTAGATAAGACCAGTCCAGTCAGTACAAGAGTCCACCCAGGAAAACAATGTTCATGTTTTGATGTGAAGCACAGGCCCTTATGTAAAGGAGACATGAGTAAACCGCCTTGGGCAATGACAGGCATGCTAGAAAGAGATTAGCCACCTGGACAATCGCATTACGGCCTGTTGTGAACTGTGATGTTTGCATACATTACCCCCCCCAAACCCCATACATCTCCACTCACCCGCAGAGCAACACATACATGCCATCATTTATGGCCTTCTCTGAGGGCTGTACTTTTCCTATCATGGTTCCTGGAACTGCTCATCGCTATACTCGCACGTCTCTGTAGATTCTAGCACATGAGGGTTCAGTCTTTAACAGCTGCATAACAGGGCACTCTATGGGGGAAGTCATCTGTTACTGTCTCTTTTTTAATACTTAGATAATCATGCAGTCTTCTGCACCTGTGTGGCTATAAATACAGTAGTGGCCAAAAGGGATGTCCAGCTGAGGAAAATCACCCTTTTTCCAATATTATTACAAATTTGTTAAAGATTTTGCAAGCATATTGTGTAAATGTGCTTGGAGTCAACGTTTTATGTGTGATAACGCAAAGAAACATGCCAAATTGTTCCGCACCCTTTTTGTATTATCATCAACATGTGCTTTTCCTGTGAGCTTTTTGTTTTTCTATGTTTTTTTTGGCATAGTAATGTAACATTTGCTAATTAAAAAGTTGTTTCAAACCAGAATAACTTTCCCTCAAATGGAATGTTTCAAATGTTTTTGTCCATATACAATTAAAGTCAGTGGGATCCAAAACAACATCTGACTTTCATTGTATGGACAACAAATTAAGACATTTTTCAAAAAAATCTTCTTTTGTGTTTTATTGAAGAACGTTCTACAGGCTTACAATGACATGAGGGTGTGTAAAGGCCCGTTCACACAAATAATCATAACAACAACGATATTAGTGTCTACATCATGTCACATATATGTCCAGATGATGAAGAGAAAGATTAAAAAGGTTCCAAAACAAAGTATTGATTTATAAAACAAACTCCGATAATCCAATTGCAAGAAACATGCAACATGTATCAAAGACACAAACAATACCAGACACTGCAGTGAGCAAAGAGGAACTTAAATACACAGTGATGATGAGACAATGACAAACAGCTGTGATAATTAATGAGTGTCCATGACAACTAAAGACTGGCGGGAAACTGGAACAAAAACAAACAAACATCGGAAACAGGTATCTGACGAATGCAAACTAAAAGTCCATGAAAACAACACTAAACACACAGATCGTGACAGACCAACAGACAATAACGTTCTGTTAATTATATTCAAGTTTTATTGTATAATAGAGCTTTTTAAAGTCAAGAGGATAAGTTGGCTGTTTTTATTTGTTGGTAAACTATAACTATAAATATGGAAGCCCATTTCAGCCACATGAGAAAAAAAGTGCTTTGGAAAATCATAATTACTTTTTTTATTATGATTTACCAAAGCATGTTTTTTTATGTGGCGGAAATTGGTTTCCATACTTAAGGGTCCATATTAGTGCCTACACATATGTGTTAAGTTTTCTGTCTCAGTAACAAGCTGTTGTATCCCATTTTCTGTGAGTTACTACTTTATCTGAGAGTGTGGAGATGTGAGACATGACAAAAAAAAACACCATTCAAACATACTGAATATGTGCAGAAGCTATCTATGATTGCTCAAAAATGAAAATAATTAGAAAAGGTTATCACATGGATTTATTGTTTACCAAGGCCTAAAACATTCCAGAGGCTCCTGCATGTAAACAAGCTATCCATCTAACCTCATAGCATGTGCTTTATGGTTTGTGATGTATTGTAAGAGGAGTACTTGTTTATCAAGCAGTTAATCGATCAAGAACAGTCTCTAGGGACACGAAATGATCCTGACGTTATTTTCACATTTAGCAGGAGCTAATTTTGTTCTATCACTGCACATCTGATTTGCTAAGTTTGTTGTTTCTTCCATACTTGTTGTTCCATTCATGCCAACTCACTTTCCATGTAACCTCTGACCTTAAAAGGTATGTTGTTTACTATGAAATGTAACCTCTGCCTTACTGGGCAAAGGATCAATGTGTAGTATCTCAATCCACACCTGTCAATCATCTTTGTCCTCTCTATAATCCATCCTTGCACTAGTAAAACCATCAATACAGTTCAGAGTACTTGTTGACTCATAAATGACTCCCATATGACATAAGTGCCAACATTTGTTTATTTCAATTCTATAATCATTTGCTTTAGATGGAAAACATATTACAAAAATAAAGTTTAGATTTTCTGGAATAACACGACAGAAACATAAAAACACAAAATATGGTCCTTACATGTAAGGTTATATGGTGCAAGTTCAAAGCAGATGGTTGATTTAATACAGTAGGCATGCTCTCAAAAGAGCAGTCTTAAAATTAGAAGCTCTGATTTCATGCTGTATAATATTCGCAGAGAGCTAGTGGCCAAAAGCCCACAAAATCTGAAAAAGGCAACAGCTGAGCAATGGTCTTAAGAGTTGACAAACTATCTTCAGTCGATGAGGTATCTAAAATGCTTCAGCATGTTTAATTATAAACATGCACAAAACACTGTGTTTGAAATGCTCGGTGCATTACAGTTGTAAGTGTTTCAAGTTTAAATCAATGACATAATGGTAATGACACATGGTACATTCAAACTGATCCCCTTCTAGCGCCTTAAAATCAAGTGTGAAGAAAATACTAGGGATCACATTGACAGATTGGCCACACACTAATACAGATACAATAATGGCCTCTATGATCTCTTTCTCTCAGCTTTTGGCCATTCTGAGTATGAAGACTCATTTATTCAGCAATCAAACTCTTTTAATGTTCCTTGTGTTCCTTGATTTCAGCATTACTATTGCAGTGCAACATGTTCTTCTAGCACACTCTTACATAAATTACCCATCATAGGTTGCATATGGATTTTTATCACCCAATCTTGGCCCTTAATCTCTGATTTAATGTGCTTTAAAGTTCCTTGGCACAAGCCTGTTGTCACTTTCTGGTTACAATAACTAGTCTAGACGGCCCTTGTCCGCTAACGCAGGCTTCAGAAAATAAATTGACCGTCTGGCTCACTTTTCCACACTGGAACGTCCACTCAACAGTCTTCCAACAAAGGATTATCTTGGTACTTTGTTCCACTTCATATGAGTTAGTATGGTCTGCAGGTAACACTGTGATAAAGCCTAGTTTCTCAAATACAAAAATGATATGATAGTGTCATGGTGGTGGTGCAGAGGAAAACCATTGCATGCAACAACTACGGTATTGCTGTGAGACTACACGGCTTCACAGTGAGTGGAGACTTGGGGCTCTGCCATGTGGACACCATGTCCTTTCCCATTCACTCATGTCAGAAGGTCAGAGAACTGTCCTATTTCCTTCCTGGAGGCCTCATGCTTCTTTTCACTTGGCCAGTCTGAATCTGGCCAGGTCCAGTGGCTCTCGACTGGGAACGCACCAGTCATCTGCCCCCTGCGTGACCTCGTAGTTCCGTCGAGCTGTCTTATTAAACACAGGGAGCCTTTCGACTGAGTCAGTGGATAAAGCCTGAGGGAAAAACATGATGTAATCTGTTAGAACACAACACAAAGTATTCTAAGTCCTCTCATTTACAACAAGTTCCTAGCATTTTAAACGCGTTCCAAAAACTTTAAAGCAGGGGTGTCAAACTCAGTTCTTTGGGCACTTTCATTCATAAATCCTCTCGTGTGGCCTCATGGGATATTCAACATACTATAAAGCAGTGAAGTATTTGATTTTGGACACAGCCCCAAAAGCTTCCAGACAGGTGTTTTGGAGCTGGTTGGAGCTAAACTCTTTAGGACAGGTGTGGAGTTTGACACGTGCTTTAAAGGGATAGTTCGTTCCAAATAGTATCGTTCCAAACCTCAACATTGGACCCCATTGATTTTAAAGGTTACACTTTATTTTAAGGTGTCACTGTTACAGTGTAAAAGTACTGAGTAATATTAATTAACTACATGTACTTACTATAGGGTTAGGGTAAGATTAGGATTCGGTTGAGGGATAGTTGCATGTAATTATGCATAATTTACTGTTATTACTATGGTAAGTACATGTAACATATAACACAAGGACACTGTAAAATAAAGTGTTACCGTTTTTAATTGCATGGACAAAATCAGTTCTTTAATTATTTAAACTATCTTTAAAATTTGTGTCCAACTGAAGAGATAAAGTTATACAGGTTTGGAGCTCCACAAATAATGGAATGACGTAAATAATGGCCTAATTTTCATTTTTTGAAAATGGACAGAATTTACAATTTAAGGTGAACTATTCTTTTAAGTAAGTTTTAAATGTACCTTCAGGTGAATGACAGCATCAGTACCATGGCCCTCCATAGAGTAGAGCTGGAGGTCACCCTGGAAGTACTTGGCATAGAGTCGAGAAATGGGCAACCCATAACCAAACCCAGCCTATGGACAAAAGGTGGATAATATTATAAAGAAGCAGTGTAATTTATTTATATTTTGCATTAAGTTTTCATTTTTATATTTTCCGCTTTCATTTTCGTTAATGTTTTAGCAATTTTGTTGTGTTTTCTTGTCATTTTTATTCTTTTTTTTTTTTTAATTAATATGTCTGTATAGTTTTTATACATTTTTATTTTAGTATTAGTTTCAGTTATTTTGGTACATTAAGTTAAACGGAAAGAAAATTTTAAATGTTGCCTTGGAAAGCTGAAATGAAATTAAATGCAATGCATTTTTCAAGTAACAATAATATTTGTATGGTTTTTAGCTTTTTTGAAGGAGTAGTTCACTTAAAAATGAAAATTCTTACATAATTTACTCACCCTCAAGTTGTTGCAAACCTGTATTAATTTCTTTCTTCAGCTGAACAAAAAAAAGAAGATATTTTGAAGAACGTCGGTAACCAAACAGTTGATGTACCTATTATGTGTGTCCATAGTGAATGTTGCAACTATGGAAGTCAATGGGGTCCATCAACTGTTTGGTTACCGACATTTTTCAAAATATTTCAGAAGAAAAAAATGTATACAGGTTTGAAACAACTTGTTGCAGGGTGAGTAAATGATGACAGATTTTTCATTTTTAAGTGAACTACTCATTTAACTATAATAACTCTGTGAAGAAGACTGTTTAAATTATATATCTTGTAATTCTATTTGTATTTTATGTATAATGCGGTGAAGTCTCACCAGGGGAGCCATTTGTTTCTCATCCATCTGGGGTGTTGGTGCTGTGGAGTACATGTAACTGAAGAGATTCTCCATCTTTCTGAAAGGAACTCCACCACCTTGGTCACTCATCTACAAAGACAAAGAAGACATTGTTAGAATAAAAACTAGAAAAAAGGAGAAAAAGAATGAGAGAGTTGAATTAGGGTACAGAGAGAAAAAAACTGGGCCAACAGTGAGAGGGGTGAGATGCAAGACCTTTGCTTTGACCCCTGAACAAAACTGTTTAGCAAGTGAACCACTCAAATCAGCATGTCAAGGTGACTAAACAACAAGCTCAGTCAGCTCTCATGTACTGTGTTATGCAACAGCAGGTGTTTCACTGATAGGAAAATGACTGATGGCTCCAGTTACATCAGACTACAATCAATAAGGTGTCAGTGAACTGACAAATCCTATGAACTTTTTCTGAGTTTAACACATGAGAATTTATTGGAAAATGTGCATAATTGACATGAAAATGTCTGACCTTTTTATTTTTATTATTTGTCTACAACAAATTAAGCTTGTTCAAATTAAAATCACCTTGATAGTGAGGTCCTCTCCTCCTATGGCCACCATAACTTGAATGGGTGGAAGATTACTGCCTTCTTTATGGTTCTCAATGGTCGCCCTCATTGCATTCTGAGGAAGAAACCATATTGTCATGAAAACATTCAGATCTTACGTAATCAGCATTGTTTCAGGGCAGAATATGAGATGGGCTACAGCTCACCTTGAACAGTTCAAATAGCATATGGTACAGATGGGAAGGCACATACACAATGCTGATAGGCTGGTTCCTGTTGTTAGCTGTAAAAAAAAAAAACAGTCAGTGTCAATATTGTCTAATAACAGCTGCTAAAACATCTATTATAACCGCTTAGCTCTAAGATATTATGCATGAAACAAATACCGTAGAACCAATAGATGGAATACATTTAGATATTAAATACAAATATAGATTTAAATATATATATTGTGATTTTACATGGTATTTAATATGAACATAATGATATTTATCTGATCTTACTGTTGAGTTCCTGAAGTACCAGGTCAGGTGAGCAGAGGTAGTACTGATAACACAGCATCTTGGCACTTTCATATGCATCTACATGAAAAATGTGTTGACATAATATATTTTAGAAACATTTAAGTGTACGTGTATTGACTAAACAAATGGGTCACTGATTTTAAATGGTTTGTTAACCCAAAAATTAAACTTCTGTCAACAATTACCCACCCTCATCTTCAGAACACAAATGAAGATCTTTTTATTGAAATCTGAGAGCTTTCTGTCCCTCCATTGGCAGCAAAGCAAATACCAATTTGATGCTTCAAAACGTTCATAAAGAGATCGTACAACTCAATATGAATTGAGCGGTTTAGTCAAAATTTTCTGAAGAGACAAGGTCGCTTTATATGATGAACAGATTGAATTTAGACTTTTATTCACATATATTATGGTGTGGTAGTTGCGTAGGCTGTCAATGGAGGGACAGAAATTCAGAATTTCATTTAAAATATCTTCATTTGTGTTTCGAAGATGAACTAAAGTCTTACAGGTTTGGAATAAGGGTGAGTAATTGCTGACATTTTTTTTATACAATCACCCACTCATACATGTTTGTGGATTTTATCAGATAGATTTTTCACACTATACCTTTAACAACGTCTGCCACCTGACAATGAGGGTCTATACTGCCAATGGTATTGGGGTGAACTGGATTTGTGGCTCCATCAAATACAAGAGCTGAAAATCAGAGAAAATAACATAAATACAAGCAATTTAAGAAGCACTGATGCTCAGAGGTATTATTTAGCCTTGATATTGTGCTTACTGTGCTGGTTTATGAGCATTCTGATGGATATCCGGCTCAAGTAGAGACGATCCAGGAAATACTCAATATTCTGATTAGTGACTGGATCTTGACCAAATACTTCTTTATATTCAATCACACCTTGGGCCATAGTGGGTACAACATCATTGTGCCTGTTTCGGATGTTGACTAGAGCATCCACAAACCTGTGTGCAGAGTCAAGAGTGTTAACATGTGCAATGAACAAGGAAAGAGATACATTTTTTACAGTGCCTATTTTTATGACCAAAATAATTTTCATGACAATAATTAGACAATCCTTTAAATTCTCAATATAATGCTTTTACTAAACATAAAACACCCCTAATGCATTATACTCATGAGAAGTCTTGTGGGAAAATGTGCTTAATTGCCATGAAAATAATGGCAAACAATGCAAAAATGTTGATGGTTGTAAAACATGCTTCTAAATATAACTTCTTGTTTTTCTTTTGATTTTGAGGCCAAACATAAAATGTTTTCATGAAATTTACAGAATTATTTTCTACTTACTCTTCTAACACACTGTGGTCATCTGGACTTTTGTCCAGGAATTCCAAGATCTCCATCAAACTCTGAGTATACCTTAGAACACAAAAAAGCAATATGATTTGAATTTATGTCAATAAATGCAATAAAAAACAACTTTGGGCAACAAGCTTGTCCAGAGACTCTTCTGCTAACTTCTCTAGAGATCTTTGTGACATCATGTAGCAGCCCTATATTTAGTTCATTTAAGCAGAGCCGGACAGTAACGGAGTACATTTACTTGAGTACAGTACTTAAGTACAATTTTGAGGGATCTGTACTTTACTCGAGTATCATTTTTGGGGAGTACTCATGACTTTACTCAAGTACATTAGAGAGGCAAATATTGTACTCTTTACTCCACTACATTTCTATCCATAACCGTGAGTACCCGTCACTACTTCTAAATAAAAAAAAATGAAGGAAAAAAGAAAAATCTCGGAAACCCTCAATTTGTTGTTTCCCTCTCAAACGTGATTGGATTGTGCAGGCGCCACTGATTGAGACAGCCTATCAGCAATCACCTTCAGCTTTCCGCCAAAGTCAACTCCATGGTCAGATTTAGATAAGAGACAATGGATGAAGACGCAGCAGGTCCATCCCGGGAATGTGCCGCCCGTGGCCCCACCTCCCCAGACTATTTACATTTTCTGAATTTTCTGAAATTTTCTTAAATGTTACATAAAGCAACATGGTAAAAGATGAAAATGATTTGATTTTACTTTCAATTCCTTTTACATTCTTCAAGGTATTAACATTTTTCATAACTCCATGTAGGACGTTTCTGTACAAAAATGTAAGCACTGTAGCAGTAGTAATGCAATATTTAGAAATGTACTCTTGTACTCTTGATACTCAAGTACTTTTAAAAACAAGTACTTGAGTACTTTTACTTAAGTAGACATCTGACTGTAGTACTTTTACTTGTACTTGAGTAAAATTTAGCAAGGGGTATCTGTACTTTTACTCAAGTAATGAAGCTGTGTACTCTGTCCGCCTCTGCATTTAAGGAAATTATAATTAATACAAACTGCAAATCTGAAAATTCAGTTAAGATGTGCGATACATCAATTCACAAAAATATTGACCTAATATCTGTGGGAAAACAACCGTTAAACAGTTGCGTTCCATGGAAATTAATGGCAGACTGTTTTGTTTTTGCTATTCCTAAGTTTCCACTCAACCGAAAGAGAAAAACAAGGGTATTTATGACGCGTTAAAGCACGAGGTAGTGAAAGTGGGACAAAGTTCACAGCAGAAGAGTTCCTTCTTGAAGAAGTATAATAGCTCCCACACCCTGACGTAGGATGTGGGACAAAGTTCACATGCTCTACTACCACGTCACACAACTTTGAATTTGGCCTAGTCTCAAGTAGACCGCGGTGTTTTCGGATCATGCTAAAAATAAATAACACGCCTCTGGTAATCTAATCGCCTTTCAAACAATCCGTCGTTTCTACAACAGTACTAATCTGGGTAAATCCGTACAGTAAAATGATGTATAACTCACCAGCTGTGAACCATTTGTACAGAAGTTGTGGTGAGTAATCTTTTGGGGAGTAAGTTGATTTCTTTCATGATGTTTGACAGACGCACGGGCAGCTCTTGTCTCAGGAAAGCAAAAGACGTTTTCTCACATGCGTTGGTGGAACCTGGACAAATACAACATGTAAAAAATATGTTTGGCACGCTGGACACACACACTACACAATTGTGTCATACAGTATATGAAGAATGGAATAAGTTCGGGACTGAAATGTATGCACGTTGCTCATAATGCAATTAAACAGTCGAATGCATAAACATGGCAGTGGTGCAAGGCAAAGCCAACAGCAGTTAAATGATGCAACAACCAGCCAGTATGAACAACATGGGAACATTCCGAGTCATTACCGCGAATCGGATCTTTCGAATAATTCGTTTCAAAGAAACGGTTCAAATTATACGTCAACGCGTTTTCTCTGAGGTGCTTTATAAAACGTTCAAATAAAACATTATTTTGGGAAAATATAGCAGTTTATTGCATTTTTCGCAGATTAAATTGTATTAAAAGGGTTTAATTTAATTTCTTGAGGTCCAGTTCGTTTCAACCATCATCTCCTAAAACAAACGTAAACATTATAGGCTATACTAACATTTATTTATATCCCCTACCTGAATTTTTTGAGTGTTTTAATAAAATGTTACTTATTAAAAACGGCTAAATAAATAAAAAAATATGACCACGTCGAAAAACAATTCAAGTAGCCTATGCTACGTTTTATTTATCCTTTTTGCTATTCCTAAAGTAATTTGGCTTTCAGCCAATCAGCCCTTGCTTCACTCCAAAATACTCTTACTATCCCCTCAGTTCAATGTCAAAATAGTGAGTTATTGATTCAGTCAGATTTGTAAATGTATCGTTAAGTCATTTTCGTAAACAAATTCAGACTGATTCTGTGAGCCGAGTCAGCGGATTCACTGTAAAGATCCGAATCAAAAGAACTATTTGTTCCCGAATCTCATTCCCTAGCAGCTGGTAGAGCAAAATCAAATAATTTCTGCGTCAGGTAGATGTAAATTGCACGAGCAACTACATTGTCATGCACGTAATCATGAACGTAGTGCATAATAATAATAATATGGCATGATAAAACTGCCTGTTCTGCAACTGACACACACGAGCACTTCCATTGGCAAAGACAGCGCATTCTCCTAAGCTATTCCTTATCAATTCAGGGAAACAAATGATTTCATACACGAGCAAATAACACAGCAGAAAAAGCACTCACCAAAATCGAGAAACTGTTTCATGGAAAGTGGAGAAGGTGAAAATTTGGAGAAGTGTTCGATGTGATGAGGCACATTGGCCAAAGCAGCATTCTTCATTATAAATCTGACGAACTTCATTTCGTTGATTGGTTTGAAACTGAGATATACCAGATATAGCAGCTGCAGAGATCCAGTTTTATCAGTAGCTATGATGTTTATGATGCATGTCCTGCCCTGTATGGTGGTCTAAGAGGCAGCTGTTCTTCGAAGAACACCCAACAGCCAATCAGAGTCCGAGTTTCCTATTACAACTCCAGATCCGTCCAATAGTATGTGGAGGCTTAAAGAAGCATTCAGTGAGGGACATAAACACGTTTATTATAGTAATCGACCACTGTGTTGTTTGCGTCCTGAAAAAATAACATTTGTTATTTACATCCTAAACTTTAATGAAAACCATTAAAGCTAAATATGAATATGCTTATCAGAATTAGGTAGGCTATATTGCGTTAACAATAATAGTATCCTTATTAATTTTAGCACACTGTAAAACATTCCTTTGAGAACTTTAGTTTAGGCTACTGCCTTCATAAAATCAAGTGCAAAAGTTACAACCCGTGGTATTAAATTAATTGCGCTTTATTCAAGTCATTTAAATTTAATTACTCGTGTTGAGTCAAGGTAAAAATTACGATAAATGTATGAAAACATTATAAAAATATTTGTTAGGCTAAAACTTATTTTGAACTTTATTTTATCCCACTGATCTTTTAGGATAAATCAATATTATACATATAATGTTCATATTCAAAGTTTTCTGTTTTGAATGGTGAATGCGTGTTTAAGGAGCATGATTAAATCATGATTAAATCATGACAAAATAACGTTTCGCATATGTTCAGCTATACAGCTCCACGCTTAGCTGGTTATCCAAGGCGCCACCTTGTGGTCAGTTTTGGAATATTTTATTTAACCTTCCACCACCATGAATGGGGAGGTAACCCTTTTATTTTAGAGCAAATTTGGGCAACTCTGGCCCTTGAGATTTACTTTCCTTTACTAGAAAGCTGCAGGAACAGGAAGCTCATAGAGAGAGAGAGAGAGAGAGAGAGAGAGAGAGAGAGAGAGAGAGAGAGAGAGAGAGAGAGAGAGAGAGAGAGAGAGAGAGAGAGAGAGAGAGAGAGAGAGAGAGAGAGAGAGAGAGAGAGAGAGAGAGAGAGAGAGAGAGAGAGAGAGAGAGAGAGAGAGAGAGAGAGAGAGAGAGAACAATCGGTTAAATGTTATAGTAAAACCATAGCTGTTAAAACACTTTATTTGGCACACTGTAAAAAAAAATCTGTTCAATTTACGGTAAAATACCGCCAGCTGTGGTTGACAGAAATTTACCATATAAAATATGGTAGCAACATATTAGGTTTTACAGACTTTACTTAAAATGTACAGTAATAAACCGTATTTAATTATCTGGTATAATGTTAATACCAATTTATTGAAGTATTAATATCTGTTTTGTACCATTGTTATACACTGAAAACGAACAATTACAGCAGTGATGTAAGTCACATGATCAATCAAAGCTCATCACAAACAGTTCTTTCATAAGAAAGTTTTACTAATATAGAGAAGCTGCAAAGTTTCATTCACACAAACATTAAACACCATCATGGTAACACATTAAAAAAATGCAATAAACATGAATTTAACAACATTAAATGTAACATAAAAGCCTAATGTACATAACTGATTAGAAAAAAATTGAAGAAACTGAAGAAAACAGTTATTTCAACAAAATACATCAAATGCGAAGTGTCATGCAGGGAATTATGGAAATGTCAATTTACGTTTTTTCACTGTAAATTATACAATGAGTTGTTCTTTTTCACTTTCAAAAACTGTAAATTTAACAGTATTTTACAGAAAAATTACATTAAATGTACAATTAGATCTATCACAGTTATTTACTGTACATGTCTGTTAACAGTTTTCACTGTAGCATATATTTTACTGTTAAAAGCACAACCATTTTTTACAGTGTATGCTATTTGGCTCTATAGTTGTAACGCATGATGGAGTACATTATGATGTACTGTTTTGTTATGCTAAATAATAAAAGATCAGTTGTAGTAAATGTATTTGCCTTAAACTGTTATCTATACTCCAAAGCATCTGTCTATGCAGTATGCAGTAGTGATTGTACAGCCATTAAGACCTGGGGAGAAGAAAACATGTCCAGTGGAAATTTCCTTTATGGTCAGACACGGGTCATTGATGTGCTGTTTACGTCTATGAATCGAACAGCGTAGAGCAAAATGTCAAACTTGCTCTCAGGCCATTCCTTTTCAGGAGCTAAGTAACAGATTCCACAATAAATCCTTTTATATTACTTATAGATGAAGATTTGATATTCAAAAGCATATATTTAATATCTAATGAACTTTTATGATAACTAATTCTAAAGATTTTAACTTTTAAGTTAAGTTACAACAGTGGCATGTCCTCTCACAGACCCCTGACATAAAAAAAAATTAATAAATGCTACAAATTCTCTGAGTCTAAATATGCATAATTCCTTACTACATACATAAATATGTTAAATGAGTCGAATGTGAGAATACACTGAAGGCAATACCAAGATGACATGTATCCAGTGAGAATCTATAATGTATAACCAGATACTTTGATGGGGAGCCGTCAGAATTGAAAAGATTAATTTAATTAATTTAAATCAAACATGCGGAAAACCAATATATAGCCAAGATTTTGTCTAAAAGGTTACTGCATATTGAAGTGCCCCTTATAGCTTTTTCAAATATTACCTTTCATGTCGTGCGAAATATATCTGTTTGTGAATGTAAAAGGTCTGCAAAGTTTCAAATATCAAAGTGCACGACAAATAAAGTTGTCTCCTACAAAAACTAATAGATTCTGAACTGCTGAAAGAGTCATCAGCAATCCCAGTGTCACTTCCTTTTACATACCGGCAACAATGTAACACATTTGCATAATACCAGCTTATGGTCTTGATTGGCTGCCTGTGAACGATGTCTACTTTGACCCGCCCTCAAACTCTGTAGTTGTAGCTGAGGCCTGAAAGTGTTGTTGACATGTTGAGAAGACTCAGTTTTCAGTGCTGTCAATCCAATTTGTATGCACTTCAAAAGGATAAGGACTTGCGGGGGGGTTGATAGGGAAAAACTGATGCCATCGTTCTTATCACTGTGCATTAAGTACCGAGGAAGTCTCCAGAGCTGAAATTCAGATATGGTTAGAGGTGTTTTGTTTCCGAAATTTCCAACACGCGCTGTAAGCGGTAGTGCAATCATAACAGACATGGCCATCTGACCAATCAGAGTAGTTTAGAGAGACTGAATCTTCGAACAAACTGTTTTCAGACACTATGGCTACGTTCACACTGCAAGCCTTAATGCTCAATTGAACATTGTTTTGAATGTGGCCAATATCAGATTCCAGTGTGAACAAATCATGGTTCTGAACTGACCCACATGCTCAAAATAACAATAAAGACTTTTCTCAACACACTGTGATGCGAAAGTAAACACGGAGGTGATTACGCGTTTATTTATTGTGAAAAAGAGGGCAGAGTTATAAACATTTATGATGTTTTGCTTTCATATAGAGCTGTCACATGTAATACATGTAATAACTTCGGATAGCCTATGTAACATCTTTAAAGTGACTTCCACGTGTGCAGAATTGTGACGAATGTTGCTCTCTATTGAGTGATGTAAAAGTCGCATTAATTCTGATATTACCGTTCAAACTGAGGTCTCGTTGCTAAACATCAGACCTGTATCGGATTCAGGACCGCATATCTGGAAGTGGCCCAAATCAGAATAGAAAAGATCAGATTCTGGATGGTTTGTGCTGTTCACACTGTCATTACAAAAACAGTCACATATGAGCAAAAAAAAAAAAAAAAAACTTGCCCTGCATTCTGACTGTAGCCTTTGAAAAACGAGATGATGTGCAATGTACAGTATTGAGAAAACCTAAAAGTTTTTTATTTATTTATTTATTTTACCTTGGATGCATGTAAACCTATTGTATTAGACGTCAAATAGCATAATAGCGGCACTTTAATTTCTTGTTTATTGTATAAACTACTGTATAGTATCAATATACCACATATTCATGCTGTTGAACTGAATATGTGCCACTATGAATCACAATTAGCACGCCTGTGTGATATGGCTTATAGTTTTTAACATACTATTTTTGTTATGTTTTAATGTTCTTGTTGGGGTCAAACTTATCCCAAAATAAATGATGTTCTACTTAGTGTTAAAAGGGTTGCAGCTTCATATCTCTATAGATGCTTCTAATTAGGTCAGATGAAAATATAAGCGTTTTAGAAGGGACACTAACTGGTTAATATACTACATAATGACTATTTCTACTCACACAGGAGGAGGCTCTCCGAAACAACCAGGAAGTAAAGCCCATCTAAACAGGACATGAGGGTTAGGTATATCGCTGTAGTGCCTGACTCTGTCGGTGATGTTTTCTATTGAATCTTCAGCAGTGGCGCTCAAACTCTCTCTGATTCCTCACTGAGAGCATCTGAACCAACAACAGCAGCGGAGAGCATCAGGCTCATACAATTAACCAGCACTCCTGGGGTGCCTGGCCCTTCACTGAAGACATGTCAGCAAAGGACGTATCTAACCACAGTGAGTGCCTCTTTCTTTATTTTTCATGTGATATGTGTTTTGGTGTGTATGCTCGGAGTATTGCAGTGCGGGTTACATCATTACGCGCTTTACAGTGGCAAACAGCGCACAGCCATGTTTTACAGAGTGCTCTCCAAATATCCGTGTAAATACAACGCAAGGCGACAAGGGAAGCATTGCATGTTCAATTTGCATTAACATATTTTCATTTAGCATCTCTTCGTTTGTCTGAATAGGCTGTGAAAACAGGCAGTTTTTGAAACAAAGGGAGACGTTTGCGGTTTGACATCGGCATTGCTGCAAGTGGATCGTCAAATGCAACAAAAAAAAACTGTTTTGGAATGGATAGGATCTTTATGAAACACGGCGAATTGAGATTAAACGACCATGGAAATTATATTTAATGATTTATTCCACGCGGTCAATAAGATTTACCTCATTCAATTTCACACAAAAAAATAACCAGTCTATTGGGAGAAATAACAGTGGATGATGTGTTTTGTCCCGTACAACACTATAAATAACTTTTTCCTTACTGTAGAGCTCTCATGCATGAAGGATGATGTTCAAGATTACATTCCAACACACAGTTTTGTCATTTATTGGAGGAACGGTTTATCTTAATATGATAAATTAAAATCGATATATGTCGAAAATTGTGTGAAAATAGAAAACTTTAGCCATGAATGAATATATCATTGGCATCATCAGCGGGTTAGCTGTGTTGTGTAATGATGAAACAAACAACAATAGTCCCCGCACAACCGCATTTAGTGAGCTGACGTGGCGAGTGATCGTTATAATCCCACTTAATATAATTGTTTCTAAGCATTGAATTGTCCAGTGCTGACAGTCTTTAATTCTTTAACGACTATAATTATAAAAGTGATCAAAGACTATATATAAATATTTGTAAGTTATGTCCAGGTCGTCTGTTGTGTGGTTTAGCAGACGGTCATTTGTAACGATGCACTGGACAGCTCCAGGTGCTGAACTGTTTTAAAGAGTGTGATTGCTTATAAAGGGATTATACGTAGATTTTCCTTTGATGAAAAGGAATGGCATGCCCAGAATTTGGAAGAGCTTTATTTTTTTTAAATATACAGAACAGAAAAATTAAAATTATTATTTTTATTTAAACATTTTATTGTCAAAACATTTTTAAATGCTACTGTAGTTGACCCAAAAATAAAAGTTATGTCATTATTTACTCACCCTCAACTGTTCTAAACCTGTATTTGTTCTGTTATTTGTTCTGTTGAACACAAAAGAAGGTATTTCGAAGAATGTTTGGTAACCAAACAGTTCCTGCCCATTTAACTTCCATGGTATGAAACCAATATTTTTTTTAGAACAACTTGAGGGTGAGTAAATTGTACTGCAAAATATTATACAAAAATACAAATGATAGATTACCTTAAAGGAATAGTTCACTTAAAAATGAAAATTCTGTCATCATTTACTCACCCTCAAGTTGTTTCAAACCTGTATGAATTTCTTTCTTCTGAACACATCGGAATATATTTTGAAGAATGTCGGTAAACAGACAGTTGACGATAACCATTGACTTCCATAGTAGTAAAAAAAAATACTATGGAGAATTTTCATTTTTAAGTGAACTATTCCTTTAATTTACAAAGAAAATGGTAAAATATTGTTGAATTATTTTTTTTAGTATCACCTTTTAATTTTATATTGCCTTATGATTATTGTATTATTTTAGTGCTATGTTGGCATGGCATATTAATAATATTACATAATTTAATGACATATCCGATCTTGTAATATCTGAAACATTATACCTGTACTTATAAGTTCTGGAAACTAGCTGCCAGTTTAACAATAACAAATGTAAAGTGTAGCTTTTGAGTATTGTATTGTTTTAGCGAGGAGTGACTGCACAGTCAAAAGATGCTGTCTGATACATTGTTACTCTGCTGGAATTTTTGATAAGATGTCTCTGATCACTGCATAGGTCTGCTAAACTCATTTGCAATTTAACAAAACAAAACTGCACTCACGGTGTTGAATATGCCACAAAACAATGCCACTTCTGAACAAGCTTTGTTTTTGAAAAGCGTGATTTCCACTGCTGACAGGCATTATGCTTTCTCAGTTGCGCTGCGTATTGAAAAGCGAAGTAGAATGGCTGACTGCATCATGTTTTAGGAATTCCTTGAAAGGAAATATTGGCAAGAAATAACAGTGGACTTTGTTGTTTCGCAGCAACTGCCCTGTCTTTTCTTCTCCTCTCTATTTGGAGACTTGACTTGATTATTGTGCACTTAATTAGTAGCATGAATTTTTTTTTTCCTGGTGGGAGACTGTCTGCCGGAGCTAATTTAAGGGTCTGACGTTGGGAGGTGAATCACGTTAGCCTCTTAGCTATTCCCAGTCACAAAGCACTTCTCATGTTGCTCATTATTGAAACATGTTATTATGATATATGCTGCTCTGAAATGGCTATTTTCAGACCTGTGAAGAGATACACTGTCTTTTATACTTTGTGTTTTTTTTTATTTTTTTTTATTCACCTATAAGAAAATGGCCAGCTGTGAGCAGGTCAGAAAGTGTGTGAGATAAAGGTCAGTTTGGAGGAGAAACAGCAATCGGCTGAATTTTTGATAAGGGTCATTTGTAAGTGGCAAGAGACGAGTCTTGCCACCCGGTCTCCTTTTCATTTCATGCTAACTACACTAAAAAAGTTGCTGCCTCAAGTGAAGTACAATCAACTTGGATGTTTAAGTCATTTAAACTTAATTTACATTAAACTGACTTTTAAAAATGAGTGTAATCTCGTATAACTTATAAGAAAAGTTGAAAACTGGCTTAACTTATTTTATGAGTGAGTTAAAGCAATGTAAAAACATGTTGTCATAACTTAGTGATCATATAATTGTTTACAGTGGAGAAATGATGTGGCAAAATCGCTACCATTTAAATGTACAATTTTGTCCCAGCTGACCCTGACGAGAGGACATTTTGTCAATCTCTGTTTCTACATCTGCGACATCACACTGGCAAGCCTCACCCACATTGAAATCTCACTGGTCTTAAATCTTGCTCCTCATAATTATACATTAAGCTTCCCCCATAATCACTTTAGCATGCCCACTTGTAATACACATACAATGTACTTCAGCACCCTGTGGACATATAATCATGATTCATGGCCAAACTATTATGATTTCATTACTTTTTCCAGTTCTTTCATACCTCCCATGCATAATTTATTGTTATGTTTATGTAAGGTACTTGAGGCCTGGCAAACTTTTGCTTGTGGGCCATAGCAACTCACAACGAGCCCTCCATCAGGATGGAATATTCATGAACGCCTGGGCAGGTCACACAGTCCGATGCAAAATACGGCGAGATTAAAATAGAAAATAGTCGTTATGCTCAAGGTGATCCTTCAGACGTTTGACAGATCTCACAAAGCTTTCAGAGAATTCAGTTCCTTCTTCCTGCCCTTTGTTCACATTCTCTCTCTTTAAAAAAAAGAAAAGAAAAGAAAAAAGTGCCTGAGGTCCCTCAGTACAGAACAGATGGTAAAATGTTCCTTTTCATCTTCTTTTCAGGTTTCAAGAGTTTTCTGGCTGTCGTGTGAATCACAAACATGTTTGGTTGTTTAAAGACACAGTTTAAGTGTAGAGCATGAATTGGCAATAAGGAGTCAAATGCTTTTTATAGTTGTAAGGGCTTCTCTTGCTATCTTTTCTGTGATGGTCTAGCACTGTGTGATTCTATCCCACAGCCAGACTAACAAACTACTTGTAAGTGACAGAATTTTTTTTTAATTTGGCCTAACAGACTAGAGAGGTGTTGTCACGTTTGGATTGTTGCAGTGCGTTAAAGATTTTAGTTGTTTTCAATATTTAGTTGTGATTAAAGATTAGTTTTAAGTACATTTTCAATGAAAAGTTAATTTAATTTAATTTAATTAAAAAACTGTAAATGAGCATGTACCATTGCACATCTAATGTAGATAAATTTAAAAACAAATCTCAATATTGGCTAATATGATACCGATATATATGATGCATCCCTCAAAGTTAGCTATTGTTCCTCAGTTACTATAAAGTAACTTTACTATAAAAAAAAACTCTACTTTTTTTATATTGCAGATAATTATACTGTACCTGGGTTGGCTGAGAGTCTGAGGGAGTAGGGTCTGGGTCAGCGATATAAACAAAACCTTTGAAAACCCCAGTCCATTGTTTTCCATCAAAAGTATGTTTATGAATTTATAGATATCATAGAGTTGCTTTATTGCTTGGGCGTGTGATAAATGTAACAATGATGAACTCATAATTATGTTTTTTTGTCACTCATACATGTTACTACAAATAATTTGTCGTATTTGTACAGAAAAAAAATGTTAGTTGGCCAAGTAAAAATCACAACTGGCCCAATCAGGCCTTTAGGAAAATCCTTCTAGTCAAGAGTTAGGCAGTTTTTTTTTCTGCCGTTTGAAGCCTTTCTGCCAAAATTGATTGATTGCCGGATTGTCAAAGGCCCGGCTGCTTGGCAGGAAGCAGTTTTTTCTCATTTGTGAGTACTTCAACATATCAGAGTCAAGCGCATGGAGCGATTTTTCAAAAATGACATCTCCATTCTGCCCCCATCCTTATGCCGCTCCTGCGGTTTGCATTCATCACGTGTCACGATAATGCTTTGTCCACACACTCTGAATGCGGGTCAATAGCAAGGTTACGGTCATCTGATTGAAGCCCAACCAAATGTTCCCCCACCATGCCTTTGTCTTGTAGGTAGTAATTTATCACATAGGAACAGTGAAAGGATATCCACCGTACTTTAGAATGACCTCTGGATGTGGTTGGGTGGACAGACAGGTGCCCTTTTGTATTCTCCCTTTCAAAACGCTGACGCTCCCCCTCTCTTTCCATTTCATTCTCCTCATTTTGTTACCTACCTACCTAGCCATTTTGTCTTTCTCTGATAGTCCTTGCTTGTTGTGCTCTGTCATTTTCCCTCTATATCCCCACTGTGCATCTCAGTCTATCTTACATAACTGGATCAGAGGTGATGACCTTCACACTCCTCTATGCAGTTCAGTCACTCTCTGGGAATTGCTGGCCATAAGCAAGCTATAGGAACTGATGTCTTCTGTTTGCTTCCTCGTTTGAATCTGGCTTGGGATAGTCATTTACGAATGACATACCACAGATAAAAACTACATATGTTAATAATCTGGGGTTTCTTGACTATTAGATCTTAAGGAAGGCCTTTATAATTTCTCTGTTTTACGTTCAAATGAATGTGTGGTTCAGACAGCTTGACAAAATAAAATAAAAAAGACTTTTATGCTCACCACGGCTGTATTTATTTGACAGAAAAAAACAGTAATACTGTGAAATATTATTACAATTTAAAATAACGGTTTTCTATTTTAATAGTTTTTAAAATGTAATTTGTTTCTGTTGATGCACAGCTGAATTTTCACCAGCCATTACTTCAGTGTCACATGATCTTTCATAAATCATTCTACTATATTGATTTGTTGCTCAAGTCATATTATTATTATTATTAAAAATAAAAAAATTAAAAACTAAAAACAGTTGTGCTGCTGAATATTTTGTTGAAACCATGATATTTTCCCCCGATTCCTTGATGAATAAAAAGGTCAAAAGAACAGCATTTATTTGAAATAGTTTTTTTTTTTCATTTTTTTTATGTAATATTTTATTCCTGAATAAAAGTTTTAATTGCTTTAAAAAATCATACTAATTCCAAACTTTTGAAAGGTGTATGTGTGCATAAACCAAAAGTTAGAAAAATATATACTTTAAATACAGACCTTCTATTGCAAAAAGTCCCTCAAAAATGATGGATGTCACAAAACGGTGGTTAGATATAAAGATATAAATCTAGAAGCACTTCTGAGAGTTTTATCTTGCTAACAGAGTCCAACCGATTGTTAGCATGCTAATGCATAGCATTCTAAAGCATTCTCTGAGAAGTTACATCTCTAAATTCATCCCATTTAAATTGTCTCTTGTACATATAATATTATTCAAAATTAGTTATTTTTTTATTATTAATTGAATAGTTCTCATGTTTGCTTTAACTGTTTGCTGTTGTTTTAAAAGAGATTCATTTTGACTAGTCTGCCATCTTGACCCATCCCAGGCCTTTATGTGTACTTTTGTACTGCATTGCAGGAGGTATGGATTGTGTTGTTGCTTGCATGACCTTTAAAATGCATTCAAACACGTTTCTACCCAATGCTTTTAAGGTTCAACTGTCTCCCTGGAAGCAGTTGCTACGTGTTACTGAGTTGCTTAGCGTTGTTGCCCTCAATAATGCCATGTTGTGGTTGTGATGTCGTACATGCAAACCCAAGCTTTTGATTTTCCAATTATCAGTAAAGAACGTCTGGCTAATGGGTTGCTGTGTGAAAGTGATATTGTTCTGTGAAGTGATGGCTTCAGTAGCCCACACAAAGCACAAGGCCTTACCATGGAGGCGTAACGTAATATATCTATGTATCTATAAACGAGAAGGAGAGAGAAGAGCAGGTGGGGGGAAGGAGAGAGGGGGATGGTGGGTTTATGAGACACACATTAGGTTGAAAAATGAATCTAGGGAGGAAGTAACAAGATAAGAGGGGAGAGGAAAGCGGCAGAAGGGAAATGAGGTGAAAGTACGAGTACGAGAAACGCAGGACAACAGTGGCAACTCGTGTTTGCTAGACATCGCTCTGGAAATATTATCATTGTGTTACTCTCTCAAAGAAAACCAGGTTACCCACTTACTTGCTCTCGGTGCCGGACTGCTATAATTCCCCTAGGTGGCCCTAAAAATAACAGTCCACTTTTCCACAGCATTTCCTCAGTCTTTCTCACTGCCCCTCTGGCAGTGCACATTGTTGACAGAAATGCTATCGGGGGAATGAAGGCTATTGCAACCACCAGCACATAAAATTGCCACTAATAAACTAGCAGACTTATTGGCTGAAAATACGTACAGTGTGTCCCCCTGAAAGATTACCGCTTTATTGCGTAAAATAACGTACCTACACTAAACTCTACCCTACACCTAACCAAACGTGATTAAAACACTTTTCTTGAGGTAACCATGCCATTTTAGCTTGTATTGCAAGTCTTTGAGCTCTTTTATCATGACTTCGTTCCGCATAACAAGTGCAATGCTGTACCAGGTGAGCTACCAAACAGGTTTATTACATCCAAAAAACATTCTTTTGGTTATGTGAGCAGACATCAAAATAGCTTACAAACCATGCACTATGACAAAAAAGCATTTTGAATTCATAGCATACTATTGTGCAAGAAATTGTGCAAAAATAAGTCTTTATTACTGTCCTTGTAATCATCATTTGTACTGTATATAATGGAACAGAAGTTGTTGGTGTTTTACTGCCTCTAGTGTTCATTTCAGCTGGAAACTGCAATGAATTGTATGTAAAGGTATTCTGGAGTTTTGCAGAAATTTAGGTAGAGGCAACCTAAATTTCATATTTCCACTTAGTCTAGGTTGGTTATTAGCTGTTAGCAGTAGTTTACCACATTTTAGAAACAATATCAAGTCCACAAAACACGTAAAAACTCCATGAAGTACAACAAGTGTATCGTGAGAACACTCATTTAAACAGCACACACACCGGGACATTTGACTGCACTTCACATTTTTGACTACTGATACTGCTTGCAATCGTGATGTAATGGTAGGTTGGGTCTACAGGACATACTTTAAATGTAGTTTGAATGTAGTCTCAGCCTCTGATGCATTTTGCACACTAAACTGGGAAGCATGTGGCAAGCAGTATTCTGATTTTACCTTTTTATTTGTTATTCTTCACTGAACTGTTTCCATCCGGGTATTTTATGCACATTTTGGAAAAACTCCAAGATGCACATCAATTCTAAAAATGCGCATAAAAAACGTATGCGCTCAATTGAGGCAGATACATTTTTCATTCAATAAGAAAACATGCACATAAACTACGATTGAAACACATTTAGAATGAATAAAGGTTTTTTATTATTATTTAGAATAGAATAAATCCCTCTATGCTCAACAAAAAACGTCTCGGGTTATGACTATAACCCTTGTTCCCTGAGAAGGGAACGAGACACTGCGTCGAGATCGACACTTTGGGGACGCTCCCTAAGCGTGCGCCTCTGAAGTATGAATAAAACTAATCCAATCCCGATTGGTGTTGCGTCGTGACGTAACATGTGACGGCATACCCGGAAGTATAAAAGTGACGCTGTCACAACACACACTAGCCTCGCGATGAAGCAAGACGCTCAAAGGCCTCGAGGGGCGTGGCAGAACGACGCAGTGTCTCGTTCCCTTCTCAGGGAACAAGGGTTATAGTCATAACCCGAGACGTTCCCTTTCGAGGGAACTCAACACTGCGTCGAGATCGACACTTTGGGGAACGAGTGCCCACTAGGCCACGCACCGAATAGGCCTGTCCCGGAGTGAAACTGTCTAGGCACTCAGCAAGGACTGAGCACGTGTGCGCCAGGCGTACTTGGAAGGTGGAGACTGTAGAACCTGATAAAAGTATGCGGAGTAGCCCAACCGGCTGCCTCGCAGATCTCCTGTAGAGGTACTCCCGAAAGAAGGGCCCTAGAAGAAGCCATGCTTCTAGTTGAGTGGGCCCTGACGGCTAAAGGTGAAGGCAAACCGCGCACCTTGTAAGCCGCAGTAATAGCCTGGACTATCCAATTACTAATAGTCTGCTTAGATGCCGGGAGCCCCTTCTTAGGTGACCCAAAACATACTAATAACTGGTCCGACCTTCTCCAAGAAGAGGACCTCTCAAGGTACACGCTCAAAGCTCTGACGGGGCAGAGCAAATGAAGCTTCTCTTCTTCTGCCGACACATGAGGTGGAGGATGGAATGCCTGAAGGACTACAGACCGAGCTGTGTTCGAAGGAACCTTAGGCACGTAGCCCGGACTCGGGTGCAGAAAGGCCTTTACTCTGCCAGGGGCAAACTCCAAGCAAGCTGGTGTTACCGCCAGGGCTTGGAGATCTCCCACCCTCTTAAGTGAGGTAATGGCCAAGAGAAAAACCATTTTCTGCGTTAAATCCCTAGGCGAAGCCGACTCTAGAGGTTCGAAAGGGGCCAGGGATAACCCTTCCAGAACTATAGCCAGGTCCCAAGCAGGAACTCTAGACCTGGTTGCCGGCCTCATCCTCCAAGTACCGCGGAGAAACCGAATGACCAACTGGTGCCTCCCCAGAGGCCCATCACTTAACGGGGCGTGGAAAGCTGCAATGGCTGCCACGTACACCTTAAGCGTGGAAGGGGAGAGACCCGCAGAGAACCGATCTTGAAGAAATTCCAGAACTGAAGCCACCGGGCAGTTTACTGGATCTAACTCATGTTCTCTACACCAAGTGGCAAAAACATTCCACTTGAGGCCATACAATCTCCTAGTAGACGGAGCTCTGGAGCTAAGTATAGTTTCAACCACTCCAGCTGATAGACCAGCATTCAGGTACTGAACCCCCTCAGAGGCCAGACCCACAATTTCCACAGCTCTGGCTGAGGGTGGAGAATTGTGCCCCCCGCCTGAGACAACAGATCCCTCCTCAGAGGAATCTGCCATGGCGGAGCTATCAGGAGTGATACTATGTCCGAAAACCACACCCGGGTCGGCCACATTGGGGCAACCAGCAGAAGACTGATGCCCTCTTGACGGACCCTCTCCAGGACTCCCGGGAGCAGAGCGATCGGGGGAAAAGCGTACAGGCGAAGCCTCGGCCAGGCCTGTACCATGGCATCCAACCCCAGCGGGGCTGGAAGTGAGAGGGAGAACCAAAGTGGACAGTGGGACGTCTCTCGAGACGCAAACAGATCCACTTCCATTGGTCCAAACCTCTCCCATATCAACTTCACCACGTCTGGATGAAGTCTCCATTCCCCGGGCCTCAGCCCCTGCCTCGACAGGATGTCTGCTCCCTGATTCTGAACCCCCGGAATATACATTGCCTTGATGGACAGTATTTTCCCCTGGGACCAAAGAATAATCTGATGCGCCAGTCTGCACAGAGGGCGCGATCTGAGTCCCCCTTGTCGGTTCAGATAGGATACCACCGACGTATTGTCGGATCGTACTAAGACATGGTAACCCTTGATGTCTGGGAGGAAGCTCCTCAAAGCCCTGAACACAGCCATCATCTCTAGGCAGTTTATATGCCAAGAACGATGATGGTCCTGCCACAGACCCCTGGCAAAGCGGCCGTCCATGACCGCGCCCCAGCCCGTGAGGGAAGCGTCTGTCGAAACGGATTTCCGGCGACATGACGCTCCCAACACCGGCCCTTGGGATAGGAACCCAGGTTTCTTCCATATTTGCAGAGAACGAAGGCATTTGCGCGTTACTCTGATTAAACGAAACGGATTCCCCTTGGGAGAAAACCCCTTGGTTTTCAACCACCACTGAAGGGGCCTCATGTGCAGAAGGCCCAAAGGAATAACGTTGGATGCCGCTGCCATGAGACCCAGCATTCTTTGAAATTGCTTTACAGTGATGGCCTGGCCCAGCCTTAACCCAGATACCATCGCCAGAATTGACTCGACACGTGCGGGAGACATTCGTGCCTGCATCGTAATCGAGCTCCACACGATTCCCAAAAATATCGTGGACTGGGATGGTTCTAGCACACTCTTTTTTACATTGAGTCTCAACCCTAATTTCTGAATGTGGCCAAGGACGACATCTCGATGCCGAACTGCCATTTCTCGAGACTGGGCCAGAATGAGCCAGTCGTCGAGATAATTCAATATACGGATGCCTTGAAGTCTCAGTGGAGCAAGGGCTACATCCATACACTTGGTGAATGTACGGGGGAGAGAGTGCTAGGCCGAACGGAAGGACCCGATATTGGTAAGCTTCGCCCCCGAAAGCGAACCTCAGGTATCTCCTGTGACATGGAAGGATGGAGATGTGAAAATAGGCGTCTTTTAGATCTATCGTGACAAACCAGTCCTCGGATCTGATTTGCCTCACGATTGCAGGAATGGTTAACATCTTGAACCTGAACCTCCTCAGAGATCGGTTCAAAACCCTGAGATCTAGAATTGGCCTTAACCCCCCATCCTTCTTTGGAACTATAAAGTACCGGCTGTAAAACCCGGACTCCCTGTCTAAAGGATGAACACGTTCTATGGCTTCCTTTAGCAGCAAAGTCTGCACTTCCTGTTCCATCACCTGAGCCTGCTCTGGAAGTACTGCAGTTTGCACCACCCCAGAAAACTTGGGGGGGCGGCACGCAAACTGCAGTCTGTATCCGGATTTTATTATATGCAGGACCCATGCAGATATGTTGGGAAGATGATACCATGCCTCTACAAAATCTACTAGGGGTACCAGCCTCTCGAGACTGGCCTCTGGTGTTCTTTGAGCATCTTTCTCGACTGCCTGAAGCGGAATACCGGCAGGCTGTAGTCGATGCGGTTCTTTTAACCATAACTGATGCTTTACTAGATAATTTTCGCTGGAAAGAGATGCGGCCCGAAGCGTCGTTGACGGCGGGCAACCTACATCGTTTCCTAGAGGGCTCCGCTGCGAGAACAACCTCGGTTGTCCTGCAGTGGAGGGGACCGCCCTCAGAGGTCCTACCATTCCGGTCAGGACCTCTTTCCCGAAGTCCTCCTAGCCTGGATGACTTCCCTCAGGTCACCCCTCTGGCTGGAGGACTTCGATTTTTGAGAGCGCTTCCTCTGTTGCCAGGCTCCAGGAGGAGGGGCTCTAGAGGAAACGCTCTCTTTCTGCTCTGCCCGGTGAGAATGGCTGGTTGCTGGCTGGGGCTGATCGCTCGGCCCCACCCTACTTGACTTGGACTTAGCCTTACGGGGGAGGTACTGCTGGAACGCCGCAGATTGCTTCTTCGCCTCCTGAAACCTGTCGACGACCGAAGTAACGGCGTCGCCAAACAGGCCAGAAGGCGAGAGCGGCGCATCCAGCAGAAAAGCCCTATCCTTGTCTTTTATGCCAGATAGGTTCAGCCACAGATGCCTCTCCGTAGCCACCATGGCTGCCATAGAGCGGCCAATGGCACGGGCCGTCTCTTTTGTGGCCCGGAGAGACAAATCTGTGGCTTTTCTCAACTCCGCAATATCCTGAGGAGTTGGCCCCTCCCCCTCGTCCAAATCTTTCAGGAGGTCGGCCTGGTATGCCTGCCAAGACAGCCATCGTGTGCAGACATGAACCAGCCCGACCTGCCGCCATGTAAGCCCTGCCTATCAAAGCTGATGTATCTCTGCAAGGCTTACTAGGCAGCGCCGGGGTTTTTAGGGAAGACGCCGATTCAGGGGAAAGATAACCCGCTAAAGCATCTTCTACTTTCGGCATCTTCCCATAACCCTTGTCCCGTGCCCCCATAATATTACTATAATCCACCATACTGGGACTGGAGACACGAGACGAGTGCGGTTTATCCCACGATCTCGAGATTTCAGAATGGAGATCGGGGAAAAACGGCAAACCCCGGCGCTGAGGTTGTGCTCTCTGCTGCAGGAAACGCTCATCAAGCTTGCTTTTCGCCTGCGTTCCCTGCTCATGATGTGGCCAGCTAATATTGAGTCTGGCCACTGCACGAGTCACAACCTCAACCAGCTCCTCATAGGCTTGGCCGTGAACTGGCGCGCCAAAGTCACGGTCATCCTTATCAATACTCAGCACATCTACTTCCTCAGAAGCAGAGAGCTGAAGCATTGGGACCTGATCGTGGGCAGGAGAAGCCGCGATGCGGGCTCCTGGACCACTCTCAGGGGCTACGGGATCCTCAGACGAAGAATGAGAAGGTGCCTCAGCAGCCTCATTCTCATCTAAAAGATCCCGCTGCGAGCCCCACGATCTCAATCGCCGCGCCGCCTCAACAGACGCGGGACCAGAACCGTGGGGAGCGCGAGCCTGACCGTGCTCATCAAAGCACGCCAGCCGGGAGCGCAGCACTCTAATGGGTAGTGCTTCACAGTGAACACAAGCAGCTCCCTCGAGAGCTGCCCGTGCGTGCTGCGCTCCCAAACAATTCACACACAAAGAGTGTGTATCCCCACCCGTAATAAAGCGAGGGCAAGGATGCACACACTTCCTGAATTGTTCGCTGGCCATCATACAATATATATATAGATATGATAAGAGACAAACAACACCAAATAGACAGACAGTTTTTCAACACAGAGCGCTTGCTGAAGAGCGAAAGCTAGTGTGTGTTGTGACAGCGTCACTTTTATACTTCCGGGTATGCCGTCACATGTTACGTCACGACGCAACACCAATCGGGATTGGATTAGTTTTATTCATACTTCAGAGGCGCACGCTTAGGGAGCGTCCCCAAAGTGTCGATCTCGACGCAGTGTTGAGTTCCCTCGAAAGGGAACTCTTTGTGACTTTGCCTCAACAGTGGATGTGATTGGATAACTGGACTAACCAGCTGACCAATTTCATTGCACAGCATTTCAAATGTTGGTTTGTCATCTAAACGATTTGGTCTAGTTCCCTCCCAGAAGTGTCTCACATGATTGCATTCCCAAACACCAGTGGCCTCATGTATAAAACCTTCTGTAGATTTCTATGTAAAAGTGTGCATATGCAGAAAAGTTTTCTGATTTATAAACCCAGAACCTGTGAAAAATTCCCTTTATAAAACCCAGTCAGTGAAAGATTGTGCGTACATTCGTCTCCTCCCCTAAATAAGCATAGAGCTTACAAGGCCTAGTTTTACTATGCATAATGTCATCTGCATATAATTTCCATGCATATTCCAATCCATATTGATAGGTACAAGACAGTCTGAATATGAATGGGTCTCAATCAGTTTATATTAAGTGAAAAATTGCAAAACAAACATTTCAATATTGAACAGCTTGAATCGCCAATGTGCTATTCTGTCATTTTCCTCAGATAAAATAGTCTCTGGTGTTGGCATATCCAGGCTACTATATATATCTATATATGTATCTATGTGTTTATGAATGTGTGGGTGTTTGTTTGTTTGCATGCACACGTGCGCGTGTATTGTGAAATGGCTTTCACGCTTCTTTTTTTTTGTGTGTGTGCGTTTTCTATGCGTGGGAATCCAACATCATGATGCTGCCACTCACACTTCTCCAATCACTGCATGAGTTTCTTCATCTTCTCCACTCCTCGTTTCTGATCTTCATGTTTCTTGGAGTGTTGCACGATCAGCCATGCCCAGGCCCCCTCCTTCACATTCCTCCCTTTCCTCTGAGAAAAACTAATGCCAGAGCAGATGCTGATCACCTCTTCTCTCCACATGCGTGCGTGTGACGTCAGAGCCCGCCTGCCTGCCTCTGATTGTCTCGGGAGGCATTCATTGCAATGTGTTCATCTCTGCTGGGTTCACTGGTGTGGGTGTGAGACCACAACATCCTTTTTGTAACACCCAGTTTGTCTCTATACTCCATGAAACCTGATTTCCAGAGTGAATGTTTTTTAGACATTCACTGGAAGTGTTAAATGTCCTTGCCAAGGACACTTCAGGGCTTTCATTTTGGTAATGCAGTAATACATCAACACATAGAGCGGAAAAACTGACACACACATATGAAGGAAGTGCATTCTGCAAGTGCAAGCCAATGTTTTCCGATAATTCATCCCTCCGCGCACCCCTCCTCTTTGCTGAAGTTGCTATGTGATGGAACAATGAACTAGAACACCTAGTGAACAGCGCTCTGGGTGCTGACTTCTATTATTGATTTTGTATCATCACAGAGTCACTGCCAGGTGTGGAGAGGGGGGAGCTCATTTTATTTATGTGTCAGTACTGAATATATTACATTAATTTTGAACAATGTACCCATAAGCTGCATGCATTCTTCACTTAACTTTCCTCTGTCCACCATCTTCATTTCTTACATACTGGTCAGTGTTTGTCTGTCTGTCTGTCTGTCTGTCTGTCTGTAATGGATGAGTGGATAGATAAAACTTGCAAATTTGATTTGTAATTATCAAATGAATTGAAATTTATGACAAATTTTTAACTAGGGAACCAAAAACAAACTTCAAATTTTAGTGTGACAGGTTTGATTGAATTCTTTGGAGAGAAAAAAAAGAGACTTTTATAGATAGATAGATGGATAGATGGATAGATGGATAGATGGATAGATTAATTCAATCTTGTGTGCGTACATGATTTTTCAAAAGCACTATTCTTGACTTTAGGAGGAAAACTTTTTAATGAGGAACAAATTACTGAGTGCATCATTAGTGGCTTATGTAAAATTTCTTCTTTAGGAGGTTTTGCTGAACTTTTAACACTAGGGGAGAGGTGGGTTTGTAGTTGCATGCCAAAAATGGACAGGAAGTTAGAGGCTAACAGTTAAAACCCTGCTGAAAAATCCAGCATAAGGTATGGGGACCAGCATGGGAGTGCGGTTTTGCTTGAAAACAGCATGACTATGTTTGTCCACCAGCTTGACCAGCACTAAACCAGCCTGGACCAACATGAAATTCATGCTGTTTTATGCTGGATTTTTCAGCAGGGATAAGCTCAAAAAGAAAATCTGAAGGTAGAAAGGTGGATGAATAGACAGAGTGACTGAAAACTAAACCCAGAAATAGGATGATGAGGAGCAGGATAGTTAGAAAGAGAGAAAGGAGAGATGCAGTATAGTGAGCTGTGAAATTTAGCTAAATCTTTTTTCTTCCTCCCCTCTCATCCATCTCCAGTTCCACCTACGGATGCAGCACCCACACCTGCTGTGCTTTGCTTTTACTGTGCTCACCTTCCTATCCCTCTGCCCTCACACACGCATTCGTTTGTCAGATAAAACCCTATCAAATAGCCTCTTTGGATTACATTGTTTACATAAATGCTACATGTGTGAGACACACATCACATTCACTCACACAAACCTCTTTAGTGCATATGCTTCTACATGAGAACGGCACTACTAGCATGAACAACAAAAAGAGCGCATTAGCTCATAGTTTGTAGTTGTGACTGCGATATCTCCTTTACTCCCACTCCATGGTAAAAATACACGTGTACTTGCTCTGACTTGCCCACGAGGCTCAACCACAGTCCCTCTGCAACACCCACTCAGTTATGTTGCTACTCGTGCCAACTTGTGCCTGATCTTCACTGCAAAGGAGGCGTTTTGCTATCAAAATGGTCAACACAGTTGCCCAATGTGAGTAACTTAGAGGGAGTCTGTTTCTAACTTAGATTCAGTAAAAAATGACATTAGTCAGAGAAATTTGACTGTAAAAAAAAAGTTTTGCTTTCAGGTTAGGCTTTTTTAAAGGCACTAAATTACTAAAAACCATGAGGAAAAGCAAAAGTATGACTGGATTTTATAGATACTAGGTATTTTCATAATGTTACAAATTTAAACCTTAATGCACATATTTACTCTAAAAAGAGTTCATCAAGCATTTACATCGAGGTGTCTTCAGCACATATTCAAAATTTGCATGTTTTATACATACATATACATGTTTGTATTCCTTGCAAGCTTAAACATTTGGTTTTACTGTAAAATATTGAGCATTAAAGATTACAGAATCCTACTAATTTAAATGTTATCAAGGTAACATTATCTAGCTGGCTAAAATAGATTAGTTTTTTATATATATTAATGTTTTGTGTGTTTTGTATTAATAATATAAATTAAGTTACATTATAGCTATATAATTTAAAGTACATGCAAATTACATTAATTGTAACTTTTTTTTAAAAGATATCTTAACGTTTAATAAATAATATAAATATATTTCCTTCTGACATATAAAGGGAAAAAACGTTACTTTTTAAAAAAAAAAAATTATATATATATATATATAATGGGTCTAAATGTTATCTACTGGCTGGCCACTTATAGTTGTGTATTTAATTGTTGGGCATTATTTTTTACAATATGTGCCAAAGAATGAAGGATGTCTTTTTGGCACATACTATATTGTGTTTTTGAGTTATAAAATGTGATTTTGCTCTTTTATTGTCATCCCATCTCTTGTATCCAATTACATTTTGTCACGCTTGTGTTATGGCTGTTTCTCCCAATAGTGTAGGATGCATAGATGTGTATGTAGGCATATTTTTGTGCGTACGTGCGTGCGTGTGTGCGTGTATGTGTGTGTGGTCATTTTTTAATTTATTTTTATCACAGACATTCACACTTCTCCTGCAGCCCTGCTAATCGTCGGCCAAGTGAGGGGCCACAAAGCATGCCAGAAACACACATAAACACCCCACTGAAACAACAGGTGTGTGTGTGTGTGTGTGTGTGTGTGTGTGTGTGTGTCTGTTTGTGTCTGCACCGTGATATGGCATTATAGCAGCCAGATTCCCCGTGACAAAATGGGCTTGAGTCCGATACGACTGTGTCCTGCTGTCTGTAATTGCATGCGGCTTGTGGTAAATGTTTAGGATGACAGCCAATTTCATGAGCAAGTGTGACTGAAGGAAATTATGCAATAGTTCTGTCTACAGAAGAGAGTTGGATGCTGGCGTTCCTAAATTTTGGATGGTTGGTTTGACAGATTATTCAATAATTCAGAGGGTGTACGTGCTGATCTACCGCTTAGAACATTAGCATCATTTCAATAAAATGTGATGCCCACCACATTATTAAGGCAAATGCTCATTTCAATCTCATAATGATTTTAGTGACTTTACAATTAGCACATTTAAATGCAAAATGTTTTTTTGTTTGTTTTTTGTTTTGCAAATAAGACACATTGAGGAAATGTACACATCTTAAGCCCAAAAAATAATGTGCTTACATATAAATTCAGGTATTAATTAATTGCCATGTCTCAGATTCCAACGCATTTATATATATATATATATATATATATATATATATATATATATATATATATATATATATATATATATATATATATATATATATTGTACTATAAATTGTACTATAAATTAAACGTACTATAATTTAATAATGATGAAATGCAAACGAGTTCCTGAAAAAATCTCTGTACAAATGTGTGTGTGTGGGAGAGAAAGTGTGTGTCCATGTCTGTGCCAGTGCCATCTAGGCCCCAGGTAACAAATGACTTCCTGTGGTAATTGCTCTAATGAAGCAGGGAGGAGAGCTGTGGAATTCTTAATAGGTGTGCGGAGAGTGTAAGTGTTCACAAAATTAGGTGCAGGGGAGAGAAAGACAATAGGTGAGATGAGAAGATGGGAAGATAGATGTCTGGTCAGCTAGCCATGAAAAGACTGTCCCATTCGTCTGTTTTCTCTTGTATCTTGCCAGGGTTTTAAACCCTGACACATTTTCAGATCCGTGTTATAATCCATGTGCTTAAATTCTTGTTTTCACTGAGACTGGGATGGCTGTATGTTTGTGCAAGAGCAGTATTCTGGGGCATCATGCATCTATTTGTTTTAGGGGGCACCAGTGGCAGGAATAAAAACATTTTAACAACGTACTATTTTTTCTTATGTAAGATAAGTTAGTCGAACAATAGTTTTTAATCAGTGAGCAATGAGTCCCAGATTGAAATACTGGTTGCACTGTTGGGTAGTTAGTAACTGATTATATGTAATCTGGATTATGTTATCAGATTCATCAGAATCATTACGTGTATTCGATTGTGTTCGATTCCAACAGTCCACATTACAATTTAGAGTGACCTGTTATAAGCAGGAACTAGTTATGTATTTCATAAATGTATATCTACAAATCACAGTTTGCTAAAAAAAAACGTTATTCTCACAATGACAGTCTTCATTATTCATTGATTCTCCTTACTGCTTGTGTTCAGAAGGTCTTTCAGGTTAGTGGAATTGCACACACAGACCAGCCACTAGTCATGTTCCTATCACTGAAAACTGACACCCACACTCCATTAATCACTGGATTTACAGAAATCTATTTTTAATTTAAGAAGTATATTCTCAACATTGCATATCGAGTCTTCCGATTAACGCATGAATTATTATTTGAATTATAACTCAGTGAGTCATCTAACCATGTAGGCTTTTGTCTTTCAAACTCATAGAAATGTACAAATTCACATAATTTCATATTTACATGCAATGCAGGGATTCCCCAACTTTTTTGTCAGCTGGACTAATATATTTACTTCAAGTACCAACTGAGATCATTTTTCAAGTTAAATATTTCAATAATTTAACGACACATTTGTATGTCCACGGTTCTATGATGTTAATTATAATAATTATCATCATCATCGTAGTATTCATTGTATCAGTTTTAGTAGTTTTGTCCAGATAATGATGATGATGATGAGTTCAAACAGGTTCAAATAAACAAAAGATTTATTAATAAAACAAGCTCAAGTTATCCACAAATAGAAAGGCTTCGTAACAGTGTGTAACTCACAAAAACCATGGTAACAAATGAAGAGCAGGAAACGGGTAACTGAGAAAAATAAACTAAAAGTCCATAAAACGAAAACAAAACAGGCAGTCCAATTACAGTAGTAATATGTTTTAACTTTATTTATAAAAAATAAAGACCGAAATATATTACTTACAAAAAATAACAGATTTATTTGTGCTTCACTCTGAAACATGCAGCACATTATATAATTCATTAAAGGAATATACTTTTTTTTTTTAACCACGCAAAATTACAGCCGATCTTGACAGCCAGTCAATGCCATTTTTATTATAGGAATTTTTATTGTAAACTTATTTTGAATTCCACAGGGAAAAAATGTGCAACCCTATCGGATTGACCAAATTTATGTATGTACTTAGATGATTTCCGACTGCTGTGTTTTAGCCAAACATTTTTTTTTTACTATGATAATCATGCAACTTTTTCATCAGAGAAATAGATTGCATGACACTTCACTATGTTTGCAATAACATAGACATCACATGAGATAATTGTGCTGCAACTCCTAATGCAGCACACAGAGAAGCCCTGAGTGAGAACACACTTGTATTAATGTAGTGGGTTGGAATGTCTCTAAAGTGATATTCTTCCACCTACACACATTCACACCTCCATCAGAACAGCAATCTCTCCCCCATGGTCATGCTGCTTAGCCATGCCTGAGCAAATGTATTGGTGTGAGTGGGTGTTTTTCTGGATTACCCTGAAGGATGGAGAGAAAGAGAGAGAGTAGAATCAAGAGAACACCTAGGAAGAGGTCCAAGGCTTCTTTGTATGTTTTTTTTAAACATTGGTACGCATGTGATCAAAAATAGCTTACTAAGTAAGAAGCATCTGACTCATTTTGTGTGCAGTTAAATCTCCTCACACCTCCGTGGTGAATCAGATAGCCGACCTTATGCTGCACACATATCCATATTATCCTAATAAACGCTTAATAGTGAAAATTTTACTTTTTCTGCTTACTCAATGTTATCTATGCATGTTTTTGCCCTGCCTTGTTGTTGAGTGCAGTATTGTCTAGTGTGAATGAGTGTTGTTGATGGCACTGGAGCGATTCATCATAGTGTGGACAGTGGGCTGTGAAGGCAAAACACGGGACCAATAGAGCTACACCTACAAACATGGCTGCCTGACACATCATGCATTCAAGTCAAGTTCAATGTCTTTGAGCAGTTAGTACACTCTCGACACGAAAGCTGTTCCAAAATATTAGGATGCACAATGTATTGTTACATATTATTATTGGTTATCGGACAATATTATAATCAATAATAAAATATTATTATAAATGATATAAACTATATATTTATATAGTTAAAAAAAACTATAAAACTTTTTTTTTATCAGATATTGGATATTTCTCATTGTAACCATTCTAACAATTATCTTTGCAGTCATCTAAAGTTCTCTTAAATTTACATAAACAATTTAGTAAATGTAGTCTTTAACCAATGTATCTTAGCCAATTGTACACTACCATTCAAAAGTTTGAGATCAGTATGATTATTATTATTATTCTTTTTTATTAATACTTTTATTGAGGAATGATGCGTTAATAAACATGATCAAAAGTGGCAGTGCATTTCCTATTCATGGAATAATTCTGAAAAATGTATCACCCTAAAATGTTGTAGTGTATATTATAATGTTGTGGTGCCTGAATTCACTTGTAGATTTTAAAGTTGTTGATTTTAGTTTTTTATTTAATTTAGAAATCTTATATAAATGTTGATAACCATTTAAATACCGGCTAATAATTATTGGCCACAATTGTAATATTAGCATTATAAATGTTGTTTGGAAATATACTAATATATTTATACAACTGTACATAATCAAAACTGAAATGTATGGATATAAATTATTTCAGTCTAATAACAAATGGGCCAATTACAAATATTACAAGTATACACAATATATATTTGCATGAACTATGTATTAGCTGATTGTTAGCTTAGCAACATGCAAACAACAAACGGATGGCATCGATTGTGAGTCATATCTCCTGTGTGGTTTGTGTGAGAAGCACTATTTATATGACGCACAGACTTGCTGCCTATGTAGAGCGCTCCAAATCTGTCACTTAAGAGGTTTCATTTCAGATAGGATGCTGCCTTAAAGACGACAGCTAGGCAGCTCATTAGGTTTCGGAACACAGTTTAAATGTACACTGTCAATAAAAAATGTAAATTATTGCAGATTCTTGACATGCCTAATTTTCTCTCCTGCAAACTTAATGTCATCGACATGCTGTATTTACAAAATTTGCTGACCCTGTAAAAGCTTTTAAGAAATGGCAGCTGTACTTGTGATCTCAGTCATTGTTGCTAGGCGGTGATGTCATCCTCTTAGCAGCACAGCATGTACTTGAATCAGGTCATGCCGCTCAGCCCTTTTATGTATCTCTTGCTTTTGTCTTCCTGAGTAAGTGATGATGTCTCATTGACTCTGGTCGGTAAGACCAAACGTATCCACAGAAGCTAAAGGGCATGTGGTCGAGAAAGAAAACAACCTTGGCCTTCAGTAAAGATGCTTTCGTTTGGTGCGGTTTGGTGGTTTGTGGCATGGATGTCAATAATAATGAGAAGTGTAGTTGAGACAGGAAATAATTATCCTGAGTGAGGGTGAAGTGGAGCTTATAAAAGGAAGAGCATGCACAATAACAGAACCATTGAAGAACTGATAAATATGTTCAAGATAAAAGGACGAACCTCCCAAGGCTGATTAGCTCACAATTTTGATGCACATAAACAACCTTTCTCTTTCTCTCTCACATCTCACAGGTTGAGGATCAGGAGTCATGGAGTCTCTCTTCGGGGGCCAGTTGGGCTTGCTGGGGGGTAACGAGGGTCTGAAAGAAGATGGCTGTGGGGTGGGCTGGTCCAGCTCTCCCTTATCAGAGGATATGTACTCTGCCTCCCACTTCGCCCTCATCAGCGCATACCAGGACATTAAGACTCGACTGGCTGGCCTCGAGCGAGAGAATGCAGACATCAAAAGAAAACTCAAGATTTACGAGATAAAGGTACTAAACGCCTCAAAGGTCCTTTAGCCTCATATATCAGCAGAGGTCACCTTAGATGTCGGCCGGTGTTGTAACTACCGATAGTGTGGACTGGCATTGGTAGACATTTATTGTCCACATGCTACTGTAGATAAAATAGTCTGTTAAACCTAATTAAAATGTTAAAATGAGTCATTTCAAATGCCGTTGCCTATCAAATTAGTTTTTACTATAGCACAGTGTAGGGATGCTTATAGCCCCACTGAAGTGCCTTTGAATGCTCAGCTTTGTATAATGCGTTGACGTAATTTCCTCTGAAACAGGAAGCTAACGTGGGACATATTGAATGGCCTTTTAATAGCCAATAGCGTTTAGTTTACCTCTTAGACTGCAAGTCGTACTTGACACCACCATGGAAGCGAATCTGAGCGCTGATGATATGTTGGATTCAATAGTAGAGGTGTGAATAAATTCTAGCCATTTCATTCTTAACCAACATACAGTTTGAAAACGGAATAAAACTCGAGCGTTCGAGCAACCGAACATTCGTCTCCAACCCACATTGCTCCGTGAAGTGTCAACGGTTGCTTTGGCCAGGTGGTATTTATAGCATAGGGAGTGGGATGCTTTAGATTCTAGAGAGCATTTGATGGGAAAGAAATGTGATGAGAAGCTTAAGTCTGCGGTGATATCATAAAAATCCATGATCCATTTTAAGCACAAGTGAGAAACTGTACGTTTTTAATGTTTATATCTCCTAAATGCGAATTTTGTCATTGATTTGGAACACACCAGCTTATTCATAACCTTAAGGTTAACATATTTACACTAAAAGCTAAAAAAATTAAATTTTGATTTCAGGGGGCCTTTAACATTTGTCATATATATATATACATATATACATAATATACATCCAGTCAAAAGTAGGGTGTAGACATCCTTGTTAGCCCTAAACCCTTTTCTCCTGCCTCATCTCACATTAATGCAAAGACTGTGACATGGTCACAGACGTTGAATATAGGACATTTAATTAGAGTAAAGCAGAGTGGACACACGTAGCAAGTGCTAATATGGTTATCTGAAGCACAGCAGAGAACTGCACTGAGAAAGAGCATAAAGCAATAATTAAACTAACAACTTCATGTGTCAAGCAAGCCTACTTGATGCTGGTAGATGCCAAATGTTTTATATAACTATTGCGGAGTTGCTTTTCAGTTTTCTTGTGAAATGATCTTTGTAAGTTCAGCAGCTGAATGCTGATTTAAGCTGTTGTCAGAGTTTATGCTAAGCATATAACATTGAGTTGATTAATGGCTGTGGCATGACAGCACTCATTAAGAGCTGTGCCCGCTTCATGTATGAAAGAGCTTTATTTATAGGCCAGCTGACACGTGAGCCAAGCTGTACATGAACAAGTGTGCATGCTCTCTGTAATTAGCATGTCACGCATCCACATAAAAACGCACAAAGCCACTTATACACACAATGCAAGATGCTCCTGATGCTGTTTAGATCGCTGTTAGGAAACTAGATCACGTCTCTATGAATCATTAAACATGAACACGTGATTATTATTCACATTTAGATGAGAATGTTTATCTTCCTTGGATTACAAATAAGGAGCACAATGCGTGTGCTGTGCAGTAACACTCAACAGAGTGTGCAGCTGGTTCATTTAATGTGATCTTTCCTTAGATAGGTAGGTTGGCCAGCTTCCAGGTCTCTGGGGAGCTGCAGGTTGTAGATGCTCCAGACTGGGTATTTTTAAAGCTTTTTGGTTTGGTCCTGCCCAAACAAATGCATGTATACGCACCAAGGATGGCTAGGCTCTGAAGAACAGCTGTTTTTGCAGAAGGCGAGAGAGAGAGAGAGAGAGCGCCTCCAGGGTTCTGCGTTCACTATGGCTCACTGCCTATTAAAGGGCTAAAAGTGGGGAACAAATGCACACGGCTCTCAAAGCTTGTGGGAGTAAAAATGTATAAGATCCAGCACATCAGTGCACACAGCATCTACTGATATATATTATAATGTGTATACTGTATGTCCTGGCAATTACTTAAAACAACATAACGAATACTGGGTTCACATATGCTTTGGTAAGTCTAATCATATGCTACTAAATTGCAGATGAACTTTATCCCATCTGGAGGGCAATACATAAAAAGGTTTTTAAAAAAAATCCTTTCAGTGTTGCAAATACTCTTTTGTTCAAAAGTTTGGTGTTGGTTAGATTTTATCACAAGGATGTATTTATTTGACCAAAAAACAAACAAAAAAACATGTATTACAGTAAAAACTGCAATATTGTGAAATTGTATTACAGTTTAAAATAACTGATTTTAATCCCTTTGTTTTGTGTATGTGTATGTATTACCTGTGATGAGAAATGAATTTTCAGCAGCCATTACTTATTACTTAACCATTATGATCCTTCAGAAATCATTCTGAAATGCAGAAATACTCAAAAAAATGTATATTAATTAATGGTGAAAAGTTGTGATGCTTAATATTTTTGTTGAAAACAAACTGCTAACTGCTGTTCTTTTGAAATATAAATCTTTTGTAGACCTATAATGTCTTTACTGTAACTTTTGATCAATTTAAATCATCCTTGCAGAATAAAAGTAATAATTTCTTGTTCAAAGAAAGAAAGAGAGAAAGAAAGAAAGAATGTATTTATTTTTGGCTTTTGCCTTTGTTTTATAGGAAAGGAAGGTGGTGAGAGAGTAACAACAAATGTGCTTCACTTTACCTATCATCTGGATATATGCCCAATGCTTTTCTTGATCATTTCATAATTGTATGAGAATTTTCACAAGCATCCGTTTAATTATCTACTGCTTTCTGCACAATGTTAAATCTCTAGACCTCATTTGCATAGAAAGAATGAATATTTGTGCTAAAAAGAAGACAATGACTTCATGTAAGCAGTGCTATAGTGCCCGGTTAAACCAGATTGTGGGTGGTTAGTGAATATGATGATGGTTTGTGTGCCAAAAGTCGCACAACTGTTTAATGAGCTCAAACCACTGGTTTCACAGACAAGGCTTAAGCCTAGTCCCAGACTAAACTGCATGTTTGAGCTATCTTACCTGAAAGCATATCTTAAAATATGTCAGTGCAATTGTTTTGTCTCAATATTCACACCAGTAATGTTTTTTTTCTAGGGCATGTTTATAAAAGCTACTTAAATGTCCTAATTAAACTAACGCATTATCCTGGCTTAATCCAAGCCCTGTTTGTGAAACCAGTCCTAAATGACTCTGTTTAATGGCGGTTTGTCCCTGTGATGACCCATGTCACTTTTCTTGTATGTGTGTGTAGTTCCCCATGATAAGCGAGTTTGGAGAGGACAGAAACTCCTACTGCTCCTTTGAGCCCAAAGACACAGCGCTGCTCCAGTCAGAGAATGGAAGTCTGCAACAGAGCGTCAACATGCTGACCCTCGAGGTGAGAGTACAAACACATAAACACACATCCTCCTCTTTCTGGGCTGTATTTCATCTGTTCTTCTGCTCTTGTTATATTGTGATTTGCCTTTATTGTTTTGTAAATCTGGATTACACAACACAAAATGGAAAGATTAGAGAGTTACAGTAATACGATTAGTAGGGTAATGAAGGACAACTTTCGAATGCCCAGTCATTCATGACAAAGGCCTTACGTAATCTAGAGCACGAAGCGTTTGGTTTTGTGTGCCTGAAGCCCGCTGTCAATCGTCTCCCCCGACTGGCTGTGATGTGGAGTGTAAATGGGAAGATCATACTCTCTCTCTGCATCTCTCGGCTCATTGCCTGGCGAAGCATCTCATTAATTAATGATGCTTGCTATGTGTTTCCATAGCCACCCAACAGCCTTCCCTTCGTCGAAGAGCCAGATTTCTCTTTGTCATGTGTTCTTCTCTCTCCCACACCTCCCTCGCTTTTGCTGACGTTTGATACTTTGTGTGTACATTCCTTACTCTTCCCCTCTATCATCGCTTGACTGTGGATTTCCTCCTTTATTCATGTCTTGTTGTTTCATTCTTTACTTTTTTTTTCCCCTAACACCAAAGAGCTTTGCAGTCATGAGCTATCGCAGAGATCTAATGCAGCGCAATTGAAAGTAAATAACCCGTTCTGTTATTTTTCTGAAAATGAGCTACTATTATCTGTGAAGCCAAAGGATCACTGCAGAGAGGTGTGTTATATGATAATTGAAGTAGATGCTTATGCGTCTGTATCAAAATGAAAGTGCAGGCAATGACACAAATGCATTTGTTTCATTTTTATATCAGGTAGAACACCCTCTGCCGATAAATGTTTTTGTTCTTTTTTCTTAACTTGTTTCTACTGACAAGCAATTTGTCAGAATGTAAAACTTGTATGCGACATGAACAGTTGACAGAACAATCACTTGCCCTTTCGCCACTCAAAAGCTTACTTTTTATTGATTTTGTACATCCATGTTTTTGCCTTGTAAACATAAACTTTGGTTTTCTGTTGCTGATTTGTCAACAGGATAGCAAAAAATGAAGATTGTCATAAACTCAGTAATCATATACAGTACCACTGTTTTTCAGCAAAAGTGTTTAAAAAAACATGGATTAAGATTATAACTACATAATTTTCAGCATGTTGCAATTTTTATTTAAAAAAATGTTCTTTACAAAATATTTGATTTACAAAAATGTTTTTTTATAAAAAATCAAACGCATATATGTATATATATGTTATACACACATACTCGATATTTCTAATAAATGTGAAATATAGGTACAAAATAAAAAAAGGTTAAAATCAGAGTAAAAATATATAAATGCTTGTTCTTTTTCCATAGTTGAGCCTTATGTTATTGAAATATAATTAACAGTTAATACTGTTTGCTTAACAGTCCAGTACATGTGGCAGAAAAAAAATAGTTAAATGCATAAGATTTAGGTCACAGCTTCTAGCGGAACTGATTTTATGGGCCTACTAGGAACAAATAAATTCCACAATGGTAACAAACAAGCCAGTTAAAAATAAATATGACAAGAAATAACTGACAAAATGAGAATGTTTTTAATATATGTTTATACTACACCTGCCTAATACCCAATGTTACAACAGCTTGCCATTATACAGCCTGAGGACAGCCCAACTGTCCTTGTAATTCAAAGCACATATTAAACGCACTAAATAATGTTTTGATGAAAATGTAAAAATGAAGAATGTGTGTGTTCTACAGCTTCAGAAGAGCAAAGAACGAGAGGAGCAGCTTGAAGATGTCATTCAGGCCTATGAGAAGATCCACATGGAGAAGTCCAGCCTTCAGCGAGACCTGGACAAGATGGTGAGAGCTCTTCTAAAAATTCATTCCACGACATCCATGCTAAGTTTGGCTGCTGAGCGGATGGGCAGTTGCGATAATTAGCCTCTCCATGTGCTTCAGGCTTTAATCCAACCAGGTGTCCACTTGATTAATCTTGTACTATGCGTACGTCCTAACGAGGCTGTGTGAATGTAATTGGACTCTTATATTTCCCAGCCAAGCCCTCGAATAAGTGGATGATGCTGGATATCTCTAATCATATTTGCACATTTCAATTCTCCGTTTTAAACATGGGTCTCAAATGGCGTAGAATGGATTGGGACCAAAAGAGTGAAGTTTTGAAAATTGCATGATGCAAGCTCTTGAGCATCTGCGCCGTTCGCCTCTCTGAAACACTCAGCCAGCTATCAGCTGTTAGATCTGCATGTCCTCATCTTTTATTGCTGACAAAAAATTCCACATGGACGCGAATGTCGTGAGAATCTGCATGGTGAAAGTAATGGCTTCTTTGGCCTTGTCTATCTTTTGATCCGTCCCTCTTTGCCCGTGTTACTCTCTGTGCTTCCCCTTTTAGCGTTTCAGTTTTAATCTTTTATAATCTTTTACTTTTGTGCTTATCTTTGTCCCTTTCCCTCTCTTCTTTTCTCTTTTTTCTCTCACTCTTTCCCGGTCTCAGACGTCTATGGTGGAGAAACACGTCGAGCGGATTCACAGTCTAGAGTCGGCTCTGAGGCAGAGAGAAAGCTCTCTACACAAACTCAACACACAGCTACACAACAAAGACATGCAGTATCTGCAGCTACACAGCCCTGACCCGCATAGTAAGTCTTGTTTTGTGTGTGTGCATGCAGATGTTCGTTTAGAAACCACTCAGTGGTCTCTAGGACATGCGGATCTGTGATTAAAACTACTGTTGACTCGTTCACTCGTGAATGTCATATAGGTCTCTACAAGTAAAGAGTGCATGAAAATATGTGTATTCGGTCAGTACTGCACTTTGTATGATCTTACATAACATCTATTTCAAAATAAAAAACTGGCAAAATATTTAGTGGTCTTTTTAAAAATCTTAACCATTTTAATCACAAATCACTGGTCAGGAAATTAGCAAGAATTACACTAATAATGTAGATAAAGTAACTTAAAATAGTATCCCTTAACTTACAGACAGCTTTTTACTGGAAGAAGAGTCAGCGTTGTTCCACTCTCTGTTAAAGGGATAGTTCACCCCAAAAATAAAAATGTTGTCATCATTTACTCGCCCTCAAGTTCTCCCAAATCTGTATGACTTTCTTTTTCTGTTGAACACAAAATAATATATTTTGAAGAATGCTGGTAACCAGACAGTAGACGGTAGCAACTCACTTCCATAGTAAGAAAAAAAATACTATGGAAGTCAATGGCTACCATCAACTGTTTGATTACCAACTTTCTTTAAAATATCTCTCTTTTTTTGTGTTCAACAGAACAAAGAAACTCATACAGGTTTGGAACATCATGAGGGTGAGTAAACAATGACAGAATTTTGCATGAAAAATTAACTATCCATTTAATGTCTTCAAACAGTTCAGTTGCTGAAAAATGTCTCCCACCCAGTTCATTTGAGTTTAATGTGAGACCAAATATTCTGTAGGGTTCAAAGGCCAAGGCCAAAACATGAGCCTGATGGACTTGTTCTCAAACTGCTGGTTGTCTTTGCAGTGTGGACAGGAGCAATGTCTTGTTAAAAAATAACATCTGGTCCTCATTCCTCTTTAGATAACAACTTTTCATTTGTGAGAACCAAGCCATTCTGCAATATTCTCCTGTATGCCTAAGCATTAAATGCCTTTTCACAGTGAAGTAGCTCACCAATACCAGCAGCTTAAAAGGCTCCCCACACAATAACACCTCTCCCTCCACGCTTCACTTGGGTAGAGATGCATTTATTAATATATTTCTCACCAGATTTTCGAAGACACCACTCTGGAGCATCACCATGCAACTCGTGTTTGCAATACTGTGATTCATAACTCCACACTCAATTCCCATATTCTGCTGAAAACTTCATTCTGTATTTTGATGTTTTTCTGAGACCGAAATGACTGTTTTAAGTCGTTTAAATTTTGCTTATATCCTGACCAATATTTTGTGGTTAAGACAATTAAAAGCTTGCTGTTTTGCAGTTTATATATTAGGTTTATATATCAGCATGTTCATTATTTGTCATTTTATGTGCCTGCTTCATTTGTATTCCACTCCAACAATTGTGTATTGGGTCTTTGAAGTGTCCTTTTTCATTATATATGCTTCACAATTTCTGTTCAGTTTTCAATCTAGCCTAATTTAGTTTTTTTTTTTCAAAGAGCCCCTCTCCGATGAAGGACTTCAAACAGACCGAGCATCGGTCCTCTTGTCCTTTTGGTCCTCTTTGTTTTTTCCCCTGGCAGTGTTGTGTGGCATCTCTCTCCTTTTACCTAATTTCCCTCTTCCTTTCTCTCTTTCCTTTCACTGTCTCTTTTTATTCGGATTGAGGCTCAGAAGAGACTCTCACAACAAAGAGACTATATAACTAAGTGGAAAGGACATACGTTTCCCCTGTGACCCCCTTTCAGGCATCTAAAGTGTTTCAGTCAAACTCAAAGGTGCTCAACAGGAGTCAAATAATCCCGGAGAACTCAAGCAAATTATGTATTTATGTAAATTGCACAGAGATGTTCTGAAAACATTGTCAGAAAATAATACAAGAATTATGTCAATTTTGTGTGCACTCATGAATACAAATATTTCATACAAATATGGGGAAAAAAAGATTGAAAATCCATTTCACTGTGGTTTTGGTGTGAGATGTAGGCGTGCAGGGGTGTGTGTTTTCTGCTTGCTTATTGCTGAACTGTCACAATAGCTGCTGGCTCAAGGACTGCTTTTCTTTAAGCTGCTGAATCACAGCACCCACGCCGGGGGTGAGGAGCAGGACGCTCTGACAGGAAATAGTTCAGTCTTGTATTCTCCATCTTCAAGGTTTCTGAGCTACGTGGAGTAAAAGACGCATGTGGGGTGACTTTAGGTTGGATTTCTGCCCTGTTTACAATGTTGGCCCTATAGGGCAACAACCAAACCTGTCCAGATATGTTGCCATCTTTTCCTTTGTCTGATGGAGGAGAGAATTTCCCATTACATTGTGTAGACAAACACAAAAGGTATATCTGTCGGTCTCGCTTAAACCTGTTTTGAGTGACAGATTAGGTCAGAGATAGATCTGATGCTGGCGGACAATTTGTCTGCAACATCACATGTTCTGAGGATGTTTCTTTCGAGGAACAGCAGCAATATATCAATATTCGTGAAACATTATACTTCACATTTTTGGTGATTTATTTAATTTCAGCCTTTAATGTGCCATCTATTTATTAAACTTCATACATGAATTAATGTTTGAAAATCTCACATTGGCATTCAAATCATTCATATTGACAATATCTTCACACTGTACTGCATTCCCAGATAGCAAAGGGGATTCCCAGGGGCCTCATCCTTGCTTCAATTCTGGCCCAGTTCTGGCTGGGACCCCAGCCCAAAACTGGCCCACACACTGAAAACGGACACAAACAATTTCCTCTGGCCCTGATGTGGCCCACACCCTGTAAAATTACTCTTATTTATTGATTTGGCCCAGGTCTGGCCCAGGCCCTGTAAGATAGATCTGGCTGATTTGATCTGCTTTCTTACATTTATTTGCATACTGAATTGTGATTGGTCTGTCATGTGGATTGTGAAAGATCCCTTGTGAAAGGCCTTTTACAAATAAATAATTATTAATTTATATATTATATATTATTGCTATTTAACTTTTTATAGACATTTACACTTCAACAGAACTCAATTTACACAGAACTTAAGTATAAAAAACACAAGCTTGTATTTGCTTATTGTATCTGCCTTGTAAGTTTTGCTACAGTATTTCTTAGTTTTATTCTTTTTAAACAAATTTTGTATCGCATAGGCTGTGTATGTTGACCTTCTTTTCCATCAAAATATTTTTAAGATTATTTTACTATTTTACCGATTTTGCCACATATTCTCCTGTCCAAGCAGTAAAAGGCACATGATGGATGTTCAGTTTTATTCATTGACTCAATGTGTTTGGCTTATCTAATCATGATAACCGTCCCATCCCTAGTGCTAGACTGCCCCATGACCCTACAGAGCTCCCGAAGTCTGGACACCCTCTCTGACCTAAAATTACAGCGCCTGGAGGCGGAGCTAGAGGGGGCACGGCACGAGGCTCAGGGGGCGTGTCAGAGGGAGGAGGAGCTAAAGGCTGAATGTGAGAGACTACGGGAAGAGCTCAGAGAATTGCAAAGCAACCAGAGACAGAGGGTCAGTGACATGCACATGCTTAAAGACATATGAACTACACATTGTCAGAATAGAGTTTTGACCAAAATCAAACTCTTAGGTGAAAGGTTCAACAGGGTTCTAAATAGAACCCTATCCACCTTATTCCTACGCCCCATGACGCTTTGTGCGAATTATAGGTGTAACTTCTGGTAAGCTGTAAACAATCAGTGAAAGGATCGCTCTATGAACGTAATACGTTAAAAAAGTGTCACAATGAGATGACATTAATCTACTCACCCTTCAACAAACGAACATTAAAAGGACATTTAAAAGTGTAAAAGCATCAACAAGGTACTTTCAACAGACCAAATAACCACAAAAGCCCCACTGTAGTAGGCTAGTATATATCTGTAGGCTATTATGTAACTTATGTTGCCTTAATCAAAAATATTCATAACTTCAGCATTACGTGATACTGTTTCAAAGTGATTTCCGTCCTTTTGACAGATTATAAATTGCATTTACCTGTGAAAACAAACCTGGAAAGAGATTTGAAGAGAGTTAACGAGATTTTTCGTGCATTCCAGTGAATTATTGATGAAATATATCGTAAATTAAATTCGGGAGAACAGACCACAAATGTGCAGTATATGTTGTCCTTTTTCATACTTTTACAGCCGATTGCAAGTGGAAAAAAAGAAAATAATCATGAGGAAAAGAATGCAGCGACTGAAAAGAGCTCTTGCTACGTAGGCCTATTCTTGTTATAACAAGTCACGTCAATATACCAAGTATAACGTTATTCTCAGGGTGTCTGAAAATAAATCATGAAGGGAAACTGACAGCTCATCCACTCAAACTGACGGATCAGCTTTATTTGTAGGGAAACCTTATGATTTGAAATGATTCGTTTCAGTCTTTTTGAATGGAAGTTCCCCAAACCGGAAATGCCACCCATATTTCAAAACGCAGTAAGCTCATCAGGAATAAGGTGGATAGGATTCTAGACTCAATTTTAAAATGCCATTTATACCAAAAAAGGTTCTATATAAATAGAAATGTCTTAAATGTTTGCATAATACTAAATGTCATTCAAATAAAAAATCCATTAAATCAACTGTCAATGAAACCAAATTAATTATTTATAACTAAATCCATAAAAGGATCCATGATGGAAAAGTCTAATAGGTTCTATATAAAAACTGCCTGACAGAACAGAACCATTTAAGGTTCTATATAAAACCCTTTTTTTTCTATGAGAAGCAGATCTGTTTGACTATGATCTGTGCTTTAACAGAAAGAAAACAATGTGATGAGTAATAATAAAACAATCAAAATTCAATAAAAAAAACTTTGTCTTTCAATTATTGCCTAGTAACTGAATTTTCCCTTTGAATTTTGTCTCAGATCCAGCAGTGAATTTTGTCTCAGATCCGTTTATGCTTTTATAAACTTGGACTTCATATTTCTTTGGAAGAAATTAATACTTTTATCAAGGATGCACTATATATTGCACACAAAAAAAATCTTCAAAACTGTTTACGTAATAAGAAGAGATGTTTCTTGAGCACCAAATCATCATATTAAAATGATTTCTGAAGGATCATGCGACACTGAAGACTAATGCTGAAAATTCAGCTTTGCCATCACAGAAATAAATTATATTTAAAAATGTAATACAATGAAATGTAATTTAAATTGTAATAAGATGTCACAACATTACTGTTTTAATCAAATAAATGAAGCCTTGGTGAGAGACTTAAAAAAATGCAACCCTTTAGAAAAAGGTCTCAGTTGTTAACATTAGTTAATGTATTAACTAACATGAACTAACCATGAGCAATACATGTGTTACTGTATTTGTTCATCTTTGTTAACTTTAGTTAATAAAAATACAGTTGATCAATGTTTGTTCATGTTAGTTAACTAATGTTAACAAATACAACTTTTGATTTTAATAATGTATTATTAGTAAATACTGAAATTAACATTAACAAAGATTAGCATATGATGTAGAAGTGCAGTCCAAGTTAACTAATGTAGTTAACTAATGAAACCTTATTGTAAAGTGTTACTAAGAAATCTTGCCGACCCCAAACGTTTAAACCGGAGTGAAGGTTCACATATACTTCAGATAGCACATAAGTATAGAAAGTATAAAGCCTGACATGACTGTCTTTTGCACAGGAAGTGAGCTCCACGTGTGGACAGTGTGATGTGGAGTGGATAAAGAAAGTTGGAGATGAACAGTAAGTATCTATTTCCTTGATCAAAAGACCACAGCTGCACATACTTTATTTTTAGATTTTGCTGCAATTGCATGGCTAGTTTCCTTTAAATGTGCGGGCTATGGATATGTGCCAGTAGAGGGCAGTATAGCTATTGGCAAGCCTCCAGATCACTTTCACAATCACACAGAAGTGGTCTAAAGTCTAACTGACGCTGAAAAGAATACAGGTGAACTGAAAGTAACCTGTGTTTAAGTGAAACGGGGAGCCTTGGAAAGGAAGGTCCCAGTAATGCCTACATCTCTTTGCACCTCATAGTTTCATACTCTACTCCCCCTCTCTGTTTGAACTGCTGGTTCTTGTAAAAGCCGTGATTTAACAGAAGACGGCCAAAATCTTACTTGCAGTTACAGACATTCTTATGCTGGTAGTTTTTGATGTTTTGTCTTGTTTTCTAACAATGTTCTGGTATATTTCATTGAAATTGTCATCCCTAAACAAAAATGTAATGTACATGTTATATGTTTTTTCGGTAACGCTTTAGATTACAGCCTGGAAAGTACTGCATAATTAAAGCGATTTTACAGTGAAACTTTCTGTAATTATAGTGTACCTATAAAGTACTTACAAGTAAATATAAGGGAACAATATGTACAATTTGGGGAATAAAGGGGTAACAACCAGGAGAATTAAAAAATATATATTTACTGTAAGTATTATAGAACTAAGGGGTACTTATTCTACTATCATGATACAAAAATCTAACATTTGGGAGCAATTTAACAAGAACATACACTACGTACCTTTTTGTAATAATGGTGTACCAATACATACTGTATAGGTTTTTTTTTTTAATTACAAGGTGCATATCT